>VDFB02281492.1:863988927-864117948 GCA_007258455.2 Sequoia sempervirens | reverse complement strand
TCCTAGAATATTGATATTAGCATTAGCATCATGCAAGTGCATGAATGGAAAAGGCAACATTTACTTCTAGTGATGGGTGATTAGTGTAGCATCAATGTGATGAAAGCTGATTATTTTTCAATCTTGTTTTTGAAAAAGATAAGTAAGCTCCATCTATTTTTACAAGGAGGCTTACATTATGTTAAAATTTTGATTTGTGACCTTCTTTTCACTATCTAGTTTATGTCATATTAATTAGTTGTGAGCTTAATTATGTATATATTTGTGTTTTCCTTCATGTATGGGTCTTAGTTGCTTTATTTTTCCCCCTTTTTGGTAATGCCTAGAAATTCTAGATTCTTGTGATGCTTGTAGGAGGCACCCTTCCCCAATTACATCCACTATTGGGAATCAAATATGTTATGTTATTTTGCTTCAAACCCTACTTGTTTTAGCCTTTGTTATCCCAAGTTGATAACAAATATGAGATATATTTTAGATGGGATTATATGTCAAGTGCCTCATTCCACTATGTTGTCTTCAAATTTTTACTTCAATCAATTACTCGAGTTGAAAAATCCAAAAATTGACTAAGTACTTTATCAAGTTTTTCAACCTTTTATGGAGGTTCTAAAACCTATATTGAGAGCCAACAAGGTTTTCACACCCTTTTTAGAGTCTAATGCGGGTTATATAACTTCTTTGTTCAACTCAAAAAATGGTTTCCTTTTCTTTGTCAGTATTTTAAGGAGGTTTTGAAACCTCTATGAAGGACCAACAAGGTTTTCTCAACCTTGTCAAGGCCCGACATTGATTTCCTAACTTGTTTTTTCTTAAAAGGGAAAAGTTTATTTAGATATTTATGTCCACTATTGGGGGAAGTTTAAACCTATGTCAAATGTCGACAAGATTCTCATAACATTTTTGACAGCTGACATCCTTTTTCAAACTTCTTTGTTTTCAGCTAAAAGTTTTAAGTCTTGAAGTTTTTTATATTTGGGTGTGGTTTGAATACTTGTGTCGGCTTCCAACAAGGTTCTCCTAACCTTGTTGTAGCCCTACATTTTTTTTGAAACATTTTGATGGACCTTTCAAAGTGTGATTTTAATTGACAAGTTTTGATGGTTTTGGAACCAATATCAACCACCATCAATGTTATCACAACCTTATCAATGCCCGATAGGTTTCTCATGATTTTTTCTATAGGTAAGTGAAATGGATCAAGTGTTCATTAGTAATGTTAGTGTAAATAATGTCTTTATCTACCTAGTTAGCTAATCACCTTTCCAAGATTGACCTATTCACACTCATAGCTTAAGTTTACTTAGGACTTTTAAGCTTTTGTCTCACTTCATAGCATTTAGACATGTGTCATCATCACTTGAGACACCTATTGTATGCATACTTTCTAGTTGCTCACACGTTTGTCAAGTGCACTCACAAGTGTTGCACTATTGGAGGGTTAGTCAATTGTTCAGTTCTACCTTCCTACCTCACCTACCTTGCCTATATATACAAGACTTCATCATTGTATTTTACACTCTTCATTTTAAATTGATAGACACACTAGTGTGCTCATATTTTCAGTTGTGTAAGATTATCAATTCGAGCTCTATGATCTTGGCATTCACCAACATGACATCAGAGCCATGAGAGCATGTTCCTTCCTAAACCAAGATAACTCCCACACATAGCCCTATCATTGGAGTGTCATGGAGATAAAGAAGCACTACCATTGTGTCTTGGGTGTTTCATTACAAGAAGAGGGTGTCATCTCTAGATTTAAACATAGTGATTGCATTTGATCTCTAGACGAGTGGCACTTGCAGTTGGCTAAGCCACTATTGAGAGTGGCCTCCCAAGCATCTGAAATCCACCATTCTAATCGTAGGGTGTTGCTATCATCTCTGTTATCATTGTTGTTTTATAGATCATTGGTGCTATACTCTACACAGTGTTTGAAGAAGGGGATCTAATCATCCATGCCTTACACATTCCCTGCAATCCTCCCATGACTTGGTTTACATGCCCATCGACCTGCTCAAGGCCATTCACATTGGCTTCGACTCCATAATCTTCAATGACCTCATCTTATTCTTTCTTGCAAGCTCTATCGACTTGCTATTGGAGAGTATTTTACATAATTTTTTCAAGTTCGACTATGGTAGTGTGGCATCGTGGCTGGTGTGAGAGCTTCCTACATTGCTGCTTTATGTCTTTGTCATACTCCTACATTGCCTTCATATTAGAAGCTAAATTGGCTCCACTATCATTTTGGCACAATAGGCAAAGGAAAGTAGACCACCAGCGGCCTACAATACTCCAACCTTTATGGCGACTTCACCTATGTTCGCCCTTCCATAGCGCAAGAGTCACGAAAGTCTAGTAAAGAATGTAGTGGCCAAGGAAGTTTACAAAGTCAAGAGTTTCTATCAACTCGACTTGTTTTCCTTATCCACACCATCAACCTTCACCTCTGTATGCCTGTAAATAGCAGCGCCCTCCACCAACGCCTCAACCTCCACGCCAGCTTCTACACACCGGTCACACTCCCATTTGGTGTGACGATTCAAACACTTGACACAAACTCTGTAACCATAAATTGCTTGTGACTTAATCGTCAAATTTAAATGTGTGGTTTAGATACTTGTTAAGTGCTTGCAAAGCTCCCTCACCCCCCTTCTCACCCTCCTCTTTCTTTTCTTCTTTTTTTTTTTTTTTTAGCAAAGGGGGAATTTTTTTCATTTTTGCATAACTTGTAAGTGATGGATCAGATTTTGAAGTTAGATCAGATTTTAAAGTGTGAATAGTCATCAGAAAGCTCTTTTGATCTTAGAGACTTTAGTGTCAAGATGATTTGAAATTTGTGTTGTTTATTAGCATTTTTTTCTCTTTGAAGTCATAATTATAAGCAAATTTTGATGGGGCATAACATCACCTTGGTTATCGAAATCTCACCAAAAAAACAAATTGATGCATATCAAAATTTCACAAAGAATTTGAATTTACTTGTAATTTTAAGATTTGGATAGCCCATTTTGTATAAATCACCATGCATTATAAATGATTGATTTGACATCCGATCTTCACAATTTGTAAAAATTTCTTGCACATTGTTTTGGGGGGCTATATTTCAGCACTAATCATTTTGGGGGGATATAATTGTATTTTATATTAATATTTTGCTAATAATTAGACCATGTATAGAAGTTGCAAAATGAAACATTCAAAAGTCATTATAGAAATTAAAAAAAGTTTTAAAAACTAAACTATTATGAGAAATAAGGCTATACTACTAAATTCTTCAAAGCATCTTTAATGAATAAACTTCATAAGATAGAATTGTCCATTCATTTTCTTTCTAAAAAATATAATGATTCAACAAAGATACTAAACAATGCACAAAATGATACTAAACACAAAATGAAATATCCTACTAACAATTTACTTCATTTTCTAAAAATAACTACTTTAACAAGAACATAAGAATTCACAATAGCAATAGAAAGTAAAACACTTATCTACACATCATTGTTCTGCTTTCCTAATTGAGTGGCATGCTCTCTGGAGGATAGAACTTCTAAGACTTACAATATCATCACACAAATTTCCAAACGTTCTTGAAAATAAAATAGAACTATATTTCTTATTATATGCATTCAATAAAAAATTATGTAGAAATGAACTTCATAGAGTTATATATTGTTTTTCCTACCTATTGTTTCCTAAGATTCAACATTGTGTAGTTCATGCATGCTTGTTGTTTTAAAGATTTTAATAGAAAATCATAAATACTAGTCCAACTATAGTTAATAAAAAAAATCTTCATCAATAAAAGAGAAATTATTTTTTGAGGAAGCAAGTGTTCAATAGGAGTCTTCTTCTCACACAACTTTCTAGATCATGGATAAACCATGTTACACAATCTTCCACCCTTTTCCAAATAGGGGATAAGTGTGATCAATAGGGTATTTCTTTCAATTACCATAATTTCTTCAAAACTACATTTGTGGGCATTCTAGAGCTACAAACATTTAGGGGTTGTGATCACTTCAAGGCTCCTTGAGATGTGAGCATCCATTCCTACTTCTTCTAGAGTTGATCTACTGGAGCTGGATCATCTTTTATTACTTGATTTCATAAAAAAAATGAATCTTTCCACCAAGATTGTTAGCATTGAAATCCTTTTTGAAACTAAACAAAAAAACTTGAGAATACATACATCATTCTTAACTAGGATGGCCAATAATTCATCATATAATTATATTAGTACTAGCATGATATGATTTTTAGGTAATAAAGAAAGGTGATTTTATTCAAAGTATGAGGCCAATCTCCATCTCATCAAATGGAACCTCACTTCTTCAATATCAAAATAAATAATGATGATAATAACAACAACAAATACAACATCAACATGGAAGGAAAGTTCTAGAAAAATAGAGTTGTTTCTTATGGAATTCTTTAAGACTTCTTGTTCAATATAGTTTGAGTGTGTTGGAGTTGGAGATGTTTATGTTTTAGATCCCCTCAAAGTGTGGAAGTAGTTGTTTCAAAAAAGTATGGATGGACTTGCCTTCCAAAATGTGATAACAATGCAAAGGTCATAAGCATATTTTTATGAGAAGCTTGACCTTTCAACTATAGAGAGGTAAACCCACAAAAGTGGTTTACAATTCCAGTGAGGAAGGAAAACTCACAAAAAATGACCCCAAGGCAAAAAATGTGATTTTGGGGGTTCGTACAAACCTACTGGTTTGAGCAAACCCATTTGAATCTTGCCAAAAAAAAAAATGCATTAGGAAGGGTAGTTCGAGCGAACCCCCTTATCCCTCATTCTCCCCCTGAAACACAAAAAAAACCTAAACATTTTCACTTCAGAGCTCGATTTGAACATGAAAATGGTGAAGACTTCACAAACCCAACTGGAATCAGGTAGTCCTCAGAACGAGCTATCCAACAAATATAATTTTAATATGTTTTGATTTTATTATGTATCTATTTTTTTAGTTTTATTAAACATAGGTTTTTCACCGAAAATGAAGGTATTTGTTCTACACATGTGGAAAAATAGCAGATTATCAAAAAAAAAAATTGAAAAATATGAGTGCACCAAATATTGAAGTCCTTGATCCAACAAAAAAAATTTGAATTTCAATATATACAAAAAATGTTACACGTTATATGGTCGTGCTATGTCTGAATTGTTGGTTTGACTTTGAAACTTGATTAAAGAAAAAATATTCAATAAAAAACTATCTAACCAAGTGGAAGCACTAGATATCAGAGTTACAAATCTAAATTCGAAAGAATTAGAATTTTATCCTTCATGGAAAAAAATTTATGCGTTATACGGTGTGCATCACTTTTTTAAAATGTTGTTTTATGAAAAAAACTAGTTTTCGAGGGAAATGGAAAAAAAAGTGCAATCTGATTCTAAGAATTTTAAAAAATATATTTTAAGAATCTACAGACAAAATGTGACGAAACTCTAGTTTGCATCATCTTCAAATTCCTCACGGTTTAGCCGCTATAGTTGCCTGAAAGTGAAGATTTAGTTAAAAAAAATCTTTCAATGTCCAGTTTAGCCAAAAATTGTAAACCACTATTGTGGGATCACTGAGAGTCATTGGTCTATAGACCCATAAGATTTTTTTCTTTTTTTTGTCTTAAAATTTACTTTGTTGTTCATCCTATTTATTAAACACAAATCTACAATCATAAAGTAGTTAAAAGTCTTTCTATCTATATACATATATATACATACATGTATATATATATATATGCATATACATATATGTATACGTACACACACACACATATGTATGTAGATACATATATATACACATACATATATGTATGTATATATATACACAAATACATATATGTATACATACATACATATGTATGTATATGTATGTACATATACATATATGTATGTGTATATATATGTACCTACATACATACATATACATATACATATATGTATATATGTATATGTATACATGTATATATATGTATGCATATATATACATGTATACACATATACATATACATATACATAAACCATATATGTATATGTATATGTATACACATATATATGTGGATATACATACATACATATATATGTATATATATGCATATATACATGTATACATATAGTATGGATATATGTATGTGTATATGTGTATGTATGTATATGTATGTGTATATGTATATGTATATGGTTTATTGTTTGTACATGGGATAGGTCTAGTCAAAGAATATCTTTGATTGTCTTGTCTCATTGATCTTGTAGGATCAAGGTCTAGGAGTTGTTCTAACATAGTTTGATAATGGTTGGTTAACATATCCATGACAAACAATCTTCTCCTTTGTATTCTAGGAGTATTTGATAGAAGAGAGTGAACAAATATGTCAAGATCTTTAAATCTTGGTTCATTGTTATTGATCGGTTTCTCAATAATAGGAAATCCAATATCAAATACTATATGATCAATATGACAGACAAAACCTAACAAATTTGAGTTTTCTTTTGGATAGGAGACCCTTGCTAAAGACTTAGTGGGTGGAAAGATTGTATTTAACAATCAATATATACAATGACCACCTATTGTCCAAAAAATATAACCAAGCTAAAGATCAACTCCTTTGATCTGAAATAAAAGATTAAATGTGGAACTTATGTTCTTATCTTCTAAGGAGATTATAAAATTAGGACGAACATAAAAATGTCCATCACCACATTCAGGGTCAAGAACTCCTCTGAACTAAGCTATAATAGCTTGATCTAAAATTCTACATCAAATATTAATCAATGTTGTAAAATACTTAGCTCCTATATCATAGTTAAATTGTGGGTGAATAATCAAGTATATATATGAGAAATGAACATTAAAATATCCTTTTTCTCTCCAGCTAAGGACATCCTTAGGAATTACAAATTAAAGATACACAGGTCTTATATCTAAACCTTGGACTTGGAGATTCAATTTAGTTTGATTGCACATAAGTCATCATTTTTGTTTTAATCCCTTTCTAAGGATATAGATCACAAATGCTTATATCTGGAAATTTAAAATTTCCTTTTTCATCTATGTTAGTTTCATTATCTTTTATGATATTATGTATAGGAACAATACCATAAGAAGTTGCATTCATACTTTTGTGACTAACTATTTTAAATAAATAGAGTAAGAGTTCTTACTTGGAATTTTGGTTTTTCTTTCCCTGCTACTTTTACCGGCTTACTTCTACCCTTTATAAGCCTTCTTGAATGAACATGGGTCTTACTGTTGCGGCTCCACAAGTACTATGAAAGCTTACCCTCAACCTTTCAAAAATCTCTTAAATTTCTTAGCATTTTTTTCTTTAACAAATTTCTGATTATTTAGATAGCTCAAAGTGCAAAATAAGAGCATACATCTATTTTCCAGACTCCTTAAACTCTATACGACACAAACTTGAATCCCTAACTTTGAATGTGTCACAATGAGGTACATTTAGGGATATATAGGCCTAGATGTGAGATTTAACCTCAAAGATATAGATTCAAATTTGAAATTTGACCACACAAAATAGACAAGTGTCCAGACAAAAAGAATCATTTGTAACTCCATTAGGGAAAAGAAGTGTGAATAGAATGATTATAGTTCATATGCTTTTACAAACATTGAGACCAGATACCACATATATGAAAAATAAATTATAGTAGTTAAAAAGGTATTGAGAAATTTAAAAAAATTCTTAAACTTGAACATTTTGTGGTAAGAACTGATAGCCAGACCATGCAAAACCTAAGAAAGAAAAATCTTAACAAATACATAACACAAGGAAGAATTACCCTATGGTATTTTGAGTTTTTAGGCTATGAATTTGATATAGAAGGGATCAAAGGTGAAAATAATCCACTTGAAAATACTTTAACCAAAGAATTGGCAGCAATGATTATCATAGGAGATGGTACTCTATTGGAAAGAATGGCATCATGCTTCCTCAATTACCCGACCCATAATCAAATTAATAATTGGTATCTATATTCTTAACAGGTGGTTAATAAATTTAAGGGGTTATATAGCTCATTATCATCAAAGAGGTTTTATTATGCCAAAAGATGAGTAAAGATTTGTTAAACATTTTGGTCTACACGATGCTCCCATATCTTTCACTAGCAGTAATGGTATTGCTATGGATATTCAAATCACCCAATCCCTTCTAGCATAATGGATCATACCAATCAAAGGAATTTCTTAAAATGTTCTAAGTTTGGATTAATTAATAGCATTAATCTTCATCAATTTGAACTTGAAGATTATGTTAACATTTTTCATCCAAGGTTTCCTCCAGATATGAGACAATTCTTCAACTTAATAAAATTAGGATTAGATGAACAAATTTAGAGACCAATAGTGCAATTTTTGGTTGCCCCTACATATCAAATACCAAGGATTGAATTTTATCCATTAGAAAATCAATGGTTTCCAAAAGTATTGATAGAAGATGGTGAGCCCTGCCTCCAACCTACTATACTAGCAAGAAGAATAGAAAAGAATCATGTATCAGGAGGACAACAAATCAATATTAATTATGTATTTAGATCTTGCAGTGAAGATTAGAAAGAATTCTTCATCCCAATACCTAGAAAAATTTTACCACCTACACTAGTTAGATTTGGTCATGATGGAGAACTAAGCTACAATTTAAACATTTTCGAATAATAGATGAAAACGACAATGATTATAACTTTGTCTATACTCTTTCTTCTTAAATTTTTGTTTATGGATAATATTTTTTTAAAATCTTCAAGAAAACTTAGGTTTACTAGCATATTTAGATCTATTGAATAGTTTCCATGACAATAAGTATTAGCATTAAAACCTTTGTAAGCTTTAGATTTTCCTTTGCATCCACATTTTGTTTTGCAACCATATTTTATCTTAAATTGATTGATATTAGCAAACCTTTTGAAATCACCATTTGGTGGTTGACTATAAAACTCTTTGAGGTTACATGTAGAGTTATATTCTTGAGCATTTGTATTCATGGTAGATAGCAGACATTACTTTTGCAATTTATAGGGAATCAAATTCTTCATCTCAACAAATATATAGTCATGGAATGTATTTTTTTTTGTCAATAATATAATCTTATACCCAACTACCTAATTTACAAGGAAAATAATTCAGATAATATATTTGTGTAGTATCATCATTTTGCAATCTAGCTACAAACAAATATTTTTTGAAAACCAAATTATACTAATGCAGAAGACCTAAATTTTTAAGTTTCAAATTGTACAATTTTTTTGTGGCTTCTCTTATATCATTTTTCCTTGTTCCAAAAAACTGATCAATCATTAAAAAATTTCAATGACTAAAGCCATTTATAGCTGTCATTTTTACCCATATCCAGGGCTCTAACAATCACAATAGTGTCATTGATTCTTGTTGAAGGACCATCATCTAGGGGACCTTCCCACCAATCTCTAACTTTTCCTAAAAGAAATATTACAACATAAGGGACTTTTGCAGAATCATTCTAAGAAGTTTTGGTGTCGAAAAAATTGGATAATGTATCATACCATGAACAAATTGCATCATATGGATCTATTAGTTGATCAATATTTAAAATATATACATTGGTAGAAATAGATCTCAAATATCCAAGGTGTGCATTAGTAGTGAGAGGTTCTTTTGTTATATCATCTTCATTTTTTTATACTCCTTCCCACTCTTTTGTTCCTTGATATTCAAAAACAAGATCTAAATCATATTCATATCATTAATTTTTGAAGACACTTCTAAATTTATTTCTAAATCTACTTCAAGAGCAATTTCATATTCTTTAGATTCTTCCTATTCAAATATATGTATACATATGCATATATGTATGTACATATATATGTAGATGTATATATGTGTGTGTGTATACGTATATATATGTGTATATATACATACACACACATATATATACATATACATGTATATGCATAAATACATACATACATACATACATACATACATACATACATACATACATATATACATATATATATATATATATATATATATATATATATATTCTAAGACTTTTCAATTCAATTTTATATACAATGAACATCTTACATTATTATAGAATCTCTCAATAAGAAACAAAAAAATAAACTATTCCAATAGTGAAATATATATTAGTATTAAAATTTTAGTCCTTAAAATGAGTTTACTTATGTAATTTGAAAGCTAAACAAAAATTATTTACCTCATCAAATAATTTATTCTCCAATGAGTTATGCCTTGGTTTGGATCTAGAGCAAAGTAATTGTAGATTCCTCTAACATCGAAAATATGATTTCATTTGAAATACTTCATTTTAAATGTCTCATTCCAAGCCATTATCTATTTTATAATTAATATTCCTTCATTGGACATGTATTACATATTAATTCAAAATAGGCAAGAGTAATACTAGAAGAAAAATATTTTTTATAATTTTCTACAACAAAGTTTATAAGAATATAATTGTGACACAATCAAACCCTTTAATATTCACATTCACATAAGTATTAATACAAATGTACCCACTTTTAGCACTAATACAACCATTGGTGCCTTGAATTCCTTGGTGTAATTCTTGTGAATAATCCTCTCTATCACACAATCCATGTCAGTCATACTCAATTTTGAAATCTACACAAAGAAAATAAAGGAGCCACAAAACATTACAACTAGAGCTAGAAAAGATGAAAAGTCATTTGAATGTGATAGACAATAAATAATAAGGTATAAGAGGAGAATAAAATAAAAAAGGTTAAAAAATTCAACTAAATTCAGCATGAGGCTCAAGTTCATTTCCATGAAAAACATATTTGCTACAAAAAAAATAAAGAAGATTGTCTTGGTTCTCCAACCTTCTTTTGGAAAATTCTAAAGAGTTACAAATTCCTATGAATGAGAGAACAATTAATTCCCTCCTGCACTTTAGGTTCTGTAAAACCTAGGGGGTATCCCTTTAAAACACACTAGATTCTATATGAGAGCAATAGTTTAACCATATTGTAAAGAAGATAAGATATTCATACAAATTAGGCAAGGATTTATAAGATTTGGGGAGATGTCGGTATGTTCTTTGTACCCTTAATACTCAAGTAAGAATAAAATAAAATTATAGAAATAAATTACTAATCTATTGGATATCATTCTTTGAGTGAGTGAGTTGGAAGAGATTTCCTATAGATTGGCCAATGCCTATTTAATGAAATATAGAGCCATCATGCATTGCTATAATTTTTCCTTAATAACGACATTTTTAGTGGTTTAAGATATGTATATCATTGGATTACAATGATAAAATCAATAGATATGGCTTAAGTTAATACAATCCTAATCAATAATCCTTTATGAAAGTTATGTTCCTCATTGTCATTTATGAAATATTTATAGTATTCCTTGAATACAAAGTAACATGAATTAGCAATTCATTGCTGCAAATGAGTATGAATAGAATTATAATGCTTAGCTATTATTCTCAAAGAAATATAACAACACAAATGAGACAATTATAAAAATAACCGTTCATTCACATAAGATAGCCAAAAGCAAGCATCACAACAAAAGTTGATAGACAATATGGAATCATTTTATTTCTTCAAACAAGTGTGGTATATAATGCAAAAGATTATTCCCTCATTAATTACAAATGAAATATATTAGGAAAGGGGTGTTGTACACCTTGCACAAAAATAAAATTATAATTTTGTAAAAAAATATAAATTTATTTGTGGTGCATCTTTAGTGATGTGTTTAACCACTTTAAATATTTATCTGGATTCACTTGTAAAGTTGTATGTGATATTTGTTAGATATTTTATGTGTGGGTTGCACATGGGAAAACATTTAATATTAGGAAAAATTAGTACCAAAATTAAATGTTGTGTTCAATGTTTTTGTGTGCTCATGATTTTGAGATACATAGTTTTAACTTACCACTTGGTTGTTTTATGTGGCCTTGAATCTATAAAAGCACGCACATGCTTAATGTTTGATGTTGGATGTAATTTATATTGAGCTCTCTTTTTAGTGTATATATGAAGCATTGTATGAAATGTGCGATTACATGATTGGACACATGGAGGATAAATTGGAGGAGCTTCATGTTTCAAAAGTATTAATGGACTCTATAAGTGTATTATATTATTGAATAATACATTGAGTGTGGATTCTTTTAGGGGCTGGGTTTTTATATTTGTATTATGGTTATTCTATAATATTGTATGCATGCTTTCTCTCATGGGGTTATGTAGGAAATGGTTTGATCAACTTGATAATTTCCTTACAAAAAATCTATTTCATATATAGAGAAAGATACAAAAAGCATCACCACATATGGGTGAAACTTGTCATTGAAAGGAAGCAAGGTACATGGAAACACTTCCTACACTAATATTTTGAGGAGAGTGTTTTGAAAATTTTAATATTTTACTAGTTACAAAAAGAAGAAATATATTTAAATAGAAAATAAATAAAACATACCATAATATAGGGTACTCAGGGAAACCATTTTGAGAGAAAAACCTCATGGTCGAAAGTAGCTCATTGTAGTAGTAGACCATGATTACAATACACTTATAGAGCAAACCCTCATAGGACTATCATCAACCAAAATTTGGAAGAATTATTACAAATTAACAATATCTACAAAACTCTATCCACAACACCCATCTCAAGCACCTAATATATAAGAGATACAAAACTTGAAAACATCAATGGTAATTAGAAACCCATTAGCTAAAACCACCTAAAAGTGGCACTCAAATTTTCCCTTGATAATATATGCCTTGTGATGTGTCATAATATGCATCATAGGTTGGCTAACAAGTGTAACTCCCCTTTACAACTATTTTATGCATCCAACAACTTTTTGCATGTCCTATGCAATCTTATGGAGGTCATAAGTTTTAATTTGGTGGAATAATTGGACCTTTTTTTTAAATTGAAGTACTTGAAGAGACCTTCATGATAGGCACCCTCATAGGTGGTGTTGAGCAACCAATTTTATTTTATTTTTGGCCAAAAACTAACCCTATAGCCCAAAATTTGATTTTTTCCATTTTATATAAAAAAATCACACCTTTTGTAATCTTAACATTAAGAAAAATGTTGAGACACATTTCCCAACAATAATATCAAGACTATAAGATGAACTACCAAAAACATTACCTAGATAATAACATGTGAAGCCTTCATGAGGAATTCATAACCTTCTACAAGTCATTGCAATCATTAGTTAGAGCTAGATTAGACTCTAACTTCCCATGTCAAGGCAGAGAGACTACACATGGGATATCATGGTAACATGGAAAAAAGTGAAGAATTTTAGGATTAAGGTGTCATCCACCTTGTAAATCTTGTCATGGTTTCAACATCCTTGGAAAGTGTCTCTTGGCACCTAGGTTGTATTGTTAAATTATTTTGTAATATTAATTCTCACCATTGTTTGTAATATATTCATAAGGGGTGATGGGTTCCACTAGGAGCAGTAAAGGTGAGTTGTGGACATAAATATTTAATACCGTTTTCCCCACATGTGGATGCCTAGAATGGGATAATAAAAGATAATGAAAGGACAAATGAGTGACCATTGGTATTCTCCAAGTTGTTGGAAGCTTTGCAACGTGAGCATAAAATAGGGATGGTTGTGCTAGTTGTTTCTGTGTTGTCATTGATGTCAACATGGTAATAACTACATGGTGATGACTATATGGGAAGTTTTCTTGGTTTACCGAAAGTTGTTCTCTATCAATAATACTCCTCTATGATCGATCAATATGTTGGTATTTGAGTTCGGAACTCATAGAAAGATCTGATATGACTCTAATCTTCTAACCATGTTTTATTGACTCATTCAGACTACTTTTTCTTGGATCTTGAGACATTCTTTTGTCTATGAACAAAATTTTATCTCTGACAGAGTTCAACTATGTATCCTACTATTGTTTTGTGTGTGGTGTACTATGTGGGAGACTCTGCATTCTACTAAGGTGAACATTCTTATACTATGATTGTGCTGACAGTCTCTTTACTGGTAGTATGATGGGAAATTAATGTGTTCTTAGATCCGGAAGGTGTTTGCTTTGAAGATTATTTGCCGGTTTGAAGAATTGTGTTTTTTAGTCTTGGCTGACTCAGCAAATGCAATATATTATGAAGACTAATAGCCAACTTGGTATAACACACTACATGGATAAAATGTTTGAATCTTATATGGTGTCAACCTAATTAATGAATAAGATATTCTTGTATATAAATAAGGAAGTGGAAAGAGAAGCAAGGTGTGGCAAAAGAGGAAGGAAGAGAGAAAGGAAAGAAAAGTGAGTGAGTGTGTGTGCGAGCAAGTGAATAGAGGAGAAGATTAGAGCTTAAATGCTTTATCTATTGTACATATTTGTGGAGAAATGTAGTGCTTTTTATTTTGAACTTCAGTGGAACTGAATCCTGCACATTGAAGGTGTATTTCATCAATTCATTCTTTGGGCAGTGAGCTACTCTCATTGTATCTTGGCAGTGAGCCATCTTTGTACTCAGGTTGTAAGCCTTTTTAAGGATAGGGAGTCTTGGAAGTGAGCCTCGTAATATTTTGTATCTAGATATAATATATTGTGAGTTAACCCTCACTATGGTTTTTCCCTTTCAGGGTTTTCCATGTAAAAATCTTGGTGTTCTTGTGTGTGATTGCATTGTCTTGCTTTTATGTTCTCTCTTGTTGATTCAGTCAAAATAGTAATAATGATTAAGTGGATTTTATTATCGGTTTATGGAATACTGATTCACCCCGCCTCTTAGTATTTCAGATGTTCAACACAAGTGGGAGCTTGGAATGAAGCAATAGGTTTCTCTTGGTATTCGATTATTTATTGCATTTAATGTAATGTTTGTGTCCCAAGTTGGGGTGCTCAAGTTGGAGGGAAAGTATTGGAGCCAAAAACAGTGTCCTTTCACATTCCAAAGAGGTATTCCAAGGGTTGGGGACATTTTAAATGAAGGGCCATCTTTGTGAGCCTTGTTTGGGGCTTAATATGTCTTCACAAGTTTATAAATTCAACCTCTTATATGTGGAAATATGAGCAATAATTGATTGTACAGTTTCATTGCATGAACAAGGATGGATTGAGGCATAAGTATTTTGTTCACAAGTGCATAGTTTTTTCCATGGTGGAGGCAAAGAGGAGAATGGAAGTGATTGTATTGTAATTCATTTGCTTGAAGATAATGTATACTTGGCCTCTCTTCTTGGTGGAGTTTTTTCTCATAAGGGTTTTTCCATGTAAATCATGTGTTATGTGATGCTCCTGTTTTCTTGATTTGTGCCTCATTGTTGCTATCTTATGGTAATGTTATTATATATATTATTGTTATAATTTCACATTATAAATTAGTGTTTATAAGCATGTTATGTTGGCTAATTTGTGGTATCATAAAGAAGATAGATCTTATCATGGTAATCAAATATTAAGGTAGCTTAATTTTCAGATTTGCATATAAGTTTTAGATTTTTCATGTTATTGTAGTATAACCCTTGAATCTCATCCATTAAAATCATTTTTGGATAGAGATTGAATTTATTAACAATTGTTATTAGAACCTGTTTATTTCTCATCATTTGGTATCAAAGTTGATGGTTAACTAGGTTCTAGGTATTCCTTTTTTATTCTTAGCTTCGCAAGCTTGTGGGAATTTTTTGGAAGCAATTGGAGGTTGTTGGAAGGCTTGTGGAGCTATAAGATTGTTCTATGAGTTAACTTTGTGTTTTCAGGTTTGTGAGATTGGAACCCATGGATATTGTCACTGTGATCTATGTTGGGCATTGAAAGTTCATGATTATGGATTTTTATGGATTTGGTTATGTTTTGGTAACTTGGAGATCTTGTTTGACAATATGTGTGTATCCTATTATTTGGTGGTTTTGTTCCTTTACCTTTTGGTCATGTGTAGTGAGAAAGTGTTCATGTTGGATGGGTAGAGACATCTTGGTCACATGGAGAAACACCCTCGATTTGGCCTACAGAATGAAGTGCTTATGTTGGCTTCATGGTTTTAGCCCTTGGTCACATGAAAGAACTGGAAGATAAGCCACTAACCTCTCTGTGAGGTGTGGATATAATATATTTCATATGTTATAAGCTCTTAAACAAGTTGGTTTTCCTATTCAAAAGGTTTCAATTTACTATTTTTTCCAATCGTGGGTTTGTAGATCTGTGCTTATGCCATTATTCAAATGACATGTTTGATGTGAATGTTTGGATAGTTAAATAGATTTCAAATTTATAGAGATGGTTTTTTAGGTTTTACATGTTAACCAAAATCTATGGTATGTAGATCTATGATGAGACTGTATTCAAGGTGTTATGAATGAAGATAGATATAGGTTTATATGGTTGTTTGGAGGGTTCTTATTGATCTATGGTGACTCCTATATGGGTTTGATTGGAAAATCAAATCTAGCATTGAACCTAGTGCTTGAGTCTTGGAAATCCACATGTTATACCTAAATATATATGTTTTGCATGATACTGATGTGGGGTTAAATCTATTTTTTAGTTATTTGAGATTGGAGCATTATTATGTATTTCTCCTTTGAGATGTTGCATATGTGTAGATCTTGTAAAAAAATTTAATGTGGATTCTATTTGAACATAGGCCATATTCTTGATCACCATTATTACATTGGTATGCTTATTGTAGTGAGAGATGGTTATTGGGAGTATCTAATATAGTTGTTCATTTGGATCTATAACAATTGTTTATGGTGCATGAGAAGATTTGTTCACTTTTAAGTAGAGTTTTGGTGATGATATTGGTTATGATGCCATGTATAACTCAATATTACTTTCAGTGGGAGCTTTATGTAGCTATATAATGTGTTATGTCTTCTTTATTTCAAGATTTTGGTTCTAAGTTGTTGTTACAGTGTGTAGTGAGCCATGAATAATATTGGATTAGAAGATGGATGGTATTTTGCAATGGTTGTTAGTGTCATAAGGAGCTCTTGGATTTTTCCTTTAGATAATAGCGAGAGTTTAATTGCATCTTTGGTTCTATTGACAAAGGGTGTGTGGCAATTTTATCTTCTTGGTTTGGATATTGTGGTTGTACTTTACCTTTTGGGAGCTCATTTTATTGAGTTCTTTGATTGTGTTGGGGCCATGGAGTATCTTCAATTTGGAGATGGTTATCACGATGCGTGGAGAGCTTAGTTACACAATTTGATGGGAGCTTTAGCAATTATGTTGATTCATCATTTGATAATGGATGGTTATTTTCATGTGATCTCCTAGGAGGGGATGTTAGATCATGATGTCATTATATGTTCTAGATTCTATGATTGGAAATTTGACAATGGTCTTGTTTGTTCTCTTTGGTTTTGGGTATTAATCATTTGCTTGGAGCTTCATGATTTTGCAGGGTTACATTTAAAGTTGGCATGGATTGATTGGTGGATACTCATGGAGACTAGAGAGACTTGGGTGAGGCTAACAGATCTCTTATTTATGGGATTGTATGTTGATATGGTTACTCTTTGATGAGGATTTCAACAGAAAGATTGAGGAGCCTACACCTAATTATGGATGTGAATCCATTATAGACCTGAAGAGAAGATTTCCATTGCTTGGTGTTGTGTGCATAGGACAATATTTTATCCCACTCTTTTTCTACTCAATAGGTGAATGATCTAAGAGGTATTGCTTGGTTGATTATCATATGCATTCTTTATTTTGTATATTGTATTCTCATATGAGTTAGTCTTGAATATAGAAATTATGAGGATGTGTTAAGAAGAAGATACATGGTTATATAATTTTTTGTTGTTCTCCTTGTTTTGGTCTTGAGCTATGGATCTAGTTTTGAGGACTTATTTGGAGAGGTATAGGAAATGGTTTGTGGCTTTGGGAATATTCCCTTTGTTGTGGGAATGATTGGTTGGTTTGATATACCTTCAGTATGAGAGGTTTAATCTATTGCTACCATGTTTTCATTTGATTTGAATATTAGATGTTGATATCCTTTCAATATGGGAATGGTGAAGGAGATATTACTTTACATAGAGTGGTACATGTTAATGCAGAACAAGGACAAGGTTTGATTTGCAGGTTCTCTCTTTGGTCATGGTATTCTTCCTGGATTTTTGGTTTCACATGGTTGAGTGTGAAGAACGTAGAAGAGCTATGGAGACTAGTGGTAAAAGGTATTACAACATATTTGTTTGTCAGATTTGCATATCATTGTATGCTTCCTTAACACTATGTAATAGAGGAATTAGCCACATCCTCTATGTGAAATACTATACGTAGACTTGGTATGCCTTGATCTATTTTCATATTTGACATTATTCATGCAGTGGGAGATTTTATATATATGTTTGGTTATCCTCTTTGATATCTTGGTTTACTAGTCATGAATGTGATGATGAGTTTGCATGTTTCATTGGTTTTGGATCTATGAGCTATGTAGGTTGTGGATTAGATACCCACTTTCTTGTAGTGGGATAACTCAGATGTGGAATGTCTATATCCATAAGATTGTTTCAATGTTAAGATAGACTTGTTAGTTGGCCTTGCTTGTGGTCATTTGTTCTTTGGTATGTTGCATTGAGATAGGAGGATGGATATACAGATACTTGATTGTAGATTTTGGGTTGGTATGTTGATGGCATGAAGTTCTATCTATTATTTGTATACCTTGGTTTGAGATAAGGTTAGCTTGGGTGAGTTGCAAATTGTTGTGGTTGATATTCTAGCTAGTATGAATAAGGTGGTTGCTCAGAGCCTTTGCTATCATTTAAATTTGATGCTTGTGTTCATGTAAATATTGATGTAGGTTGCAGTGACACTTGATATATTTAACCTTGACATGTTCCTTTTTCTTCCATAGGTGGCATGTTGGAGGATGTAAGGAGTTTTTTTCTTTATAGTGGTTATCATGGTCATTTTTGTAGGCATCTTGTTAGAGTGTGAGAGCATGGCGAAGATTTAGATGGTACATGATTGTTTAAGGGATGTTTTTCCCTTGTTTCTGATTCTTATGGGTGTATTTACAATGTTGATGACAAGTGGGAGAATGCTAGGATTAAGGTGCCACGCACCTTGTAAATCCTCTTTCATGGTTCTAACATCCTTGGAAAGCATCTCTAGGCACTTAGGGTGTATTGGGAAACTATTTTGTAATATTAATTCTCACCATTGTTTGTAATATATTCATAATGGGTGATGGGTTCCACTAGTAACAGTACAGGTGAGTTGTGAACATAAATAATTAATATCATTTTCCCCACATGTGGATTCCTAGAATGGGATAATAAAAGATAAGAAAAGGAAAAATGAGTGACCATTGGTATTCTCCAAGTGGGAGCTTGGAATGAGGAAAATTGTGTCTCTTGGTATTCCATCATTTATCACATTTAATTTAATTTTTATCTCCCAAGTTTGGGCATCCAAGTTGGAGGGAAAGTATTGGAGACAAAAACAATGTCCTTTCACATTCTGAGGAGGTTTTCCAAGGGTTGGGGACATTTGGAATGAAGGGTCATGTTTAGGATCCTTGTTTGGGGCTTGAGATGTCTTCACAAGTTTACAACTTTAGCCTCTTGGATGTAGAAAATATGAGCAACAGTTGAATGTAGAGTTTCATTGTAGGAACAAGGATAGGTTGAGCCATAAGGAGGTTGTTCCTAGGTGCACAGGTGTTGCCATTGTGGAGGAAAAGAGGAAAATGGAAGTGATTGTATTGTGGTCTCATTTGTTTGAAGATAATGCATACTTGGCCTCTCTTCTTGGTAGAGTTTTTCCTCACAAGGGTTTATCCAAGTAAATCCTCTGTTATGTGATGCTCTTGTGTTGTTTATTTGTGCCTCGTCACTGCTATCTTAT
Organism: Sequoia sempervirens; assembly: GCA_007258455.2. NCBI lineage: Eukaryota > Viridiplantae > Streptophyta > Pinopsida > Cupressales > Cupressaceae > Sequoia > Sequoia sempervirens. The sequence goes on along the minus strand of VDFB02281492.1, from coordinate 864,098,051 downwards.
GGTGATGCTATTCTTTATATCTTTTTTGTTATAAGTTTACACAAGGTAGTGTTTATAAGCATGTTATGTTGGTTGATTTTTGACATCATAACGAAGATGGATCTAATCATGGCAATTCCATATTCAGGCAACTCAATTAGCATATTTGTATATAAGTTTTATATTTTCATGTTGCTATTTTCCAAGCCTTGAATCTCATCCATTGAAGTCATTTTTGGATAGAGATCTTGAATTTCTCAACAATTGTAACATATTTATTTCTCATCAAAGAAGACTAGTAGTTATTTGAAACTAGTTGTGTTGATGATGTGCCAAGGAGATAGTGGGAGTGTAGAAATAGAGGATTTTGAGTGGAATATAGTAGTTGAAGCTAGGAAATCCTCCACCTTCTTACATCTTTGTTTGAACCACACTCATAAGATCATATGCACATCCAATGACACCAAAGAGATAGCATGAGCAACTAGAGGTCAACAAGAGTGCACTAGTGGTCTTGTGATGTAAGATATTGATGAACTTGTTGGAACAATGAGTAGGTTATCTATATGTTGTCATTGACGTCACCATGTTGGTAGCTTGGTTCAGTACTCTAAACATGTGTTTATAACCAACTTATCTTCTCTGGTGGTAGATCCGGTATTTTTTGGTGCCTCTCCGATATTCGAGTCCGCATTTCTCTGCAGTTGACAATTTTTTATTACAGTTGTGGGAAATTACTTATGAATGTTAAGGGTATGCATGATCAAGTTATTTCATGCTCTGGTGCTCGTATGATGAAGTGACATTATTCTGTTGGTTGCATTGAAGTCTATTTTCGGCTGACTTGTTAAGATAATTTTGATATGATATGAAAACTTATGTGCGATGTATTTCTTGGTCTGAGCCGACATAATGTAACATGTTAATGGTTAAATTGCATTTTGGAAATATTTTGTGATCTATTGGAGTTGACAATTGATATCTTTTATAAATGAATTACATCTAATTAAGCTGACTTAATTGATGCTTGCGATGGAGATCGGATATAAATATATGGCGAACAGTTTTTGAAAAATGTATGATAGTGAGTGAGTAATGAATGTGAAGGATTGATCAGAAAGGTAACAGTTGATGTGAAAATGAGCGAAGAATGAAGGGTGTAAAGTTTGAATATTGAGCATCTCCAGAACTGTATTAGCACATGATAGGTTCATCTTTCCAGTTCATTTTGGGTTGTAAAGCCTTATTCTGTTTTGTATAATCTTGTGTACGTAGTGAGCCTCCTTGTTGGATAGTGAGTCCTTTTTATAGGCAGCGAGCCTTTGTACTTGGATAGTGAGTCCTTCTTTTTGGCAGTGAGCCTCTTTTGAAAATACTATATAGTGTGAGTTAACCCTCACCATGGTTTTTCCCTTATTGGTTTTTCCATGTAAAAATATGGTGTTCATTGTGTTGGTTTACTTTATGTTATTTGTGTTTCATGCTCATATTTAATAACAGAATAGTATGGTTGAAGAATTGATAAGTGATAAATTTTTAGGCTTGAACTTGTGTGACAATTGACTCACCCCCCCTCTCAATTGTCCTGCACCTGTTTAACAATTGGTATCAAAGCTTTTGGTTCCTTGGTGAAGAGCTTAACCCCTTGAGGAGAATCTTGAAGGTTGGTTGAATGGATGATAAAAGAGAGCTTCAAGCTGCTCTTGAAGATCTTGATAAAGTGGAAAGAGAAAACAAAGATCTGAAAGAGAATCTTGATGAAGCAAATGAATGTGTTTAGAAACTAAAGGAATAGTTGAAGAAATTTAAGGAAAGACAAAGAGAAGTAAGTGAATAGCTGAAACAAGAGATAATTGGACTAGAAGTGACAATAGAAGAAAAGAAGAGGATTGAAGAATGTCTGAATACAATGGTGCAGAACAAGTCTGATGAATGTTCTAGACTCGAGCAGGAGATAGTAAACTTAAGAGTGGAACTAGAGAAGGCTAAACTCTGTGAAAATAATTTCAAATCTAGCTCCGGTAAACTTGAAGAACTACTTGTAGGACATAAACTATGTAAAGACAAAGGTGGCTTGGGAGTTGATCCTGGTGAAAGTTCTAAAAATGTGAAGAATCAAGGCAAGAGGAAGCAAAGAAGGAATTTTTCAAGAAGACTACCTGTGAGACAACCTAATGCATAGAGGTACCCCTCTTTCAATGATATTTATTTTTCTTGTAACAAATATGGTCATAGAGCAATTGAATGTAGGAGCAACATGAACCAGTTTTCTGGTTCTCTTTTTGGAAAATGTTTTGAATGTGGGAATATTGGACATACTGTAGAATGTAGATCTCAAGTGAGAATGATCAGTCTGGTAATGAGGAACAAGTTTAATGAAGGCAGAATGAATCAATTCTTTAATGGCTACTACTACACCTGTAATAAATTTGGACACAGAGAAAATTAGTGTAGATTGAGGAATAATGGAGGATAGATTAATCAAGAAAGTGTGGCCTATTATAACTGCAACATACCTGGACATGTATCAAAAGTTTGCAAGAGTAAGAAAGGAAAGAAGTCTGCTCTGGAAGAGAAGAGTGAACCAGTAAAGAAGATTGACAAAGAAGAGATGAAGCAAGAGATGGATAAGATATGGAAGAAGAAAGAAGAAGAAGAAAAACTTGAGACTCCTAATGTGTCTGTGCCCTCATCTAGTATAGATGATTTATTTGGAATTTAGACCTAGCATGGTCTTAGGGGGAGCATTATTAGAAGATTATAAAAACCCCCTAGAAGAATGGTGTGTTAGAGGCTAGCACGTGGTTGGAATGTGAAGAATGATTATTCAGAGGTTTATGAAAAAGAACCGAAGGAAAATATGTTGGTATGAGGATTTGCAAACCGAATAATGGCTTTATGTGATAAGAAGACTTCTTTTAACAACTTTTTGGTGTCTACCGCATTTAATGTGTTTTAGGGTAATCTATAAACCTTTTTCTCTGATTGCAAAAGGAAAGAAGAAAATTGAAGAAGTTTCATTGAATTTCAAGAAAGCATAGAAATGGATAGTGGATCATGTGGTTTTAGCTCTCTGAAGTTGAAAAGTGTCAAATTAGAAGAATACGATCATAGGAAAATGAAAGGAATTGAACTAGGGTTGAGCGAAGTCAAATTACATAACATAAAAACCCTAGGGATGGATTTATGGAGTGATTTTTTGTGGATTATAGATAAAGAGGTTATCTTGTTCTTGTTGAATCATTTCAAGGACGAAAGCATTATTTTAGACAAACCCTATTTGATCTCGAAGGGAGCAATCAAAGCGATCACTAGATTATGCAGTGTTGGAGAACTCCCTAGAAAGAAAATTGTGAAGTATAAAGATGTGGAGGAGTTGATTGGCATCAGTAGAGATTTTAGAGCACTGTTGATTGATACACTTGTTGATTCAGTTGTTAGGTATGTTGTGTATGTTATTTCATACAAAATTTATTTTAGAAACCATGAAATTTTAACTTTGACTATTGTCGTACATATTGCTCACATGATGGTTAAGGAGAACAGACAGTTTGATTTATGTAGCTTGTTACTTGAGAATTTGCTTGAAAATGTTTGAATTTCATTGGTCAAGAATTATCCCTTTCATTTTGGATCCTTGTTGGTATGTATGGTGTTTTACTTTTTGAATTCTCTACTAGGAAAAGATAATGTGATGTGGGAATCTGGTATCCCTATTGGAAAGCAAATTTACAGATATCTAGTGTCTTTGGAAGATAATGTAAACATGTGCAAATCATATTTCTCATCTTTGAAAGCAAACCCTTGTTCTGGTATATCTACATCAAGTTGATTTGAAGTGGGCTCTTCCTCTGGAAAAAGAGAATTGGAGGTTGTTATCAGTGATTCCCCTCCGGAATCAAAAAAGAGGAAAGAGATAACTGAAGACATCATTGAAATTTTAGATGAGAAGGAGAAAGAATCTCTAACTGGAAATGAATCCCCTGATCCTAATGACATTCAATCTATGATAGCTGAAGGAAAAATGAAGAAGATAGTTGAACTATGGAATGTTGCCTCGCCTATTGACAAACTAAAAATTGATGATGCTCTGGTAGATTATCTACTTCATAAAGCTATTGAAGTATCTGTTGTTTCGAATTTCTTTCCAAAAAATCTGATTGAAATTGTTGAAGAAAGGATGTTGCTTGAAGGTCTGGAAGGATGTAAGATGGGAATCTTGGTTGAAAGGAGATGTGAAAAAGCTAAGCAGAGACTGTCTAGATTGATTGTGGAAACAAAGAAGTGTATTAAATAAATTTTAGATGTTTACAAGTATTTTCTTCGGTGGCCTGTAGTTGTAGATAATTTCAGAAGCAAAATTCAAGCGATTGAAGCTGAAGTGAACAACATAGGAAAGATTTTTTATATATTTGAAGATAAATAAGGGAAGCAAAGAATAAGAGTTGGTGAACTACAAGCTAAACTAATCATTACACAAAGATAGAGAGATGATGTGATGAAGACCTTTTGGCTTCTTAAAGAAATTGTTGAAGTATGATTAGAGCATCTTTCCGAAATTCTTATTGATGCAAAAGATGTTGAGAAACAATGTTCTATTACATATTGGTCACCCTCTTTTACTATGTTGGGTTTATTGGAAAGCACATGCGCAAGATTGGAGTCTATTGTATTCAACTAGAAGAAGTTGTTTCTAGTTCTCAAGGAAATGTATAAGAAGGTATTTTTGGTGAAGAATGTCATCGTCACTTAATTTATGTATGCTTAAAAGTTCTGGATTGTTGGAAGTTTTTGAATTTTTTGGAAATATTTTGAAATTTTGATGTCACCATGTTTACACTTGTTTTTGGGTGCCCTTTGCCATTGATGTCAAAGGGGGAGAGTGTTGGAGATAGCGGAGAAAGTTGGAGAAATTTTTTAAAAAAAAAGGAAAATAATTGATGTCAAAGGTATCTATCAAAACATATTTGCCAAATTTCTATGCTAGAAATATTGGAATACTATAGGAAAATATTTAGAATATTCTTAGGCATGCCAATTTTCAAATCACCTAGGTCTATGAATAGTTAGCAACCTATCTAGCAAACTCATCATTAGTATGCCATTAGAAATCAAGAATTTTTTGTATATTATGTTGATGTGTCATATACCTGACATCTAGAAATATCTTTTCCTTTTTATAAACTATCCATTCTAAACTTCAACTTTAGTATTTTATCTAAATTTAAATTGTGTATAACTGGGTCAACTTTATCCCCTTATATTTTTGATGTGACAAGTGTAAGTGTGATAATTTGGAATTAATCCTTCAATATTTCTAATGATTTTTTGTCACCACCACCATCAAGTACAAATGGTAATTTACACTCCTCCAATGCCAAGTTGATTATCTTTTATGGAGTGTCAATTCTAATTTTCTTTGATATGTAAACACATCATTCAATACTCCTACCACCTTATGTGTACTTGAAATATTCCCTGGAGCATCAAGATTATATTTTACATTTCTCATAATTATAGTCATAATTAAAATTATAGGGATGCATGTATTCAAGGCTAAGTAGTATTTCCATTTCTTTTCCTTAGATATGCTCAAGTTGTCGTAACTTTCCCATGCATCATCAACCTTGTGCAACACACGTGAAAATCTATGATCAATAGCTTTAGCAACCATTTTTTCCCCTTGAGTTCTTCCTTTAAACCCTTTGTTCTCAACATTCGAGTGTTTTTGTCTTGATTGGGCATACTTGTTGAAGAAGATGGTGATTTTTCCTACTCTTCCAATGTGATTTTGGGTTGCACCACCATAGATTTAGCTCATTATACTCATGTAATGAATTTGTGTTTTCTCCTTCTAGCTTTTCATAACCTTCTTGCAATATATTTGTTGCTTCACTAAACAAAGTAGTACTTATTGATAAATATGTAGCCTGAGGCACAATGGTATCTCCTAGTCTTTTGACAATAAAATTTCCACTTAATTCCCCAATGTCTTGGGCTACTTGAGGTTTATTATTCTCTAGAGTAATGGCCCATATGGTCAATGTGCCATACCTTATACTAAATCCTAACCCAAAGTAGAAATTCATTGTGTTCTCCTTATTCTCAAAAATATCATCCTTAACACCTTGTCTTCTTATTGTATCTAATACAATTTGGCAGAGAAGATGTCCCATCTAGGTAAGAGTAGGAAAACATTGTCCCTAACTATTCTTCTTCCCTCTTCTGGGGTCATGCATGCAATATCAATATCAATCTATTTCCAAATAGTTTGAGCAGTTCATCTTCTTGACCACATCTTCCCTTTGCTAGCTCTCGTCTTTGCTTCTCTCTACATATGTGTTTGTCTTAATTTTGATTAGTAACACTTTGAATTCATCAAACTTAATAAAGTCATTGTTATAGAAAAAAATTTCACCACTAATACTTTGACATCTTACACAATTTGATCTCCCTCTTCAAAACTCAAAAAGGTTCTATTCTGGGGAATGGTAATCACAATCATCTCCTAAGTGAAGGAATAACTTGTCTAATCCATCTTTCTTCAAGAGAATTCTCCCCGTGCTTTCTTCTATGGCATCCTAACTTACCAAGGGTTACATAACCCTTAGCTCTAAATTCTTCCTATGTTCTTCTAGACACCACTCATAGATGCAATAGATATCTCTAGAGTTAGAGAAATTGGTCGCTCAACCTCTTGCAAGTCTAATTCTTGCTCTTCATTAATAATTTCCATGGGGATAACCTTAGGGGGAATCACTTCCAAAGTATCAACATTATTAAGCATTATCTTTATTCTATTAATTAGATCTTTGAACTTTGAGAATGCTCATTTATAACTATTATCAACTAATTTCCTTCTTTTATCTATGAGGATGTTTCCCCATTTCCTCATTCTAATAGGTCATTTTCTTCTTTTGTTTAATAAATGCTTATCAAGCCTTCATTTACACCATATTCGTGTCATATCCTAACCTACCTTCATCTCTTTTGACTTTTTTAATAAATTTTATGATCATATCTGAAAATTGATCCCTTTCTATGTTTTTGAAATTAAATTTTGTATATTATTAAGTTGCCACACAATCTCGAGAAATGCCACTATCTCAAGCACCCATAAAGGAAGAATGTGTGGATTTACCTCTCTTCCATACACTTTGATTATTATACAATCATTGTGATAGAACTAGTCACCCCAATTATGTTCAATCCAACTTCAAGGGTTAGATGTTTAGGTCTTAGAAACCTAGTAAAAAATTTATAAATTTTATCTCTCCTTTATCCTAGCATGTTCAAAATTCGTCACAAAATGCAACTCAAATATGTAATAGTTAGTCTTGAAAATGCAAATCCCATATATAGGTCCATCTTTGAATAGGAATGAATTTTTCTTCTAATGACACATGAGTCACCATAAGAGAATTGTCCCAGTAATATCTTCCTAATAATAACAATATATAGCACAAGAAATAATACCATGTAAATGATAGTATCATTTTTCAACCTTCAATGAGAGCATCTCTTTGTGAATTTCTTCTACTAAAAATAAAGAAAAATCAAACTTAATAATACGCCTATGTTGAATATCAACAACCATCATCATTAGAGATATAGGAATTTGAACCTTATATTCAACCCCTAAGACTATAGGGCTATATAACTCATTCTAAAGTAGTCATCAAATGAACTTGCACCAAGGGACTCAATTTCTCTAGTAGGAATGAGCATTGATTTCTTAGTTGCATCCATTAGCCTATGAAATTTGGTAGCCACTTAACATTATAGCTATACTTGTCCTTTTTGTATTCTTGGCATAATTCTTTAAAATTAATTTTATGACTTATCAAAGGATTAAGGTTGAACACTTCTCTAATCAATTCATTGCTTAGAGTGAATATCTCATTTCCCTTCCTATCCTTCAATATTATGGTGTTGGGATAATAATTGCTATAGATAGCATACATGAGGTTGACATTGAAAAATACATTGGATACCACCAATTTTCATAAGTCAAAATTTTAAACATTACAAATTGGTACAGACCTCTTAACTCTATTGGAGCAATATTTAAATAAATCCCACCTAGATTTCTGATATGCTTGGTTTTATCCCGTAACTTATCAAATTTGTTAGTTCCTTAGGAATTCTTAGCCTTTTTGGAAGAATTGGGGAATTGATTTAGTAGGTCTTGGTTTAGATTTTGTTTAGACCCACTAGATTAAGCAAAAATGTAGCTCATTTTGTGATGCAGGAGCATCCCAGTTGATGTAGGGGCATCAGGAGCCTCATCACAAAATGATGTCATAGTTTAAGTTTTGTCTTGTTTTGTAATGTTTAAGGTGAATAAGGTCATTTTCGCCCATTAGGGGTCATATGGGACTATTTGTGAAGTTTTGGAGCCATTTAGGCAAAAGATGCAAAAATTGCACAAATGTTGTCAATATTGTCATGACAACTTTTCAAGTGTAATAACAACTTTTTGAAAAGATGTTAAAAGTTGGTTAGAGGTCAATTGGAAATTGGAGGATGCTTTTAATAGCATAAATACACCTTGTAAACATGACCCAAGGGGTTGGAGAGTAGTTTGGAGGAATAAGACACTAATTAGACACATTTTTATGCATTTTTTTGTGTAATCAGACTGCAATATTCCTACTCCAGTGCATGGTACAGACTGGTACGGATTTTTATGGTCCTAAAATTAGTTTTTTTTTAATATATGGATTAATTAAATTTCATTTTAATTTGGTTTGGTGCCTTTTCATTGAGTATTTTGAAAGTTATTGCAAATTTACTAAAACTCACCTAAATCTATACTTAGGGTTATTTGTTTTGGGAAAAATGGCATAACTTTTGTTTCCACAGTTAGATCTTCATAAAAATTTGAGGAAAATTTTGTAACTATGTTATCTACAATCGGAATGGAGAAATTGGCCTCATTTTTTGTTGTGTGAAAGTTATGAATGACAGTTCATTGCATTTCACAGTGAAAATTTTGTGTTTTCCTACATTCTACAGATCTTTGTCATGTCTGTACGGACTTATAATGCTTTGTACGGTATGAATGATGGATGTATGATGCAAAAGATTGTTCTTGATTTTTTTTTCTTCTAGTTTGTTTAAATTTCATGAAGTATTGAAGGAGATATTATTGATTTTCTTGAAACTCACTCCAAACCCTACCTAGGGTTTTAATAAACAATGAAATAGCCATATCTGGAGTTTCCACTATGATCAACCCCTGAAACTTTGTAAAAAAAATTGTCCTGATGTCTTTGATCTCCTTGCAATGTATGAGGCTTGGGTCTACACGTTTGGAGGAGAATTTAATGACATATGGTGAATTTGGCCTTGTTGACAGTCATAGAAGCCCTAGTGACTTGGGAAAAATTTGTTGTGTGCTCTTGGAGAATGATCCTTGGGGTAGGAGTTCTTGTTTTAGGAATTTGTGAGATATTTTGAAGGTGTTGGAACAATTGTTGAGACATTTTGAAGCCCTGAACCTAGTTGTGACATGCCTAGTTGCTTAATTAAGCCTAGTCAAGAAGTAGGACAGTCAATTTTTGAGGCCTTCCATACAAAGAAACCTTACCTACTTTTGAGATATGTTTTAAAATGGCCAAATGGGTATCTGAAACAAGTTTCAATTTTGGTAGATCCGGTCTGTGTCAAGAGTTATGCCCAAAAATGTTTTTTTGAAATGCTACTAGCAAGAATGAGGGTTTGTGAAGGAAACCCCACTGTTTGATGTCAAAAGCTCTATGTGAGTGGTTTTATGAGATTGTGTTGTCATTTTCACCCATGCTCTATATTACGAGTCCATAGGAAATCCTGCATCGCCCAAAAATATTTTCTTTTTCTCATTTTTGGTGTGTTGTGGTGGTTTTTGGTCTCTGTATCTTGTGAGCTCCTTGATTTGGTTGGTGGGTAAAAGCACAAACCTATGTCACACTTTATAAAGGAATCAACCACAGCAAAAAAAATTCAGAACTTCGACTACATAAAAGTGGTCTTTATGTTTTGAATTTCAAAATGGTGTAAACTAATGAAATGTAGAACTTTCGATGAAGTTTATTCCTAGAATTTTTTAAATTTAAAAAAAAAAAAAAAATCATTATGTTTTTATCAATTTAAGGACAAATTTTGGAATGCTGAAAATTTCAAAAAAGAGTGACTTCATGGGCCGTCAAGAAAAACAAATTGAAAAAAACTTCATTTCTCCCTTCTTCTTTTTTCTCCAAATAGGTAAACTTCAATATCTTGTGCATGGAAAAAAAATTCAAATTTTGATGTATATTTTTCTCGTAATAACATTTTAAAGTCAAACATGTCAGAATTTGACAGTTTTCATGGGTCATCAACTATTCTCAATTTTTTAAATCATTTTCAAAAAATAAAATATACCCTTTAGAAGAAAACTCTCTCCTCTTGTGCCCCATATAAGATTTAAATTTTTTTAATAAATTTTACTATCTTTCTTTTTTAATTTCTAATCAACCTCTTTTTTTATTTTTAAAACCTACTTGCATTATTTTAAAAATAAAATATATTAAAACTAATAAAAAATATTAAAAATATATATATTTGGATTCTCCACTCTGAGCTCTACAAAATGATATTTTTATTTTTTGCAAAAAGATCATTCTGACTAGAGAAATACTCTACCAAAGTTGAATGTTTCAAAAAATTCTGAAAAATGATGAGTTGGCTGCCATGTAGGATGCCAACTAGACATTCTCAGTCGAGAGGGTTTCGACCGAGCATGTTTCGGCCGAAACCTACTGGACCAAAAATGTCTTAATATTTCCAAGCTATAAATACTAGATACACTCACTTTTTCCATGTTTTTGGCCGGTTGTATTCGACCAAGTATCTTTCGGTCGAAACCTATTCGGCCGAAAATGTGTCTGCCACGTCAACGCCACATGGTTTCAGTCGAAATCCACTCAGCGTAATCTCTTCCCAGCCAAAAATAGTTCACTCATAACCATTTATTTGGCCAAAAGTGTGACACACTATTGTGTTTTTACCCTGGTGAATGTTTCACGAGCATATCATTCACACTTTGGAAGAGTTAATTATTTTATTACTTCGACTGGAAATTTTGAAAAATTTTAAAATTTTAGAATCCTTGAAGGTTTGGGAAAAATCCTTCTACAGGGGACCTGAGTAAGTCATAATACACCTTTGGGGAAAATTTCGTCAAAATCGAAGAACTTTGATTTTTTTCCTTTCAACACCCGGGTCCACTTTTACACTGTTTTGCAATTACATAATTAATTTTCTCCTAATTCTCATTGCAGGTCCAAGACATTATTTTTGAACATTAAAGTGGTATAATTAATGCTCAATTGTTGAAATTCCAAAATTTATTTTTTCTAAAAAGTTATATTCAATTGAAAACATTTGTTCAAAAGCTTATTGAAGGCGTTCTAGTTTTAAAAAAGATGCAAATTATAAAATCATTGTATGCAGATTTCAATGCCTATTTAAGGTTGTTTTAATAACATTCTAAAAGGGGCTTTTATGGCAGAAAATCCACACCCAAATTGGATTTGTAGTGGGACATGGAAGTGGAGAATAAGTAGTCCCATTTTAAGAATTCTTAAAGACAATTAAAAAATGGCAGAAAATGGGAGGTGTGGGAAATAAAGTGGTGACTGTAAAATTCAAAATGGATGCTACGTAGGAAGAGGGAAGGGGCTGGAAAAGTCTTGGTGGAGTGAGAAGGGAGGGGGCAGCAAGAAAAAGAATAGTAGTGTCTAGAAAATGCAGCAACAAGGTTGCATGGGTGGTAGTAAGAGTTGGTGGAAAAATTTGTGAGAAGAAAATGCAATTTGCTGCATGTAAGAAAAGGATAGAAGCAAGTTTTTTGAGCAAATTTGGGGCAGCAGTAAAGCCAAGGCAACAAGGAAATTATGTGGAGAGATCTATAGATTTTTTTTATGCTCTATGGTAGGATATTAGTTATCCATTTGATGTAACTATCATGAATTGATTTAATGCAATAAAATTCAAAATTTGTTAGCATTTATTTTTTGTTTTGTGAGTGTTCTTTGTTGCAATTGAGTTTGTACTGCATTATAGATTTTTGTGAGTAGCTAGTTGCTTGCACCAAATTGTATCAAAGCGAGTGATCTTGAGTGCATAAGCAGAGCGTCGAATGTGAGGCAACTTATGCTAGGATCTATGGGTGAGGATTGAAGTTGTTTCGAAGCTCCAAAGGTTGTTGTAGGTGTGTGGAGTCTTGTACCTATGGAGAGATGAGTAGACAATAGATTTGCAAGAGAAGAGGATAAGAGGATTTCAAGATGCCTCTGAGAAGGATGATACCAAGAAGAGTAGAACAAATGCTAGAAGACTTTCACAATGAAATGAGAAATGAGCTAATAAATATAGTTGCAAGTTTGGGAAGAAATCTAGAGGTTGAAGATGTACATGTTGAAGATGAAGAAGTTATAGATGAACTTGAGAGAGAAAATGGGGAGCTAACAGATGAAGGAGAAGAAATATTTCTGAGAGCAATAGCCCAAATCAATAGAGGCCATAAAATGGAAGTCCCTAAATTTTTAGGCACTGGTTGCATCCACAAAAAGATATAAAAGTCACGACAAATCCTAACCTAGGATTGGACATTCTAGCAGGTGACTAACATCTTCTTATGGTCATTCATTTACATTGTCAAACCAGGGAACGTATACTTGAAATGGAGCGGCACTGTATGTGCACTAAGAACCAGTTGCAGTCACGATTTACTAGAACTAAATACTTGGAAGGAATTCTACTTATGCTACAGGAATGTAACGTAAAGCTTTCTTAACTTAAGTGCATCTTAATCAAAGCAAAAATATAACGACTGTTACTAAGAGACAAACTATGAACTAGCCTTATGCTGCAGGAACAAACATAGGGATGGGTTCCCAATGCTACGGGAACAATATAAGACTGAGTTTGCACTAAAACCTTTAAGAATGAAATCTAACTTATAATCAACATAAGATAAACAACTAACTAACTATAGATACTCACTAAGTGGCCCCCCTTAGCAAGCATCAACCAGTTATGCAAGAATTGAACTCAAAACTTCATCAGCTTTTATTCATAAACTTGGAACCATATACATTGATTGTTCTGCTTACAAGAAAACTAACACAAAACACTATTTCTCATTATAATCTAACTTTTACACACCTTGTTGCTCACTCGCGTAGGAGGAACACTTATTTATATCAGAAAAAGCAACTAACTACCTAACTCTAACAGATAAAGATGTGGACATAAGTGCATCCTGAAACCGAGGAACAGACTTCTCATAAATGAAAGCATATCCGTTCAACACGATTCAGAGAGAATTTAGCATTCCACTCTTCCTAGATTAATGATCATTTAGATTTCCTCCCAATGACATGGTCAAAGAGTCTTTGCTAGAACAACTCCCTCAATGTCGTGTTGGAAATGGACTTTACTGCAGGGCCGAGATCTGTTGCGCTTTGACTCGTTCATGCTCCCTTCAACAACCTGCAATGCACATGGCAATAGAAGCGAAAGAAAGCACGTGTGGCAAATAACACAATACACATTCATTATTCACATATTAAATCTATTTCATTATCCAAAAACCACATGCATTATATCAGTCATTCGGGAGGTCAAACAGAGCAATTAATACAGACACATAGAGATGTTAAGCTGCAGGAATATAGGAATGTATTGCTACAGGATACTACCCGATTTTAGATAAAAAGTCTTTAATCAAAGAGTTAAAATAACCATTAGCAATAAGAGTAAGGATATTAAAAATACATCATAATACTCAAATTATGAGCATATTTTGAGCTCATCATTTGCCCCCTACTTATCCTAATGATGGTCCTCGAGCATTAAGCTTCCTGGTTGTTTCTTTGAAATCAGTAGGAGTAGCATGGCCCTGCAATGAAGTTCCAAATTTGTAGTAGAAACCTCTAAAATTTTGCCATTTCTTATACCTACAGGTTTCTGTATCCTCATTAACATTTGTAGCCCGATAAGGGTAAAGTGGCCACATCAAAACTGGAGGTCGAAATGTTATTGGTAACCATAACTCAAACCTCTTCTAGAGACCAAGCTGCATGTACTTCTTTGTCCTTCTAAGGGCTACTTTAAAGTTCAGAGGGCTATGAGGCTTAGATTTCCTTAGACCAACAGTCAGTTTCTCCCATCTTGTCTCTATTCTGGAAGATGAAAGCTTCCAAAACAGATATGGTTGGCCTTTGAACTCATCATACACCTGCTTCCTAATATCAAATATTTTCATTCTTTTTGTTTCATGATTGAACCCATACGCAATAGTAAGCCAAGTTTTCAACATTGTGTGGGGATCTAAGCTTTCAGGTCGCAGTGGAATAGGTTCATTCCTTTCAGCCTCTTCATCAGCCTCTAATTGTCTTCCATAATTAGTTTCATTGGTTGCCCAAGACATGAGTGACCTCAAATGAATATCACCAATGTAAAAAAGTGGATTCCACTTTGTTTCAGAGGGAATTATCAAACCATCCAAATAAAATTCACATAAAAAAAATTCAGCCAACTAGGGGCTACTTGATGTGCATCATAAAATTTCTCGGCTGTGTGAATAATAGGATCTAAATTTCTTGAAATTCTCATTAATTGAAACCAAAGAAATTTCTCTTTTAGGCACATAGCATATACCCTAGGCGGTGGTCTACATTCCACAATTTTACCAGTTATCTTCATCATTTCATCCATTTTCTCTTTCATTTCTTAAATTTCCTATTTTTGTCTTTCAATTTCTCTTTTCAATTTCCCAAAGACTTTGTTGAATTTTAGTCTTAGCTAAATGGAGGAAACTCAAGGTTTGAAATGTGATTGGCCTCCATGTGGTCCTAAGATATTCCAAAAATTCAATCAACAATGTCTTTTTATAAACAACCAATGCTTGACAAGTTGCAAGGAGTAATGGGGTGTTATAGGACACTTCTAATTGTTCAAGTTGTTCTTCCTCTTGCTGCAGGATGAATTCTTGTTGCTGCACAGGAGGAGATTGTACTTCCTTTGAAACTTGTCTAGTTGTTTCAGCCAAGTCATCAAGACTTGGCATTCCCCTTTTATTACCACTAACATGTTGTGCTTCCTCAACTTCCATTGGCTCATTTTGCATTTCTCTAAGAACAACAGATGGACTTTGTGGAACATTCTCAGATACATTTTGAGAATCATCATGACTGAATTCTTTAGAGTCCTCAGAAATTATTATAATTTTAGGTTGAATGTAAGTTGAGGTAACTTTATGCTACTTCCTTGATGACACCCTTTTTGGCAATGTTTCCAAAGTAACAGTTGCAGGAGACACTCTCATGGCTTTCCTCTTTCTAACCTTCCTAGAGAATTCAGACTCAGCAGGAGAGGATGATAGTGAAACTACAGTGGCAACAGGCGTTGTTGCAGGAGGAATTGTTATAGGAGAAGATGTTGCAGGAGTAGAACATTTTTGTTTTTGAACATGAGGGTCAGATTTTGGGGTTTTTTCTGCCCTAGATGACTCTCCTACCTTCGTTTTCCCTTTTTCTCTTCTACTAGCAGACCTGATTTGTACTCTGGTAGAGGGCTCTGGTGTGAAGGCTATAGGACTAGGTGCTGCAGGGAGTGCTCTAGGAGGCTCTGGAGGTTGCAAACTTTTACGGGAAACAAATTATTGCCAAAAAAGGGGTGATACATTCCTCAGGGAACACTCAATTAAGAGTTTAATAAGGGCATGATGGGAGATAGAGTTGTCCCTACCCCTCTGGGTTTCATGGGCACATTGTTTCAAAAGGTTTAACAAAAAATTTGGAACATTGACAGCTAAACTGTGCCTCATATGACTCAATAATTTAAAATGATAGGAATGTAAATAGGAAAAGTGTCCCTCACAATTCAAGTACCTAATTATGAGGATGGCATATTTTGAGTATGGAAGAGGCAGTGACACTCGTTTGCACCCTTGTTTGGAAACCTCGAAGGGTCCATCTGTTGGTATTGTGAATTATTCCCTAGCAGAGATAGCATTTGAAGAAAATATTTCTCCTACCACCGGAAGCCCAGTTACTTCTGTAATCCACTCTTCTATAACAGCTACTGTCAAACCCCACACTGTAGCGTCCCTCACAAGTCAAGTACCTAATTATGAGGATGGCATATTTTGAGTATGGAAGAGGCAGTGACACTCATTTGCACCCTTGTTTGGAAACCTCCAAGGGTCCATTTGTTGGTATTGTGAATTCTTCCCTAGCAGAGACAGCATCTGAAGAAAAAAAAATTCCTACCGCCGGAAGCCCAGTTACTTCTATAATCCACTCTTCTATAATAGCTACTGTCAAACCCTACACTGTAGCTTCTCCCTCTGAAAGAGTTCTCAAAAAATCAGTTGCAACGTCCCTCGCAAGTCAATTACCTGATTATGAGGATGGCATATTCTGAGTATGGAAGAGGCAGTGACACTCGTTTGCACCCTTGTTTGGAAACCTCCAAGGGTCTATCTGTTGGTATTGTGAATTCTGCCCTAGCAAAGATAGCATCTGAAGAAAAATTTTCTCCTACCGCTAGAAGCCCAGTTACTTCTATAATCCACTCTTTTGTAATGGCTACTATCAAACCCCACACTGTAGCTTCTCCCCCTAAAAGAGTTCTCAAAAACTCACCTGCAGCTTCCTCATTAAAAGAATCTAACCTCAGAAAATAATTCAGCCAACCACAATTGTTGAATGCCTGAACTGCTTGAGGATTTTGCGTCAAGAGTTCATGAGCTATAGGCTCATGTCTTACTAACTGGCCACCCATATTCACAAAGTATCCCAGCTGAGATTCCTGAAACTCAAACTTTTTTTGAAAATTCAAAAAAAAAATTCTGCTTTGCTTCTTTCTGCTATGCTTCTTTCTGCCCTGCCGTCACTTTTCTCTACTTTTCCAAGAATGACTCAAAAGATAATTGCATGAAATGATTGTTAGGAACTACTCAAATCAAGTAGTTAATTGTTGTTTAGGATAAAAGCACGCAGTTGTATTTAGAAAGTACAAGAAAATAAAAAATATCTTAACAGTTGTGACAATGACATAAGAAAAGGTTTGAAATGGATTATCCCCGCCCCCTACTAAAAATTTGGCATGTGTCCACACATGTGTGAAAGGATAGGTGAAGAATAGACAATAATGACCGATATGTACATAGCAGTTAATGAATAAATGAAATAAAGAAACGATGTGATAATAAAAGATATTGCATACCTTGTAATAAGTGCTCATACATGCTGGGTAAGATCACAGCTCAGCATGAAATGATGGCTGGAATTGAAACCATAAATGAGGGTGGTTTGGCAGAATGGATGACGTGGAAGAAAAGGGAATGAATGGTGGTGATGGATGAAGAATGGAGAAAGTGGCTTCCTTAAAAAGGAAACCTTTATTATGGGCATGCAACGTATAATTTTAAAGAGATTGCAAGAGAAAGGTCGAAGCCTTTTGCTGCAGGAAGATCAGTGGCTGCATTTGAAACAAACTGCTTCATAAATTCTTCTTTGGACGTTAGCTTATGATACAACCTAAGACGGTGTAGCTTGAATCGAACAAGATCTATTGTAGCTAACTGAATTGAACCATTATCAAACACATTTTCTATTCAATAAGGACCAAGCCATCTTGTGGTGAGTTTACCTTGATTTTTCTTGTACCTAAATTCATAGAGCAGCATCCAATCATCGGCAGAGAATTACTTAGTTCTGATATGGTGGTCATGCCATTTTTTCTTTTACTGTTGGATAGCTTCAGTATGTTGCAGGGAAGCTTTCCTCATCTCATCCAATGCATTCAGCTACAGGAGGCATTCCTTTTGGGCTTCTGAAATATCAATGTTAAGCTGGAGAGCAGTCCTTAAGGTCTTATGCTCAAACTCTATTGGCAACATGGCAGTTTTCCCGTAGAGTAACTCAAAAGGAGTGAACCCTGTAGTTGTTTTCCATATTGTCCTATAGGTCCAGACTGCTTTAGGAAGGCGACTGCTCCAATCCTTCTTGTGTAATTGTACTATCTTAGTAAGGATTGCCTCAATTTCTCTGTTGGTAACCTTTGCTTGACCATTGGCTTGAGGGTGATAGGGGCTAGACTTTCTATGCCTGATCTTGTAATCATTCATCAATGCATTGATTAAGTTTGATGTAGAATGAGCTCCTTGATCAGTAACAAGTTCCTTTAGGACTCCAAACTGAGTAAAATTTTGCTCATATAGGAAATTAGCAACTTTATTGTCACGGGCATGTGTCATTGCTTTCACTTCTACCCACTTGGTTACATAATCAGTGCAAACCAAAATGTATGATTTCTCATTAGATGGAGGATCAATAGACCCAAAAAAATCCATGCCCCACTTGTCAAAGGAACTGACTACCACTTGAGGATATATGGGCATTTCATCAGACTTTGTTGGTCTCCCCATGCGTTGACATCTATCACATTTTTTGGTGTAGGCTGCAGTATCTTTGTGGAGTGTAAGCCAATAATATCTTGTAGTAAGCACTTTCATAGATGTTATCTTGGCCGCAAAGTGCCCACCACATGGCTCATCATGACATACATGCAAAATGTTATAGGTCTCATCTTCCCTAACACACCTTCTCATGACTTGGTCAGGTCCTGTGTAAAATAAACAGTCTGCAATCCATGAAAAGTTAAAACTTTTCTCAACCAACAATTTCCTTTCCTTTGGTGAGAAGTGAGTTGGAATCTTGTTGGCTACTTATTAATTTGTAATATCTGCATACTATGGAGTTTGAGCAGTAATAAAAAATAGATGTTCATCGGGAAAGCTATCATCAATTACCTTAGGGGTGGGAGGTGTAATTGTTTGAAGTCTTGACAAGAAATTAGCCACCACATTAGCTCGACCTGGCTTATCAATAATTGTGATATCAAATTTCTGCAACAATAGGAGCCATCTTGGTAATCTGCCAGATATGGCAGGCTTATTCATGAGGTACCTTATTGCTGCATGATTTGTATGGACAAATATTTGGTAACTAATGACATAATGTCGAAACTTGTTCAAGGCATACACAACTGCTAGCAATTCTTTCTCTGTGACAGTATAGTTTAATTCGGGGCCTTGAAGGTTTTTGCTAATGAAATATATGGCATGCTCTATGAAATTCTCTTTTTGTCCTAAAACTGCACCTATGGCATAATCAGAAGCATTTGTGTGTATATGAAAGGGTAGAATCCACTTTGGTCCTTGAAGAACAGGTGCCTGAGTAAGTAAGTTCTGAAGCTACAGGAAAGATTTTTCACAGGCCTCAGTCCAGGTAAATTCAGAATCCTTAGTCAATAAGGCATATAATGGACTGGCTATTTTGCTGAAATCTTTGATAAATTTTCTATAATATCTAGTATGTCCTAAGAAGCTTCTAACATCCTTTTGTTTCATAGGTGTTTGAAAAGTTAGAATGACTTATATTTTTGTAGGATCAACTTGAATTCCTGTTTGAGAGATATGATGGCCTAAAACAATTCCCTCTTGCATCATCATAAAGCACTTCTCACTATCCAAAGACAAATTTTTCTCCTTACATCTTTTCAACACTTTCTCCAAATTGGCTAATGCTTCTTCATAAGTAACTCCATAAGTAGTGAAGTCATCCATGTAGATCTCCATAAAATCATGAGAAATGTCAGCAAAAATACTGGTCACTGCCCTTTGAAATGTTGCAGGTGCATTACACAGTCCAAAAGGTAAGACAGAGTAGGAAAAAGTGCCCCATGGACTAGTAAAAGTTGTTTTGTCTTGATCCACATAGGCAATTCTAATTTGATTATACCCACTATATCCATCCAAAAAGGAGAAATATTTTTTACCAGACAATGAGTCTAGCACTTGGTCAACAAATGGCAGTGGAAAGTGATCTTTTTTAGTTGTGTTCAGCTCCTTGTAGTCTACACAAACTCTCCATTTTCCACTTTTTTTTTGGAACAATCGCCAATGGAGATACCCATTGACTGTCTGAAATGGGGTAGATAAAACCAGCATCAAGTAATTTTTGGAGCTCATTTTTAACTATTTCCCTGAGTGTTGGGTTTATCCTTCTTTGAGGCTGCCTAACAGGTGAACAGTCTTCCTTAATGTAGATCCTATGAGTACAGAGTTGAGGATCTATTCCCTTCATATCCCCATAGTCCCATGCAAAAGCTCTGTGTTGATCTTGCAACATTGTGACTAGGGCAGTTTGTTGAGATTGAGGCAACTTATTATTGATGTTCAGACAGCGGCCTGGAGACACTTCTATTTGCTTGATAAGATCATTCATGGAGGCTGCTGATAAAGGTGGTGTTTGTATTTCATGTGGAAGCAAATTGTGATAAACTGCAAGAGATTTAGGTGGCAGGCTCTCAGAATTCAGTTGTTGTAGGAAACACTGCTGAGGACAGTTATCTGGAATAGATGGGCTACTCAAATCAGAGTTGGACTGCAAAATGTGTAAAAGCAGGCCATCCTCACTCTAAAACTAGAAAAACGGATTAGTTTGTAGCATCATTAGTTGAGCCAATGAATTGACTTCTTCAGTTTCCTCTCCTAAATCTAGCCAAATTGGTTGAGACAAGTCTGGCTAAGGCTGGGCAGGTAGGTATAAAGCCAATTTCTTTCTTGACTGACCATCAGAAATTGTTATGTCTCCTGAATGGCATCCTATAAAAGCATCAACGGTGGCTAACCATGGTCTTCCTAGGATGATAGGATATCCTCCCAAGTTGTCTTAGTAGACAATATGGTGAAATCTGTTGGGTATTCCCAAGACTCAAGGATGGCAATGACATCTTCTACCACTACATCAGGGGTTACTGTGGAACTATCAGCAAGCTGTAGGACGGTAGGTGTAGACCAAATAGTTAGGATATTTAAATACTCCATAGTATGCTTGGTCATTACATTGATGGCTGCACTAAGATCAATCAAAACATTCTTTACTATCTGGCCATTAATATTTATTTGTACCACAGGACTCCCAGGGTCAGTATATTTTGAAATGACTACCTTCCCTAACATAATATCTGCCAACTGTCCTAGAACATGGATAGTTTGGGGATCCTTTTTCTTTCTTCGTGGTTTCTTTAAACAAGCCTCCTTAATGGATTTTCCATAAATTGGGACATCTTTAATGGCTCAAAAAAGGGGAATTTGAATGTGTACATTCTTTAGCTAATCCAAAATATCAAAGGTAGGCTCTTCCATAGACTTGGATGTAGTAATTTTCAATCTCTGAGAAAAAGTCAGTTTGGCCTGATGTTGCAGGACAGGCTCCTTAGAGATAGTATCTGACACAGGTATATGTTCTGCAGGATCAGTAGGTTATTCAGAGGCAGAATCTGGAATCTCTGTAATTATAGGCAGCTGTGGAGCAGGGAGAGTAGTTCCAGACCTAAGATAGATATCATGAATATTCAAGGCATAAGCTGGATGTTGATTGGCTTCTGCAAAATACATTGGCTGTTGTTGCTGCTACTGCTTATTATTAGGATTTGGCAATGGTTGAGTAGGCATAGGAGTTTGTTTTGGAGGGCCAGTATTTGCTACAGGTGTTGCAGGAGGTGGCATGAGAGCCAGAGGTTGTGGCTGCTGAAGCTGCAGGGATCCAGGGGATGGGTTCTGCCATTACTGAGAACCTCTCCATTGAGGATTCTACTGCCAATTACCTTGGGGTGGAGTCTATTGTCCTTGTGGCTGCTGCCAACCTCCTTGAGGAGATTGCCATTGAAGACTCTGATAGTTAGGCTAGTGTGGTTGTGAAGTATTCCAAGGTGGTGATGGGCCATATGTAGGTTTCCATTGGTTATTGTAATTAGAATAAGGATTACCAAAAGTCAAAGGGTCTTGAAGCATACCTTGCCTTTGAGCCCATGGTCGCCTTTGTGCAACAAAGAATACTTGGTCATCATCACCCTCTACTACTTTAAAATCAATAGGTAATTGCTTAGCCTCCAGGTTAGCCAACATCTTACATCTGCAGTCACGTTTCTTCTATCTACAATGTGGACATAACTCATTCAAGATTGCTTCAGCTTCCTCATGTTTCTTCAGAGCTTGCATAGTATCCAACTGTGTAGTCATGTTATTTATGATATCCTACTTGAAATCAGACAACAAATTTGTGATCTCCATCTATGAAACTCCATTAGCAGAAGAATTTCCCATGTGGCTTGACGACCTATGCCCTTCTTAACAATTGTTCGAGAATAGTTGAAACATATTTTCTTGATATCATCCCAAGGCAGTTGGGTTATATCTCCTTCTCCCATCAGATCCGGGGCATATATATAGGTATCACTGATTCCCCTTGGAAAAATTAGTTTCTAAGATTCTTCATTGAGAGTATGGTCTGAATTCTTTTTCAAGGAAAACAAAAATCTTGAGATATAGTCTTCCAAGCTTTCATCCTCATTTTATTGAATTCTAAATATATCATCACCCTTAATACCACCTTTACAATATTCCTTGTATTTCTCAAAAAAAATTGTTTGCGTGGCTACCCAACTATCAACAACACCTCTTCCCAAATTCATAAACCATCTAAGAGCGCCTTCCTTCAAAGTAGCAGGAAACAACTTCAGCCTATGAGCATTTGAAGTGTAATCATAGCTGCGACAGAGGATGTCAAACTCAAACAAGAAAGTGTCTGGGTCCTCTGTAACTAGTCCATAGAACTTGGGAAGTAATGAAGAAGGAATATTTTTAAGGTTATCATTATCTTGTTGAGCAATGATGGGGAATTCAAAAGCAGGAGGTCGATTAGGTGGATTATGTGCCATAGTTGCTTGATGGAGTATCAAAGCAAATGAATTTTCTTGAGGTTCTTCGTCAGCTAGGTCAAATGGCAATTCAACAAGCAGGTTTTCAGCAAATGGATTGATATCTTGGTCTCCTCCTTCCTCAAATAGATTATAGGCTAGTTCAGAATTGTTGTCAATGAATGGAAAGTTAGGGAGGAATCTTCCCAGAGCGTCTCTTCTTCTATGCATGCAATAGAATTAACTGTAACTTGAAGGAATTTGAAAATACTTGAATAAACACACTAAACTACTGCTAACAATGACTATGACAGGTTCTTAGCTTGAGACCATCCCCGACAACGGCGCCAAAAATGGTCATGTCCACAAAAGATATAAAAGTCACAACAAATCCTAACCTGGGAATTGGACATTCCAGCAAGTGACTAACATCTTCTTATGGTTGTTCATTTACATTGTCAAACCAGGGAACGTATACTTGAAATGGAGTGGCACTGTATGTGCACTAAGAACTAGTTTCAGTCACGATTTACTATAACTAAATACTTGGAAGGAATTCTACTTATGCTACAGGAATGTAACGTAAAGTTTTCTTAAATTAAGTGTATCTTAATCAAAGCAGAAATCATAACGACTGTTACTAAGAGACAAACTATGAACTGGCCTTATGCTACAAGAACAAACACAAGGATGGGTTCCCAATGCTACAAGAAAAATATAAGACTGAGTTTGCACTAAAACCTTTAAGAATGAAATCTAACTTATAATCAACATAAGATAAACAACTAACTAACTACAGATACTCACTAAGTGGGCCCCCTTAGCAAGCATCAACCAGTTATGCAAGAATTGAACTCAAAACTTCATCAGTTTTTATTCATAAACTTGGAACCATATACATTGATTGTTCTGCTTACAAGAAAACTAACACAAAACACTGTTTCTCATTATAATCTAACTTTACACACCTTGTTGCTCACTCGCGCAGGAGGAACACTTATTTATATCAGAAAAGCAACTAACTACTGTATCAATGGGTAAAATTTTAGGGTTAAGGTTAGAAAATGATTAGATCAATAAAAAACCCAAAGAAGTTATGAAGCACAAAGAAAGCAAATAATAACAAAACGATTATACCAGATATTTGTTGAAGCTTCCATGATTCACCTCCATAGCACCTCCTAGCTTGCAGCATATGATTGATGCCCTCAGACCGAGTGTGTGAGCATTATGACTATGCCATTGTCCTATGCAAGTTTTTAAGGATTTAAGTAAAATTATGCCTATGCCTATACCAATGATAAATGATAATGACTATGAATAATAAATGACTATAATGCCTATAATAATGAAGTGGTCCCTAACTTATAAACAAAATTGACATTTTATAGAAAACACAATTTTGAATAGACGGATGAGATCGACCTTTGACAAAAACCTAAAATCAGAGGACAAAATTCAATCTAATAATCCCTAATCAGGGTTAGGGAAAAATCCTTAAGTGAGTGGTCAAGATGTCATATGAGAAAATTAGATCGGCAGTGGAGAAAAGATGAGATAATTAATTTTAAAAATAAAGATTTTCAAAATTAAAAAGATAAAGATAACCTGCTTTGTGAGATTCCAAAAATCAAAAAGATAAAAGGTGGATTAAAAAGCAGCTTTGAAAAAACAAGAATCTACTTGCTTTTTTTTTTTATTTTGGAAGAAAGCTACCAATTTGAATTAAATCAACTCAAAATATGGATTTTGTGAGATAATAAATAATCTTTTTTAGATTATTTACTAAAATGGATTGACAGTGAAGAAAGTGAAATCATTTTAAATTTACTTAAAATGATGAATATGTTAAATTGAGTAATTAAATAATTAAAGATAATTATTTAATTTTAGAGGATTATGACTGATAATTAAATAAATTCACAAATTCATTTAATTATGGAAATTAGTGACATATTGAATAAATAAATAAAATTTATTTATTTAATAATCAGGAAGAATAAATGGATAAAGGTAATTAAACAAATTAACAAATTTATTTAATTAAAGGAAGACTTTAGACAATTAAAGACGTATTGAATAAATAAATTAAAATTTATTTATTTAATAATCATGAAGAATAAAATGACATGAATTAATTAAATAATTATGAATTATTTAATTAATAGTCGAATGTGGACCAAGGACATAATTAAATGTCATAATTATGCTAGGATGAAAGTGGTTAAAATAAAGCTTGTAGGCCTAGCTCATTTTTATGTGTCTACAACTACCTAACTCTAACAGAGAAAGACGTGGACATAAGTGCATCCTGAAACCGAGGAACAGACTTCTCATAAATGAAAGCATATCCGTTCAACACGATTCAGAAAGAATTTAGCATTCCACTCTTCCTAGATTAATGATCATTTAGATTTCCTCCCAACAACCCAGTCAGAGAGTCTTTGCTGGAACAACTCTTTGAATGTCATGCTTGAAATGGACTTTACTACAGGGCCGAGATCTATTGCACTTTGACTCATTCATGCTCCCTTCAACAACCTGCGATGCACATGGCAACAGAAGCGAAAGAAAGCACACATGGCAAATAACACAATACACATTCATTATTCACATATTAAATCTATTTCATTATCCAAAAACCACATGCATTATATCAGTCATTCGGGAGGTCAAACAGGGCAATTAATACAGACACATAGAGATGTTAAGCTACAGGAATATAGGAATGTATTGCTACAGGATACTACCCGATTTTAGATAAAAAGTCTTTAATCAAAGAGTTAAAACAACATTAGCAATAAGAGTAAGGATATTAAAAATACATCATAATAATCAAATTACGAGCATATTTCAAGCTCATCAGGCACATTGAATCCTGAGAATCTAATAGATTGGATTGGAGAGTTGGAAGATTATTTTGAGTTTGATAATATTAGAGACCCACAAAGGCTAAGGTTGGCACAAAAAAAGCTTAAGGGACATGTTGCATTGTGGTGGAAAGAGTTGCAAAAAGAAAGAGTGGAGAATGGTGAGATGAGGATAACACGGTGGAGACAGATGGTTGCTAGATTGAAGGAAAAGTTTATTCTAGGAGATTATGAGTTGGAGCTATTCAAAAAGCTTCAAAATTTTAAACAAAAAGACATGAGTGTGAAGGAGTATACAAAGGAATTTTATAAAATGGTGATTAGATTAGGACATCATGAAATGGATAGAGAGAAGGTGCCTAGATACATAAATGGACTCAGATTCAATATCCAAGATGAGATGAGTATGTTGAAGATTTCTAATGTTGAAGAGGCTTACCAGTATGCTCTAAAAGCAGAGGAAAAGGTAAATAGAAGGCAACAAAATAATTCAAGAGGAAAGGGAAAGATACCAATGGAAAGAGGACAACCAAGTAGCCACAAAGGAAAGCAAACTTTTGAAGAAGAAACAAGTCCAAAATGGAACAAAGGAGCACAAGGAAAAGAGTATTCAATAAGAGGACGTGGCAACAGTAGTAGAGAGTTCTTGGGCAAGTGTTTCTAGTGTGTGGAATTTGGACATAGAGCTTTTGAGTGTCTACAAATACACCAAGAAACTAGTACGAGAGGTGCAACAAGAAATCGCATGGTGCAAGAAGACAAGGAGAGTGTAGCATCACCAGAGGAGGTGGTAGAACTAGAGATGGAGAATCCCTTATGTTCAGGTGAATGTTGGTGAATCCAAGTAAAGAGGAGAATGGACCATCTCAAAGAAGGAGTCTCCTTCATACCGTATGCAAATCAGGAGGTAAGTGTTGTAAGGTTATTGTAGATAGTGGTAGTACAGATAACTTGGTTTTTGAGGAGATGGTAGAAAAACTAGGCTATAAAGTAAGTTGGCTGTAAGAAGATCACGAGTTAGAGGTGAAAGAGCATTGCTTAGTAAATTTTCATATTGGTCCTTATAAAGATGAATTTTTATGTGATATTATGTCCATGAGTGCATGTCATGTTTTGTTAGGAAGGCCTTGGCAATTTGATAGAAAATCTATCTATGATTGTAGAGAGAATTTGTACACCATTGTGAAAGATGAGCAGAAGTATACTTTGAGTTCGTTGAAGGAGAAAGAGAAGGGGGTGTAGAGAAACAGTCCTATGAATTGTTGCAGGTTAGAAAAACCAGAGGTAAAAGTTGCAATAGAGGTTGGAAATAGTTCAAAGAAGACTCCTAAGAATAGAGGTACAAGGGAGGTACATAAGAATAACAATGATACTAAGATGGAACATAAAATATCATTGGTTGTAGACATGGTCAAGTCTCATGAAGAATGTAAATTAGATTTACAGAAGAAGATGAGCAATGAAATCTTAAAGTGTGCAAGTAGAAAACAATGAAAAGGAAAAGAGAAGATTAAACAAGGAGTTACAAAAGTTCAAAATGAAGTGAAGGAGTGTGAGGAGAAAGAGGAAATATGGATCAAGAACAAGCATGGGATCACCATCCCAAGCTCATCCAAATGTTCATGAGTTTTCAAATCATGGAACATTTCAACTTACCCGGTGTGTTTGATGCAGGAGCATCTGGGTCCACGAACAATCCTGCATCGCCCAAAAATATTTTCTTTTTTATTTTCTCATTTTTGGTGTGTTGTGGTGGTTTTTGGTTTCTCTTTGTATCTTGTGAGCTCCTTGATTTGGTTGGTGAAGGTTTCATGAGCATATCTTTCACACTTTGGAAGAGTCAATTATTTTACGACTTTGATTGACAATTTCGAAAAAGTTTCAAATTTTAGAATCCTTGAAGGTTTGGGCAAAACCCTTCTATAGGGGACCTACGGAAGTCATAATACACTTTGGGGAAAATTTCGTCAAAATCGAAGAACTTTGATTTTTTTCTTGTCAACGCCCAGGTCCACTCTTACACTATTTTGCAATTACATAATTAATTTTCTCCTAATTCTCATTGCAGGTCCAAGACATTATTTTTGAAAATTAAAGTGGTATAATCAATGCTTAATTGTTGAAATTCCAAAATTTATTTTTTCTAAAAAGTTATTCATTTGAAAATGTATGTTCAAAAGCTTATTGAAGGTGTTTCCGGTGACAGTTTTCAATTTTAAAAAGATGCAAATTATTCAATCATTGTATTGAGATTTAAATGCCTATTTAAGGATGTTTTAATAACATTCTGAAAGGGGCTTTTATGGTAGAAAAGCCACACCCAAATTGGGTTTGTAGTGGGGCATCAAAGTGGAGAATAAGTAGCCCCATTTTCAAAAAATTTAAAGACAATTAAAAAATGGAAAAAATAGGAGGTGTGGGAAATAAAGCGGTGGTTGTAAAATTCAAAATGGATACTACGTACGAAGAGGGAAGGGGATGGAAAAATTTTGGTGGAGAGAGAAGGGAGGGGGCAACAAGAAAAAAAATAGTGGTGTCTAGAAAATGCAGCAAAAGGGTTGCATGGGTGGTAGTAAGAGTTGGTGGAAAAATCTCTTCATGTAAGAAAAGGATAGAAGTAGATTTTTTGAGCAAAGTTGTGGCAGCAATAAAGCCAAGGAAACAAGGAAATGATGTGGAGAGATGTGCAGATTTTTGTATGCTCTATGGTAGCATATTAGTTTTCCATTTGATGTAACTATCATGAATTGATTTAATGCAATAAAATTCAGAATTTATTTGCATTTATTTTTGTTTTGTGAGTGTTCTTTGTTGCAGCTGAGTCTGTATTGCATTATAGATTTTTGTGAGCAGCTGGTTGCTTGCACCATTTTGACACTTTTAAGGTTCATAGATTTTGCAGTGGGGATATAAACTAAATAAGAATTATGAATGATAAGGTTGAAAACTTTATAAAATATCTGGTTTAAATTCTCACTCAATTCATGACCATGCAAACCCTAAACAACTCTAAATTGCAAATAGTTCCTAGTTGCAAGTGACTTTCCCATTATTAATCACTTTAGGAAGTACTAAATACTCACAAAATTCAATTATGTGTCAAAACAATTGCCAAACTCTTCTTTTTTATAGCTAAAATTTTATTTCTTTGTCTGAGTAATACAAAATACCCTTGAAAAATACAAATGAAGAAATTTACCTTTTTTTCCAACCAATTGTATTGAATGCAGGTATGGAGTTTGAAGAATTTGATGGGGCAACTATTAACCTTTTCAATTTTCCTTAAATTCTAGATGTTAATATCCTCAAGTGAATATAATCAATGACTATCAGGCATCTCATGCATGATGCAAAGGACCTTGGTATTGGAAAATACTTAATAGGCATCAACCTTATACACCTAGTGCCACCAAGGAGACGCACTATATATTTAGCCAATACGAACATTATACTTGTTGATGCAACTGCCATGTAGCCAAGTAATTAATATGTGGCCAATAATATGATGGTATTTGGCCATGCCTACTAACAATTCAATAAATAGATGTACCTTTATTTCTCATTGTATATTGTGGGAGTGAAAAGGGGACCACGTGCAAAAATCCAATGTGAAGAGACTTTGTGATGCAATAGGAATGTGTCATTTTAGTGCCACTATGCTTAGTACCACTCAAGTGGAGTCTATGTCAGCAATTACCTTTGGAAGATACATAGCCATTGTGCATATGCATGTGGGGTCTATAATCAAAAGTGCAATGTGAAGGAGTTGCATAATGCAATCAAAAGTTGTTAGTTGTCCTAAGTCGATAGGATTGTTGTACTTTCTTCACAAAGTACGTACATAAGCATTCACAAACCAATCATAGCTTGTTGACTCAACACATTACTATAGGAATTGACATGCATAATCATTAGACCAAAGACACATTTTAGGATATCACTAGCCTAACATTTTCATTAAATACTTGAAACCAAGAGTGTAATGTGAAGGAGCTACATGATGTAATCATACATTACCAATTGGAGACCACATAAGAAAAGCTTTAAGGGAAATGAAATCCCATCACACATCATAGGAGTGAAAATGGGGCCCACATTGGAAACTACAATGTGAAAGTTTGGCATGATGTAATCAAAAGTCACCTCCTATAATTCCACTAATAACTTGTTATACCTTCTCCCAAGAATGTACATGTAAGTATTATTGGACCAATCAAAGGATGTTAGCTCAACATGCAGTATGCACCTTATCAAATGAAAAGGCAAGTATGAGGTGTAACTCTACAATACATGGCACAATATCACGTGCTCATTGTTTTGTAAAAGACTTAAAACAATGATGGGAAGGAGGTGTGTGATGCAATCAAATTTTGACACATGTTTGCTAATAACCTCACCTAAAGTCAAAGCATGAATATGATAGATAATAAATCAACCATGTGCAATAGCAATTTAATGAGAACATGGAGTTGGTAAAATGATGTAGCACATGGAGATTAGATTGCATACTTAATTGGAATAACTAGGAACATCTAGTCAACATAAAAATAGAAGACTACAACAACAATGCACACAAAAGATCATGACTCATAAAGACTAGGGTTCTAGCAAAAAAATATAATAGAAAACCTCTTGAACCAAACATAATAAAACTCTAAGAATTATTTCAGAGAAAACTAGAATACTCCAATATATTCCATAATATTTTTTGGCCAATATTAGCTCTATCTATACCACCTAACTATATAATAAAATTCTAACCTATTTGATCCCTACTTATTTACAATTTTATGGGATCTATTAAATACCCCATTTAAGACACTATGATAACTTTTTTTTTAATATATTAATCAAAATCTCTTAAATGATTGTATCCATAAGATTGTTATTAGTCGATAGGCTATATATATTGTGAATGTAGTTTGAGTCAAAACCTCTCTCATGTCCTAGGCAATTCACCATGAAGCAATTTTCTAATAGTTGTTTACCAGTATAATGTGAAAAGAGCTTTTGTGGCCTCTTAAATTATTCACGACAACGTGGGAGGTGATAAAGATGCAGCCGTTGGTAAGGAAGCCTTCGCATCTATTTTCAAAATCTAAGAAACTACATTAATCCTCCTTACAATCTACCATACAAGCAGGGAGATGTTAAGGCATATTTAAGGGAGATGAATGGTAAAATTCAACTGTAGTACAATTTTCCTCACCAAAAAAAAATCTAGAATGGATAAAATGATAATATTCTAATCTGACCTTTGGAAATGTGTTTCATGCTAAGCAGTTTGCTCAGGCCCATTTGGACTCAATTACTAGGCAGATTCATGACCAGGGTCTCATAGAGGAGCTTGGTATGTTGGAAGCTATTGTTGTGAAGGAGGTTGAGGAATGGGAGTCAAGGGAAGAAATTTTATGGAAACAAAATTCCCAAATTGAGTGGCTTCAAGCGAGTGACCGAAATACTTCTTTCTTCCATAATTTTGTTAAGGCTAGAAGACAAGGTAATGTTATGTCCTCTCTTATGTCATCGAATGGGGAGACTTTGTCTTCTTCTGTGTCTATTTCAACTGAGTTGGTTCATTTCTTTTCTGCTTTATTCTCTGAGGACTCCCCTCCTGCAGACCCCTCCTGCAGAGATGGATGAGGCTAGGATTTTGAATTGCATACCACTTTTGGTCACTAATGAAATGAATGAGTCTCTGCTTATTCCTATTTCCTTGTCAGAACTTGAGAATGTTGTGTTCTAGATGTAAAAGGGAAAAGATCCTGGGCCTAATGGGTTTCCAATTGAGCTCTTTCAGGAGTTCAGGGAGGTTATTAAGATGGACCTTTTGGAGGTGGTCCAAGAATCCTTTATGAGTAAACAAATGCTAAAATCTATGAATGCTACCTTTCTTGCTCTCATCCCCAAGAAAGATGGTGCTAATTCTCTGGACCTTTTTAGACCAATTGCTTTATGTAATGTGGTGTACAATATTATTACCAAGTTGATTGC
This sequence comes from Sequoia sempervirens, assembly GCA_007258455.2. Lineage (NCBI taxonomy): Eukaryota > Viridiplantae > Streptophyta > Pinopsida > Cupressales > Cupressaceae > Sequoia > Sequoia sempervirens. The sequence goes on along the minus strand of VDFB02281492.1, from coordinate 864,066,408 downwards.
AGATCGACTGAAGCCATGGCTTAGCAAGATCATCTCATAAGAGCAAGGGGGTTTTGTGTTTGGAAGGTAGATTATGGATGGTGTAATCATTGTTGTTGAGACCATTCATTCAATGGTGAATTCTAAGGAAAAAGTTATGTTTATCAAGCTAGATATGGCTAAGGCATATGGTCATGTTAAATGGGCCTTCTTATTTAATATTTTGGATGCCTTTGGTTTTGCTAAGGAATAGATTGATTGCATTAAGAGTTGTGTTACCTCTTCCTCTTTTTCGGTGTTGATTAATGGCAAGCCTTCAGAGTTGTTTGGTGCTTCTAGGGGACTCAAACATGGGGATCCTTTGTCCCCCTATTTGTTCATATTACTTGCTGAGGGATTGGGGAGGTTTATTAGATCTCAGGTGGAGAGTGGCTTGATTCAGGGGTGGAGTTGGGGAAATGATATTCCCCCTCAGTCTCATCTTCAGTTTGTTGATGATACGACTTTGATGGGCAGTGCCAGAGCTAAGGAAGCTATCAGTTGGTGCATAGTTTTGGACTGCTATATGGCTGCTTTTGGCCAACATATTAATGAGGAGAAGTCTTTTATCTACTTCTTCAACACTCCTAAGGCCGTCCAAAGGAGAATAGTTGGAATTCTTAGGTTCTAGATTGGCTCCCTTCCCTATGTTTACCTTGGCATTATGCTTGCTATTTGTTTGCTTCCTAAGATGTTTTGGAAAGAGATTATTGATAAGTTTCATAATCTAGTCAGTCATTGGACTTGTAGGTGGCTTTCTTAAGTTGGTAGGGTGACTCTTTTAAAGTCTGTGGTTTAGGATCTCTCTCTGTATAAATGTTTTGTTCTTTCAGCTTCTTCCAGCTTTATCAAAGACTTTGAGTGGTTGTCTTGTCAGTTCCTCTGGTTTGGCAATCTTCTACATAGGAAGTGGAGCTTGGTTAAGTGGGAGGTCAACTTCAGATTGAAGTAGGATGTTGGGTTGGGATTACGTCGGGTTGATTTGAATGGCCAAGCTTTGGCTGCCAAATTGTATTGGCGTTGGCATTTGCAACAACATCAGTTGTGGGCTAGAATCATTACCTCAAAATATTTGGGAGGGGTGGAGAGTGCAGAGGTTGCTCACTCTAGCTTGGAGGGAAAGGGCTCTTTGATTTGGGGTACCCTCAAAAGAGGTGCTAATTTGGTGAAACATGGGTTGTTCTGGATTTGCAATGGGGTTCAGGATGCTCTCTTTTGGTTGGATTCATGGGATGGGCACCCGCCTATTTTTTCTTTCCATCCTCATTTGCAAAATTTGGGACAACTGTTTATGGATGCTGGTTGGTGTCGTGTGGTAGATTTCAAAACCCACCAGGCTCTGAGACTGGTCAATGTGGCCAGATGGAAGGATTCATCTGAGTGGCCTCCTGGTGGTGTGGATAAGGATTGATAAGAGCTCGATTTGTTATTATTAGATCATGTTTGCAATTCTCTTCCTTGGAGAGATGTGTTGGCTTGGGGATCGAATCCTAAAGGTAAATTCTCTGTTGCCTCTGGTTACCAAGTTTTGGATAAAAGTTTGTTTGGGAGTTTGGAGGTCTCTTGGTGGAAATAGGTTTGGAATAAGTTTTCCTAGCCTAAGTGTAATTTCTTCACTTGGTTGGTGGTGCAAGGAAAGTGCCTCACTTGGGAGAATCTTTGGAAGCATGGGTTCTAGGGTCCTTCTAGGTGTGTTATGTGTGATGGGCATGAAGAGTGTACCCCTCATCTTTTCTTTTAGTGTTCCTTTGTGAAGGTTATTTGGCACTTTTGGTGGAACCTCTGGTGCCAACCATGTAGGCATTGTTCTTCTTTAGAGGATTTGTGGAAGAGCCAGGGGCTCCCTTCGATTAAGACTTCTTTTCTTTCTATAGCCTGGGTCATTGGTCCCAGTCTAATTCTTTGGCATATTTGGTTGGAGAGTAATTGCAAGATTTTTCTGGATAGGAAGTTGCTTGTTTACTAGCTTTGGATGCGAATTCTAGGAGTTTTGCAAGAAACAGTGATGGCTAAGTGCGATTTGTCTATTCCTGTTGACCTTAGTGAGCTTAGAGTGGTTAGTGCTATGGGTCTTTTTGTCCAGGGAAAGAAAATTCTAAGGCCTACTCATCGTGGTCATGGGCAAGATAAGGTGGATCATGTGGGTCACTGGTGCCCTCCTACTTTGGGGGTGCTAAAAATTAATACTGATGGTTCTTTTCTTGGTAACCTAGGGCATGCTAGAGTTGGTGAGATTGGTAGAGACAACTTGGGAGCTTTGGTGTTTTTCTTCTCGATTTATTGGGGTCAACATACTAATAATCTTATGGAGGCTATTGCTATTCTGCTAGTGGTTGAGCGTGCTTACGCTCTTGGTTGGTAGTGGATTGTTTGTGAATTTGACTCTCAGGTTGTTATTAACATGTTGAATAAGAGAAATCTAGAGGATGTGAACTGGCAGTTGGCGAGGGTGGTTAAACAAATTGTTTCTCTATGTTCTGCTTTAGAGTCGATTGTTTTTTTGTCATATTCCTTGAGAGTGGAATAAGGTGGCAGATGGTTTGGCCAGGTGGGCGTCTGAGTGGATGGGTACTTGGAATGTGGATGGCTAGGGCACCCTTTCAAGTGATTTGACTCATATTCTTGAAGATTGGGTAACTGAGGATATGAGGTGTTTCTTGGGTGTGACTTAATTCCTAGTTTTTGCTGGTGGTCTGGTGGAGGGCTGATTTTGCTTTGTAATGTTCTTCTAATTCAATAGAGATTTTACCCCTTTTTTTAAAATAAAAAATATTCTAAACTGACCTAAAAAAAACCACTGTTTTAAAACAATTCCATTTTATTAGAAATGCTAATATTAATTAAAAGTGTTAATCATTGTTAGTAAACAATTATTATTTAATTAATTTGATTATTAATATTAATCATTAATAATAATATATAAATATTTGTGGTGATCTTTATTTTTGCAACTTGATTTATATACTATTTAATTATTATATTATTTACTAATAATTATTTTCATATATTAATTTAATTATTCTTATATAAATGTTTCTTATTTTATTTCATTATTTAGTACTTATTATTAATTGTTTAATCTAATCACATGCAATTAAACACTACTCTCTAACATATTAACATATATATAATTTTCTATCAGTAGAATCCTTAAACTTTGTTTTAGGTGCAAGTACTAGTTTACTAATTAAAGTGTTTATAAATATAGGACGGATGTTAGACACATACATAAATAGTCTTATCGACCAAACATTGAGAAAATATGTATGACAAAAATATGCGACTATTTATAAACATTTATAATAATTTGTAAACTCTTCATGAGTTTTGGAAGGTGAATCAATTGTGTATTATATTTTTATATAATTTAATATAATAGTGCACCATTCTTCATTAAAACAAAAGTTCTTAGCGTCATTATTAATTTCATTACGCAGTTACAAATGCCGTTTATCTTTGAAATTCCTTTTTCTTTGGAAAGAGATTCTAGTGGACGAAACCCCACTGCCCATAATTCCTTTTGATTAAAATTTATCATCATATTGAAATAGAAAGCTAAACAACCGTGCTCCATGGAAATCCAACAACCAAAATTCAAGCAGAAATTCAGGTCAAACATTCAAATATTCCAGTGTTTTAACCCATGTATTTCTATGGTTCGTAAAACTTAGATGGCAATGAGGATGCAGCGGGATTTCAGATGGTTTCATGGATTACCATGATTGCGAATTCATGAATTTGGGTCGGTATTACTTGTTTGCGGTTGACCAACATAATGTTGCCTACTTTCTCCATGTTTCTTTCCCTTATTATGCAATCCTGTTTGCCATCTCGTACAGACATTTTACTCTGTGTGTTTAAAATTTGTGTTCAACTTATTATTTGATTGAATTAGAGATTAGTTCTGGTTTTGTTGGGCTCTTCTATCATATATTCAGATCAATTGATACAATTATATATAATTCCTATGTAGTTGGGACCATATAACTGTGAGCTGCGATGTGCCCAATACAAGTTGGGATAATCGCTTGAGTTGTTGGATTGTATGAGACAATGGGTAATATACAGTTCCAATGTTCTTAGAACAATATAGCTGTGAGCTGCAATGGACCTAATATAAAAGGGCGTATTCCCATTCGATGTGGGTCTTTGTGGAAAAATGGGTAATAGTAGCTTTTTAATATATATAAGCCCAGAATGAGAACAATAAAAAGATATAAAAATGCCTGCAGCAGCAGGAGCTCCTACTACCCATTATCTGACACAGATTAATAACTTATGTTATCCCTTTTTCTATTAGCTCCATTGCACCTCACAGGTATATAGTTCTAAGGATATATGAATTGTGTTTTTGTTTGATCGAGGTTGATATATATCCACACCAACAAGCTGTAAATGCATCAGCAGAAACAACTAAGACGCTACAATTACCTATCATGGGTTGCAGGCTAATAACATCTGCTATCATCCTCTTTTGTGCTAGGCATTTTAGTCCGACTTGAGCCGGTGAGGTCACAAATATGGAGTATCATCCCTGAACTGAATCACTTCGTCTATTAAGGGCCAATTCAACACACATCCACTTAATCAACATATTCAATCATATTGAAATCAAAAGATATACAATTCCAAAATGGAAGTTGAAGAGTTGCTCTTTAAGATATACAATTCCACGACGGAAGTTGAAGGGTTGCCCTTTAAGATGGAGGGATTAGATGCTGTGAGGATTTGAACTTGGGTCTCCATAATGAGAATCCAATGTCTTTCACCACTTGAGCTCAATCTTTTGACATGATCTCAATTATATTTTCTAAGGAGATAGAAATTGTGTTTTGTTTGCTCTAATTTGGCTGATGGTCAGGACCTCCTGAATATGTAGGATCACCCACTTGATTGTTATCCTACTCCTACTCCTGCTAATATAGCTCTGACACTTAAGTGGTTTAACCCTTTTTGTTTTTTCCTTTTTGACTTTAGCTAATCCTTTCAGGGTGTGATTCCATTCCACCAACCTTCTATGTGAATTGTGTAGTATATATTTGGTATATTTTTATTATGATATGGCACTATTCATCATATGAGAGAGAGTCAAGTTAAAAAGTATCTGTTTCTGTTTCATTGTTTACTTCTTTTAATTTACAATCCTGGGGCTTCACTCAGTGTGAGAAGTTCCCACTTTTGCAATCATGATTTTAGTTTGGATGTTTGACTTCAGGCTTTTCAAATTTTTGGATATCAGGTGCTCATAGATGTCTCCCTTCCCTCTCTTCAATTAAGTTCATTGCAGCTCATAGATATATGGTACTGAATACCTACAAGTTGGGCATTTGTTTATTCTAACTTCTATATTTCATCTTCTCTCTGTTTCACAGGCTTTTTAGTTCTCTTGTGGTTTTAAATGCGCTGCTAGGGGCTTTCCCTTATGATTGAGCGGGAATTTTCTGAGTTGATCCTTAATCTTGGCTTCACTATTCCAATTCTGAAAAGTGTTTTCTCTGTCGATGGTTTGATAGTATTGTGGTTGTATTCTCTTATAGGTAACTGATTCTAAACAAGTATTAGTAGGTTTGTGTTTCAGATTAAGAACATTATACTAAAGCTTCAACAAATGCCCGTGAAGAAATATTTCTGGAGACTAAATTATAAATTACATCAACAATTGTGAAGATATTTTTGATCAAATCGCAGCAAATATATCAAAAGTTCAAATTTGAACTTTTATCACATGTTCATCACTTACTGCAATTTTGCATGTTTATCATCAACATTTAGCTGAGAATGAATCAATTCTGGAAAAATACTGATGGACTGAAGTTCATTCTAAAGATTTTAGTATACCTGTTATATTGCAATTGCTATGAAGAATTTAGTAACTTTCATTCGTACAGCAAGTTATGCTCGTTTATTGAATCATTAAAATCTCAGTTTGGAATGATCGTTTACCATAATGTGATGGAGAATATTGCCTCTGTTTATTCTAACTCTGCAATATGGTTATATTCAATTTGCATCTTCTTTTGTTCTTTGTCAATAATCTTTTTTGTTGGGATTCAATTTATGGCAGGGATATGTAGAGCCTGCGCAGTTACTTGAGTCATATTTCTAATTTGATTTTGTAGAGTACCTTCTTTGGTAGTCTTTGATGTTGGAAAGTGTGACGGGAAAAACCATTGTTTAAAGCATTGAATATTGAGTCCAAGCAGGCAAAACATCTATAATGGTGGCAGGAATGGAGCATATTAATGTTGATATAATATAATCGCTCAGCATCTGACATTGAGGCATCCTTTAATTGTCTGAAGATCAAATTACAGGGACTTGGGAAAGTTTTGAAGATGATTAAGTGATCATGATATTCAAATTGCAACAGGTTAGACTTAATGTATTTAAGTTTCTAATGCAAAGCAGGAATATAAATCAGAGAGTGACAAGGTTGAATAAGTTACAGTAGGGATTGGTTGATGCCAAGAGGTTCGAAAGATTGATACTGCATAACACACTCAAATTAGCAACAAGCAACTGAAGATATAGGAGGTATTTGTATTAATATAATAATGTTAGGAGAAGGCTGCTCTTCAATATCTAATAAGGAGGTGGTTCCCATGCATTTCCCACAAATGGAAATACCTCAGTTCAGCTCATTTAGAGATTCAGTAGTGCTAGGTAATCTTTACGACACTGAAGCTGAAGAGAATGGGTTTGAAAGGCTTCCTGATCATCTTCTGATAGAAGTATTCGTGAGGCTGTCTGCTTCTGATTGGGCTGCTGCATCTTGTGTCCAGAAGCGTTGTGCTGCTTTATTTAGGGGTGAAGGTTTATGGCAAGCTGCACTCACCAGGAGATGGCCTTCTGCTGGTAAGGAAAAGAGATGGCCTGGACCTATTGGACGGGGCTTAAGTAAAAGTAAACGGTAATAATTTAATCTTTTCCTCTTCTATATGTATTTGCAATTATAAAAGGCATTAGAACTAGAACCACTACTTTACTACTAATTCAAGCTTTTAAACTTTGTATGCATTCCTGTTTCCTCTTTTCTAGCTCTGTCCTGTAGTAATTTCTTTTAGCATTTTGTTCAAGTAAAGAGGGAATTTTTAGTTTGGTAGAATTAACTAGAGATAGAATCATGCATAGCAAGCCTTAAATTAGATAAACTTCTTAAGTGAATATGAAGGTAAATTGATACCAAGAAACTCGTGCAGGAGAAGCAATGGTAACAAAATCTTAAATGCAATAGAAAGAAAATAATGGCACAATGACAGTATAAAACAATTATTTACCTTGGGAGGGTGTGGGGACAGCAATAGACAGCATTATATATATATATATATATATATATATATATATATATATATAGAGAGAGAGAGAGAGAGAGAGAGAGAGAGAGAGAGAGAATAATGGCACAATATAACCGCTGTGTACTCTTAGCAGGTTATGTTCAATCAAGAGTTAAAATAAAAATTTCCACAAGATATATATGAACACTGTATTATCATCTCTAATCTGCAGCCCTATGGCATATGTTGCCTGAATTTTATATTATAGTTATATCTTCATATATTAAGTGATTTACTGAGATCTACAGTTTTGTAGCATAATATTGATGTTATCTTGTAATTTGTAAAATCAAATTTCATTAAATTTACTATAGGATAAATGCAGGTAATCCATAAGAACAAATTAACATGTTAGCCTTTAGCTTCAGTGCAATAAAAAATAAATTAATCAAATTTACTATTATCTGTGAGAATTAAGTGCAAGAATCCATGATCAACAGAAAACAAAACCCACGCATTCAATAGATCCCACACACAAGAACATCAAGATATTGGCGGATGCCTTAAGAGCATCCCAAAAACACAATGTGCTCAATATGGAATAAAAATGAATGATATGAGATTTCATTGTTTCTATAAAGGTGGGGCAAATACCTCCATTAATATGCCATTTTCTAATATTGTGAAGGGAGAGAACACTCGATAGCCTGCTACACTGACATCAATCTCAGGGTGTAACACAAATATCAGTAACTCTACAAGGTCTATAAGATAGGTTTTACAACTTTAACCTTTCCCTAAGACAACTTATAGGGCCTAGAAGAAGAGGATATTTATTCACCAAACCTTATGTCGAAGATCCTCCATAAAAAAGGAATCATGGAAGTTGACATTATATTGCCAAATCTTCCCACTAGGATTCCCCTAGAAAAGAAGCCATAATAGAATATGTCACAAAAGAAAGGTGGCATTACGCAAGCATCCCTTCTTAATAACAAATTTAAATTTTCAATCCAAAAAATGACGATGAGCCAAAATGCTGAAGCCAACTATGATCTGAACACATCTTGTTCACCCTGAACCACTTGAATGATGGGTCCACAATTTTACAATCCTTGAATTGCCTATCCAAATAAGTCTCTAGGAGAATAATGGAAAAATCCTAAAGCCAATTGTGACCCAGTTACCATCTGATCACCAAATGCTCTCAATCATGTGCATGAGCTCCAAAAATCAGCTTGATTCACAGATCCATGCCCAAAATCTGAAGCCAAGCACCTACCTGCCATCTACCAAAAACACTCGAGAAATGTTTTCGGACCTTACAACCCTGAAATTATCTCCAAGTCAACAAGCCATGATCCTATCCACAGTCTGTAAAACCAAAACAAGCCTCGTACCAACATGGATATCATGAACAACAAATTAAGCAAGTCCTTTTTGGAAATATGACCTTTAACAAAATAATGAAGCCAGTCAATCTGACATATGATGGCCAAAATCTTTCCGAACCAAGTCTAAGAAGTAAAGGTGAAATCAAGATATTAATGTTGACTCTATGGGGTTCTATGCTCCCAGGACTAGGAGAGTCAAATGATTCCACCCCTATTAAAATCAATTCCATCAACAATTCTCAAATTCTAACCAAAAGCAGATCCATAGTTGGCTTGATTAGTAATAGTTAAAAATTCTTCAAGTGCACAAAATAACAACATCAGTACATTCATCTCTAAAATAACTTTTGAACACTTTAAACATACAGAGTCTCTACAAAGTTATGACCTTCGGAAGAAAACTTCCCTATGGCAGTCGAATAGATGTCAAATATAACCTGGTTGCTTCAGGCTTTAAATGGCAGAATCTGAAAAAATGCATAAAAGTCGCCTTTGAAATTCTTTGTGGGGAAGCCAAATATGTGATCAAATCTGGAAAACAAATACTTTCCACCTCAAAAACTGGGAAGATCTGCAATCCATCAACAAAAATGTCTTTTGCATTACAAGCTTTGTTGAATCTCTACTCTTCAAAAAAGCTACCCCTTAAGGAATGCCAAACTACAACCAAACTCCTTGTATTGCTGCCAATCTTTGTGCACCAAGTGGTTGCAAAGGACCAAGTCCTAAGGGTTTTTAAACCTAGGCTCTGATAACATAAGAGAATTAAGAGCAAGATCCCATGATCCACACAAAAGAAATCCTGGACATTTTATAGACCATTCACACAAAAGAAAACCAAAATAACAGTGGAGGCCCAGAAGGAACCCCGGAACACAGTCTATACTCAATATGGAACCCCTAAAAATGAATGATATAACATCTCATTGTGTGGATATAGGTGGGAAAATTCCTTGATCATACACCTATTTCTAATAATGTTTGGGGAGAGTCAAACACTATAGCTTACTACACTGACATCAATCTCAAAATATACCACAAATATTTGTAACTGTATGGGTCCGATAAGGTGAGTTTTACAACTCTAACATTGGTTGAGAGAGTTTCTTAGCATGGACTTTTATTCAAAAGGACAAGTTAAATTCTAATCTTTAGCACAGGCTAAATCAAGTCACTACACTTTGCTTCTCCGTAAGCCTTATTTTGATATTCATTTCTTTGATTTCTGTAATATGGATTCCAATATAAAATATAGACTAGTCATCATGCCATCATCATATGTATTATATTCATGCATATTACAGCTGTATTATATTCATGTATATTATATCTTCGCAATTAAAAGGAAAAGTTCAAACATATTGTGTAACTATTGATTGTGCTCTATATCTGCTTGAATATGATACTTACCATGTTATCACTCAAGGATTTTCGTGGTGATTAAATTCTGTGTTAGAAAGATTAATGATCTTCTAAAATATATTAATGCATGGACAATCGTTTCAGGAGATATACGGCTTTGTATGTCAGTAAAAATATATTTCCATTGAGCAGCTTGGATGGAGACATTGATGAGCTTGCTGGTCATACTTACCTATTTCTTAAGGAGCAGCTTGAGCTATCTGTTACACCTGTGTCATATGGTTTACTTCATGGAACTATTATTGGTATGTTTCCATTTTAATTATTTTTGTTCTTTCAAAGGAGTCTGACCTGTTATGCTTCTGCCTAATTTATTAACTTGTTATTTTTGTGATGGTATTCAGATTTTGAAGTGTCTGAATGCATTAGATATGAAATGCTGTAAATTCATAGGTATCAATAAATAATCAAGATGGCGATTTTCATTGCATAAATATCTTGTGTTCTTTGTTAGATCTTGCAATGCTGCTTTGTGCAATATATGGTACATGCTAGATTTGTTGAATGATTTATGTTAGATTAGATTATACTATTTTGGGATAGTTGTAAAGTAGTAGCTGTCAAATGTTATTGGTGAACTCCTTGGAATCATCAATTCTGCAGTTTTATGCCTATGCCCATCCCTAATACCAAAGACAACTGTGATTAGACAGGAATCTATATCATTTGGATTGGGTTTTTTGGGATTTCATGTATCTTATCTGAATGGAATTTTGTGAGCTCAATGGCATTCTCGGATTTCACTCTATACTGAAAATGAAGGATTTGAAATGCATTTCCAAATCTGGATTAGACTTTATCCACCTTGTTAATAAGTTGATGGATGATGATCATTTCAAGTGGAAGTGTAGTTTTAACTTCTGATTATATGTTTCTGCTAATTACCATCAAAGACAACCCATCTTGAATAGAGTTTCATCAAATTATTTCAGGACACTTTTTTCAACTACATCAAAGTCATAGTTGCAAATTGGCATCCAAGTGGTGTGATTAGGAAAGAGAAAGTTCTTGTGCGAATAGTATAAAGGTTATATTATTTGACTGTCAATAGCAACAGTTCTACAATAGAAGAAAAGTAATCATTAAGGAAGGCAATTATTGATGATGAAAGAATGTTTGCATCTATCCATTTTTTCACACTGTTGTAGTTTTCTAGTTTTGATTGACCATGGTGATTCTATTACCCTTTGGTTGATGGGTCGACTAAAGAGTGCATTTTTAAGTTCTTTCGTTCGCAATTAACTTGTGTATCTTGTCAGGATCTGTCACTTTGGCACCCTAGTTGAAATTGTGTTTAATTTCTGTCTCTCAGCAACTGCAAGAGTGTGCTGTGTTGTATTTCCTCTTTACTCCTTATAGTGTCCTGTTTTCCAACAATACAAGTTTATAGCTTATTCTTTCAAGTTGCTAACAACATTTTTCTGCAATCTCTTCCATATGCATGAATGGTGCAATATTTGTTCAGCACATCTTCTTCGTTTCTTTGTCATGTTAAACTCATCCTCACTCATGATTGTTATAAATTTATTGAATACTTTAGTAATTCAAAAACTCATGAAGTTGAATAAAGTTGGTTGGAATAGGTCAAAGACTAGACTAACATCATTAATTGTGGCATATACATATAAAACCAACTTCAATTTTTCATGAGGCAACTCAATCATAGAAAGGAGGTTTCTTCAAGCATAACTTGTTTTATAAAGTTTAAAGCTGTGCACTTTGATTCCTACTATTTGTTGTGTTCCTTGGCGTTATACTTACATTTGCCTACCTAAATTGCTAATGTTTGTTCATGGCTTGTCTATTATTTATCCAAACCACAAATTTTTTGACTTCCAATTTTACTTTAATTCTATTAGAATCTCTATTTTATATCTCTCTCTATTTTGTTGGCTCACAATTTGTTCACTTCCAATTTTATTGTAATGTCCTGTTTTATTCCTAAATGTCTGCAGCCTATGTTTCAAAAGAAATCAATAAAGATAATTAATATTACACCAAACTGGCATTAAATAAAGATTAAGTTGTGAAGAATGGTCAACCAACATATGAGGAGTTGTGTCCCTTGAGCAAGATAAGGCATATAAGGAAGGTAGATCTAGAAGGAAAAGAAAAGGGGAAAAGAATTATTATGACTGATTACAAGTAATACATAGCAGCACTAGCAAATTAACTTATTTAAAATTAAATTATTATTCTCCAAATGTAGCCATGAAGAGGTGTGACTCCCTCAAACTTGAGATATAAAAGGGAGAGCATTTCATTTGAGAAAGACATCCATAACATCATTCAATCAGTCAATGAAAAATAAATATGATGTGACTCCTAATGTGAAAGTTTGTGACTCTTTCAAATATGAAAGGTTGTGACTCCCTCAACAATAAGATATAAAAGGGAGATCATTTCCTTGCGGAGAAGCATCAAGTGGTGATTGGAAAAAGGAAAATAAGAAACTGGAATATAAGATGTCTATTGGAAATAAGTATTGTTTCAGCAAGAATATTATTGGGAAGTAAGTTTGAAGACTGCCTTCCTTAACAAGCCTGGGAGCACTCATACGCCTCCCGATCCATGAGCGCTCCATCTTGGGGTGGCGTGCTTGATGAAGGAAAGGCCGGTACTTCATCTCTCGTGAACTCAGATTGTTGATCGGCCTCCCTATTTGCAATTTTTTTTTATAAATTCAATATAGGTTGCTAAAGGAATCTATTATATGGCAACGACACCCCTGCACTACCCCCTCACACACAACCACAAACACAGTCAACCCATAGGAAAACAGATGGCAACAAAGCTAGGGGCTTTGCGCCCTAGCCCATGCGGCCATAGAATCTCCACGCAATGCCATCCATCGCACCACTAAGGCAAAAAATCTCTTCTAATACATTTTGAATAGCATTTCCCTTTTCTTTTCTTTCTTGATTTTTCAATTCCCAATGCATTCAATATCACATGCATATTGACAATGAATTATGAAAGCAATTAAGTTTTGACATTTGCTAATTTGTTTGGACTTTGACTCACATCATCTCATGTGAACTCTCCGTTCAACACAAATTTATGTATTAAGAATCTATACTGTATATGATGAATGCTTTATCAATGTTATCATATGAATATGTAAAATTTCCCTATATATTTTAAATTTTCCCAATTTTTTATATACTTGTCCTCTTTGTTGTCCCCTACCATCCCCTAAGATGGCCCGAAAAATCGCCATCCCTAAAACTCGTCCCTTTGTCCCTTGCCGTCCCTATCCCAAAAACTTGGGGTAGCATAGATTATAACTAGCTGAAGCTGCCATAGGTGATGCATTTGGTACCTTGACTATGCTTGTTTCAGATCATAAGAGCAACACAAAACACCAAAAATGAGATGAACACCGGGATTATGTGGAAAACCCTTTCAGGTAAAAAACCACGGCAAAATATTGCTTTTATGATCTTCAAGGGGCGCCAACCCTGTTTACGTAAGTGAGCAACAACCCACTGAGATCACCAACTCTCCTTCGAAGCACCAACTTCGATTCAACTGAAGCACCAACTTCAGACTTCTGAAACACAAACTTCTTGATCCAAAAAGAAGACAAAACTGCTCAAGCTTTGAACACCTTTTTCTCAACGTTCTCAACTTCATATACCAGAGTCAATGAATATAGGCATCAATATGTCATCACATATGCTTAGAACTACTCCACACAATGCTGATAGAAAAGAGTAGCAGACTGAAAACACTGATCAGCAAGATACAAAACTCAGAAATTACACCAGAAATTAAGCACACCCTTCGTCCAAGGATACCTGCAACACTTCTTCAATCCAACACAGCTTTACACTCTCATAGACTGAGATACTTCTTAAACCAATCACTCGGCCAGAATGAATGCTTGACATGATAACCAGAAATCACGAATACAGCTGGAACTTATTGCTAAGCATGTAAAAGACTTTCAGTTCTGGGCTACCTTAATATTAGAAAGACCACATGATTTCAATCCAGCGATAACCTTAGTCCATAAGCATATTTAGCTCAACATAAATATGTCAAACAATGATATATCCGCTGTCATAAAGTGCTGATAAAGATTAACAATGCTGATACAATATAAACTGCTGTAATATCCCCAAATATTGCCAACTACTATGTAATTCAGTGAAATCAAGTTCTCAACAAGAGATATACCTTAAACAGATGCAAATGGTGAAGGTTGCAAGTCTGATATCCTCTGCAACTTGCTGTTTTAGGGCTAGACAGTGAAGGATTTCACTCAGAAATAACCATCATTTCATTCCCAAACACCACTAAACACTTTCTACATGGAAAGAGCACTTCAAACCTCATAAACAAAACCCCCAAGCTCTAGAAAGATGCTACAACAATCTAATGGCAAAGTTTCAGGGCTTGTACAGGTCTATCATACATCAAATCATCTAGTTGATTGCTCAGAAATCACAAAGAATGCATACCCAGTTTATCAAAGGATAGTGTGGTCTATTGTAAATAGTTCCCAATGCAATCCCCTTCATCCAACAACACAAAAACCCAAGTAAAGAACATTGCAGGTCTGAAAATCACTGGATAGATTGTTGCATGTATAGTGTCAAATCTGTTATGACAAGAAACGTTGTTGCAGGGTCTGATATACAACTGATGTAGGTCAAAACAGCCACGATGAATCATCAAACTCCCTCCAACCACCAAAGATCACCTCCTAACCACATCCAAAATCTCTGCAAACATTCACCAAACATAAATCCCAAAATCTGCAATCAAAATACTTTGAATTATCTTCTTTTTTGAACCTTGGAATTGAAACTCCGTTGAAGCACAATGTGATTCCTGAATAGAACCACTCCACTAGCTAGGGATTATCTTTCAAATCCGAAACTAGGAATCAAATGAGAGTTTTCATCCTCAAACAATTTTTGGAAGAACTCGCAGGTTCAATCCGGCAGCATAACAATATGTGTAATCTTCGGCATAACCAAATGAGCCCCCAACACCTCCTTTTATAGTTTTTTTGTAACTTTTTTGGAAAAGTGTTTTTTTTGCTATTTTTTTTGAAAAAACATTTTTTTGCTTTTTCAAAGCGCTTTTTCCGAAAAAACACTTTTGCTTTAAATTAAATAATTCATTATGTGCAAACATTTAATCACCTTTTCAACGAGCTATTACACTAAGTTGTCCTTTAATTATTTCTCAACATTAGACAACATTAGTGAAATATTAATTAACTTAATAACTCACTCAAGTTGCGGAAAGTACCGCAACGTCATCGGAATCCAATTCTGACCACACCATGATGAAACTAAAGTAGTAGAAAGATTATTGAAATCAACTTAGTGACTTCTTAAAAATAGTCTGCTCTTCCAAGAAGTTTGGAGAGCACCCAAAAAGTCGGAAATCGATTCCAAAAGCATCTAAGGGCTCCAACTAACCAACTGAACTCAAACCCAAGAACAATTTCTCTGCAAGACTGATCAAATGCTTCTCCAAGAATGTTGGAGTTCTCCCTAACTAACCAATTATCCTTCGGAAGACTTGTAAAGTGGCTAAATGTGCACAAATTGGCTAAGCGCCAAAAGGGGACATTACACTGCACAAGTCAATATTTGCAAACATTGGGAAGTAAAGATATGCATATTCCGGTGGCAGTCTTTCTAGAATATTTACAAATTTCTAAATTTGGCAGAGAATTGCATAGATTAACTTCAGAAATAAAATATTCAAAATAAAATTGATTCACTGATTTTGTGGCGACATACCCTTCCAAACTCACAATACTGAAATCAACTCTATTAATTTATATCTTTTCTGGTGGAGAACTACACAGAAATTTACACGGCAAACATTATCTATTAGTGCTGGAAATGATCACAATTTGAAGATAAATTCATGATAATCAGTAGCAACAAGATGCATAAACCCCCAATAATGAGTTGTAAAATCAACAAGATGCAAGCACTTATAAAATGTATCAGAATGTAGCAGAATGCAGCTGTACAAGCTGTTGTAGAAACTCAGAAATTGCCCCAAAAAAGGATACAGCAATCCCAAATGGTCCGATTTCAACTTCAAATGATGCAGTTTGGCTAGTGGATGATACTAGGTGTTAACAGCCCGTTCAATCTCCCAAGAAGGCAACGATTCTTCTTTAGAAGTATGCACTGTTTGTACCTCATATGGCCTCTAATAAAATACTATGCCAATTTATTTTTGATTGCAGCAGCCTTAATACTTGGCAGCTAGGGACTAGGATGCAGCCAAATTGAGTTAATCCAGCAGTTAGTCCTTTATGATATTCATTCAACACATACTCTTAAATTCTGATTTGAAGCTTGGAAGGCACTCATAGAATGGTATGGCTAGCATATATACTCCAAAAAGACAAATGAATAGATTTGCTAAAGCAAATAAATGATTGATATACTCTTCAATCTTAAATCCACTCTTAAAAAACTTCAAATAACTTGAAATCTGGAAACCACTATAAAAAACTATGACATACCAAAATAACTGGAAATACTATAGAAATGGTTCAGCATATTGATAATTCCTGGATGGAATTACTCTCATAAATAGGAGGGGTTTCATCCTCAAATCCATTTGCCAAAGGGTTTTTTTGTCATTAGACAGAAAGATTAACATACATTCAATCAAGAGAGAGAGATTTGATTTCATAAAATAGTATCCTTCTTCAATGCTCAACTAATAATCAAAGAGGATCAACTTAAGTAAACTCCCTTCCACTTTCTGATCACCTGAATCCCGATGTGGGTAAGGTGAGAGCATACGGTGGTAAGGTTACAATGTTACACTATTGAAATCTAGAATGCCAAAAGACACAATCTGTTGCCTATAATGAAATCACTGCTTCTTCCATACCAAAAACACCACCACAATTTTTGAAATTACTGTGGTGAATTCATCACAAAGCCAAAAAAGATCATCTTTAACTGTTTTCCTGTCAACCAAAGCCTGCACACTGATACCTCATTTCACCCTACTTATACTCCAGCATCAAAGAATTTGTCTACTGTTTAGAATCATGCCAAAGAGTACAGATAAACTTGTTTTTGTACTATTGTACCTCCCCAATTAGGGAGATTTTGATCCCCAAAAGCATAGAGACTTAGTGGATGAGGATGGTGGAACCCCTCAACAAGCAACACGTATACCACTCTATCTTACACCATCAAATGAAAGAAAACTAGAACTTAATACAATCCTTCCTCCATGCGTTCAGATGATACAATGAAAATTTGCTTGAATAAGGAGTTACATTGTTAGCATTAGTTTTCTTTATTGGAAAGACATAAGTGTTGCCATCCATCTTCCCATGAAGAATTAGGATCTTGGAAGACTTATTACCGTGATAAGCATACAAAGGATTTGCTATTTTTGATGACATGTATTTGTTCCCTCTCCTCTAAAAGACTGATTTCTTGTCTTTACAAATTGAGGCTGCCAAAAACAAATCCACATGTGTCTATAGGAGCAACATCTACCACAATCTCATCAACAAACTTGCCAACAACAATCTTCAATTTACATTGCCTATCAACAAGAATTTGATTAAGTCCCTTAATATGACCCAAGTCATAGGGTTTAGGGTGTTTAAATGTTTTCAAATCAAATTTTATTGCCAAGCTCAATGCAACCAAGTTAGTTTGTATCAACCTTAACATAATTGACAAAAATATTAATTTTAAATAATGTTTCTCTGTTTATCAAACCAACCTTCTTAGTAGTGCAAGTAATTCTAGAATCCCCATCAGAACCCCCACTAATCTCCTTATTCTTCCGAATTTCAATTGAGAGATTAGCATCCTTTTTACCCTTTTTTTGTGTGGGTTCTTTTCCAGATGAGACTTCCAACAGCAGACTGTGACCATCTAAAGCACAATGATCAGAATGTGCAGATTTCTTAGTAGTAGTGGAATTAATAACCTTATTGTCCTTTGTATTGGTCTTAACTTCATTATACTTGCAAGGACAATCATCTATCTCAAGATAATGAGTATATGAGTGTGCTTCATCTATATCAACTGGCTTAGAGAGTAACATGGGTCTATGTCATGCCCCCGCAATTGTAATACTAAATCTTGGCCAACTAGTATAATGAAATTAATTAAATTAATAAAATCAACTTAAATCTCTCATAGGTGGCTAACCTTACACATGATGTTATATATAAACAGCATGAAATACGCTAACCAATTTTTTCGGAAGATTTACACAACATAAACCAGCACTAGCCAACTTGATTAGCGTTAGCTCCAAATTGAAATCCAAATTGAAAAGATCTCAACGCCAAGAATGCACACTCAATCCCAAGGAAGGAGAGGTGTTGTCATATGGCGGAGTAATTACAAACAACAACTTGAATTGAAGCAAACTCAACGTCAAGAACGTGCACTCAAGATCCCACTGAGGGTGAGGTGCTAACATATGACGGAGTGATTAATTGAAAACTAGAAACTAATAGGCGGATAACCAGCCATGAAGCTACAACAAACTAATTCATCCGCTGCGGCGGGCATCCACTTGAGAGTGGGGATTCACCACTTTGAAAGTGGGTACAAAGAGAGATACAATCAATTATCCACACTGGCGGTAGACCATCCAGGAGTACTTGATGTGAGAAGAAAGAAGAATTAATTGCAGCGATTAGAACTAGAACAGTACTACTGTTTACAGTCTTACAAATAAGGAAATAAGCTGCAAATTACATATGAATTACAATAGTCTTCAAGCACATGAGTAATAGATGATCTCATACAAATAATTATCTCTCTAACTGCTGCTAATGAATAAAAAATCAGAACTTCTAAAGTCTGATACAAAAAACAGTAAACTGACAATGTCAACCAGCAACTATGAAAATCAATAAAGTATTCATAACTCACTCAATTCACCTCTGAATCAAATGATGTCTTTTGCAGAGGTCTTCTAGAAGGTAGGCGCCCAAAAACAGACACCAAACAGCAGCAAACTTCAGCTTATAACATCTTGCACAAATCCCAATGCTCTTAGAAAAGTATGGCCCTCCTTGGAGGGGCGATTTTCATTTAAAAATCAGACTCTTCGAAATAAAATCCCAAATTAAACATGAAGGGTCGCCCAAGGTCAGCAAATGGAATGATGAAATACCCAGAACCAAATTCAAACTGGAAAATAAGCTATGAATCAAAATCACCTTCATCTGTAGATGAACCAGCAAACTAAAATTGCCAAAAACTCCAGAATTCTTCAATCAAATGAGCTCAATCTGCTAGTCTGATGTTGAGAAGCAGCAATGTAGCCAACTAGGTGTTATCTTGCAAACACGAAATTGGACGAAAGGCTAGGAGGTAGACATCCTCGAAGCAAAATATCATTTGTCATTCCGATAGCATAACTTTAGCATAATTTTCATGGATCCCAATGCTGAAGCAAAGCATTCATTTTATAGAAGAGTAGAAGACTCTTCAATTCCTCAAGGAAGCACGCCAAGAGTCACATGAGACTCTTCAAATTTCCAAAAACAATAAACCTTCAAATGGCGTCCCTTTTTGCAAGAATATAATTTTCACTTTATTTAAAACAACTCCTCAAAGTGTGGTGTCCTTTTTTCCCAAGGCATTTAAAATTTTATAATTAATATTTAAAGCATATAAAGGCGTCCCCCTTCATGACCACCTTTTAACACAACTTTTGAAGTTATTCTCCTAGGCCAAGGGGTCAACTGCAATTTAAAATATTAATGCCTTTATTTATGAAATTCACCAAATAGACTTCTAGAAGCCAAAACTTGAATTCAGATAATTGCTCCAACTGGGAAAGTGTTCCTGAAAGATGACAATCTTCATACTGCCAAAATTAGAATTTACTATAAATAGTAAACTCCCTGAAAAGCCATAGAACCTCAGAATTGGAAACCCTAATTTTACCTCAAACAAGCCTACAGGCTCCTGGAATAGGCTGATGAGTGACAGAACAAATCACTGATGAGAAGGGGACATTACACAGCATAAGACAAATCAGAATAGTACGATGATCAATGTGAAGAAATAAGAGATTAAAAAGAGACAACGATTACAGTGACAAGGAGTGATTATATATTAGATAAAAGGCATATCGATTTATTCATCGAAAGAGTAATGATGATTATCGTTAACAGGTGCAGTGATTTATATGATAAAAGGCAGCGATTGAAATTAGTTTATACAAACAGACATACTATGGGCCTTCTTGAATGTAATATATGAACCAACTTTACCTTGACAGAAACAGCGATCAAGCTTATATTTAATGATGGCAGCGATTAAATATTTAAGACAGCGATTAAGATTTAAAGTGGAATACCAATAGTAAAAGGCAGCTCTCAACCTGTGGAGGGACGTGCCCTTTATCAATGGAGAGCTACGATGGGAAAAGCCATGTCTTTTCCCCTCCTCATGGGATATAAAAAGAGATCCATGAAAAAAAAACGAATCATCGAATCATGGAGGGAACAATAAATAAGAAATCTGGAAATATATTTCTGAGTAAAGCAGCAGATATAATCAGAAAATGGAATGTCATTATATTATATATATATATACACACACACATATATATATACATATATTATTTACGATTATGCAATAATGATGCTTGCAGCAATTATTGAGCCTTATAAGTAATTATGTATGTCTTTACCCTATAATCAGTCAAATGTATGGTTGAAGGAAGTAAGTTAGGAGGATGCAGTTTACGGGCCTCCCATGCTAAGTAGGCCACTCTGAGGGTGGATTGTCTTAGTTTGGACATTCCTGCCACTTGGGGCCAAGGGGTGGGTTGTCTTAGTTTGGACACTCGTTTTCTTGGGCTTAGATGGGTTGAGTAGTTTACAAGCACCCCTTTCAAGGCTTTCCTATCAAGCCAAACTATGACTGATTGTTAGGATGGATTCAAGGAGTTTAAATCATAAGAGGGGCGGATAAGGCAGCATGGATAGGGAAAGCAAACACAAGTTAATCCACTAAGTACGCCAAGGCTTTCCTATCAAGCCAAACTATGACTGATTGCTAGGATGGATTCAAGGAGTTTAAATCATAAGAGGGGCAGATAAGGCAGCATGGATAGGGTGGAATTGTCTTAGTTTGGACATTCCTGTCGCTTGGGCCAAGGGGTGGGTTGTCTTAGTTGGACGCTTGTGCTTGGTATGGATAGCTTCGGGCGGACTTATCATGTTCCTCATCCAAATCCTATTATGATTAAGACTTCCACTATGCATTATGGATAATGTGTAGAGAGTTTTGAAATAGTTATGTATCTACATGATTTAAATAGATAAGTCATTAATGTTGATCATATGAAGTATATTCCAATGGCATCTAACCTAATTGCAGGATCTAAACCAAGATTTATCCGGCTTAAATTGGTGAGTTAAAAACCCTAACTACATTATATTTGTGATTCTAGGGCAAGATTTAGGGTTATCCAAAAAGGGAACATTACAACCTATGAGATGACTATGCAAACCCCTTATGTACTTCATTAGGATTTCAACATCAAGCACACATTTACCAATTTGTATAACCCTTCTATGGAATTCACTAGTGTATTTTTGTACTCTTCAATTTTATTTTTGCTTAAAAAATTGCCATTCCATACTCTCTTCTTCTTTATGACGTATTGGATATAATTGTTTCCTACTTAATTTCTTAAAATACTCCCAAGAACTCATAGAAGTTTGTTTTAAAGCTAGGAATACAAGATACTTTCAAACCAAGTCAACATATGCTTTGTCAACCTTAGTCTAGCAAATGAAATCTTTTGATCAAGAGTATGCATACTAAAATATACCTCAAGTTGTGTAATCCAATTGTAAAGTTTCTTTGCATCTACTTCACCTTCAAATGGTAGAGTCTCAATCTTTGCTTCTTAAGGCTTGTTTGTAAGACAAGACTTAAGTACATCCTCTTCCTCATTGGAACTCCTATCTTTGTCCAATCTCTCCAGAAGGACTTGCATAAGGCTCTTCATCATCTCCATAGATTGTGATAGGCTTGCAATGGCATCCTTCATCTTAGAAAACCTACTTTTGGCATCATCATAATCTTCTTCCATTTACATGCTTCTCAACTCTCTCCTCCTTATAGGATTCAATGTCTCTCTCCAAAGGAAATAATTTCTTTCCACTAGAATGGATTGTGGGCATGAACTTGCAAAATACTCACAATGACAACATTAACAACACTCCCTAATGAATTGGTCATGCTTTGATACCACTTGATCTGTAAATTAGGATTGATATTCCATACACCAGTCACCAACTCATGGAATTTGTTGAGTTAGAATTTGAGAGCAACAAATGATTGGATATTTTAGGACAATATTAAAATATAACTAGGAATAGAAATTAGAGAAACAAACACTATGAAAAGAGAATCAAGATACCTTGGAGAAACCCATTATGGGTAAAAACTCCAAAACTTGGAGCAAACATTCAGTTAAGTACTCCAAATGGATATTACAACTGATCTTCAATCTGTAGACTTCCTTAAGAGCTTGCAAACACTATCCCAAGACCAATTACAACTTTCCAATACTATTTCCCAATCCTCTATTACATAAAAGTCATGAATATGCAAAAAGCTCTCACTACAAGACTCAATTCCCTCCATACACAAACTGAACTCAAATATACTATGTGAGGAAAAAATCCTCTTCAAATTTGGAGGGGAAACTCCCTAAGATCTAAATTAAACTTAAAGTAAATTGAACTTAGACTGTAATTATAGAAAAGATATACAAATATGCACACAGCATGATTTATTGAGGGGGGTTTGTGTAAATGAAAATGATTGAATGCCTATGTTATTGGCTTGTATACATGCATTAGATTAACATTGTGCCTTGTGAACAAGAGATAAACTTAAAAGTAAATCCATTCTAAACAAAGAATGAAATAAAAACCAATTAAAGGGACCTCAAAAAAGTAAATCCATGTGATTGCAAAAAAAATCAAATTGACACATGAATGTCCACTGTGATTCCAACACATTTTCTGCATAGCAACCTTGATGGACTCTTTGAGAAATAATGAAGCCTTGGTATCTTTCTTCTGCCATCCCTACAATCTTTGTGACGCTAAACTTCTATGACAATCCCCTTATATGAACGGTAGACCTTGAAACCCTTTGAACAAATAATGTCAACTCCTTACAATTGTTGTTAGATTAATATGAAGAGTATTGCATGTTGACAAGATAGGATTTACTGATTTGTCTTCTTTGGTGGATGAATTCATCAGCATGTATGGCTCAAGTATTAATGCTCTCCTAATAGCCTCTTGCAGTGATGATGGTGCAAAGGCCTTAACTAAACCTTTGAGAGGTTCATATAGACCCTCAACAAAGAGGAAAGTGATCCTCTTTTTTGATATATTAGGTACCATAATTGCAACTCTCTAGAATTTTGCTACATATGCATCCATTGAAGTCTATTGCTTGATTTTGGAAAGCTCTCTAAAATATTGTTCTTCATCCTTTTGCTCAAATCTCTTTAGCAACCTCTAGCTGAAATCATCAAAAGTTTGCACAAGGTCATGCCCTTGTGTGATTAGACCATGGTGCTACCAATCCTATGCTATGCCCTCCAAGTGTAATGTGAAAAATTGGATTGCATCTTCTTCCATCATTAGGTTGAGCGTGAAGTAAGTTTGCAGTTTCTGCAACCAAGCATGAGTAGATATCTTGTTGGTACCATCAAAAGTTGGTGGAGTTAGTTTGTTAACCTTATCCTTTAGTTCTTTCCTACTTTTATTCTATTATGGATACTTCCTTAACCTTTTCTATGTTGAATATTTTTTCCTAGTAGCTCCAATTATCTGTCAAGGGTATGGTTGCCTTAAAATTTTCAGTCTTCCCTTGATATTCTCCACACAATTTATCAAGCTCTTTTGAAGAAGTTTCAAGCTTCACTCTTTCTTATTTTCTTTGTAAGAATATGAATCTAGAGAGTTTTAGAATGGAATTGCCCGTTGGTTGGTTATTTGCAGATATAACTTTCCCTTTGTGGTGTTTTGGTGTGACCTTGATGTTGCAAAGGGATGGCAGAGGGTTTATTCATTTGGATTTGCAACATTGTTATTAATAATTCATTCATTCTCTCTTGGCTTGCTAATAGAATTTTTTTCATTCTGTCTTGCCTCATCTAGAGGCCTATTAATTTGTCTTGAAACTTTGATCTCCCATCCTTCATCATGGGTCTTCCATTTCTCGCCATACTCCATAGGCTAGCAGGATTGTTAGCTTTTATGTCAATGTAATGTCAACAAATTTTAATATAAAATATTTACCACTTTTTGATCACCAAGATCCCACGAGGGCAAGTTGAGAGCATATGGTGAGTAAATATTATTATTGACCACTTTTGATCGTCTAAATCCCATGAAGGCAAGGTGAGAGCATATGGTGGATGAATAATTATTTTTATATATAATACATTCAATAACAAAAATTCCCAAAAAATGTAGCAATGGATTGCAAAAATAATATAGGTATGTTGAAGCTTCAAAGAATAATACACAAATATGAATATAGCTTTTTCCACTATAAAATATTGCTTCAGTGATTACAAAATATATGTTTCCACAATATGTTGAATCTTTAGAAATACAAAACTTGTTGCAAACTCTAAAATATATGCTAAAATCCAAACAAAACTTTTAAATACAAATACAACCTTTATGTGAGATTGCCCTTAGGAAATTAAATGGTTTTCGTCCTCTAATCCCTTAGAAAACCAAAGGGTTCCATCCTTTGATTTCCAAAATCCAAGGGTTTTCGTCCATGAATCCTATAGTTGAACACAAGGCTCAAACTATGATATAAAAGTTGAATAAATTAGATGTCTCAAATGCCAACATGCACCATTTTCCCTTTCAATACATAGTACCAACATGCATCATTTTCCCTTTCAAGGATAGCAATTAAAATATTAATGTGGATTTTTCCTAAAAATTGTCTCACTTTGTCTTGCAACTCATTGATTTGTTGTGAAGAAGCTGCCAAGTGTCTTAGGGGTTACAACAATCTTTTATGGAAACCCACACCCCCAAATTATTCATTATCATTCGATTTTGTGCTAAAATATTTTTATATCCTTATTAGGATAATAAGGATAAGGCCAACATAAGCTAATTAATTAAAAAGAGACATTACAAGAATGACAAGGGGATGCTTGTGTTAGTGTAAGTTTTTTATTTTTCATAGTTGGATATTATTGTATTTTTTTATATGTTTATTTAGCTTGCTTAGTTGTAGTGAGTGGGTTATTATGAGGGTAGATGGCATTTGGAGTTTCTTCTCAGTGGTCATATTTGTCTACTCTCTTGTATATTCGCGTATCCACTTGTCTAGCTTGTATTCATATACGTGATTGTGAGTTGTTGGTTAATGCATTTTGTGTTGAGCCATATTTTTGTCTTGCAATTTTGTGCTAGTCTATTGTTCTTGAAAGATGTCCTTATTCTATTAGTTTGATTCTTGAGTCATTTGTCAAAAAGGGGTTTTAGTGTCTATTATGTACTAGATCTATGTTTTCATGCTTTATGCATATTCTAACATGTTATTAAAGCTTCGTAGTGTTTAGAGTAGATCATTTTTGCATGCATTTTTTTCTCAACAACCAAGTATGCTCTTCTCTTGCATTTTCAAATGATCTAAGAAATCAAAATGTGTGAAGTATCCTAGGGTTTGTAAAATAGCTATTTACAATCCAGTCTTTACCCCACAACGATTCAGTGAAATAAAAGGACAGTGCTGATTACTTCCTATTGGTCAGTTAACCCAATTGAACTTTTAGACACAAGAAAGTATAGCTGATAGCAGATTTAGATGCTAATTAATTCAGATCTGGGTTAACAACAAGATGCTGAACCTGATATGCACTCATGAAAATTTGTTGTTTCTTGGAAGAAATTACATGTCTGATTTTGACCAGCAGTAGCCCTCTGAGGTACTCGCCTCTTATCTGGCCTGCAACTGTTGTGTGGAAGACGCTGATTAAAAAAATGCCTTGCCCTCAAGCGCTTAGAATCACTTTCCTATGAACCCCTGCCCTGGGGTTTGAGGCGTGAAACCCTCAAACGCCCTCAACCTGGAACCTGGCAGGTGATAGAATCTTCTGGATGTCATCCCACCTTTGGGTTTGATCCCTGCTGTGATACTCTTCCCAAGTGATCTGGAATTATGTATGCTTCAGTAGCTGCTGTAGGCGTCCAGATCTTGTGGATGTCCTCCAAACCCCTTTGATGTAGATGGTTGTAGGTGTTTGGGTCTGGTGGATTGTCAGGAAAACCCCCACGTTGCAGATGTAAGATCTGATGCGCTGCTGTTGGTCTCAAAAGGGCACCAACAATTTAATTTCAAATTTATTTATTTATTTAAATATTTAATTAAAACGTCTATTTATTTATTATTTATTATTTTATATATATAAATATATTATTAATGGTGTTAAGAAATACCCTTTTTTAGGTCAGCTGGGGCAGACCTATTTAAATTGGGACATGACAAAATGGCTTGACAAAAAAAACTCTTTGGATTTTTTACTTGGTTTTAGTGATTTTAAGTGAATTAGTTTTTGATAAATCGTGCAACAATTCTAGTAGCATCATTGTGTTTGGAAGGCTCAAAAAAGTTAGTTTTGACTTTTTTTTCGCTCAAATCGAAGACTAAGAAGCTAATCTATACTAGAGAGTTTGATCTTGTGTTCCTACAAACACTACCATTTTGAGGCATTTTTGGGTGAAATGGACAACACCATTGTATCTAAAAGGCATAAAAATCTATAGATTGCTTGTCCAAATCTCGAAATCGAAGTAGTTGCAATGGAGACAATTTTTTAGCCCTTGGTAGGTAGCTTGAGGCTTTGTGGAGGTGTGTACTCTATTTTTTTTAAATATTCAAAAACATATTTTATAAGCCTTTTGGTCTATGACCTTTATTTCATTTCATTTCATTATTAAAGGGATTGCAACTAGGCCATAGCTCCCATAGGCTACTCTTGGCCTTTTTAAAAAGGGCCTAGGGCTCCTTTGGAGCTCATCCCTACCATCCCTTCTCAACCCAACAAGCCACCACCCATTGTAATGGCTTGAACCCCTCTGCCACTACACCATCCAAGAGGCCCTTAAGTGGATTTTTGCTCTTTTGCCATCCATGCTTTGCCTAACCGCCACCTCCCCCAATAGAGCCATTAGTTAGTTGCCCACCTACCACTAGGCACCACTAGGACTTGCTTGCCCACTCCATTGTAGTGATTACTCTAGGAGGTGAACTTTGGGAGGCTTTTTCTCAGTCATACGGAGGTATTTTTTAGTCCATTTGTTTCAAATTCTAACTATTTTTTGCCACCTATATGCTTGTGTAGTTAGTTTTTAAATTTAGGTTTCCAATTTTTTAGTTTTTTTTTGGGGGACTTAAAATGCTCATAACTTTCACAAATGAGCTCCTTTTCTAGTCCTTTCTTTTAAAAGTTGGTATTTTTTTGAGCTCTATGTTGTTGTGTAGTTTTATAAGTTTCTATTCTACAAGCACTTTGTACTTTCAACATTTTGGTCTGTTTTGAGACTCTAAAAATAATTGTAATAAGATCTTTGGATTGTAAAACAACACTGAAATAAAGTGTCAAACATTGTAATTGCTTGGGGTGATTACAACAAAATAATAGGGGGGTTGTCTTGTGTTTTCTTGTGTTTTTGCATTCTTGTATTTTTCTCTTTTGCACTATGGATCAATAATCAATTTCTTTTCTTACTCCATATAATTACTATGAATGAAAATCTAAAATGTTAATCATGTTGAGAAACAAAGGATTATTCAAAATTACTATGGGTACAAAACCCGAGCCTATTGTAGATGCAGAAAGAATTAAATGACTTAATCAATGTGATGAGGGCTATGGTCACTTGTGTTTATTTGTATCTCATGATCATACTTCCACATTGAGTCTTTGAATCCACCCAATCAAATTTGGACTACTTTGGGTATTTTGTTTGGGGTTCTAATGAGAGATCATCAGTTGGAGAATGAACTCACTAATTTGAGTCCTAGTAGTTTTGACTCTATCCATATTTTTCCACTCTGGTTGATCGTTAGTATTCTCTTCAAACTTGGTTCAGATTGTTCAATTTTTGTATCTACCTTTTATGCTCTAAATGGTGCACTTGGAACTCAGTTCACTATGCCATTTCTTGATGGCTTTTCTACTGCTCCCACTAGAGAGCAAGATAAACTCATCTAGATGGGTACTCTAAACTCCTCTAAGTCAATGCCTTGGTTGCAAATCACAACACAAAAGAACAAAAGGGGTTGGGCAATAAGTAAAAAAACAAAAAAATGTGGACAAGGAGAAAAATGATCAGATATCTGTTGCTCCAAAGTGGCTTTTGAGACTTCCTCTTCAAAAGGTGACAAGCCTAAGAAAGAGAAGGTCAAGTGTTCTTATTGTAAGAGACTTGGTCATAATGAGCATACGTGTTTGAAAAAACAAATTCATCCCATGACACATATTTTTGAAAGAACAAAATTAATGTACTTTTGAGTCAGTAAAATAGAGTTCATGGAACGAAGGGTCTTACTTGAAATCAAAACACAACAATAAGGAGAAAGGTAAGGACAAGGCCCTTGTAGCAATTGTAGTTCCACCTTCCACTTGTACTTTGGTGCTTTACAGATTGCACCACATGGCGTCTTCACATTTTTGGAGCTTTGTTCCATGTTCCACATTTTGATGGATGATGATGCTTCAAAGTGAGGTATATGACAGGATATTTTGACATGGGTGATGGAATATTTTAGGATTCTGTCAACTAATCTTCTAGTAGACTACTAGATTGGTCACACAGGTTTAGGCAAATGAGTTGAGTTAATTCCTAACACGGTAGTTATTTGTGAGATGCATGGTAGTTCTATAATGGCAGTTGGAGAGTAGATCACCAATCTCAGTTGTACACCCTCTCGCTTTGTTCATGATTCTCCTTTGACTGTACTTCTCACTCATTTCAACGAGGTGAGTAGGTTGTGGCATAAGCAGTTTGGGCACTTGAACTACTACCACTTGTAGTAGCTCAGCCAACTGGGTATGGTTATAGGTTGCCTTTTGTTTGCATTTCTGATGGTGTTTACTAGGATTGCATCCTTGGTAAGCATCTTAAAGAGAATTTTGACAAAGGCAAAGCATGAAGGGCTACATAGATTATGGAGTTGGTTCACAATGATTTATTTAGTCCATTTTCCACATCCTTCATTTAGTAGGGCTAAACACATCTTAACCTTCATTGGTGACTTTTTGAGGTATACATGGGTGTATTTTCTTTGATAGAAGCCTGAGGTATTTGAGCATTTTCAGGATTTCAAATCACTTGTGGAAAAATAGTTAGGGAAAGCCATCAGGATACTATGCACTGATAGTGGTGGTATGTTAACCATTGTTTTGAGCAGTTCTATGCTCTAGAGGGATTGATTTGTTGTGTCCTTAGGAAAATGGTGTCGCAGAGCATAAGAATAGATTCTTGAAAGAAATAGCTAACTGTATGATTTACTCTAAATCACTTGCACTAGAGTATTGGGTGGAGACCATTAACTGTGTGAGTTATATCTAGTACCACATTCCTTATCGAGCCTTGAATGGGGACACTCCCTTTGAAGCTTGGAGTGGTCAGAAACCCATAGTTAAACAATGTGAACATTTTCCAAAAGGTTACAAATGTGGGTAGGGGAGACTTGTTCTTCACTATAGATATAAACTTTAAAATCATAACATGTACTACAGGCCATCCTTATTTTCAGCTGGCAAAATCAATGGAAAATCCTGTGCATATACCAACCAAAATTCTACGTATTACTACAAATTAGATCAGCAATATTCATGCTGAGATATCCATCAAAATGAACTACATAAAGGTATTTGCAAAGAGACTGAAAAGCTTAAAAGTTGATCCTTCAACAACATCGGTATGCACAACATTCAGTGAGGCTGTAAACAAAATCTTAATTCCTGAGTTCATTAGTAGCTTCTGCGAAACTAAATGATAAGCACACTTGGTTTGCATAATTTAAGCTTCTTATTAAAGTTATACTTATTTTGGCTCTTGATGTAGCTGCAACTGTTAATCCAAAAATTCTTGGCAGTGCAGGAAGTAGACAAGAGCTTTGAAACTGATGAAATTCATTAAGATTTTCCTCAAGAAAAGTTTGGGATAAAGCCCACTTTATTTGAAAGTCTCTAGGAGGATACTAGATGGTAAGCCTTCATTGAAACACCTGATCCCACCATACCATCCTGCACATCCAAAATCACATTACATGCAACACTGTAGATATAAAGGTAAGCATTGATTGATGTGAGATTTGGTGTAGTTTGAGCTTGAGAGCAGTTGTTCCTATCTGTCACATTATTGTTGTTCAGTATTCTAGTTGCTTCCATAGTTGATAGATGTGAGAATTGGAAAAGGCAGTTCCTTGAGCCTTTTGTCTGAGAGTGGACTAATGGTTCAGGAGGATAAGTAATGGTATCTATTATATGAGGGAGGAATCTCACTCCTCCTGGGCTAACTAGTTAGTTCCCAGTTCTCTAGATAGGTACACCGTACAACCATTCTCAGTCTCAAATTACCTCAGCTTTTCTAGGTAATACAAAGCAGTACTCTCATTTATCCTTGAAAAATTTAAAGTATTTACCCTAAACTTAGTAGATTTTTCATTGGTGTCGTCCTCTTGTCCTGATGCATGATCTTTTTAGCAGCAGCAAAACTTTTCTCCTCTGATTCTGTAAGTACCAAATATTTTATAGAAAGAAAATCAAGAAGTCTGATGTTTCAGTCTTCTAAGTTTTATATGGTTTTGTCTCTATAGTTGAAACATTCTCTGTATCGCCAAATTTGCTGCGGTTGCCACTAAAAGGCTACATGCACAGTGGATTGGTCTATGTTTACAATTTCGCATATTGGATTCATTGCTATGTTGATTGGAAGAAATGGCTTTGCTTGAATTGATTCTTTTGTTGAGCAGATCAATTTCTTGCATGTGGTAAAGAAAGGGATACTGCCCATGAGCTTGCATCAAAAGTTTGGCTTGCAGTGATCAACAATCTTGAAGAAAATGAACACACATTTCGATTGTTTATCCAAATTGCAGAAGAGTGGGAGGTAAATGCTAGTATTCAGCTCCTATAGATGTTTAAACTTGCTTGAGTATAATTCTGATAAATATTCTTTGTAGGTCTTTCTTCCTTATCCATATTCAAAATCACATTCAGTCCAATGGAGACTTTTTGAGCGGCTTTTCACAGACTTTCGTGATTGTCTTATGCAAGTTGATTATTATGATGTATTAACTCGTGCTAAGCACAAGTTTGAGCTCATACCTCCTACCTGGCTTGGATATTAGTCTTGTGATATCTAGATAAGTGCAAGATTCAGTTCACAACTCCACTTGGCTTGGATATCAGCCTTCATGATATCTTACAGAGGATTCTCCAGATGGGTACAAGATATGTGTTTGTCATTTCTAAATTCTATGTGCAAGAACCAATATTTATATTTATTTATCTTGGCAGGCAACATCTAGATATGTTGATTTTTATTATTCAGGTCGATAAATATCTTTTGTTTCTGTTACAACCTATTTCTCTGACTTGTTGTCAGATATAGTTCTGTAATCCTTGTATCATCAATAATGGCTTTGACAAGATGAATTGTAGAATGATACATGATAGTATGGTTTGATTTTTATCGAAGTTGGGAAGCAAATTGTAAAAAGACTATTTACAATAGAATATATATTTACAAAAAATTTATACGAACAAGTACTGATTTTCTGAACATTATTATGTAAATAGTGCTAAGTTTCGGTTGTTTTGAATGACATTTAGCCTCTGTAGAGGCTCTAGTTTTACTGATTAGTAAGCCAAGAGTCATTTTGTTTTTGTCTGTTTGAATAAAGTAGTTTGACACTGGATTTTCACATTGCTTCTGTATTATTACTAATGAAATTCTACATGGAGTTTCTTGGGTAACATGACAGGAAAGCTTTCCGCGAGATTACCATAGAGATAACTTATTGATTACCTTTACCAGCTTCCATTGAATGTACAATGTTATGAAACGCTAAACATGTTTTAACAACCTTCACCAATTTCCATGGGATGTTCATCCTATGGAACACTAAAAGTATGTCTGATATTGCATCCAAGATGTACCTTTTTACCTGAGCTGCGTGCTTAAAGTATTCAGAAGCATTTGCTCAAAATGGATTTAGAAGCTAGTCACTTCATTTGATTTCAAGTGCATTTTGTCACCATCATTGCAGGATATTTTCTTGTGAATTTTGTATGCCATCAAATTAATCTTTTTGCTTGTATAAGTTAAATATAAATTACCATGACTGGTTGCATTAAGGAGCATACCCTCCACCAAGGCACTTTTAAACATTATCATATCAACAAGCAATCATTTGTTCATAGTATAAATCTGATTATTTTAACAAAGTTTGATTTTAATTTAAGAGTTATTCAAGTAAAATTTTGTAAATATAATTTTATTTTCTGAAGGACAACGTGTTTCTGCAATTTGTTAAAAAAGTAATATCAATTTGATCCATGTTGAGTAGGTGTGTATGTTAGAACATAACGTTATTAGGGGTCATACGCTTATAACATTTATATATTGTTCTAATATAAGGTTATAAAACCTTATATATTAAATGCTTATTAAGCATATCCTATTTGAAATAGTTATAGTCTAATAACTATTAGATTATTAATTATTTATGAATGGTGGTTGATGAATAGGTGTGATTAATATCCCTTCAGGTATTATGCCACCCTTTCTCCTATATTTAAGAAGGTTTTCTCTCATTTGAGAGATATAGAATTTGTAGTTTTTATAGTGAATTATATCACTATGCACATGAGGTATTATTGGCCACGTGGAAGTATTTAGAGGAGTGTCCCTAGGTTTAGTCTATATTATAATAGTTCATTTTTGTAAGTGTTTTAATAAAATGATGTTTTATGGGGTTTTTTACTTGGAAAGGTTTTCCCCATATATATCTTGTGTAATGTGTAAAATCTATGCTTGTGTATTTCTCATTTTATTTATTTTATAATTTGTTTATAATTATTAGTATCTTACGATCTTAATTCGTTACATGGTATTAGAGCCAATTAGGTTGTACTAATCATTTCTATTTGTAAATTCAATTTATTTATTAAATTACTTATGTCATCATGTTTGGATTAAGATTAACAAGATTTTTTTAAGATTTGTGAAAGGTGCATATTCATTTGAGAAAGATTGGAATCCATTTTTCATAGGTAGTATGGCATTATCTAAACATGATTTATTCCAACAAGGTTGGATTTCACTCCAAAGAATTCCAACTACATATACATAATTTGATAATGTATGATGTTTATTTTTTATGTATTATATTTTATAATCTAATCAATTCAAAATTATTCTATTATGATATAATATCAATATTGTTATAAGCAAATAAAAAAATTCAAAATCTTGAAGTTTTATGCTATAGAATGTAAGTGAGAATTTGGTCTTTCAAAAATCATCCTATCCAATTTTTTTAAGATTGTAGGAATCGGGTAGCCGGTAGCTGACATTACAAGGATGGGGGAGACTAGACCTCGTGACCTCTTGCCTGCAATAAAATGCTTTAGCCAGTTGAGCTAGACACCCCACCCCTTCTATCCAACTTTAAACATCAATATTAAGTGTCATTTTTTTTTGTCAATATTTCAGTAAGTTCGTAAATTTTAAAACTATTTTTTAAAAGAAAATTGTATCACATACAAAATCTATAATCATATTTTTAATAATATCTACATTTAAAAAAAAAAAAACTGTGTTATTCTATTATATTTCACTAAAAAGCCTCCTCTTCTCAAATTGTTTATATTCTTTTCGAATATACGACTTTCATTCTTAATACAATACGAAGGGTCATATATGAAGATGTACGATGGCAGGCCAGAGCTCTAAATTCTCTGTCAAGCTCTTGGTTATTCTTAAAATACCTTTTTAAACTCATATTCAGGTCGTATAAAACAATGTATAGGCGATACAAATCGATTCAATCTCCATACAACTGGTCACACACTGTTCAATTTGATTTAAACTCCATACAGATTGTTCTCATTCTGTAAAACTGTTTTAAGTGCCATATAAAATTATTCACATATCATTTAAGTCAGATTTTATAATAGATTTTTCATCAATAATTGTATTCAAACGCTGCTTTCTCTATCCACTCATAATCTGGTTGTGAGTATTCTTCAAAATCAGACCTGCAACCCCTACGCCAGTATTCTTCATTCCTTTGCCAAAATGATAGCTTCAATTTGGAAATGGATGTCCATCAAAGCATGATGTAAGGAGATCTATGTTAGCTTTTTATTTCAGCCTGGCAATCATGTACGCAAAATATGGAGATTCAGATAGGTTACAAAAACTTTTAAATAAAATTCCCTGAAGAATTGTACACAGAATGTGAAGCATCCAAAGGGTCCATGACCTGTTTTGACAAAATACCTCAAGGATGTATGGAACACCCAAATTGCATTGTATATCCAAAAATGGTACCAAAGAAAAGGTTTTAGAAATGCTTAAGCCAATGCAATTGTCAGGGTGAAGCCATATTTCACAACTTTATCCATGCAATGACCATTTTTTTTATCCTTACATTCTTTGAACAATCATAAAAGATTGCTAATTTGCATGTCATGGGACTAATAAATTCATGTATATCTCAACATTCTTTCATATTTAATGCTTTAGGAATGCCAATAAGCCAACATTTCATTTCAACTATTTCTATATGAGTTAACATTAACATTTTAGAACATGCATTTCTAACTAAAAATATATATAACCTTTTTTTTCCTTCCAAACATATGGGTTCTCATACATCATATAAAGAAAAAAAATCAAGATATGTGATTGAAGATCTATTAGTTGCATAAGAATAATCATATGTTTTGAGAGTAGATTAAATAAAAAACAGTTGTAAACCTCCAAAGAGGGTGGTTAAATGGAAATAATATAGTATGCTTCTAAATATTTATATAGATGTCAAGTGCTTCTTTATTCATATATGTAACAATGTTAACTAAAATAGGGAAAATGAAGTTCCCAAAGTCATGGGGAGATGGTTGGTTTTGAGACATTAGTTCTCCTTAGCCCATTCAAATCAAAGAACTCTATATTCAAACCTATTAAAAAATTTAGTTTCAACTTCACACTCTTAAACATTGATCTTAAAGGAACCAATAGTCTTATTTGTACAAACCTTGAGAAACACTCCATTTTTTATATGGTGAATATGAAATATTTGCAATGTATGGGTAAGGAGACATTCTAATTACATTATGGAGAGCTTTTGATCTTGCCCCATGAATCTAGAAAAGCTTGCACTATTGGTGACTATCACATACCTAACAAGTAAGGCTTATGATCAATGTATGGGAAATAAGAAGCGACCCAATTGTATGGGAAAATATCCTAGCACTCAAACATAAAAGGTTCATGAAAATTTTCATAAGAAAAAGGTTAAGACTATAACTTGCTTCCATTTTGGTGTTGAAGGGTTAAAGTCGCTCAAAATTTGTAACTACATTAAATAAAAAAGGTATCATGGGTATTCTCAAGTCATCCAAGTCACAAGCTATGGTGACAAGTCATGGGATATGATCTAGCAAGAAACAAAAGCAATCAAAGAACAAGCCACACAAGAATAGAGAACAATCTTCTTCTCCTACACAAGGAGACTCTTCATCCTCTTCCAAGAAGGGGAATTTCTAGAAGGAGAAACTAACTTGTTCATACTATAAGAAAGTTGTTCATGATGAGCATCATTGCCACACTAAGTAAATTAATGAGTTTCCAAACATCATCAAGAAAAATCATATCAATTTTCCATCTTCCAAAAAACATGAAGCATCTCCTTCCACTTCTTCAAAATCAAGGAAAGGGAAAGGACAAGCACTTGTTGTAGCCATAGAATCTTCACAACAATGAATAATTGACTCAGGTGTTGCACATCACATGGGTCTCGATAGAGAACAATTTTCTTTGTTAGAGCCTTGTATTGTGCTATACATTCTTATAGGTGATGATACTCAGGTGGAAGTTGTAGGAAAAGGTTATATTGACATGGATGAGGGATCATTTGAGAATGTTCTTTGTGTGCTTGACTTGTGTTCCAATCTTCTTTTAGTCTACCAAATCACTCATCTTCATAATGGAAAGAAAGTTGAGTTTTCTCCTGATACAGTGTGAACAAAGATCTTGAGGATCATGCTTTGGTTGCAATGGGAAAGGGAAAAAATGAGTCTTAGCTATATGGATTCTCCCACTTTGTGCCACGATCTGAGCCTTCTATAGCATTAATCACTCACTTAGATACAGTGAATAAGCTATGGCATGATCAATTTGGCCATCTTAGCTACCGCTAGATCTTCAACAACTCGGCTCACAAGATATGGTCACAAGACTCCCTCGAATTAGTTTTTTAGATGGTGTGTGTCCAAGTTGTGCTATGGGTAAGCATCCAAAAGAGAAGCTTGATAAAGGGAAGTCTTGGATGGCTTCAAATGTCCTTCAGTTGGTTCACAGTGATCTAGCAGGTCCATTTCCAGCTTTGTCTTTCAGTAAGGCTCGTTATGTACTCACCTTCATTGATGACTACTCCAGATTCACTTGGGTTTACTTTCTTCGCTAGAAGAATGAAGTCTTTGACAAGTTTCAATATTTCAAGGCTCATGCTAAGAAGCAATCTAAAAAGTATGTAAAGATTATTTGCATTAACAGTGGTCGAGAACATGTGAACCATTTAATCTTGTGTAATTTTGTACTCTTAAAGTGATAGATCTTCAACATTTAGTTGCATACACACCACAAAATAATGGTGTTGCTCATTCTCTTGGTCCAAAATTTTGGGTTGAAGCCATTAATTGTGCTACACACATTTAGAATTGGGTTCCCCACAAGGCATGGAAAGGCATGACTCCTTTTGAGGCTTAGTGTGGTAGGAAACCAATTGTGAGGCATCTTTGAGTTTTTGTCTCTCCAACTTGGGTGCACATTCCTCTAGAGAAATGCAAAGGTTTGGAACCTCAAAGAAGGCCTTGCATCTTTGTTGGATATCTAGATGGTGTCAAAGAGTAACTACTCTTGGATGTAGAGACACATGAGCTCTTCGTTGAGAGGAGTGTTCACTTTGAGGAAAGCTCTCCTAGCTTGGCATCCAATCCTCCTCATCCTTCATCCATAGTAGACTCAGGTGATAGTGACTCAAATGATTCTACCTCACCTCCAACTCGCAAGGTTTACATTTTGAGGATGAGGATTTTTGTCCTTCATCCCCATCTTCTTCATGCCCTTGATAGGCTCGACAAATTCTCGAGTCAACAAACAATCTTGTTGGGGATCCTTCAAACATTCAAAATAATTGGTCACAACATCAACATTTCCACATGTCTACATTGTCAAGTTGATTTAGATCCATAGTCATTTAAGGAAGCATCATGAATTCCTAAGTGGGATTCAATAATGGAGGAAGAGTATAATTCCTTGATGAGGAACCACACATGAGATCTAGTCCCTCTTCCTATGGGAAGGAAAATAGCTCGATGTAAGTGGATCTACTAGACCAAATATGTAGTAGATGGAACTATGGACAAGTTCAAAACACAACTTGTGGCCAAAATTTTCTCACATGTTCCCAGTGTTGATTACGTGGAAACCTTTTCCCCTATTACCAAGATGAACTCCATTCACTTGACTCTTATGATTGTTGTAACTTATGGATGGGTTGTGCATTAGATGGATGTGAAGAGTGCATTTCTTCATGGAGATATTGAAGAGGATATTTACATGGACCAGCCACAAGATTTGTTTAGGATTCTTCTTTGGTTTGCAAGTTGAGGAAGTCTAACTATGGCCTCAAGTAGGCCCCTAGGGCATTGTATGCCAAGATGGATTCCTTTATTATCTCAGCAAGATTTACTACATGCCACTTAGATCTGAATGTCTACATTTTGCAATAGGATGACTCTCATTTGCTTCGTGTTCTCTATGTTGATGATTTGATCATTACAAGGAGCTCGTCATACATCATTGGCATAGTCAAATTTTCTTTGCTTGATAGATTTTCTATGTCTAACTTGGGTCCTTTGCACTACTTTCTTGAGATTGAGATCTCCCAGTCTTCTTTCAAGACCACTCTTGCTAAACCCAAGTATGCTCTTGATCTTCTAGCTTAGTTCCACATGTTTGATTGTAAGTTTGCACTGACTCTTTTTCTGTCAAGAGTCAAGCTTGAGGCCAAGTGTTATACTCCACTAGTTGATGCCACTTTGTATCGTCAACTTGTTGGGAGCCTCATCTACTTGACTCACACACACCCTAGCATTTTTTTTGTGCTTTGCATGGTTTCACACTTAATGCAAGAACCACATGAGCTTCATTGAAAAACTATCAAAGGCATATTACATTACATATAGGGTACTAATCGATATGGGATTCACTATGTAGTAGGTACAAGACTCAACTTGGTTGGATATACATATTCTAATTTGGTTGGCAATCTTGATGATTATCAGTTCACTTCTGGGTACAACTTTCATCTCGGTTTCAACCCCATTTCTTAGCAAAGTTAGAAGAAGCATTCCTTTGCTCTTTCTTTGACTAAGGTTGAGTATTGTGGAGTTGTTAATGCCACCACTGAGTTTATTTGGCTTCAAAATATTTTGATTGAGTTTGGCTTCACCATTCCATGACCAACTATCCTTATTTGTGATGATCAAAGTGCCATCTAGATCTTGAAGAACCCAATTCACCATCAATGAACCAAACACATCAAGATTCATATTCACTACATCCAAGAGTTGATACAGGAGAATGCCATTGATTTACGATATTTTCCTACAACAAAGCAAGTTGTTGATATCTTCACCAAACCCTTCACTAAGAGTATCACCATTTGCGAGCTCTCTTGGGGGTTCATGACATTTCTTTAGAGGGGGTCACTTGACCTTCTCTCTTCACTCTCTCTTATGGGGGGGAATTTTTCTTCACATGGGTTTTTGTCCTTCAAATCTTCTAGAGAGCATTTTTCTTGTTTTTTCTCTTTTGGAGAGGAGTTTTGTCCCATTGGGTATTCTCCTTTTCTCCATTTGTGAGAGATTGCATTTGTACATGGGTACCTCATCAAGTCTAGTTATCGGGAGCCATCCTTGCATGTGTGCATGAATTTTGTTCCCCCTAAGTTGCACTCAAGGGGGGGGGGTGTTGGTGTGAATAGGGGTATTACCTAACTAGTTCCACTATTAGGTCCCTTTCACATCTTATCACTAAATTGTTCTTAGGATACACATAAGATATTATTAATTTATGTCTCATATCATAAGATTAAGACATTTGGCATAATCTTATGTTGTCCTATGTCTCACCTTGGCTATATAACCAAGGGTCTCTCACACATTGTACATCTATTCTATTCATTTTTTGATAGGAATACAATTTATTCTTGTCATATTGATCTTTTGAGTATTTTGTGCTTTCCATTAGGCCTTTAGGTCTTGGGAGGCTATCTCCATAGTCAAATATTACAAGTATTTTTTTTCACCCACAAACATATGGCCAAGAAAAGATGGCTAATGTGGCCTTGGTATAACTCATAATGGGATACAATAGTAAGTGTCCTAAAATTTGGAATGAGCCAACTATTTACACTCTAACACTTTTATAATAGGGAAATTTATTATCCTACAAATTGGTCACCTTTTGATGCATCCTTGGGTTATTTTCCCTTAAGTCCACTTGATGTAACTTTTGAAGAACAAGTAGGACTAGATGATGAGATGTCTAAAGCTTTAACTTTTTTGAGAGAACTAGAAAAATCCAACTCAAATTAAGAGAGTGATTAAAAATAAATCAAAGTTTGTATAAGCAAAGGCATGTTCAATATGGAAAGGATCATACATTAAAACTAAGATATAAAGTTTTAATTTCTCTGAGTAAAAAAAGACTAGAAATAAAAGCTAAGAAAATCAAGCCAATAAGCTATGGACTCATTGTTTTGGAGACCAA
Organism: Sequoia sempervirens; assembly: GCA_007258455.2. Taxonomy (NCBI): domain Eukaryota; kingdom Viridiplantae; phylum Streptophyta; class Pinopsida; order Cupressales; family Cupressaceae; genus Sequoia; species Sequoia sempervirens. Next base: position 864,026,158 of record VDFB02281492.1, on the reverse strand, counting down.
AGGTGAAAACTCTTTCAAATATGATCTTCCTCCCTTCATAAAGATAAACTTGTTTTATAATTGTGAGGACTTACAACTTTATGAGCCCTCTATGTTAGGCAATGAAGAAAAACATGCATAACCTTCTTTAGAAGACATGGGCATGGAAGGAAAAGTCATTCTCACATGATATATGCTTTTATAAAATAAAATAAGGGAAACTAAGTATAGATTCCAAGAATCATAGAAGATAGGACGCAAAGATCAAAATATCAATCAAGCCCCCACTTAATGTCTTATTAATTTGTTAGTCTATGGAGCCTAATCATGTTCTAAATTAATATCTTATTTTAATAAAAAAAATTGAGTTGTTTGAAAAATAGCTTTGTAAATGCCATAAATCAGTTGTTTTGCAACTACCAGAAACAAGTTTTTTTGATTGGCGGGAATGTGGAAGGTTAAGAGTGAAGGCTTAAGAATGTGTAAGGACACATAGCAATGAGTTGTGTTGCAAGTTTAGGAGAAAAATGTGAGTGGAAACATAACTATAGAGAGTGTTGCAAGTGTATGTAGCTTGTATTTTGTTGGATATAATAAAATATTGGATGGTTGTTTCTATAAATGTAGCCCACATTGGGTGAACCGTGCATTAAATCTTTTTTTTTTGTGTAAATTCATTTTTGTTTTATTTCTATCATCTATATTATACTTAGTTAATTTATTGCTCCATCCTATCGGTAAATCCCAACAATTGGTATTAGAGCAGTGTTGTTCGGTTGTTTGGTTGTTTGGTAGGAGAGATTCAAGCTTGAGTGGGAGCAATGCCTGCAAAAGGAAAATTAAAGGTCAAAAAGTTCAACGACCAAAATTATCAATTATGGAAAATGTAGATGGAAGATTATTTGTATCAGAAAGATTTGCGGTAGCCATTGTAGGGAAAAGAAATGAAATCACCAACAATGTTAGATGAAGAATGGGAAATTCTGCTTAGAAAGACACTAGAAAGTATTTGGTTGTGTTTGACACTGTCTTTAGCATTTAATATATTCAAAGCAAAAACAATGGAGGATTTGATGCAAACTCTAGACACCTTAAAATGGCTAATGCTTTTTCATCTTGTCATTTCATCATTATCCTTATCATTTCTTCTATTTATATTAATTAAATCATTTTTAATTAATTTTTTTCCTCTTTTCATCCATAATAATTGAATTTATTTTTTAATTATATAATTATCTTAATCTTTTTATCATATCTATATTAATTAAATAATTTTAATTATTTAATTAATTTATCTCTTATCATTTTCCTTTCAACATTTACTATAGTTAAATAATTTTAAAAAATTATTTAATTAGTTAATACTCATATTTTAAATAAATTAAAAATAATCTATTTAAATTAAATATTTTCCAATATAGTGGGAGGCTCGATGGGCGAGTCCGTTTTGGGGTGTGTTGGACTGGTGGTAGTGGGTGATTTGGGTGCCTCGTCAGTTGGGCTATTTTAGCAATTTTCAAGAAGAGTAAGCTTCTTGGTTGTATCGCCATGAGTTGGGTTTAATTATGAACTTTAATGCCTTTGTACCCATGGCAGATATGGGCGATTCACATATGTCTTGTCATGGTTGCACACCTCACTACCCAACATACTCATGCTTTTGAATGGCAGCAGTGTATGGCTCTCTGAGCGGTAGATAGGGTGGCACACACACTTTGTACAGTGTGATAAATTAATAGGTGATTAAGGCTTAAGCACATTTTATTTTTGAAGGTGGCAAAGCTGAAGAGACAGTTTCCCTTCTCCCTTGCATATCAATCTTTGGTTTATGGTGTGTGGTAAGCAGTTAATGGAGGAGTGATCAAAGTTTGTTGTGCACACGTTAGCAAACACTCTGGTGTGCTTCAACACATATACTCTAGTCCATTTGGACTGCAAAGTGTGACATAATGCTTTCCGTGAGCTCATAGACCAGTGCCTTAAGCGCATCTTGCTCAACATCAACCCTTTGATAGTGGTCGTCGTGAAGATGGTGCTCAGGAATGGGCATTTAGCATTCCTTGAAACTTTTTAGGGTGAACACACAAATAGTTTCAAGGTTTCTAGCATCCCTATTTGACATTCACATGGCTAAGGCGGAAGCAAAGGCACTAGTTAGCAAGTTGTTCAGAAAGGAATTGTTGGGGGTTTGGATGAGGTTCTTCATGCGACAATCCTAGGGTCAAGTGTCCTACAGACATGCAACCTGGTGCTGCTAAAAATGCCAGGCAAAGTCATCAAGTATTATCCTCTTATGCTAGACCTAAAGGGTATGCCTCTGGTAAGGCACATGATGATTGTGGCGGTTGGGGCAAACTTTCTCAAGAAGGTGATGCAACTGGAGGTAGTGAGCAACTTCGAGTAGGTACCATAATTCAATGCCTTCACCAAAGCTAACAGTTTTATGTAAGTGTGGGGTGGTCTACTAGTTTTTTATTGTCATCTGTTGGTAATTTGAATGGAGTTTCTATGTATGATTGGTTCTTTCCTTGCTATGGTTTGGTTGGTGGGAGTTTAGCTTGACCCTAGGTCGGTTTTTTTGTAGCTCGAAGGTAGCGACATTAGGGTTTCTTTGGTGTGTTGGGGATGGTTTGGTGTCTAGTGCGTTGGGATGTGTCTGGCTTGGTGCATTGGGGATGGTTTGGTGTTTGGTGCATTGGGGTGTGTCTGGTATGGTGCTGGTCTGATGGTAGTTAAGTTGGAATCCTGGTAAATCATGGTTGTTCTTGTTGAAGTAGACAATTGTAAATTTTGCTATAAATTAATACAATATCCTCTTACGAAACAAAAAAAATATTTTCTTATATATTTAAATAATTTTAAATTTAATTAGCTAACACTCATGTTTTAAATAAATTAAAAATAATTTATTTAAATTAAATATTTTGTTTTAAAATAAATAAAATTTATTTATCCAATCTATCATTTTTAATTCCCTCCTTCAAAATTTAAAATTTGGGTCTTTCCCCTGTCTTGAATTTTCCTATCCATTGATCTTGCAAATCAATCTCCACCATTGATCAAATGTTAGGTGAAACATATAAATAAGAATCTTTCATTTCATTTAAATCCTCTTAACACATTTATTGTCAAGATCTCTCTAGCAATTTTATGATCAAGATCTCCCTAGCACTTTTATTATCAAGCATTCAAGCATTATCATTGTCATTTATCAAGCATAGACACCATTTATCTTGTAGCATTTATCATTATCATTACATCATATCATTATTGTTCTTTCATAGTTTGTTACTTTGAAGAGCAACCAACAATGGAGAAAATCAAGATCTTAGATATGATGACTTTCCTTGTTATCTAAATTCTATATTTTGAGTTGAGATCTTGAACTTCATTGTGTGATTGTGAGAGTGCGAGTTTTGTATTGTTGATATTTGTGATCCACATTTTCATCATCCATATTTTGGCATGCCTAGTGGGACCCACATACCTATTAGATCTTTATTTTTGAAGGTTTTTCTATTACTTTTTTTTAGCTCTTTTATGCATAATTTTTTTGGAGCTAACTTTTGTAGGTTGAAGGAAAAACCCTAATTTTCAAAGACTTTATCATATCTTTCAAACGACTGCAATTTTTTTTTACAAATTTTTTGTTGAAGGTTGTGAATGATCTCAAGATACTCTAAAACAAAATCAAATTTAGATCATTAATATTTGGTGAGTTATTGGCATTTTAGTGCTTTTCAAAAATATGATTTTTAGATCACAAATAAATAAATAAATAAATTGAAAATATCTTAAAAATTAAATAGGGGTTTGTTCTTTGTATTTTAATTTTTGGGATCAAAATAATGATGAAATTATCAAAAAAGGAAAAACCATAATTTTCAAGATTTTATCATTTCTTTCAAATGACTTGGAATTTTCCTACAATTTTTTTACTAAAGGTTAGGGATCATCTTAGGAGGCTACAATAAAAATATTAGACCAATATAATCAAAATTTTGTAAGTTATTTTTATTTTACCTAGGGTTTTTAATAAATATGGTTTTAAAGTTAAAAATCAACAATTTTTTTGGAAAAAAAATATATTTTTGAAAATATCTCAAAAATTAAATAGGGTTTTATGTTTTGTACTTTAATTTTTTAGGTAAAAAATAACAACCAAAAATGAGATATTAGTGAAAAAATATGGTCTCCGAACAAAACTGCTTAGCTAGGCATGCAGGTGTTGACATTAGCATGATGTCATGATAACGTCATTTGATGAAAAAATCAATTGAGGTCAAAGTTGTCAAAAATCGAAAAAAATTATGTGAAAATTAGTGTTTTACCTCAAAATGCCCTAATTTTTAGTAGCATGTTGAGATGCTCACAAAAGATTCATGATTCGTACCTTAGTCAATTTGGCCTTCGATATTCGATTTTGGCAAAATGATACGCTGCTTTGATTTTCTTGACTGTTTTGAACACAATGGTGAGTCCATATTTGATCCGATAGGCTACCAAATGTACATACAACACACATGCAACTAAAAAAGTAGATGTTAATCTAGAAAAATGAGAGGTTGCTTTGAACATGATGGTGAGCCCAAATCTTATCAAAGAGGCTACAAAACATACATGCAACACACATGCAACTGAAAAAGATGTTAAACCCCTGAAATCTGGTATTTTTCATAATTTTTTTATTCTCCAAATCATCCAAGGATGGAAGAGAAGAGCATACTCTTTTGCTACCAAAAAACAACAGATTTGCACTCAATCTTTCTAAAAAGCAATCCTATTAATCATGAAAGCTTTGATACCATGTAAGATTTACTGTTAAATAAACCTAAGGTACAATGAAATACTAGGAACTCATAAAGAAAAATAATATGCTAGGATAAACTATATTCTATATAGCAAATGAGACTATGTGACAAATATACAAAGAGCCATTACTTTATATTGAGCAAGGCAATACATGATGTAATCCATGATCTCACATAAAGCATGAAGTTCAATTGGAGTTAGCCTAAACAATAAAGTTGGAAAGCTTATCTAAGAAGGAAGACTTATCTAAGAAAGCTTATCCAATAAAGTAGGAAAGCTTATCTAAGAAAGAAATTTTATCTAATAAAGCCTATCTAATAAAGAAGGAAAGCTTATCCAAATCTATAGCAAATAAAGTAAATAACTAATAAACTAATTAATTAAATAAATAAATACAACTAGATAAAAACACACTAAGTTTAAGTGAGTGTGAAAAAGAATCTCTTACATTAATAATATTAGGGTGATTTTATTGATTATTTTGCTATCTATGCACATCCTCCATGTACGATCATTCTTCAAAGCTAATAATGCAAGTACAACACATGGGCTCATGCTTTCCCTCACTGCACATTTCCTTATAAGATTTTTCACTTATCTATTTAGTTTTGCATGTTGTGTAGGGCTCATCCTATATGCTACCTAATTAGGTAGGGATGCTCCTAGAATTAGATCAATGTGGTGTTGAATATCTCTCTTTGTTGGTAGACCATTAGGCAACTCAACTAGCACAAAATTAACATACTCTACTAATACTTTTGCTACTTTTGTCGGTACTGGTATTTCTTCACTTCCTTCCTTATGCATTACTAGTACACAATATGAACATCATCACCTTCAATTTTTTTATAAGTTCTCTTGTGAAGATCATACTTTCACCTTTCCCTTCATCCTTAAGGGGTAATAAAATTACTTTAGAACCATCCTTCCAAACAATGTATGTATTCTTTTCTCCATCATGCATTACCTACCTGCCATATTGTCATGGCCTTCCCAACAATATATGGCATGCATCCATTGGAATGACATCACACCATACTTTGTCCTTATAAATATTTCCTATGAAAAATTGAATTAAGCATCTCTTATAAAAAATGACTTCATTTCCCTTCTTAATGTATGCAATATAGTAAGGGTGGGGATGTTTCTCACATTGCAACTTTAACTTATCTAACATTTCTTTAGAAACCATGTTTTCACAATTTTCATCACCGATAATAATGTGACATACGTTTTCTCCCAAGGTGCATCTTGTTCGAACGATGTTGGTTCAAAGCCAAGAATCATCATGTCCATTGGTTTGTAGTTTATCTTTCTTTGGAATCACCATTATCCTTCTCATCGAGAGACTTTCTCCCACATCTAGTGGAACCTCTAGATTTTCCCCTTGTTCCTCAACCTCAACTTTGATCAAGTTCAATTTTGGTTGTTCTACTTGTTTCATTTCTTCCACATGATAGTTTGGACATTCATATGCCCTATGTGTTAAAAATGAATGTAATTATGTAGCTTAATACTTTGTAAAACTATTATACTGTAGATCTAAATAAGTGTTCTTTGTTATAGATTCTTTGTGGATGATTATCTGTTTAGATTCATTTTACCATTTGTAGAAGTAGACAGAAAATTGTAGAAGAATAAGACCAGAAGATAGAAGTTACACAACATATTATGTAGAGAAACCCTTTCGGGAAAAAAATCCACCAAGAATCAATAGTGCTTGTATTAGTTAACCTTAGAACAAGATTACAATAATTCTTTAACAATCCTTCCTTGAGATGCTTCTTTTTCCTTCACCAATTCTTTAACAATAATGAGCCTTGTAAACTCCAAAAAGTTTACAATTACAAAGCACAATGCTTATCTCACAAAACCCACACCTATTCTTTGCAAGTAGAGTTCTGCTGTGAAGAACAATGTCAAAACAAGTCCTTCATCCATTTGGGCGTCCCAAACTGAAGTCATAACTCGACGTTGATTTCAAAGATATCTTGTAAGCTTATCCTCAAAGTTGGCACCCAAGAATGGGCCCACTTAGCTCAGCCTTATAAAATATCTTATCATGCAAAAGTGTTAACTCTAAGATGCCAACTTGGGCGCCCAAGGTGGGTCCAAGTCAATCTTTGTTAACTAAAACATATCTCTCCACCATTCATGCAAATATCATGCATGATTGATCATCCCCTATTAACTGTCAGTAGTCACATGTTATCTGTCATGCAACTCAAGTCATTAGCTTGCAATTCAAGTCAACTGAAGTCAACTAACATGCAACTCAAACTAACTACATGCAATTGAAGATAACTAAACTGAACTGAACTGAACTGAACTAAATTGAATTGATACTGAACTAAACTGAACGGTAGAAACTAAATTGAACTAAACTAATCTGAATTGAATTGAACTAATATGAACTAAACTAAACTGAACTTCATGCATGTAAACATCAATCCCTAACTTCTAGGATCTTTACATGCATTACAAAAGTGTTATATCTTTCTCCAAACAGTTAACTTAACTCAAGGTGGGTTCCACCTTCCATGTGGGTGCCCCATGTTCTCCTATTATTTAGGAACTCTTCTTGGATGCCCTCACATGTTCCTATCATTTAGAATTAATTACAAATGTCAATTAACATGTTCATTTCATTCAAATTTAATCTCTTTCTAATCCTAGTGTTGGGGAAGACTTTCTAGGGACTTAGGAGATACATGAAATATGTTTAGGATTGCAATTAAATGGCATCCTATTCCCAACATTCTCCCACTTGACATTATACATTGCAATTATTCTAAACAAGGAATCATTAATATAAATCAAGTACATGACTCAAGGCCAAGGCTTTCCTGCACCAACTAATCAGTCCATGCCAACTTCAAATGCAACCTGCATAATCACGAAGCTCCAAGCAAATGATTAATACTCAAAACCAAGATAACTTATCTATAGGACCTGGTTTCATAAGATAATTTGCAACATTAATTAAAGTTTCAACTTTCTCAATTAATACCTTCCCACTCTCAACCATTTCTCATACAAAGTGATATTGAACATCAACATGCTTAGTACGAGCATGATACATAGGATTTTTGGCTAAACACATAACACTCTAACTATCACATTCAAGTTTAATTTACTTGCAATTAAAACCAATACCTTTCCCAAGTCTCTGTAACCAAACTGCCTCTTTGGAGGCATGTGAAACTGTCGAGTGTGTTGAACTCACGTCCAACCAAGGTGTAGTCTTCTTTGTCTTTATTGTTGAAAATAGCTTTTCTTACAAGTAACCATTCCAACAAATATCTCTTACCTTAAGAGAACTCAAGCCTCACCTATTTCTCCAAGTCTCTATGAGGACTTGTAACCAACCAATCCATGCCAAACTCCAAATGCAATATAACACTATCATGAAGTAATCAAGCAAATGATTAATGCACCCAATATATAAGAGAACTACACAAGATCAATGTCAAATCTCCAATATTGAACATAAACATGACATCCATGATCTAACCATCTCCTCCTAGGAGATCACATGCACCATAACATACATCCTAGTCTCAAGAGAACATGTAATATGCCAAACTCTAATCTAGAATCAAGAGTAAACCATGACATAATAGCAACCACTCTAAACCAAGAAAAAGCCATATCCCCAATCACATGAAGATAACCTTACCAATGATGCATCCACGTCACTACCAAAAACTCCCATTGAACTGTGGTACCGAGTTACACATGGCATCATGACTATCATCCTCTCCATGAAGATCACTCTAAAACATGAAGCAAAGAGTTATCACAAACAATATTAGCTGAAATAACCAATGCATCATTACTGACATTCGAGGATTCCTCTGTAGAAGAATTATAACTCTCTTTCTTGTTCTTACAATCCTTCTTCACATGTCCTGGTTTACCACAGTTCCAACACTTTACCTTACTTTGTCCTTCCGACTTACCCTTCCCTTCCTTGTCTCCCTTAGGTTCCTTTTTCTCGGGCCTACCTTTTACAAACAAGGCATCTTGGATTTCCATTTTAGACTTCCTCCTCATCTCCTCTGATAGGAGAGTAGGAATTATATTGTCCATCTTCAAATCTGCACCACCACCACTAATAGCAACAATTAGATTTTCCCAAGATTCTGGTAAAGAACAAAGTAACAAAATGCATTTATCTTCATCTTCTAGCTTTACATCTATAGATGCTAACTGACTTAGAATCAAATTAAAAGCATTCAAATGATTTGCAACAGAATCACCATCTTTCATCTTTAAAGAATACAACTGTCTTTTCAGATACAACTTATTAGTAAGGCTTTTGGTTTGATAGATATCACCTATTCTCTTCCACAACTTATATGCAGTAGTTTCTTTTGAAACATTCAAGAGAACAACATCAGCAAGACATAATCTTATGGTCCCTCTTGCCTTCTTATCAAGCTTAGCCCAATCCTCATCGACATCATTGTAGGTGACTTTGTCTCATTACCAACAACTAACCACTGATCTCTCTCTTCAAGGAGATCCTCCATTTTTAGTTTCCACATCTCATAATTAGATCCATTGAATCTTTCAATATCTAAATGAGAATTAAAAATTTAAAACTCATTGTAACATACTTATTTTTCTAAATCAACAATAACACAATAGTAAAAGCTCCCACTACAACCAAAAAACCTTCAAATTGTTAAGAGAAAGGCGTCCCAAACTATACCCAACCTTAGCTCTGATACCAAATGTTGAAAATGGAGGTAATTATGTAGCTTAATACTTTGTAAAACTATTATACTGTAGATCTAAATAAGTGTTCTTTGTTACAAATTCTTTGTGGATGATTATCTATTTAGATTCATTTTACCATTTGTAGAAGAATAAGACCAGAAGATAGAAGTTACACAACATATATCGTGGAGAAACCCTTTCAGGAAAAAACTCCACCAAGAATCAATAGTGTTTGTATTATTTAACCTTAGAACAAGATTAAAATAATTCTTTATCAATCCTTCCTTGAGATGCTTCTTTTTCCTTCACCAATTCTTCTTCACAACCTGCAATAAAATCTGATAAACTCTCTTCAACTTGTTGCAATAAATAGACAATAATGAGCCTTGTAAACTCCAAAAAGTTTACAATTGCAAAGCACAATGCTTATCTCACAAAACCCATGACTATTCTTTGCAAGTAGAGTTCTACTGTGAAGAACAATGTCAAAGCAAATCCTTCATCCATTTGGGCATCCCAAACTGAAGTCATAACTCAACGTTGATTCCAAAGATATCTTGTAAACTTATCCTCAAAGTTGGCACCCAAGAATGGGCCCACTTAACTCAGCCTTATAAAATATCTTATCATGCAAAAGTGTTAACTCCAAGATGCAAATTTGGGCGCCCAAGGTGGGTCCAAGTCAATCTTTGTTAACTAAAACATATCTCTCCACCATTCATGCAAATATCATGCATGACTGATCATCCCCTATTAATTGTAAGTAGTCACTTGTTATTTGTCATGCAACTCAAGTCATTAGCATGCAATTCAAGTCAATTGAAGTCAACTAACATGCAACTCAAACTAACTACATGCAACTGAAGATAATTGAACCATAACTGAATTGAATTGAACTGAACTATACTGAATTGAACTGAACTGATCTGAACTGAACACCATGCATGTAAACATCAATCCCTAACTTATAGGATCTTTACATGCATTACATAAGTGCTATCTCTTTCTCCAAACAATTAAGTTAACTCAAGGTGGGTTTCACCTTCCATGTGGGTGCCCCATGTGCTCCTATTATTTAGGAACTCTTCTTGGATGCCCTCACATGTTCCTATCATTTAAAATTAATTTCAAATGTCAATTAACATGTTCATTTCATTTGAATTTAATCTCTTTCTAATCCTAGTGTTGGGGAACACTTTCCAAGGACTTAGGAGATACATGAAATATGTTTAGGATTGGAATTAAATGGCATCCTATTCCCAACACTATGGCCCTCTTTGCCACACCTACAACAAATGGATTTTTTTTGTGGGTTTTCCCATTCTCTTCCACCATCATAACCTCTACCCCTTTGAAATCCTCTTCCTCTTTCTTGGTTTTGAAATTCTTGTCGGATATCTTCTAATTTCTCTATTCCTTGAGATGATTCTCCCCTTCCATAATTCAAACCACCTAACAATGAAGATGATGTTCCCCTCCTCATTCCTCTATTCCTTTGAAAAAAAATTCTATGTTTTTTCTTTTTTCTTGTAAAGCCAATTGGTATGTCTCTTCTACATTGCTAAGCCAATGCATGCTTAGTTCTTCTTGAATAGATAATTTTAGACAATTTACATATATCTTGCAATCATTTTTCATTGGTCTCTTAATGATCCACATAAATAGATAGTTTGTAAATTTTATTGGTATAGTCTTTCATAGTAGAAAAGTGTTGCTTCAAATTTTGAAACCCATGAAAAAGGGTTTGTGCATAGTCCATAGGCATCAATTACTCTCTCGTCTTTTTCTCGAGTTTGCTCTCCATGTATTAATTTTATCCTTCCTATTTTTATATCTTTCCTTTTGCAAATGATTCCACCAGATCATTACATGACCCTTCAATTTGGTGTATGTAAACTTCACCTTCTTTTCCTCTACCATAGTCTTCCATTCAAAGAATTTCTCCATGTTGTTCAACCAATCTATTCACTCCTTTGGTTTAAGACTCCTTGCATACTCTGAAAAATTCAATTTGAATCCCTTCATTTCTTCCTTCTAATGCTCTAAGCATCCTCTCTTTAAAGGTCAGACAATCTAACTATGATTTCTCTTCATGTTCAAAATGTTAATTTGCATCTCCGTGTCTTGCTTCTTCATCATAATCATGTCCCCTTTGTCTTATTCTCTGATCTACTATTATATCTAGAAGCTCTGCCACTTGCCTTTGTAGATCTTGCATATTCCTATGCATTTGGGAAAGAACACTCTTCCCCTTCTCCCAACCATCTTCCCGTTCTAATACTAGATGATGTAGGAAAACATCACACCATTGAATTCAATCACATTATTCAAAGTAAAACATTAGATACTTGCAAAATGTAAAACCATAAAATTCTCATCAATTCTCCATCGTAATCTTTTGAAACAAAAAACAAGTATTTTTAACCACTAAACTCCTTACCAAATCTACCATAATTTGAACTTACTATTTTTAGTAAATCTACATGCTTATTTGCATGGCCATGAAATTCACCATTTATTCAAAGCTAACAAAAGTGAGACTAATTATCAACTCTCAAATCTAACATCATGACTTTCTTTGAAACTATATAGAACTCTAGTCTTGGGAAAGTTTAAAAAAATCCCCAAGACCTCAATTTGAGGCCTTAGATGGTCGAAACCAACTCAAAAAGTATTGATAATTGCTCCAATCAAACAAGTTCTTTTGACACCATGATCAATTTTTTGAGACTCTTCTCCATATAAAATTTTAACTTAATTAGAATCTCAAGTTAAAAGTTATGACCTTAGAAAGTCTTTGTCACTGTATTAGATGAGAAGTGGAGTTTAGTAGTAGATCCATACTTATTGTAGTAGGGAAATAGAGTGATGTGTTAACCCAAAACATATAAAAAAATGAAAACTCGAATAGGGAACCTTAATGAATATTCTACTAAAGACTATACTTCTCTAAATAGACAAGTAAATCACATTCTACACACGCATTCAATGAAATAACTGAATTTACAAAATATTAGGAGAGCGTACTTATTTATCCATTGGAAAACCTATATATTTCTTTCGCTATTATGAACAAACACTATACAAAATCTTTGCAAAGTTTTTAAAGTCATTTGGTTGACTAGTTGATCATATATAAATCATGAAACCCATGCAATACCAATGGAGACGCTCAAACATGGTTGATTTTTCACTTTAAATTCTTTCTTGAGATTACAATATAAATCATTTACATACTCTGGATGAACCCATATCATTAATCTACAAAATGGTTATCTTTCCCTTTTTTGGAATAAAACTCCTAACTGAGCGTTTCTTTTTTCTCTCTATTTTTATCCAATTAATTTATGCTCTTTTCAAAATGAAACAAGAAATATTTATATTCTCTAGTAGGCACCCATAAAGGGAAATGTACAGACTTGCGCAAGGCCCTTGGAAATCAACAATTTCCAATAACTATAGGCAACAACCATGTCATCTTGTCAGATATTTCAATCCTTTTTGTGCTTCAAATATACCCAATCACATCCTTATTGTATTGGTGGAGTATAAAAGTCCATCTCCTATTTGTAGGCATTGCTTCTAGCCATTAGTGGTGCTCGAGAAAGGATGGAGAGTTGGTGGGAAAACAAACGTTGGTAGGTAGGCGAGTTAAAACACCCAACACCACTATGTTTGGTATTCAAAACTCTTTAAAAATATATATTTTATGATGACACATGATGCCTATTTCCTTATCACATCTTCACCTACTCAATTTAATTCAAGATTACACGTGGTGTTGAAAATGGAGGTAATTATGTAGCTTAATACTTTGTAAAACTATGAGATTGTAGATCTAATTAAGTGTTCTTTGTTACAAATTATTTGTGGATGATTATCTGTTTAGATTCATTTTACCAATTGTAGAAGTAGACAAAAGATTGTAGAAAAATAAGACCAAAAGATAGAAGTGACACAACATATACGTGGAGAAACCCTTTCGGGAAAAAATGTCACCACCATAATCAATAGTGCTTGTATTATTTAACCTTAGAATAAAATTACAATAACACTATATCAATCCTTGATTGATATGCTTCCTTTGCCTTCAACACTTCTTCTTCACAACTCGCAATAAAATCTCATGTGTCTAAGCATGAATCCACACATCCCATGCCATGCTTCACAAAAATACTCTCTTAGAACTCTCTTCAACTTGTTGCAATAAATAGACAATTGTGAACATTGTAAACTCCAAAGAGTTGAAAATTACAAGAGGATAAAGATCCTCACAAATATCTACACCATTCTTGTGCAAGTAGAGTTCTTCTATGAAAGACAATGTCAAACCAAGTCCTTCATCAATTTGGGCATCCCAAACCAAAGTCTTAACTAATTGTTGGTTTCAAAGATATCTTGTAAGCTTCTCCTCAAAATTGGGGTCCGAGAATGGGCCCCACTTAATTGAGCCTTGTAAATATCTTCTCATGCAAAAGGTGTTAACTCAAAGATGCCAACTTGGGCGCCCAAGGTGGGTCCAAGTCAATCTTTGTTAATTGAAACATATCTCTCCACCATTCATGCAAACATCATGCATAATTGATCATCCCCTGTTAACTGAAAGTATCAACCTGTTATCTATCATGCAACCGAAGTCATTAGTCATGCAACTCAAGTCAACTAAAGTCAACTACATGCAACTCAAACTAACTACATGCAATTGAAGATAACTGAACCATAACTGAACTAAACTGAACTAAATTGAAACTGAATTGAACTGAACTGAATTGAATTGAACTGAATTGAACTGAAACTAAACTGATAGTGCCACTCCACATACATTGTAAATATCAATCCCTACTTTGTAGGAATAGGACATGCATTACATAAGAGTTCTCAATTCACCAAACAATTAACTAAAACAAGGTGTGTCCCACCTTCCATGTGGGCATCCCATGTGCTTCTATCTTGTAGGAGCTCTTCTTGGCCGCCCCCACATGTTCCTATATTTAGGAATAATTACAAATGTCAATTTACATGTTCATTTCATTCAAATTTAATCTCTTTCCAATTCTAGTGTTGGGGAACACTTTCCAAGTACTTAGGAGATACATGAAATATGTTTAGGATTGCAATTAAATGGCATCCTATTCCCAACATGTGGCGCCTCCTCCTTGTCTTCAATAGGTTACAAAAAGGATGTTGGACTTCAACAAGGTTGTGAGGACCTTGTTGATAGCTGATAGAGGTTTCACCACCACTAAAAAACCATGCACTTAGTCTCTCTTTAATCTCTCTTTGATCTTTCTATTAACAAACAAACAGGATATCAAAACCCCATCAATATCTAACAATGGTTTCAAAACCACTCAAGATTATTAAAGACACATCCTTGAGCCATTCTATTTGCCTATCACACAAGTTATGAAAACCCCATCATCCTCCAAAAAAATGTGAAAACCTTGTTGGGAGATGAAACTAGTTTTAGAACCATCCAAAAATTCTAAAAAACACAAAACTCGGTGAAACAATGATACACTTCAAAATTCTACCCTTAGGAAAAAAATTAATAAAAAAAGTGTCGAGCTTCAATTAGGTTTGGAGAACCATGTTGAAGCTCGACAAGGTTATGAGAACCTCTAGAAAATTTAACAAAAACTTAGAATCCATTTCCTTCAAAATTTGGTGTAGCCACAAGCAACTTCGCCAGTGCTAAGTAAACTGACATTTTCCATCTTTTAATCTTCAAATAGTTCTAAAAAACCCATCATGCTCTAACAAGGTTGTGATAATCTTTTTGGGAGTCGAAAAAGGTTTAATAACCTTTGCAACTCGCTGAAACATACCATCTTTACACATTTTTATTTGAAATCATAAGGTTATGAAACCAACATCAAGTTCCAACAAGGTTGTGAGATTGTTGTTAGCTCCCAACAAAGGAATTGAATTCTCAAAAAATTATCGATGAAGACTTAACCAAAAGGAACACAATAAGTTAGAAAACCTATGTTGGACTTCGAAAAGGCTGTGAAAACCTTGCTAGCTCCCAACAAAGGTTTTAGAACCTCCACAAAATATTGACAAAAGAACTTAGCTAATTTTTTGATGATTCAAATTGGAAAATTGACTAAAACAGAAAGGGAGAACAAAGAAGGCAAATAAATATATTCCCAAATAAAGAATATCTCAAACCAATTATTAGTAATGGGCCAACCAAGACAAAGTGCAAACATATATAGTAAAATCGAGCAAAATGAGACACAAAACAATGAGGTGCCAACATATTTGTGGTGCCATTTCTTCCCAAGGGGAGAAATGTTGTTCAATGATCATGAATCATCTTCAACATCTAGTGTTGAGCATCTACCAACACTGTAAGAGGCATTTTGAGGGAAGGTTGCAAGGTTTCTCCTTTCATTTTAGTTTTGGGAGGGAGAATTTCCTCACATGGAGTTCTTTCCTTTGCATCTTTTGGAGGGGCACGTAGACCTTCTCTCTTTTCTCTTGTATGGGGAGGGGGGGGACCTACATATTTCTATTTGGAATGAGAAGTCAACTTGCACACATTTTCAATCGTACCGACTCTAGAACTTCTATACTTGTAGACAAAAAAATGTTTTTATGTTTAAACTTACAATTAATAATGGCAATATTGACAAACACCTTTGGAAGTTTGCCAAGTGAAGATCCTCTCCTTATGCCAAGCCTCTAAATATGATTCAACAATTTTGATATGATCAAAGAAACACAAAACGATCATGCAATATGTCTAGGACAAATGTATATTGATATCATGAAGATGCTATGTATTGATGCAATAATATTGAAGTCAAGTCTTAGATGCTCATAATGAAGTAAGATTTGCCCTTTTATACAACACCTAACGTACAAATTTGAATATTTTATGCTCGAACTAAAGATTAACGATCAATTAGAGAGAAGTTGACTCAAATCTACGATTAAATTTGAATTTAAAAGTTCAAAAATTAAATCTATTTCCACGAATTTAAACAATCATTTTCATACCTACAAAATTAACATATACACTACAAATGAAAGATCAAAGTAAATCGAAACAAGAATAATTTGCCAACTTACATTCTAATCATTATCAAGCTAAATCTAAAACAAAGAGAAAAAGAAAGAAGGTACACTCGCTCCCCTCACAAATTATTCAACATCTTATTGGAATTTCCCATAGGCTTCAACGCAACTCTTAGGTAGTCAATCTATTACCATACACACAAATTGCATTACGTTACATATGACCAATCAATGACGAGGTTTCGACTTTGATGAACTCATAGTTGAGTGATCCTTTCATATGTCACAATCATTCAAAGCTCATTAGCTAGGTAATTTGGAAACTCTAGATCAAGAGCCCGTCATTTCATCACCTTTTCAGGTAATCCTCCCAAAGTGAAATTTTTTTCTGTCTCCCTACAAAAGCTTTTAAAGAGCCAAACGAATCTCTAGTCGGTTGCCAATGGATACATACAATGCATATGGACGAACATAGGAGATGCCTATAAATACTTTTTAGCCAAGACAAAATTCCCCGAAATTAAGTTGAAATTCCATTTCGTGAAAACCCTAGCAAGCAAAGAAATTTCAAGGCACCTTATCTTCTTTCACAGACGACAATTCGCTTGAAACTTGCTTTGTTATTTGTTATTTATTCATCCGCCCAAAGTAGAAGCGCTGCTTTGGAGAATCGCCTTGCTCTGCCCTTTGTTTTGAGGTCAGTATTGCTATACATTCTGCTATTTTCAGTGGCCCCCCCTTTTTTTTTAATCTTCTGTTGGTTTTGTTGTTGGTGTTGGTGTTGTTTTAGGAGTTTGTTATAAATATTTTTGGGGGTTTAAATATTTCGGGTTTTGAGGGATGTAAGTTTTCATGCACAGGGTTTTAAGGGTTTAAAGAATTTAGGGTGTTTTAGGGTGTAGCTATGTAGATTTCTGGGTTTTAACTATCTAGGATAGTTTAACGTTTTAATTGTTGGAGTATAAGGTTTTTTCTTTTGATAGTTTAAGGCTCCACAGTTCATGCCTAGCGGTCTTTCTCAAACAATGCATGGTTTCTTGCGGAAGTATTAAACCTATTCATTTTAAGGTGTCTTACAAAAAGGGATTTATTGTGGGTGGGCAGTAATCCGATTCAGTTCTTTGAAATATATTTGACATCATCATTAGTTTATATGTTGAGATAAATCCTTTAATATGTTCTACGCGAGATGTTTATTGTATACTCTTTCAAAATTAAAATGACTATTTTTTATATTTCCAGAATCCTGTGGAACTTGATCTCTGAAGCATATAATTATTTTTTTGGGTGTTTTAGCTATTTGTTTGTTTCTCCTGTCTACAAACAGATTTCTACATATCTGTAGTAGTAGCAGTATTTACATTGATAATGGAGGGAAGCAAATATAATTCTGGGAAGCGAGGCCGTCACGCGGAGGATGGAAATGGAAGGAACAAGAGAAGACATTTAGATGGTGAGCGGGGATCTGCGCCTGCAATGCCTGGAGTCAATGATACAGTTTACAGGATACTTTGCCCTGGGAATAAAATAGGCAGTGTTATAGGAAAAGGTGGAGATATTATTAAAACTTTGAGGCAAGAAACCCATGCTAAGATCAAGATTGCTGACTCTATTCCTGGGGTAGATGAGAGAGTGATTATTATTTTCAGTCCACCAAAGGATGACCGCAATGAGAACAATGATGACAAGGACAATGATGACGAGAATGATGATGTGGGTAAGGATGGAAGTGACAGAGAGCCTCTGTGCCCTGCCCAGCATGCACTTTTCAGAGTATACGAAAGAATTATCGAGGAAGAACGTGGCGGGGGCTCAGATTATGAAGATGATGATAAAGATAGGTCTCACAATGTTTCAGCTCGTTTGCTTGTTCCTAACAACCAAATTGGATGCTTGCTTGGGAAGGCTGGAAAGATAATTGCCAAAATGAGGAGTGATACAGGTGCACAAATTCGTATTATGTCCAAGGAACAGCTACCTCCATGTGCTATGGATACAGATGAACTTGTTCAAGTACGTACTTTGTACAATGCATGCATTTTGAATTTCAAACAGTATTATTTTTATTTATCTTCCTTGAAATTTGATGTTTTGATTTATGTGATTATTTTATGTCCATATTTGCTGAATGTTGTAATAGTATTTTGGAAATGTGTTTTAGATGCCGTGGTTTATTTGTTTAATGAATTTATACTTAATCTTTTTTATGTGTAAAATTGCAAATAAAGCCCATAAGTTTAATCCCGAAAGAAGAACTTTCCAATCAAAGTAACTGCAAAAGAAGTAACCGTGAAATATTAGATGGCAAACGTGCACACAAGATGAAGGATATCAACTCCTAAAACAAACATGAACTATAAAAAGTGAACATCTGAGAAACTAAAACACACTTCCAAAGCATTCATCTTCACCAATTGTTGTAATCCTATGCTGAATATGTATTTTAATTAACTAGTGCTCTTTTTAAGCTTATGGAATTGCAACAATTGGTGAAGTTGAGTGTTTTGGCAGTGTGTTTTAGTTTCTGACTTGTTCATTTTTTATAGTTCATATTTGTTTTAGAAGTTAGGATCCTGAAATCTTCGGTGTTGCCATCTAACCTTTCACTGTTACTTGTTTTGTAGCTACTTTGATTGAACAATGCTTCTTTAGGGATTTAACTTACGGGCTTTATTTGTTTTCAGTCACATTAAATGCTGAGATTGAGTTGTTATGTGTATGTTACTGAGTTTTGTGTGCTTGATCTCATCTGTGTATACTTGTATTTAGTCCATAAGTTTTATTTTTTGATTGAAAACAATGTGCTTTTGTGCTTGTGGATTGAACATTATTTTGGGGCTAATGAGTCCAAACAGATTTGAATCTGAGTCACCGTAGTTGATGACACTGTTGGCATGCTGTTTATGAAGAATTTCTGTCCCTGCACTTTTTTGGGATCTATACTTTATAGAATACTCTCTGGTTATAGTGTTGTTGGGGGTTGGGGGTTAGTACAGTAGTTGTGTTTAGTATCATCTCTCTACCCTAATCATTTAGTTTTTCACTGTGTTTCTTGATTTAACAATGTGCTTATGTGCTTGTGGGCTTGAACCTGTAGGCTACACTTGTCTTATTATTTTGGGGAAAGTGACCCCAGCTAAATTTGATCCTGTGTCACTTTGGTCAGAAGTGCTACCACCTATCACCAGGCTAGAAACACAGATAGAAATTCTATCTTCCTTTTTTGAGATACTATTTTGTAAAAATTACTTTGTTTTATGAGTGTTCTGGAGATTAGTGCGTGTTTGGTGCAATTTTCTTGATATTTTTCTCTTGAAGTTTTTAGAGTAAGTGGGGCTTTGCAGGATTATAAACTTAACATGTCCAATCTTTCAGATAGCTGGAGATCCATCTGCGGTGAAGAAAGCATTAAATGAAATTTCAACTCGGTTGCATGAGAATCCATCAAAACAGCGTCTGGAATTTAACAATCCTTCACGAGCTGCTTATGCTTCTGGTGGTTCTCTATTCTCTTCAGTAAATCTTCTGCCCCAAGGAAACCCTCTATGGTCAAATCAGAATGCTGGAGCCCCAGTTGTTGGCCTTGGAGCATCTATGCCATTGTTTGGAGGATATGGGAGTGAGACAGGATCTGCATGGCAAATAAATCCGTCTGGTTTTCCTGCACTAGCAGGTTTTGGTGGACCATCCCGTAGGGAGGGTGGTCAGGGACAGGATTTTGTTCTTAGAATATTGTGTCCAAATGACAGGGTTGGTGGAGTAATTGGCAAGAGTGGGAGCACAATCAACCAAATAAGACAAGACTCAGGAGCAACCATTAAAATATCAGATACAATACCAGAATCTGAAGAAACTGAAATTGTAGTCTCAGCCTCAGAGGTGGGTGGGATAGCGTTCACCACTTTATGAACTGGCATTTTGTGGCTTCCATATGATATTGGACATTTTGATATTTTCATAGTTGACCATCTTTCAAATCAAACTGTTTCTCTGTTTTTTATGCAGTTTGTTGACAACCTGGTGTCACCTGTTATTGAGGCGGCTCTTATTCTGCAAGTGAGGACTACTAGTAGATCTGATGCTGAAGGTCATATTACAACAAGGCTTTTGGTTCCATCAAATCAAATTGGTTGTCTTATTGGGAAGGGTGGTAACATAATATCTGAGATGCGTAGGGCAACCCGGGCTGACATTCGTGTATTGCCTAAGGAGAATTTACCAAAGTGTGCTTCTCAGAATGACGAGCTTGTGCAGGTTGGTTTTACTTATATTTAGCGTTGTTTGAAATGGCACAAGCTTTTGTTAATTGTCATTTATATTTCTTTTATTAATATAAAATATTAAATGACAGATGGAGTTAGACACCGTCTGAGGAGTTTTTGATAATTTGACCTTGTTTTTCTCATAGATCGCAGGAGAAACCAACTTTGCCAGAGATGCTCTTGTACAAATTGCATCTAGGCTTAGGGCTAAAGCTTTTCAGGATACAGATGGTGCTGGCAAAGGTTCCTCTGGTGCTCCTCTACCAAAATATGCACTTACAAATCCAGATGTTCCTATGGCATCACATTATTCAGGAAGACAAGAGAGAGTATCACCGGGGGGGATGTATCCTTCGTCTGGTTTTGGGTATCAAGGAGCTGGAGGAAGGACGTCTTCTGCAAGTTATTTTGGAAGTATGCAGGTACATTAGCAATACTGTCATCCTTTTGTATGCTTTCTCTAGTATGGTTTGCTATTCTTCTTGTTCTTCCAGAATGGTTTTATTTATGGTTCTGCTTAAGTCATTATGTCTACCAGAATTCTATAGTAGTTACAGAATTAGTGTTTTCCTTATGTAACTTATAAGTCATCTTTTTAATACCTTTATCACTGACAATGAGTTAAACATATACTGTCAAGAGTGGAGGGAGTGTATTGTACTTGATCTTCTTAAAGATTTAATGGTTACAGAATTTATGTTTTTTAAGTGTTATTAAAACATTTATAGATTGTTTATATCCACTAACAATGTGCTTATGTGTACTTTCTAGAGTGGAGGAAGTGGATATGACCCTATTCAAGGATATTCATCAAGTCATGCAAATGATGCCGGGTACTGCTTTTCTACATATCCTGCCACATTAGGCTTAAATTATTAATTTTTGCGAATGTTAATGACTTAGTACAGATGCAAAGATAATTTTTGCCTAATTGTGGTTTTGACATTACAAATATCTTGTCATTGGCTTAGGTATTCTGGTGGGTTTATGAAAAATGTCTCAACATCAACTGTGGAGGTTACCATACCGAAAGATTCAGTTGGTTCAGTACTTGGGAAGAGAGGAAGTAACATGCAACATATTCGTGAGGTAATGATTTCATAAGTTGGAAAATTGATTACATAAATTATCACAAACTTCAAGTGCTAACATTTATTTGTTTGGCAGATATCTGGTGCAAAAGTAAAATTGCATGATTCTCGATCAGGTGCTTCAGACCGTGTCATTGAAATTTCAGGGACACCTGAGCAAACACATGCAGCTAAAAGCTTACTTCAAGCCTTTCTTGCAACTGGTGGTCAAGGCCAACCAATGCGTGGTGCTTCTAGGGCATACTGATGACATGGGCTGTTTTGGGACTGACAGGTGGCATACTTTTTCTATTGTGTTATTTCATTCTTTCAATTTCAGCACTAAATGCATGTTTGTAGTTATGTTATTCAATCTTTTTGCGTTTATATAGAAAGATCAATGATATCCTAGAAAATTGAAGTTCTATCTTTCTGATGTACCTTCTTTCCCCTGTGGCCATTGTCTCGTAACACTAAACAGCCACACGATACATGATGCCTGGAGCCAGTCCATCCCATGACGAAGCCTCAGCCCTAACTGAGGATATGATGAGCAGAGCCGATGAAGCCTATTGCCCATGGTTTGGAAGTTTTTGATTAGTTCGACCAGCTTCTCTCAAGGATGTTTTGTTTCCTTTATGACTACCAGTGGTATTTTGGAACATTATGTACCATATATTTAAGGCCCAAATTTGGTTTTCATCTATGGATTGGTTTTGAGACAAAAATGAGTAATTGTGAGTAGGCAACCAAGTGGATTTTGATTTGCCACAGACTATTGCCAGCTTCATTTCCTTAGGATTGTGGTGCCAGAGCCCAGACCTTAAAGTATGACAAGATGGACTGCTCAGTGATCATGATATTGAAATATTCCAATGGTTTTTTTTCAGTTCAAAAGGATGTTTATTATGCAAACAGTTTTGATAAAATTGAGGTGATTAGATGCAGTGCTCCTAATTTTAGGGTAACTATGATTTATTTTCTCTATATCTCTTTGTTTTGTAGTTCCTAGTTTTACATTTGGAGCTTTTTAGGGCGATGCTTGTTTTCTAATTTGTGAACAATTTATTTGTTTTGTGCAAAATTTTTTGTAATACCAAGTTGTAAGTACTAGTACAAGATTGGACCCATTTTGAGTAAACTTATGAATTTGCCAGAGAGAAAGTTGTCTTTGTGGGTAGAGTTCAGTTGTGCAAGACAGTTCCTGATTTACGGGTGAATGTTTGAAATCCATAGAATCTATTCTGGAGGCTTCATCTCTGTAATTCAACGAGTTTTTGTTTGTTATATGGGAGAGAAAGTTGCCTTTGTAGGTGAGTTCAGTGTGCAAGACAGTGATTTTTTTTGGTGAGTGCTTGAAATCCATAGAATCTTCTGTGGAGGCTATATCTCTGAAATTCAACGAGTGTCATATGAGGGATGATTAGTTTTTTGCAGTCCCTTGTATCCTTGCCTGCCTTAGTTATAGTCACAATTGTTCCATTCTGTTTTAGATAAACCTTGAATTTCCAAAGATATTTTTAATTCGGCTCCTTTTCCCCATTGAAACTGAAAATAGTAAATTTATTTATTTTTGCTCTTTTTTTCAAATGTAACTAGTAAATATGTTTAGTTTGTTAATGCATGTAAATTGCTATGTATCCATTTAATTTCTACTTTCTTGGTAGTTTTATCTTTATGCTGAATAAGTTTGATTTTGTCCATCTTAGTATTTCTTTCCTAGTAAAGATTTTCTCAATATGCGTTTAGGTTATGTTTTGAAGATAATTTTCCAAAAGTCTGTAGGTGATAGTTTCGTGTACACATGGTTAAACTGGATTTTAGGTCCCTGTGGCTTATAATTCACTTTTTTGGGTAGTGTAAATGCATGCTAGTCTTGAATCTTAAAAAGTATTTATCTGAAAGCGTATGGTTGATATTTTCATGTAATATCAATATATAACTTGTAGTAGTTTAAACTGTTTTTATAGATGTCCTCAAATTGTCAGTTGTTTATGGTTTGATCAAAAAGAGGATTTGCTTGGGATCTCACAACATTGGGATTTGTTCATTTAATTTTGGGGTCATGCAAGCTTGGGTTGAGCTGTTCCCATGGTGATTTACATTACATAGTGCAACTCTTAGTCCAAATTGCTCTGACCATCATGGCACCTATGGTGATCTGAAGCCAGGTTTTCTCTTGCAACACTCAGCCTTTACCAATCTGCTCGACGCAAGCTCTCAATGTTCACTTTTAACCTAAATGTTCTTTGAAACTACTTTCTGTAGTCATAGTTGAGCTTAATTTTATTTTTTGAAATATAGCTAGTAGATGTGTAGATTTTGTGTTTATAATTTCCATTACTATCCTAGTCAGCAGAGTGTTTTATATCGTAAACCTTTGTTGACTATGTTATTAGCTTAGCTGCAATTCGTATTACAGCAGAAGTGAAGATTCATATAATATCCACTGTAGTGTAATTACTGACAATGTATAGAAATAAATTTTGTTTTTACTAACAGCAAATCTTGAAGGTTCAAGTATCTAATGATATATAGTAATTTGCTGCAGAGCAGGTATGTTTCTATTTTAGATTTCAAAATATTGGATACGTGGAGATTTAATTTGAAGTATTGATGTATTAATTTGGTGGATTGACGCCTTCTCTGAATTGTTAACACAGGGTTTTTTATGTTAGGATGGCTGTTAGGATTAGATTCATAAATACAGAATTTGCTGGTGATTTAGAGGAATTAATGTTAAACAAGACAGGTTTAAGTTATAGTCTTGTTATTCTGTTGAACATGTGAAAGCCAATGAAGATGATCTAATTGCTATATGAAAGGCACCTACAAAGCAAAGTTTTCAGAGTGTATGAAGGTTATGTTGAAGTCTGATTTATGGCTCGATGGACATTCACCTGAGCAATTATCTGAAATGATACCTATATACAAAGTAGTTCTCAAGAAACATGTATTTATTGAAAATTGGGTTGTGGATTTGGCAACTTTGAACTTATTTGGAGTTATCTGGAATTGTATATTGGTGATATTCTTTTGATAATGGTGGTTTTGGATTGTGGCAATGGTGACTTTGAATTTGCATTGCCTCTCAAGAATTGCTTATTGTTAACAGGTTTTTGATTCTGATGGAGGTTGTTAATGTCTAGCATTTTGAATTCTGTACCCACCGGGGTTTCCTAGTACTTCTGTACACTTAACTAATAATAGCTTTTGAATGATATTTTTATGGTTTTTTGATATATTGAGTATATTGCCTCGTTATACGCATAAGACATTCTGTCTGTTTTAGAATTCCTGTTAAAGTGAAAATATCAATGCTACTATTTTTGAATGATCAGATTATATTGTTGAAACGCCTTTAGTTTCCATATGACTTAATTAAGTGCAGCAGTAAAGTAGACCAACATTGGTGGTCTATTTGAAAGACGACCTGAGTTGTCAGTTCTTCAAATTTTCCTATACATCTTAAAATGTATGCACAGTCAAAATCATAAGCAAACCTTATCTAACTACATGGACTGCAAAAAACTCATGTCAACCATCACAATATGTAATATAGTTTTTGTTTTTCGCCTTTGCAAATCTTCTAGTGGATCTTTCTCCGAGAACAAATTTGATTCTTCAATTTACAGCAAATGCTGTCTTTCTTTGAGCATATTTTTCCAGGATTCATATTTTTATCTGTCTAGTTTGAAATTTGCAGTGATGGCACTTCTTCAGGAAATCTTTGTTGAAAATGTATGGTGTAAAATGGAGAGACATTGTAGCACTCTAGATTATCTTGTTTTACGTTGAATCATTAAATACACGAATTCTCCTCGTATAAATTTGAAGATTTTGGAGAAACATACGATTTAGTGATAACTCGATTTTCCAATAGCTTTTGAATGCTACTAGATAATTCTAATAAAGTCGAGGCTCGTGTTAGTAACTATTGAGGATGGACGACAAGGAAACAAACTAGAAAAACATATCAATATTATAAAATTCTACCAAACTCACGAAAGGTCACTTAACACAATTTCTAGTAGCTTTCAAACATGCTATTATAAAATTCTAAATAAAGTTGGCGATTGTCTTATTAATGATTTACGATGGAAGATGAGGTATTTTGAAACATGCTAGAAAAACATATCAATATTTTTTGTTGTAGAGAAAAGAATTAGCGAAAAATATACCTAGCACAATGAATAAATTATATCTTCGTATTTTGAACTAGTAAAGGAACGAATAAAGCTTGTTTTGTGTGGATGATTTAATTATGATAAAATAAAAATAATAAGTCATATGTAAATTTGGAACCTTTAAACAAGAGTTGGAGGGTTGATGAAGATATTTACCATTTGTTAATGATATATTAATTAGAAGCAGCTTGGATTAATATCTCTCTTTATTTGTTAGTGTCATTACCTTGGGCTGCCTTTAGTGTTAAGAATTGATCATTTTAGTTTTGGCTCAGCAATTCTTGGTGGGATACATGACTTTTTGTGGGCTTGATTTAGTCTTGGGCTTATGATGTTTTAAAATATATTTTTCTCTTGAAAGGTTTCTTCATTGCTTAATTCTAATTTTCCTAAGGTGGCTTAGCTACATATGCGCTTTGGTGTTGGAGTTCCTTCTATTTAAGGAGTGGAATATTATTCTAAGTTTTGTTAGTAATTCTTTTGCCTCTTCTCCCACATAGTTGCGGGGTAGGTTGTATGGCCTCATGTAAGAGCTTTAGGCTAGGAATTGCTTGGAAATCGTTGGTCAAGTTTGATGAGTTGGAGGAAGTAGATTTGAAATCTTTGCAAAAATTGCATGTAATGTACTCTAGAATCAATATTGGAATAGATCTAGATCCCACATTTTCAATGTGTTATCGTTCTTTTGTTTATATCTATCTCCAATGCCTAGTAGCTTCATTACCATAAGATCAACTATGAGGCCATTGTGTGTAGAAACTAGGTTGGTTGGAGCACAAAGATGTCTTGGAAATTAGAAAACAATTTTTTAGCTCCATATCATGATTGGTTCTTTTCTTCAAAACCCCCTTCCCCTCTAGCCTAAAAATTTGTTTTGGATGCTAACCAACAAAAGTCTCTTGGTGTTGAGGGGAAGTTGGTTTCTTCATAGTGCTATTTTAAAGAAAAATTTGCTCATTTGCCTCCCCCTTTGGTTATGTAGAGAGTTCATTTGTCCCTTAGACCTTTGTTGGATCAACATATGAGCTTTCCAAGGTTGATAGATACCTCATTGACAATGAGGGTAGTGTTATGCCTTGCATACACGCCCCAACTTTTCGCTTGGAAAAGTCAGGGACCCCCTATGTTTTCTTTCGTTTCATTGGTTTGTTTGGTCGTGGTTGTGCTGTCATTTTTGTTTTCATTTTTTCTTGTGCCTTGTTCGTTTTCTTTGTCTTTGTCGGATTTAGGTTTTAGAAGAGAACTTGCACTCTACACTTTTGGAAAGTTCAAGTTCTCGTTTCCATTTTGACTCTGATCTCTGTTTCCGTTGTGTGTATTTCAAATTCAGGTTATGAATTGGAATCGACACCTTGTGCTTTTGAAGGTTCACGTTCTGTGTTCGTTCCCAATCCTGATCTCTGTCTTTTCGTTTTTGTTCTTCATTTTGTCTAGTTTGTTTCTCCGTACTCGTCTCCTTGTGTTGTCTTCACATCGTTCGTCCTGTCTTTAGAGTCTCAAAAATACAAAAATGAAAAAAAAATGTATAAAAATAAAAAAAAAAAATTAAAAAAAAATTCAAAAATTACAAATACAAAACATAGAAAAATACAAATAAAATGAATAAATTTAAAAGATTAAAAATTTAAAATGTTTAAAATATAAATTTAATCTTTTAAATTTAAAATAATAATAATAATAAATAAATAAATAAACTTTTAATATAACTAAAATCTTTTATTTTAAAAGATTTAGAATAAAGAAAGTTTTAAATTTTGATAATAAATCTTTTATTTAAAAGGATTTTAAAACTCTTAAAGTCATAAATAAATAAATAAAATAAAAATAAAAATCTTTAAAAAGAAAGCAAATAAAAATAGAAAATTCCAGCCCAAACTTGACCTACCACTCATTAAAGAAGGGAAGGCTTTTAAAGTAATAAAATAAAGCAAATTGTTTGGTGCCGGTCATGAGCCCGCCTTAATAAAAGTTTCTTTTCGGAACTGGAACAATATAAGAACCGAAACTAAACAAAAAAGAAAATGTTCACATCCGGAATTGGCTCTGGTTCCGCTCTGTAAATGGTTTTGAACTCGACTTCGAATAGGTGCAGTTATCGATCCAATCTCCCGCTCTGCTCCTGCACCCGCACCTAGAATAAAAATGCTTGAGGCTTGTTATAGTTCCGTTTCCGCTCCTGTCACGCTCTCGGTCCCGCTCTGAGCAACTCCCACTCCACAGCCATAAAGCCAAAAAGTGAAGCATAGACCAGGCACGTGAATGGTATGATGGATCAAGGGCGGAATTTTAGAAACAAAATTGACCTGTTGAAATGGTATGAACATCCACCAAAGAATAAAAGAGAGGCTCACCAAAAATGGAACCTGATCAAAATGCATGCAAAGATATGAAAGCACGTGTGAATTGTTCAACAAAATGTAGTTGGTGAGTTTAAAGGCGAGGTTTATGAGCCTTACCAACGCCTTTGATGGTTTAATAGAGGTGCCATATTGCACAAAACATGCACAAAATAACCTTGTTGAAAGGGGCTTTAAGAAGGTTCTAATCAAATGAACCGATTAAATGTATGCAAAATGATGAAGCATTGACCCTGGTAGTAGTGCATGTGAAATATGAAAACTATACACGAGCAGGAGATGACAAGAAATATATGTAAAATGTGTAAGCATGGACAAGGCCTGCGCACTGTTTGACAGACTACCTCAAAGAAATCACATTTCTTGAATGCTTGATCATTGGATTTGCACAAAATGCATGATCATAAGGGCGATAGGGGGATTGTTTGACTGAATCCCTCAAGGAAGGGCGCCTCAAGAAGTGGTCTCACATCACCCCATGATTGCAAGTTGAATGAAACAAATGTGTAGAGAATAGATTTTGCAAGAGGCAGTTTTATTTCTCCAAAGGATTTTGTTAAATGTTGCACTTGCAAACTGCCGTTGTGAACATGCACCAAATATAGAGTAGGCACGTGAATTGTTTGACACAATGCCTCCAAGGCGTTGTCCCTTGGAATGCTGATTGCGGGTTATGAACCAAAATAAATCGATTTGTTAAATGACTTAAAGATACTCTCAGAAACTTCCTAACAAATACTATTTGCAGATTCCAAAAGCTAAGATCACGCTAGCTTTAGCCTCTCCACGTGCCAATGATAAACTTTGAGCAAAGACATGGCGGTGGAATGTTTGATAGAACGCCTCAAAGATGTAGTCTCGAGCAACGCCATGATTACAGACAAGGGTAGCGTAATCAATAGAAGTAAAGCCGATTCCACAACCTTTTGATAGCTCCCTCTCTATCATAAAATGCATGAAAAATGTGGAAGCACAACAAGCGAGCGAACTGTTTGACATAATGATTCAAAGAGATGCCATCTTATGATGTGCAATAAATTGCGAATTATAGGATCTGCATAAAACAAATTTGTTGAAAAGGCTTTAGAAACTTCGATGCAAACGCAGTTTGTAGGTGTAAAAAAAATTCCACGGCCTTTTTACTGACATCCTCACTATCTGTGCACAATTCGAAGCTTTAGAACAAGGTATGGAAACCTATCAAAAGGTAATCAAGTGTGGGTATTTATCTAATGTTGTAGTTTCGACTGCCTTGGTAAAACATATGCAAAAATTGGAGTATACGTTGGCTAATGAGATGTTTGACAGTAGGGCTCGAAGAAGGATCATCTCATACAGTGGATGGCTACAAGATTTGCGCAAAATGAAATATCATAGGCACGACACATAGACTGTTACACAAAATGCCTCAAAAAGGATGTTATCCCATGAAATGCCACATTGTAGTTTTTGTGTGCACCAAATCGATTTGATTGAAAAGGCTTTTGAGACTCTCAAGTAAATACAATTGGCAGTTGAAAAGCCAAAATTCCCCTAACAACATCATATTTTCCTGTGTGTAATGTGAACTTTGAATTTGGGATTTCCAAATATTTTGCCCTGGATTTGATATCACTCGGAAAAAGTCAAGTTGTGAGTGGTGAAGTAGGGACAAAACAGATTGAGTGAAGGGGGCTTAATAGCAAGTTCAAAGAAATTGAATGTTGATAAGGGATTTCTCAAATGAATAAATTATTGCTGTTGGAAAGCCATATAGAAGCAAGATGATACAAGTTTAATTTTCACTGACGAACAGTTTAGTTGCAAATCCATTGGATATTGCCCAGATTTAGCAATGGCATGAGAATTATAATTCCATGCGAGAAATGATTTTAATGTTATTTTATTTTGTTTTAATGATTTAAAATAGCATTAGTTTAAAAGGATATTTTGGAATTTTAATTAATTTTCAGAATTAGTTAAGTTTTATTGATTAATTAATTTTATAAATTAATTAATACCTTTGATGATTTATAGGTGTCTTTGGGATCAAATGAGGAGAGCATTAATTTGATGTTACATTCATTTCAAACTGGGGTTTCTGTTATTTCACTTATGAAAATCTTAAGTTTATCATTTACATTTAATTTAAATGATTTGGAATCAATTATTAGTTAATTTTATTGGATTACTTAATGTGTATTTATGTTTTCAGGTACTTTTGAAGGTTGAAAAGATAATGGGTTGAGAGGAGATTACAAAGAAAACGTGCACAAAGAAACTTGCTGGAAAGATTATCAACTGAAAGTAAATTGAATGCTTCATGGAGTAATTTCTGGAAAAGATAGTGTTGCACATTGTGCAAAGCAAATGTTGAAGTGAGCTCAAAGAGGAAACTAGAAGTCCCAACTTTCAAACTGAAGCGGACTAAAGTCAACATGAGCCAAACTGGAGAGTGGAGTTTCAAATTAAAATCAGATGAGGTCAGACATGAGATGAAACAAAAAGTTGTTTTGGGGAATTAATTGAATGCACACAAAAGCTACAAATTTTGATGTCTAATTTTGGAGGGAATTATGTAATTGTTGAGCTATGAATAGTAATATCTGCTCACTTAGAAAGGGTTAGAATTTTAGGAAATACAGTTAGAAGTTTTACAGATTCGCTGATTAGAGTTAGCAATAGGATAGATAATGGAGTTTTCTGCAATTTTAGTTAATTGAGTCAATATGAGGATATTGGTTTCTGTGCACTGGTGAAACTTGCCAGATTTGTAAATGCTATTTATCTATTTTGCTACAGTAGAAGCAGCCGAACTTAAACCTGCTTTAAGTTGTTCTCTGGAATGGTGTTCATTATGTTAATCATTTAATTTGGAATCTTTCAAGGAATGAAGTTTGATCTTTTCTTTTGTTTGAATTGTGATTTGTATTATGCTGTTAATTTTTGCAATGTGAATGAATGAAGCTCTGTATTGATTGCGGGTTGATTTGTTCTCCAATTTAGTTTAGGAATTCCTTGAAAAGTAACAGGTCTTGTTAATTAGATGAATCAACATTATTTTCTCTCTTGTGTCCTTGATCTATCTTTTTCCTTTTTTTATACCCCCTAGTTAGAGTAGGTTTAGATAAGAGTTTGATCTTACAACAATCAAGAAGCTCAATAACCAAAAGGCCCCTTGGACATTACAGCCTCATTGACTGCTCAATAAAACAACACAATTGAGAACCAACTATAGAGACCTTGGAAGATAGGTGGTTTTAGATCAGATATCTTTTTCAGGAGAAATAGAGTAGAAATATTTTTTTAACGTTATTGTGTTAAATTGGCCATCAACAAAACTAGTGCTAGAAGGAGGGCCCTTGAGCAATTTTGCTTTGTTGTATGGGAGTGGGTTAGATCTTGGAAAACCCAGCTCTGATGTTAGCCCTTTGTGTATACCTAGATTTATTCATGAAATCCTTGGTCACATGTATGATAGGCTTCCTTTATTTTTTCCTAATAGTGGACAAAATGCTTCTAAACATGTCAATGTTTGCAGGGATTTAGTCATTTTTGTCCAGATTCAACATGAGGATATCGTCTGTCAATTGTTTGTCAAAACACTTCAAGGTACAACGAGGCAATGGTATATTAATTTTCCACCAAATTCTATTTGTTCATGGATAGAATTAGAAATCTTATTCCTGGTTCAGTTTGATCCTCATGTGCGTGCACCATACCCATCACATGAATTTGCAGCTACAAAAATGATACCACTGGAACCCATTTACCAATTCAATCACAGGTTCTTGTTTATGTATCAAAGGGTTCAAGCTTTAAATTTGGTTATTGATGATCATATCCTAATAGAACATTATTATTGGGGTTTGAACCCTCCATTTACAACAAAAATTAGACATTGTGGTGAGGCTACATCCCTACATGATGCATTGAACAAAGCTCTCTTATTGGCACAATCTGGACATGACACAAGAAATTCGGGTAGCCAAAATTAGGTTTATAATCCTCTCATGCTTGCAAACTACCATCCTTTGCAGCCCTACATAGGTTTACCCACCATTCCTACCCAGATGCAATCAGTCTCACCAAGCAGCTACAACCTTCCTAATCTTCCAAGCACCAAGTTTTCCGACACTTCATATCAAGTCAATCCCACACAAGACCACTGGAAGAACCTATCTTTGCAAAATCCAACCATAGAGGTAAGTATTCCACTTGTCAATGAAGTTGTAACTATGTCATCTCTTTTTAGTCATACTCCTACACATAATGCATTGGATCATGATGAAGTTTTAAATGAAACATTTGATGAGCAAGTATATCATTTTGATGATTTGTTTGACAAAGAGTATGAAATGGATATAAAGTCAGAGCATAATAAAAATATCAGGTTAGAATCTAGTTTCATTGGAAATGTTAATACTAACTATGACATTGAAAGAAATGAGATATTAACACAAGATTGTTGTCATGAGAAATCAACAATACCTTCCAACACTTTGAACAACTCTTCTGACCAAGATGAGAATCAATGTGATGAGGGACGGACAAAAGAGCACGGTTCATGTTGGCTAGATATCCCACGTATGCAAAATCAAATAAGGGAGAAGTTGGAAGAATTAGGAGATCTAAAGCTATCATAAGTTCTTAGGCCAAATGGATGTAGGATACATCAAACAAATCAACATTCTCAGATGGATTGCCATGATTTCCTTGGTAGGATGGAGTTATATTTCAAACAGCTAATCATTGTTGAAGGAATACTTATGGAAGACCCCTGGAATACTTGTCCACTCAATGAGGGAGATGAAACAACTAGCACACATAAAAATGATAAGGACTCCATCTGCAATGATGAGAGTAACTGTGAAAACATGCTGAGATCTTCCCCATTGTTTAATGACCTTGATCCTTGCATTGAGATGGATCCAATAACTGATGAAGTTTCCCTACTTGGTGCAGACTTGATAGATGTGGAAAACAAGTTTATTGATACATTCACAAGTTCTTTTATGATGGTGGACAAGGAAGAAACACCTTGTGATGAGTTAACACAAGAAAACGACTTTGCTGATTTGAATAATGAATAGATTGAAACAAAGAGAACCACACTTCTGGATAAGATTGCAAATGAATCTCATGATCAGGGACAAAAATTTGAATTCCAAAATGATTCTTCGAAAGAAGGTCAAATGGATTTGCAGATTCACCAAGTGTTGCCTGATGATCAAATACATCAGATTTATGTATGTTAAGAAAATAGATTGGATTTTGATGCTAATAAATATATTGACATGAATGAGTTTAGTGTTTTATTGCAGCATAGAATGCATGATAAGATTCAGCTGGATGAAGCAAAAGAATATCAAGTGGACTGCCAAGAGGCTACTCCGAAGATTGAACCACTTCACCGTGATGAAGAGAACAAAATGAGGGAGTATCCTCTTAGTTTTGATTCTATTTATTCAAATGTGATGTTTGAAGAAAGTCCTTGCTTAGCATGCACTAATGAATTTGATCTTAACAGTGATGAGCTTGATGCTGACGTTCTAGTTGATATGCAAAAACATGAACTAAAGAAGTGTTTTCTTGGATTTGATTCCATGCATTCAAATGAGTTGTTTGAAGAAAATCCTTGTACACCATGTACTAGTATCTCTGGAATTAATGATGATGAGTTGGATACTGATTTTCAAACTCTTTTGGGCAACATATTTGAAGAGAGTGTTGAAAGCAATGCTTCATTTCTAGAGGAAAAGGGTTTGTAGACCTTGCAAGTTGACAACATGGGTGATTTGCTGCTCAGTCCATTTGAAGAGATCGAAGGAATCTGGGACTTTGCATCTGAGTGGAATAAAAAGATGGTAAATGGATATCCCAACTGCAAAAAAAATCTCTCTTTAGGTGATCCATGTAGGGTTCTTCCTTTTGGTTCACATCTTGAGGTAAGCTGTTCCGATCTCTTGTTGTCTGGAAAGATTGCTATGTCAGGTAAGGAAAATGTTGAGCAAATTGATTTAAAGGTTGAAGAAGTTGATCATTTAATTGGTGATGTATGTACTTTGGGAAACATGATTGAGATTGATAATCCTTGTGAAGTCAAATACACTAGTTTGCTGTTCGAAACTAGTGTTGATTGTGATAAGGATATAGATAGAATTTTTGAACCTAGTTTGGAAGTCTTATGTAATAATGATACATTGCTAATGGATGTCCTTTATGTTGAAATGCATATACTGAAGTGAAATGGAACAGTGTTTCATTAGTTGAGGCCTCGCGAGAAGGAATTTATATGAAATGAGCACACAACAACAACTGAAGGTCCTCTAAATTAGGTGGTGTCTTTCCATTACCCTCTGTGTTTTAATGATTTTTAGTTTGTTTATGACATTGGGGACAATAAAATGTGTTTGTGGGTAAATCATGACAAGGCTGAGAACCCACAACTTTTAATATTTAAAACTTTATACCCCCAAAATGGATTTACTGCACATAAACTTTACATTTATGAGTATAAAGATGAATTTGCTAGATTCAGAACCATACCGAGCAAATTAAGACTTCTGCGCATAATGAAAAATTATTCGAGTCAATGTACAAGTTTTTGTTGTTTTGTGTTTATAGCTCCTTTTTGGAGTTAGTTTAGGATTAGGATTGGTTAGTTGCAGTTTTTTTAGTTTAAGTTATTTTTCTTTTTGTTTTGGTTTCTGTTGTTGGTTTTGGTTTGTTTTCTTTCGTTCTGTTATTTATTTATTTATTTATTTTCTGTGTCCTCTTGTTTTTGTTTTGTTTCTAGGTTTGTCTGTTTCTCTTTTTTTTGGTCTTTTGTTGTTTGTTTGTTGTTTTTGTTCTCGTTTTCTGTTTTGGTTTTGTTGGTTCGTCATGTTTGTCTATTTTTTTCTTCTGCTCCTCTCTTTTCTTGTATGTTTCTGTTGTCTTTCTTTTTGGGGTTCCTCTTGTTGACAGTAGAAGCTGAGTTATTGTACGCAAGTTATGCAGAAGGGTGGATCTGTTGAGAGTCTGTTGTTTGTATTTTCAAACACTTGATCAGTTGGTTACCTTGAAAACTTTGATTTACCTTCATCCATTTCAAACTGGGGATTGTTAGCATGAATTAGAACTTGGTGCATTATGAAATTTCTGAGGAGTCTTTGAAAGCCTAACACAATCTACACATCTTATGAAATCCATTAGTTAGTTTACATCGGGTGGAGTAGCTCTAGTCCAAGTGAAAAATCTAAAGGGTTAAATTTCATTCACGATGTCCACTGTTGTTCTCAACCTGCTATTTAAGCTTCATTGCTCAAGGACTGAGGGAAACCAAAAATTATACTTCAAAAGAATCAACACTTGAGAAAAAGAGGAAATAAAAGAAATTAAAAAAAAAATGAACTAAATCAGCAAGGGTGATTCGAGTATCTCTACCGTGGCTAAGGACGCCTAACTGGTAGTAGAGCGATGCTTAGAGAGAAGCAAATGTACCTTTTTTGGGACTATGGATGCTTGTCTGGCAGTAGAGCTATGCCCAAAATATCATTGCACATTGGAAATGTAACTCACAACTATGTAGCTTGGGTAGAGTCTGCTTCATTTTGATCACAACAATGCTTATGGAGAGGAATGAATCATTTGCACACACAAATAGATTTCAGTTTCATCTCAGACCTTTGTCCTGTCCCAATTTTGATTTTGTTTGCACTTCTTAGATTGATTAGAATGAGCATAAACTAGAAATTTTGGGTATTTCGAGGGTTGCGCATTTTAAAATGTAGAGCATTTTCCCAGCCAAGTTGCCATTTGTTATGCCTTGCATACATGCCCCAACTTTTCGCTTGGAAAAGTCGGGAACCCCTCTATTTTCTTTCGTTTTGCTGGTTTGTTTGGTCATGGTCATGCTTTGTCGTTCTTGTTTTTGTCCTTTTTCGTGCCTTGTTTGTTTTCTTTGTCTTTGTCGGATTTGGGTTTCAGAAGAGAACTTGCACTCTACACTTTTAGAAAGTTCAAGTTCTTGTTTCCATCCTGACTCCGATCTCCGTTTCTGTTGTGTGTCTATCTTTTGGGTTCAGGTTATGAACTGGAACCGACACCTTGTGCTTTTGAAGGTTCACGTTTTGTGTTCGTTCCCAATCCCGATCCCCATCTTTTCATTTTTGTTCTTCGTTTTTGTTTAGTTTGTCCATTTTCGTACTCGTCTCCTCGTGTCGTCCGTCCTGTCTTTAGAGTTTCGAAAAATACAAAAAATGAGAAAACATAAAATACAAAAAAATAATATAAAATATCAAAAATATAAAAAATTAGAAATGTAAAAATAAATAAAAATAAAAAATTACAAAATACAAAAAAGGAAAATAATAAATAAAATAAATAAATTTAAAAAGATTAAAAAATTTAAAAAGTTTAAAAATATAAAATTTAATTCAAATTTAAAAATAATAATATTAATAATAAATAAATAAAT
Organism: Sequoia sempervirens; assembly: GCA_007258455.2. NCBI lineage: Eukaryota > Viridiplantae > Streptophyta > Pinopsida > Cupressales > Cupressaceae > Sequoia > Sequoia sempervirens. The sequence continues at coordinate 863,989,300 of VDFB02281492.1, read as the reverse complement.
AAATAAACTTTTAATATAACTAAAATCTTTTATTTTAAAAGATTTAGAATAAAGAAAGTTTTACAAATTTTGATAAATAAATATTTTTATTTAAAAGGATTTTAAAAACTTTTAAAGTCATAAATACAAAAAAAATGAAATACAAAATTTAGTTCAAACTCCTAATTCTCTCTAATTAATTACAAAGAATGGAAGGATTTTAGTAATATAATAAAATGTTTTGTTTGCCCCGGCCCCAAGCCCACCTGAATAAAAGTTTCTTTTCGGAACCAGAACAATATAAGAACCATTACTAAACAAAAAGGAAAATGTTCACATCAGGAATTGGTTCTAGTTTCGCTCTGTAAATGGTTCCGAACTCGACTCCAAAAAG
>VDFB02281492.1:863808205-863988827 GCA_007258455.2 Sequoia sempervirens | reverse complement strand
CTTTCTCTTCTTGGTCTTTGACAATGTATGATTGTGTATCTTTGTCATTATTGCATACATAAGTGTCTTGAATGCCTACTTTAGTGTGATTTTGACATGGGGTCATACTAGCACTAAAGTGGGGGGAAAATGTAGTACCAAAAAAAGTATCCCTTTTTCCTTAGTTTGGGAATTAATAATAAATGAGCTTAATGTTTCCCTGATTTAGTGTTGTAATGTGTTTTACACATTCACATTAAGTTTAGGGCCCTATTTAACTAAATGAACTTAATTGTGCCTTATTTAGGGTGTTGTAAAGTGTATCTTTACACTTTCACACTAATCAAGGGCTTTATTAACTAATTGAGCTTAATTTTCCTTAATTGGACCCTTTAATTCAAATCCAAGCCTAATTAATTATAGATTCTGAGGGACAAAGCCTGGCATTCATAAATGATATTACACAACACTTAATTTTAAAAGGTGTGTATCCTAGGTTAGTGACCTAGGATTCATACTCCACCTGGTGAATGGGTACTCACTAGGTCCTAGAACCCTATTTTCACTTAAGATCACACATTTTCTAAAGTGTGTCCTAGCTAAGTGAGCTAGGAACCATTCCCCACATGGTGAATGGGTCCTCACTTAGACCTAGGACCCCCCTTGGGATATTTTTTTGGTGGTATTTTAATTATTTCAATCCTAGATTTGATGTCGGCTTGTGATATTTGAATTTTGGGATTTAATCTTAAGTTATGTATAAATACAAGGTTGTTTCACTTAGTTTCACCTATATTTTCAAGCTAAGAAATCCTAGAGGATTTCATGCAAGCTAAGGATATTCAAGAGAGAATGATAGAGAATTCAAGAGCATTTTCTAAGGCATTCAAGGGCAGATTATTGAAGATTATTGCATCAATCAAGATCCATTTCATCATGTCAAAGGCATAATGTATCATGCATGTTTTTGAGCTAATATGTTGATGTAGCATTCAAGATATATTCAAGCATATTCAAGGGGTTTTCTCAAGTCAAGTTTCATGATCAAGATCTATATTCATCGAGGCCACTTCATGATAGTTTGAAAATCTATAATCCAAGGTTTCAACTAAGTTGTGGTGAGTTGTGACATTGCTTTTGTTCATTCATCATTCCTTTATGAATTTTTTCATTTCAAGGTTTAATTACCAAAATGAGGTTTGACCAAGGAAAACCCTATTCCCTAACAAACAACATTTTTCTCCTCTTTGATGTGTGATTGCGGGTTTTAGGTTGAAGATCAATTGGAGAGAAAAAATGCAAAAGTTGTCAAAGTTGCTAAGAAAGTTGTTAAGTCACGGAAACTGAGCTACAAGTTTTATTTCTGGGTTTCTGACAATGCCCAAATAGGATTTGGAAGTGAAGACATTGAAGAATAGAACCCAAAATTAGTTTTTCCAGAACCCTAGCTAGGACCCATTCACCATAGGGTGAATGAGTCCTCAGTGTGGCCCGAAAAGTCACTTTTTGCAATAGGTACACAACATTTGACCCTCTTAAAGCATGCCTTTTGATTGCTATATCAGTTAGGTTTAATTTTTGTAACTCATTTGCATAATATAACCCTCATGTTGAAAGAAATTAGAGTGAAATTTGGTGCATAATTTTATTCCATTTGGTTCACTTATTTTCCTTTATTTCAATCTTGAGTATTGCACTCATTAGTAGTTGATAGTATTATATTTTTTATGGTGTGCACTAGACTAGACATTGTACAAGTAGTGGGAGTACGTGTCATTACATGGTGAGTCTAGGTACTGATCATTGGATAATTGTGAAGTGGATTCTTGGGTATTTGAGGGGTACTTCTAATGTTTCTATCTATTGTACAATGAGAATATTCTTTAGGTTAATGGGTATGTGGATGTGTATTTTGGTGTAGACAAAGATAAGATAAATTCCACTACATGTTATGTTTTCTCCTTAGTTGGAGGTGCAATTAGATAGGTATCAAAGTTACAAATAATGGTTGCATTATTTACTACTAAAGTTGAATATATGGCAACAACACAAGCTAGCAAGGAGGAAATTTTCCTCAATATAATTTTGGGTGAAATGTAGGTAGGGTAGGATAACATGGTGTTTTATCAATTGGAAAAACGAAAATGATTTAAACTTAGTAAGGAACTCAACATATCATGCCAGAACAAAGAATATTGACATTCAATATCACTTTATATATATGAGGTGGTCGAAGGAGGACAAACATCTTTGGCCAAGATACACACTCATATAAACACAAGATATTATGAGAAAGCCCATTAGTAGAGAGAAGTTTATGTGGTGCAAAATTTCTCTAGGCTTGCATTTTACTTGATGATTGGTAGCATAGGCATTGGTATTTCAATATGAGGAGTTATTCACAAGTTATAAATTTGACTTTAAGTGGGAGAATATTAGAATACAAAGTCAATTTTATTGATGTTCCAATAGTGATGAATAGTCGAGATTGATGATTTTTTTGGGACTTACTATTTATGGTAATCCTGACAAATGTTTGACATGTAGATGTATGAGTCACACTTTTGTTTTTAGAAACTTTTGTTCAAATATGACTTTGCAACTCGTATTTCTTATTCCATGTGTAGTCATTTTTTGCACCCTTTTTTATAATTTTTGTATCAACAAATTTTTCTTAAGAAATAGAAATACAAAAGATCTTTGCCTATGGTTTTTTCTTGGTATAATTTTACTAGGTTTTCCACATAATATGTGTGTTTTTTGTGCTTATTGATTATGTTTGTTTAATTTGTAGTGAATATTTTATCTACATATGCTACCATAAGTGTAGTCATGGTAAGCATGAGCTAAGAGAACTCAAAAACAAGAAAATGGCCTCAAGTTTGAAGCTCAAAATAATATCAAAATTTTCTTCAACTCACTCCAATTTTGGGAAGAAAATTCACACATAATCAAACACACAGGTTTTATGCCTTCCCTTCCAAATCCATTTCCGATCTCGAGAAAATATACTAATTCAAATTTTTGAGAGGGAGAGGATTTGAGAGAGCTTTTCTTTTTCTTTCACAAAATATATTTTCAAAATAACTTAAAATGCCTACTTTATTTAAATCTCCTCTCATTTCTAAGGGGAAATGAGGTAATTCAAATTTAATTATTTCCTAGGAAAATTTAAATGTTTCAGTGAGCTTTCCCAACCAATGGAATATTTTTAATTCACAATTGAATAATTGTAATAACTTAAATATTCTTTCTAATGCATTTAAATTAGCACTTTTTCCCTTTCCTCATTTATTGATTTCACAATTTAAGTAATTACTACCATTAAAATACCATTATTTAACTATTGAGATATAATCACATGTAAATACAAAATAATCAATAAAACTAAATCATACATTTATGATTTACACACAAAATAAGGGAACTCTAAAATTACTTTAAGTATGATAAAGATTTACAAGCAAACTAGACCCAAAGTAACATATCCAAAATAATCACCATTGGGGAAATAACCCAAACCTACATACTCAAGCAGAGAAATAACCTTATACCTATGTACTCAAGTCACATGTCAAGCATACCTACATCATATATAATAGTCAAAGTAATGCACAATCATCCAATAGGGAACAAAATCACATATAAAATAACTCAATTAACAAGGATATTAACATCCATTTATGAGCATGTATATGTTTATATATCCATAGAAATAAAGTGAGGTGTATACATTATCATATCTAATTTTATGGGTATAACATGCATCCCATAATATATAATTAGGATCCAAATCCCAATATAAAATCATTTTAAGAATACCTTGATGATAAAAGAATATAGTATAATAATCATTAGGAATAAATACATAGGTACACAATAACCAAGTGTAAACATGAGAGGCATTACACCACCTTAGATAATGAAATATGAACACATAGAGATCAATGGCGTTATCATAAAGATTCCATTTGATGAAATACACCTTAATGTTACCATATATGAACAAGGCTAACTTTGCATCACCTCTTTTAATGCAATATGAATATGTACATATCAATGGTGTTACTATAAAGTATTTATAAGACGAATACATTCTCAGGGGTCACCATATAGCTTTGTAATGATCAAATAATTCATGTGTTACCACATAGGCACAAGATGACCAATTAAGAATTTTTACTCATGTAATGAACAAATCCCAAGTAATCATCCATGTGCTACTACCATATGCACTCTAAAGCTTAGTGTAAAATAATATTAGAACTATAAAGCCAAATTTTGGCTAGAACTCCAGAAACATACTAAAAGAATAGAAAACATGGAAAAAGAAAAACATATATTTTTGGGTGATGAAAGATTACGTAACCCTTACGATGCTCTAATATTAGATTACAAGTAGAGAATTTAAATTTTTGCATGTCCATATTTGTGTTCTTTGAGTGTTTGAAAGATATTTAGTTTTCATTTTAGTTGCTTAATTTTACTTTGACATGCATCATCATAGTAGTTTTCTTACAAGCCAAGGTGGGGGAAAAATTTAATGGTGAAAATCACACACCCATGCATTTTTCCTTTATGTTTTGGACCCATGGTGATTAGATTGTTCTTATATAGTGACTAGTGTGAAAGATGACATATTTTTGCATGAAAGTTATAAATTAGTTATATCCTAGTCTTATCCCATCTCCATATATCCCAAGAGTCCATACTTGTATGTACTAAATCCATCTTTGACCACCCTAGTTTATATCTAAGGGTGTAAATTTGGCTTAGCTTGTTTCCATGGTTATGGATTTGAATCCTAGACTTTTAAATTTAATTTTTCTAGATAGGGCCTATATTTCCCTCCCTTACTAGTTGTTATGAGCTAACTAAAGCATGAATTATTTCAAATTGCACATCAGAGTAGTGTAGTGAAAGATTAGCCTTGATTCATTTGAATGATCCAACTTTGGACAAAATACAATCTATTGAGCATTAAGGGATAAAATGAATTAATAAAATATTGTTGCATCAACCTTACATCATCCTAGGGAGCATATTGCACACTTGCTTGTTGTCCTTGATCTTGGTTCATTGTCATTATATTAGTCCACCAATGGGTATGGCTTAGGAGAGCGTAACCCTTGCTACAATTTAGACATATTTCTTCCTTAAAAGGTATTTGTAAACACAACTAGTTCATTACCATGATTTAGACATGAAAGGATCAAGACAAACCAATTTCTGCTATCATATGTATGTCTACTCATTTCCACGTGTAGTGAGATCAATTTTACATGACAAGTTTAATTACACAAACACAAATTTATTTCCTTATATACAAAATCCAAATCCATAGACACATCCTAGACATACAACAACATGCAAAGCTTGTGCCCAACATGCAGATACATGCAAAGTTGTGCCCAACATGCAAATACATGCAAGGCATGCAAATGATCATGTAAGAACATGTAAAAAAAGTGGCCCCCTCTTGTAAATGAATTTTCAATAATCATATTCCCTTTGGAGATGCTTTAGAAAAAATTATCAAAACATAATTCCTTCAAAAATTACCTCTTCAAATTACCACAAGGAAAAATTATAATGTTGCAAATTAAAATATTTATTCTCCAAACTCCTAAGCCCTTATTCAAGATAAACAAAATCGAAATAATAGTATTTTTGGTGACACAGGATTTCCATTTCACCTTGGATTCTCTTGCATCAAATATGGTTGTCACAAAAAAAATGTGGAGAAGGTTCTGTAGTGCTTCAATATGAAGAATGCACAACCGATTAGTACTCCATTTCCTATTCATCTTAAATTGTCTTCAAAACAGTCTCCTAGCACAAAAGCGAGGAAGACACATATGTCTCAAGTATTGTACTCATCATTAGTTGGTAGTATTATATTTTTTACGATGTGCACTGGAACAGACATTGCACAAGCAATGGGAGTAGGTTTCATTACATGGTGGGTCTAGGTATTGATCATTGGATAGTTGTGAAGTGGATTCTTGGGTATTTGAGGGGTACTTTTTGATGTTTCTATCTATTACAATGAGAATATTCTTTAGGTTAATGGGTATGTGGATGCATGTATTTTGGTGTAGACATAGATAAGATAAATTCCACTACATGTGATGGTTTCTCCTTAGTTGGAGGTGCAATTAGATAGGTATCAAAGTTACAAACAATTGTTTCATTATTTACTACTAAAGTTGAATATATGGCAACAACACAAGATAGCAAGGATGCGATTTTACTTAATATAATTTTGGGTGAAATGCAGGTAGGGTAGGATAACATGATGTTGTATTGTGACAACCAAAATGATTTACACTTAGTAAGGAACTCAACATGTATCATTCTAGAACAAAGAATATTGACATTCGATATCACTTTATATATGAGGTGGTCGAAGGAGGACAAATATCTTTGGCCAAGATACACTTTCATATAAACTTAGAAGATATTATAGAAAATCCCATTATTAGAGAGAAGTTCATTTGGTGCAAAATTTCTCTAGGCTTGCATTTTACTTGATGATTGGTAGCATAGGCATTGGTATTTCATTATGAGGAGTTATTCACAAGTTATAAAATTGACTTTAAGTGGGAGAATGTTGGAATATGAAGTCAATTTTATTGATGTTCCAATAGTGATGAATAGTCGACATTGATGATTTTTTGGGACTTACTAATTATGGCAATCCTAACAAATGTTTGACATGTAGTTGCATGAGTCACACTTTCTATTTTTAGAAAGTTTTTTTCAAATATGACTTTGCAACTCATATTTCTTATTCCATGTGTAGTCATTTTTTTGCACCTTTTTTTTATAATTGTTGTATCAATAAAATTTTCTTGAGAAATAGAAATACGAAAGATCTTTTCCTATGGTTTTTTGTTGGTATGATTTTACTAGTTTTTTCACATAAATATGGGTGTTTTTTGTGCTTATTGATTATGTGTTGTTTAATTTGTAGTGACTATTTTATCTACACATGCTACCATAAGAGTAATCATGGTAAGCATGAGCTAAGAAAACTCAAAAACAAGAAAATGACCTCAAGTTTGAAGCTCAAAATGATATCAATTTTTTCTTCAATTACTCCAATTTGAGAATAAAATTCATACATAATCAAACACACCTTTTATGCCTTCCCTTCCAATTCAATTTCCAATCTCAATCAAATCTAATAATTCAATTTTTTGAGAGGGAGAGGATTTGAGAGAGCTTTATTTCGAAAATATAAGTGAATTATTTTTCTAAGTCTTTTTCCTTTATGGACCTTTTTCATTTTTTATTCTTTTTCTTTTCACAAAATATATTTTGAAAATAACTTAAAATTCCTACTTTATTTAAATCTCCTCTCATTTCTAAGGGGAAATGGGGCAATTCAAATTTAATTATTTCCTAGGAAAATTTAAATGTTTCAATGAGTTTTCCCAACCAATGGAATATTTTTAATCCATAATTGACTAATTATAATAACTTAAATATACTTTCTAATGCATTTAACTTAGCACCTTTCCACTTTTTTTATTTCATGATTTCACAAAAGTAACTACTACCATTTAAATACCATTATTTAACCATTGAGATACAATCACATGTAAATAAAAAATAATCAATCTAACTAAATCATACAATTATGATTTACACACAAAATAAGGGAACTCTAAAATTACCATCAATTAGGATTCAAATCCTCACATCCAGTCTTAACTCTTAAAAAGAACATCTCATACTCACTTTGAGTATGATAAGGATTTACAAGAAAACTAGACCCAAAGTAACATCTCCAAAATAATCACCATTGGGGAAATAACCCAAAGCTACATAGTCAAGCAGAGAAATAACCTTATACCTATGTACTCAAGCCACATGTCAAGCATACCCACATCATATATAATAGTCGAAGTAATGCACAATCATCTAATAGGGGACAAAATCACATATAAAATAACTCAATTAACAAGGATATCAATATCCATTTATGGGCATGTATACATGTATATATCCATAGAGATAAAGTGAGGTATATACATTATCATATCTAATTTTATGGGTATAACATATATCCCATAATATATAATTAAGATCCAAATCCCAATATAAAATCATATTAAGAATACCTTGATGATAAAAGAATATAGTATAATGACCATTAGGAATAAATCCATAGGTACAAAATAACCAAGTGCAAACACCAGAGGCATTAGACCATCTCAGATAATGAAATATGAACACATAAAGATCAATGGTGTTATCATAGAGATTCTATTTCATGAAATACACCTTATATGTTACTGGATATATGAACAAGGCTAGCTTTGCATCACCTTTAGTAATGCAATATGAATACATAAATATCAATGGTATTACTATAAAGTATTTATAAGATGAATACTTTCTCAGGGGCCACCATATAGCTTTGTAATGATGAAATAATTCATGTGTTACCACATACGCACAAGATGATCAAGTAAGAATTTTTACTCATGTAACGAACAAATCCCAACTAATCATCCATGTGCTACTACCGCATGCACTCTAAAGCTTGGTGTAAAATAATATTATAACTATAAAGCCAGATTTTGGCTAGAGCTCCAAAAATATACTAAAAGAATAGAAATCATGGAAAAGAAACATATATTTTTGGGTGAGGCAACAATACCTGACCCCTAAGATTCTTTAATAGTAGATGGAAAGTAGAGAATAAATTTTCCACGTTGATATTTGTGTTCTTTGAGTAGATATGTGTCATTTGAGTGTTTGAAAGATATTTAGTTTTCTTTTTAGTTGCTTAATTTTACTTTGACATGCATCATCATACTAGTTTTAATACAAGTTAATGTGGGGGCAAAATATAATGGTGAAAATTACACACCCATGCATTTTTCCTTTTATGTTCGGGACCCATGGCACTGACTAGATTGTTCTTATATAGTGACTACTGTGCAAGATGAAATATTTTTGAATGAAAGTTATAAATTAGTTGTATCCTAGTCTTATCCCATCTCCATATATCCCAAGAGTTCATACTTGTATACTAAATCCATCATTCATCGCCCTATTTTATATCTAAGGGTGTAAAATTGGCTTAGGTTGTTTCCATGGTTGTGGATTTGAATCCTAGACTTCCAAATTTAATTTTTATAGATAGGTCCTATATTTCCCTCCCTTACTAGTTGTTATGAGCTAACTAAAGCATGAATTATTTCAAATTGCACATCAGGGTAGTGTAGTTAAAGACTAGCATTGATTCATTTAAATGATCCAATAATGGACAAAATACAATCTATTGAGCATCAATGAATAAATAAATTAATAAAGTATTGTTGCATCAACCTCACATCATCTTAGGAGCATATTGCACACTTGCTTGTTGTCCTTGATCTTGGTTCATTGTCATTAAATTGGTTCAACAATGGGTATGATTTAGTAGAACATAACCCCTGCTATGATTTAGACATATTTCTTCCTTAAAAGGTGTTAATAAATACAACTAGTTCATTACCATGATTTAGACATGAAAGGATTAAGGAAAACCAATTTATGCTATCATATTTATGTCAGCTCATTTCCATGTGTAGTGAGTTCAATTTTACATGACAAGTTTAATTATACAAGAACAAATTTATTCCCTTGCATACAAAATCCGAATCCATACAAACAACCTTAACCAAAAATTCAACAAAAAAAATTAAATTTTAAGATCATTTACAAGTCTAAATATTGATAATACAATAACAAATCATTTGACAACATCTTTAATCTTTTTCTCTATCAAATCAAAAGCTGTATATTTATTTAACTTATATGTTAAACACAATATTAAGTATATTATATGATATAATCTCAACTCATATACCAAAGGTTTATCACTATTTAATTATTTTCTCTAAGCAACTTGTAATAATAGCCTTTTATTTTCATACATATATAACAATTAGTAATACTTTTAGGAAACTCTAAAATTACCATTAATTGGGATCCAAACCCTCACATGATCTTAAAAAGAACATCTCATACTCACATTGAGTATGATAAGGATTTACAAGCAAACTAGACCCAAAGTAACATCCCCAAAATAATCACCACTGTAGAAATAACCCAAACCTAAATGCTCAAGCAAAGAAATAACCTTATACCTATGTACTCTAGTCACATGTCAAGCATACCTACATCATATATAATAGTTGAAGTAATTATGCACAACCATCTAATAGGAAAAAAATCACATATAAAATAACTCAATTAACAAGGATATTAACATCCATTTATGAGCATACAATGTGTATTTATATCCATATAAATAAAGTGAGGTATATACATTATCATATCTAATTATATGTGTATAACATGCATCCCACAATATATAATTAGGATCTAAATTCCAATACAAAATCATATTAATAATACCTTGATGATAAAAGAATATATTATAATGATCATTAGGGATAAATCCAAAGGTAAAAAATAACCAAGTACAAACACCAAAGGCATTACACCACCTTAGATAGTGAAATATGAACACATAACTTAGATCAATGGTGTTATCATTGAGATTCCATTTGATGAAATATGTCGTATATGTTACCACATATGAACAAGGATAACTTTGCATCACCTCTAGTCATGTAATATAAATACATAAATATCAATGGTGTTATTATAAAGTATTTATAAGATGAATACTTTCTCAGTGGTTACCATATAGCTTAGTAATGATGAAATAATTCATATGTGTTACCACATAGGCAGAAGATGATCAATTAAGAATTTTTACTCATGCAACAAACAAATCCCAACTAATCATCCATGTGCTACTACCACATGCACTGTAAAGCTTAGTGTAGAATACTATTAGAACTATAAAGCCAAATTTTGGCTAGAACTAAAAAAAATATACTAAAAGAATAGAAAACATAGAAAAAACAAAACCTATATTTTTGGGTGATGCAAGATTGCTTGACCCCTAAGATGCTCTAATATTAGATGGCAAGTAGAGAATAAATTTTCCACATCCATATTTGTGTTCTTTGAGTAGATTTGTGTCCTTGGAGTGTTTGAAAGATATTTAGTTTTCTTTCTAATTTCTTTATTTTACTTTGACATGCATCACCATACTAGTTTGCATATAAGTCAAAGTGGGGGCAAAATTTAATGGTGAAAATCACACACCCATGCATTTTTCCTTTATGTTTTGGACCTATGGTGACTAGATTGTTCTTATATAGTGACTAGTGTGCAAGATGACATATTTTTGAATGAAAGTTATAAATTATCTATATCCTAGTCTTATCCCATCTCCATATATCCCAAGAGTCCATACTTGTATACTAAATCCATCATTCATCACCATAGTTTATATCTAAGGGTGTAAAATTGGCTTAGGTTGTTTCCATGGTTGTGGATTTGAATCCTAGACTTTTAAATTTAATTTTTCTAGAGATAAGGCTTATATTTCCCTCCCTTACTAGTTGTTATGAGCTAACTAAAGCATGAATTATTTCAAATTGCACATTAGGGTAGTGTAGTTAAAGACTAGCCTTGATTCATTTGAATGAACCAATATAGGACAAAATATAATCTATTGAGTATTAAGGAATAAAATGAATTAATAAAATATTGTTGCATCAACCTTACATCATCTTAGGAGCATATTGCACACTTGCTTGTTGTCCTTGATCTTGGTTCATTGTCATTAAATTGGTCCAACAATGGGTATGACTTAGCAGAACGTAACTCCTGCTACGATTTAGACATATTTCTTCCTTAAAAGGTGTTTGTAAATACAACTAGTTCATTACCATGATTTAGACATGAAAGGATGAAGAAAAACCAATTTCTGCTATCATATGTATGTCAACTCATTTCCACATGTATTGAGATCAATTTTACGTGACAAGTTTAATTACACAAGCACAAATTCATTCCCTTGTATACAAAAGCCAAATCCATAGACACAACCTTAACCAAAAAGTCAACAAAAAAAATCAATATATACAATAACAAATCATTTAACATCTTATCAAATCAAAAACTATATATTCATTTAATTTATATATTAAACACAATATTAAGTATATTATATGATGTAATCCCAACTCATATTCCAAATGTTTAGCACTATTTAATTATTTTCTCTAAGCAACTTATAATAATAGCCTTTTATTTTCATACATAAATAACTAGTAATCCTTTCAGGAAAGAATTTGAAAAATCACTACAGTGATCTGTCTCATCCGCCCATTGAGTTGGTAGAAATTAAAAAAATTATATATTCCTAATACTTGGCTTTCAAGAGTGTGATACTAAAACTACCTCTTTACACTTGTTTTGTAAATAAATTATAGGCTTAAAATAAGTTTTGGTATATTAAAATAAGTTTTGGTATGAAATAGGACAGGTAACACGTGTGGTGGGCCCCACTTGAGAAATCGATCTCTTAAAAAAACAAAGTTCATAGGAAGTCCTCTTGTGCAAGCAACAAGCGTACTACGACGACACGTAATCGCTCAAGTTTTTTTTTTCTTTTTAATGGAAAGAATTTATTATAATATAGCATATGAGTTTATGTGGTCTCTAAAAAGAATTAGGTTTTCTAGAAAAAGAATTTGATGTTAATTGTCTATCGTATTAGCTTTCCTCTTATAGTTTGCTTTAGCATAGGTTGTGGACTATCTTATGAGGTGGGACATGCTAATGAAAATTCATATATCTTATCTATAGAAATAAATGTCTGTAATTTTTTAAATTCATAGATTTATTTATAATTGTACAAATAATTTATATGATTTTTTAATGAGTTTGTGTTTTATATATTATTTTGTATAAAGTTTATAATACATGATATGCATGTGAAAAGGGTGGGTGGAAAATATCAACTCAAAGTTTATGTCAAGTCATACATCGAGCAATATATTTAAAGAAAAAAATAATTATCAATAAGAGTAATGATTTTAGTATTAGGGGGCAAATTAGGGTCATGAAACTTGCCCAAGATAGGAAAATCTTGGACATCTAAAATTGGTTCCCAATTGATAAGAGCATCTTTTTCATTAGTTTGTTCATATTGGGATGTTGAGTGTCTTTTCTAGTATGATAAATGAATAGGTAAGGCTAGGAAACTTACCACTATCTAAAGGTTGACATGAATGTTGGGACCAACTATGAGCATAGTTATCTCGAGCTCTGCTTTAAGGAGGTTGGAGAGCATGAGAATCATGAGAATTTTGTCACATCTAGACGAACATCCTCGAGGAGGGAATTTATCCTTATTGGAAGGAGAGATCAACAAAACTCGATAGTAACTATATAAATTGCATTACCCCAATGGTTAAGAAGCACATGTAAGTGAGCCACTTCAAGTGCAACTTTATTAACTTATATTTGTATCTACATGAGAACATTAGAGCATGCCATATACTTAGTATAGAAAGAGAAATGACTATTAATAAAATATAATGAAAAATATAGTATGACATAATCATGGATGGAGAGTCTAGAGGAAGGATTGTCAGATAGTCCAGCTTAGAACTAACAAAACAAAATTAACCCATAATAGAAAATTTTTTTCTCATTGATTCAACCTTATAGAGTGATTAAAATATGGCTCACTATCTTGACACATGCTCATTACAATCTATTAAACAAATATATAACAATTGAGCACTTCTCAATCTACTTCTAATCTAATTTTGATTCTCATGTGAAAACTTCTAATATGTCTTTTAATGCGTCTAAGAAGTATTTATATAGTAGTTTCATGCTTTAGGAATTATCCGCGTTAGCCACAAGATGTCCCAAATCTCAATGTTCTATGAAATGTGTAGGTTGGCCTAATTCTGTTGATGAAGCTTCAAGAGTTAACTAAATTCATTATGGTTCTAATTGAAGGTTCCTTTGGTCCAATACTATCTCGTGGAATGTTTATATGAATGTAACAATTCATGGGAAGGTTCCACAAAGTATACATGTTGAACTAAGTGTTGATTGTTCTAAACTATGAACCCAAAGTCACTTCTAGAAATGATATATCTAAAAATATATTCAAATCTCCTAAAATTTGGATATGATGTGTGTGAACTATTATAGAACTATGGTTTCCTACCATGAGATAAAATGAGATTATTTTGGTGAAATGTGGTACATTGTACATACATTCCTACTAGCTAAGTCAAAAGAAAATAAATATTTTTGGTTGATGTAGGGTTGATATTCAACCCGAGATGCTCCTACATCAAATACCTAGGATTGTTTAAAAAGTGAGTCCCTCACTTTACTAGGTTAGAGGGAAACCAAAGCAGTCCATCTCAGCGTGTGAAATCCATGATGAATCTTTTATCAGTCTTCATTTCCATTTAACTAGGTATTCTTGATACTATCTATCTCTAGTGTTGCACCCAATTTTGTTGTCCAAGATTTTCTCTATCTACACCCATTATTGATGTAGTATCTATGCTTTATCTAGAGTAAGATTTTGTAGTTTTGGACCACTTGATTGATCGTCAAGATACTAATAGAGATATCCAATGCTGAGTATTGGTGATCTATTACTAGTGCTTTCACTAACTCAACCTCATAAGAGTTCCTTGAATCAAACATCTTGAGAATCTTGCATGGACCAAACTTCCTCATCTTTAATAGCTTAGTGCATGTTCTTACTAGAAATATTCTTTTCTAATATATACCATGACTTCATCCCCAACAACAAATTCCTAATGTCTCTATTTCTCATCCACTTGTTCTTTGTGTTCATTATTTTTGAGTTTTTGGAACTCAATGTGTACTATTTTCATGTATCCTACAAATTCTTATACTTCTGCACTTCTCTTGTCTTCCATGTTTATGTCTTTGAGATTTTTTACCTCTCTAGATTGCAATTTGTTCACAACTACATATGTTTTTTTTTCTAAGTGCTTTTGTTCATTGAGTTGTATGAAAAATCTTCTTGTAGTAGAATTATATCGTATTTTCCTATCTTATCTCCTACTAAGAATCACAACAAGTTTTTCAAGATCCTATTGACCACTTATGTTTTTCCATTAGTTTGTGGGTGATATGTTGAACTAAAGTTACATCTCTTTTCATATTTTTCCATAATATCTTACAAAAATAACCTATAAAATTTGTGTCTCCATTTGAAATTATACTCCAAATTATACTCCATGGTGATCCATGCAATCTCACAATATCCTTGAAAAATAGGTGAACAATGTGTACAACATCATGTTTCTTCTTACAAAAAATGAAATGCACAATCTTAGAAAATCTATGTACTGTCACAAATATAGAACCATATCCTCTCTATATTTTTGCAACCCTAGTATGAAATTCATGCTTATAGCCTCCCAAGGTTTCTATGGTACTATTAAAGGTTGATAGAGTCATGTATTCTAGGTACTCCCTTTTTCAAGTTGACAAGTGGGTATGTGCAGGATCATGATGGGCCAAATAGGCCCTTAAGTGGCAATGAAAATTCAGAAAAATCAGAGTTAGGCAACTTGATGTAAAAATTTGAATAAGTTATCTATATTATTTTAAAAACATGTAAGAATAGAATCTGTGGGAAATTGAATGTAGTTTCTAAACTACTAGATTTTTTTTTAAAAAAAAAAAAATCTATTTGGTGAAAATTTGAAATTTCAATTGCAATTGCTTCTCTAATTTCTCTCTAATATTTTGTGAATGTTTTTACATTCTCATACATATATTTGAGTTCTTCAAAACCCATTATTGCTACCCTCATTATTATCAACAAGTTCCTTCTTCTACTCAACACATCTACAAATTTGTTTGATTTGTCACTCTTGTGTCTCAACACAAATGTGTAATTTTACATGAACTCTATCCATATCATATTCCTTTTATTGAACTTTCCTTTATTGTTCAACTACTATCCTTGGTTTGATGGTTATCATATAACTCAAATTCCTTCAACAATAGATAATGTCTCTACTTCTTCAAATCTTGAACTATGGCATAAAACTCCTAATCATAGATTGAGTATCTCTTCCTTGCATCATTCAAATTTTCACAAAAATAATTTATTTTTCTTCCTTAACTCAATGCTTCTCTTATTACACTTCCACTAGCATCACAATCAACTTAAAATACCTTATCAGAATTAGGAAATGTTAACAGTAGCTATTATGTTACCTTTTTCTTTTGTCTTTCAAAACTCTTTTGTGCTTATAATGTTAAATTTAATTCCTTCTGATCTCCCCTCAATGTTTCTACAAGTGGTGTGCAAACGAAACTAAAATTATTGATAGAATTCCTATAAAACCCTCCTAATCCATGAAAATATCTTACCTATTTGATGTCTAATGGTGTTGACCACTCAAAAAAATTTTAGTTTCTTTGGATTCATCTTAAAACCTTTCATCTAAATGAAAAATCCCATATATACTAGCATTGTCTTTGCGAAACTATATTTCTTGATTTTTTTTAATAGTTTCTCTTCTCTCAATCTCTAAAATAATTTCTTAATATGCTACACATTTTCTTCTTTGGTCATATTGAAAATAAAATATCATCTAAGCAAACAATAACAAATTTACAAAAAAAATTCTTCAATACCTCATTCATTAGTCTCATGAATTTACTTAGTGTGTTAGTTAACCCAAAAGGTATGAATAGCCACTCATATAGACCCACTTGTCCTAAACATAGTCTTCCATTCATCATCCTCTTTGATCCTAATCTAATGATATTTACTATTGAGGTCAATCTTTGTGAAATATTTGGCACTGCTCAAAAAATCCATGATGTCATCCATCTTTGGAAATGAAAACATGTACTTGTTGGTTATATAATTAATTTCTATGTAATTTGTTCACATCCTCCATTATCCATCTTTCTTAGGTGGTAATACTATGTGTATTGCACATGGTGTTTAACTTTCTTTGATTAACCCTTTTCTTAAAAACTCATATATTTATTTGGTATCATCCTATGTGATGCTTTGTTTGTAAAATTAGCTCATTGTATCAATTACATCTAATGTTTGATGTTCTAGACCAATGACAATCCTTTTTCCATACTATTTGACACAATATCTTCATATTCCATTAGTAGTTTGATTACTTCCTTTTTGTGGTTGTTCTTCTTCATTCATAGTAGCACTCAACCTAATTTGAGTGTCACACTTCCTTGGAATCAATGCAAAGCACATGTTCTCATATCTTAACCCATACAAAAGTTTCCTTCCTTCTACTAAATAGATTCTAGAATTACAACACACTTCATTTTTTCTCTCTTATTATAAAGTTATAATGATATGCTTTATTCTATTTGAGGTCATAGTATAGGTACCCTTTTTTCCATCATGAACCACCTTGATTTTATATTGTCATGGTCTTCTCAATAATATATTGCATGTACATTCATTGGCATAATATCATTATATGATCCTATGCGAAATTTCAACAAACATTGTTAACTTACGAGCATCTAATGTTCATCTTGAATCCATGAGATCCTATATGGGTTTGAATTTCTTATATTTTTCAACTTGAACTTATTCACCATTTCTTTTCAAGCCAAATTATGTATACTACCACTATTAAATATCACTTTCCAATACTTACCTCTTGATTTTCATATTGTTCTAAATAAAATTTTCCTTTGCACTATTTCTTCTAAGTATTTTGTTTGCAACAAATCTCTTCTCATTACCAATGATTCATCCTTCTCTAATTTTACTGCTAAGCTTGGTGATGCAATAGTTTATTCCTCCATGTATGATATTCTTACACTATTATCTCTTCCTTTTCTAGCACTCCCTTGGTGATATTAAAATTCCTTATGTCCTCCATATTTAAAAAAAATTCCTTTGAATGGTCTCTTATCAATCCCTTTTCACTTCTTTAATATAATTCATTGTGGTAGGTATTATTGCTTCATCTATCATTGTAGTAGTAACTCTTTTTATTCCTCCCTTGGTGATAAAAATTATTTCTCCTTTTTTATTATAGTAAGGCCTTTCCTCATTATTTCCCACATATGACTCTCCATTGTTGTATTGTGATCTTCTCTAGAATCTATCTCATCTACCCTTTTTCCTATATTTTAAAATCTCTTCAAAATTTTCTCAACATTCAGAGCAAACTAGTATTCTTCTTCAATTTTTATCATCCTTACCAAAATTAATTCTTCTTAAATTCTTATTCTTAGTCCATTTACATACATCACAACCTTCTCCTTTTGGCTTCACTATGCCTAGTTCTAATGTTCATCCTATAAAATTATTCAGTGAACTCCACTGAATCTTCCTTTTTCCTTAGGGTTTGTTATCTCTTTAGAAATTCTAGCTCATAATTAGTAGGTATGAATTTATTTTTCAAAATTTTCACCATCATATTACACTTTATAATATTTTTATTTCCTATCATATTCCTATCTAATTAGTCTTCATTCCACTAAATAGAAACATGTCCTTTTAACTTGGTTTTTGTAAACCTCGCCCTTTCTAGATCTTCAATTTATTCATACTCAAATTATTATTCCATATAATTTATTTGGTCAATAATTTCCTCAAGATTCAAATCACCCACATAGTTATAAATCTTATTTCTAGGTCTCTTACTATTCTTAGAAATAACTTTCAACATTTTAATCTAATTTGATTCTTCTTCTTGCACCATAGAAAAATGGACCCTTTTCATTTTCAAGGTCTTTTAGGCCTTGCTTCATAATGTTTGGTCTATTTTGCTCTGATTTATGATGTAACATGGCTTGAACATGCATATTTAGGTACTAAAATTCAAATAATGACATCTTGTGAAGGTGTTGTGAAGTGTTGTAAGACATTTCTACACTCTTCTAGACTTGATTAATTACAATTTACCTAAAAATCACCTTTTCATCATTAAATAGGTCGTATATTGAAGTGTTGTAAAGTCTTGTAACAAGATTTCACGCTTTTCTAGGCATAACTTCACTATTTACCCCTTTCTCATGCTTTATTTGACCCTTTTATGCCCTTATAAGCTTAATTAAGTATATTTTTGAATGTAAGCCCGACAAACAACATTAAATATGACTTCATTCCCGACACCCATTTTTAGGTCCTAGGTGGGACCCATTTGCCATGGGTGGCAAATGAGTCCCCCTTGGCTCCAAATTCAAAATTTTTAAAATTTCCTTTCAGGTTTTTATTCAAAAACACTTGATGTCGGCCTGTGATGAGGTATGAATAGGTTACTAAGTCACAAGATTGTATAATGAAGTGATTTTCACCTGATTTTACATCCTCCAACATTCACACATCATATTCAAGAAATCTCAAGCATTCAAGCATCTTACAACATCTTATCAAGCACTATTCAAGCATTTTGGAGCATCCATTGACACTACTTCAGATTTACATCATCAAGGGTTTGGTAAGTTGATAACACTTGCATGTTAGTTTATCATTCTCTTGCATTTCATTATTTAATTAAGGGTTTGATTACAAAAGTAGGGTTTGACCAAGGAAAACCCCTATTTGCTAACCCTCAACCATTTTTCCCCTCTTGCATGTGTGTTTGCAGACCTTTGTATGTAGATTTTACAAGCATTTAGGTGATTGAAGACTGGTCAACAAGTCAACTAGGTGCTTCAAGTCAAATCAATCATTTTTCGAGCTTGTATAAGGTTTTCTGTTTGTTTCCTGCAGAATTAACTTCGACAACTTGACAAGCAGACTTTTTTAGATCTGGTGTTGCAAAGTTGTCTCCTGATTTCCCAAAATTTTGGGAGAGGACTGATTCGCCATTAGTGGCGAATGAGTCCCACCTTAAGGTTGAAAGTCTAAATTTTGTCAGATTCCAGATCCCAACAATCAGAAACCTGTTCCCAACACTTTTTGACCAGTAGCAGGACTAATCTTCCACCTTGGGAAAATCAGTCCCTTTCCACTTTTTAAACAACATTTCTGGCATTTTTCTGGCATTTTCCTACATTATAGTTTCCTATTCTTGCATTCTGTTTTCATTTACAAAATATTTGTTTTTAATCATTTATTGCATCTTAGTTTACTTACATCATGGCATTTTCTTTTAATAAATTTTGGAATTCATTAAAATCATTGGTAGACATGTCCAATTGTACCTTTGGATGTGACCCTAATGACCTTGAACAACCTCATGCTCCTTTAACTCCTCATGATTGTCCTCCTCATGATGTAGACATCATTGGAGAAGATGATGATATCATGAACAAGTTCTACAATGAATGCCTTGATCACCTCGAAGCCAATGCAACCTGTTATCCCTCCATGAAGTCACAAGATATTCCTACTATTGCACCTCCTGGTCACTTTGCATATTTACATCTTGAAATCAATGAAGGACCTAAGGTTCCTCCTTCAAGAGGACCTAGTTCCTCTAAACAAACACACTCACAACCATCTTACAATCACAAAGTCACAAAAAATCCCATAAACCTTGAAGAAACATATGGTAAAGGCTTTACTATTTTAAGTAAACAAGGCTGTGACACAAAACATGAACATGAAATTTATCAACTTCTTGAACAATAGTCAACCAATGCACACACAATTGGATTAGGATATCAAGATCCTTCTCATCCTGATAGACATCCTTTTCAACCTATGATACTTTGGGATGCTAGTACAGTGATCTTGGATGCTCCTTCTGACTTAAACATTCTCCTTCCATGTAAGCAACCATTATCCCCTTCTATTGACAAGGATGTTAGGATCCCTATGGGTCCTCTTCCTCCTATTCATGAACAAGGAGAATCTAGCAAATGAAAATGACCTTACAAACTGAAGAAACTCAAGTTTCCTACACATCCTCCACCCAAATGTGAAAGGAGACTTCAACTGCTTTTAAACAAAGGTCTTATACTTTTACCACCTATGAATAGGTTGGTTATTCGACCTAAAGATTCTACCATACCATTTTGCAAATATCATCGCATCCTTGGTCATCAAATAGAAGAATGTTAGACATTGAAGTACATACTGGATAAGTATCACTTCACCAATACCGATTGTTTCCCCATCATATCTTAAAACAACCAAATCCCATCATTATGCCATAGTTGTAGAATTCCCTATTCTCACTATTGCATGATTCTTTCTTATCACTCACCTCAGCTCATTCTTGCCTTTACATTTTGTAGGGGCTAGAAATTGCTAGCCTTGTCCTTGTAATGCATTTTCCTTTGTCTCTTAACTATGTTATTCCTTTTCCGCTTAACCATTTAAAGATTGAGAAACCAATAACTTAGTTAATGGTTGACTTACATTTGTATTACTTGTTCCTTTCATTCTCCTTCATGTGTGTATCGTGTTCCCCTGTAACATGTGTTTGATGTTTCTCTCTCTTTGTAAACTTATTCTATTTGTACCTCTTATTCTAGTTGTCGTGCATTGTCTTTTTCACTTTAATTTTGTGTTCTCCTTTTGGGGATGATGCAAAGTGTAGAGACACCCTATGTCTCTTCCATGTCAAGACTCAAAAGGTCCTTGTCTTTTTTTCTTTTTTTTTGTGTTCTCCTTTTGGGGATGATGCAAAGCGTAGAGATGCCCTATGTCTCTTCCATGTTGACCCAAAAGGTCCTTGTCTTTTTAGCTTTTATTTTGTGTTTTCCTTTTGGGGATGATGCAAGGCATTGAGACCAAAATGTCTCCTTCATTTTGACCCAAAAGCTTTTTCATTTTCTTTCTTTTTGCTTGTGTTTTCCTTTTGGGGATGATGCAAAGCATTTAGACCGCAATGTCTCTTCCATTTTGACCCAAAACAAACCTTTTTCTTTTGTTTTCGCTCTCTTTGTGTCATTCTTCCTATTCTATGTGCTTTGGGGAATGATGACAGTTCCAAGCTCTTTAATAAAAAAATTGCAGCAACGAACATACTGACCCCAAATCCATAGATCCCTTATGTGTTTGGTGTGCTCTTTTTTGGGTGGCAACTCCCTTTCTTTTTCTTTCGCTTTCATTGACATGACACAACCTAATTTTGAAACATATGACTTGGCATAGTGATTTCCAAATTGGCTCTCATGTCTTGTTTTGCCTTTTGCATTTTCTTTCCTTCACTACTTTAAAGTAATTTCTCAAAAAATGATGTGTAGCAATTCCTTTAAAGTGGGGGGCATACATTACCATAATTCATTTGCATTCTTGGTTCCTAGTGTAGCCTTGTTGTTCATATGATGTGTTTGTCACTTTTTGGATGACATTGGGTGTGATGTCCTTCATAAGTGTGATCTATCTTAGAATATTACATTGCTCTTGCTGGACTGATGCGATGCATTGCATCCCCTAAGTTGTGAATATTCTATTCTTTGATTGGTCATCTCTTGGAGACATTAGACACAATGTTCCCTAAGTGTCTAACCTTGCATGAACTTAACAAGACTCCTTTGAACATCTTTTACATTTTACTGTGATCCTAAATATTTATCCTATTCTAAGTATGCAAAAACAACTGTTATGCAATGAGAGAAAAATACAAAGGGACACCTCAAGATTAGCCTAAGGAATTGATAATACAAAGAAAATAAGATAAAATGAAGATTGTAAATTGATGTACCTTTCTTTGCTGCTGAAATTCCTTGGTTGGCCCTTGTGGATGTAAACTTGTATGCTCCTTGGATGGCTATAGATACTACTAAATGAAAGATTGAAAATATGATGGGATGCAAATGCAAATGGATAAAATAGCTTGGCTAAATGAGTGAAAATACTTGTGAATTGAGTGCTCAAAATGACAACATAAGAATGCTAAAATGACTAAGTGTTGAAAATGCCTTAGAAGAGGGGTATTTATAGAGGAATTTGAATTATCTAGAGAATTCAATGGTTGAGATTTAGCCACCAAGGCCAAGATGAAGGGCTATGATGATTTGAGGACTCACAAGCCCTCACATCTTGACATGTGGAGGGTGAAGTGGCTTAGGATAAGATGATGTGTAAGTGAGGTGGAAGGAGGGTACATAATGTGGAGGAAAGATAAGTACTTTGCAAGTACCTTGGGGGATGAGAAAATTTCCTCAAAAAGGAACTTCTTGTCCCCAAGTGAGAATGATAGTGACATTTGAGGAATTTTGGAATTCCTCAAAAATCTCCATGGGAAATGAGAAAGTGATCGGAGAAATAAATGTGAATTAAAAATTCACATGCTTGGGAGAATCTAGTGGATAAGAGAGGGTCTCCAAAAAGGTGGGAGTTTGTTACATGTGGATGAGGTGACAAGTCAAATTTTCTAGAAGTTACATGGGGATAAGGTAAGCCTTGGAAGGATAAAATGTGAATTAAAAATTCACATGGGGAAGAGAGGGACCTAGGATAAATAAATGTGAATTAAAAATTCACATGGAAAGAGGGTCAATGCTATGAAAGGCAAATGGAAAGTTTGACTAAAAAGGGATGCTAAATGTAGCTAATGACTTTGATTAAGGTTGTGAAAATACATGATTAGGATAATTAATGAGAGATTAGAAGCAAGTGGAAAATGTAGGAGGATGAGACATTAATCCTTGATTAAGATGATTCACATCCTAATCATGAATTAATTAAATTAATCTAGATTAGAAAGGGATTATGGAGGATGTGACAAGGAGAGAGAAAAAGGAAAAAAATTAAATTGACTTTATTCAAAGAGGTTAAATGACTAAATTAAATATACTGATATATTTATTTAATTTAGAGAGAAAAAGGTGGTAAAAGTATTTAATTATTGAATTAAATACTTTGGGGACCTTAGGCAGGCCATGAAATATTAATTAAATGAGTGATTTAATTAATACTGACCAAGAGGATGAAGTGTATGAGTTAAAGGGATGAATACAGAGACGAATTTGACCATATTGAAGTGATCAAATTTAGATGTCTACATTTTTCCCCTCTTCGAAACAATGTTGGGATAATAGGGTTTTGAAGAAAATAAAATGCAAATGACTCTATAGAGGAAGCGACCAAAAAAAGAGATGCCCCAGCATAGGGGAGGCCATGTGAGCTGCCCAAATGGAGGGAAGTGAAAGGGGATGCCCTAGTCTCATGGGAGAAGGCTCATGACAGAGGAATGGAGAGGAATGATAGGGTATGCCCCCTTCGAGGAAGCGGATGTGGAAGGAAAAGGGGGTCCCGGGGTACTTCTCGAAAGTATAACATGGTATATGTCATTGGAAAGAGCATGAAAAACCGAGAAGATTGGCATTTGAATGGAGTCAAACAGACTCACAATTTGCAAATGGCGGTTTCAGGAAGATAGAGGATGGGAGAATTAGTTAGAGGAAGAATTTTTTTAAATAAAAGGGAAAAAATACCCTTCATTTAAAAAAGGTAAAAGAGGGGGGGGAATTAAATATAAAGTAATTATAGAAATTACCTCACCATATTTGCATTGCTAGTAGTTGAGGAAGAGGAGAGAAAAGGAAGAAGACGAAGAGCAACGATGCTGCAAGATTATGATTCTGATATCATTCACCGGGTAGACGAGGTGTGGAGGTTCCACACCCACTACACAGTGCCTCACCAGGTTAGTAACAAAACCCCTCTTATGTATTTTAATCATTTGTAGCATGTTTTGAATGTTTACATAAAATGTAAAAAATGGGTAGGAACTAGAATTTCAGGTTTGCAATGGGGTAGGGGTATAATAGAGCGAGGAACGGTTCCAGGAGGGGTGAATCCTCCCCATTGTGGAGTGGCGCGGCCCCTAGTTGGGACAAGCCGCCCCACGACGGGGCATATTCGCCTCGGCTCGGGGCGCTTCTGCCCCAGCTCGGGCGAGTTCACCTTGTGCAGGGGCGCATCCGCCCTGCACGGGGGTAGAGGCGCCCTGCCCCGGGGCACAGCCACCCTGACTTGGGGTAGAGGCACCCCACAGGGCAAGGCACATTCACCCCAGCCCGAGGTGGAGTCACCCCGTAGGTTGGTGCGCATCCGCCCCCGTCTAGGGCAGAGGCGCCTCACCCCAGGGCATAGCTGCCCTGACTTGGGGCAGAGTCTCCCCGTAGGTCGGGGCATATTCACCCCATCCACCCTCAGCCAGGGAAGAGGTGCCCCACCCTAGGGTGTAGCTGCCTTGGCTTGGGGAAGAGGCTCCCCATAGGTTAGGGCGTATCCACCCCATCCTAGGGCGGAGTTTCCCTGAAGGTTAGGGCACATCTAGCCCAGGGCAGGTCCGCCCCGGCTCGGGACAGGTTCACCCCCAGGTAAGGCGCATTCGTCCTGATGTAGGGCGGAGTCACCTCTACCGGGGCAGAACCGCCCCGACGTGGGGCAGGTCAGACGATTTAGGGAGGGAGGAGCTAGGAAAATGCAAAAGAGATAGAGGGAAAAAAGATAATGTCCCAGTGTGTCGAGAAGGAAATTGACAGTCGAGTTAATATGGATGCAGAGCTTTGAGTGATTGCAGACACATGAGCGATGGTCGGAGGCACTGGCAACGACCATGGCGGCCATGACTGGAGTAGATCATGTAGCCTTGGAACATGCAGGGTTATTGCAATTTTTATAGTTCCTGGTGATGAGGGCGCATCGAGCGATGCTGACAACACTGATAGAGAGATGGAGTTTAGCGACATCGACCTTCCATCTTCCAATAGGGGAGATGATAGTGATGTTGGAGGATGTATGGTGCATCCTGAGGCTACCCATAGCGGGGCGGTTAGTGAGTGATGTATTGAGAGGGGCAGAGTTAGATCACACCATTTCAGTGTTATTTGGAGATGAGGATCTGCCCATACATAATGGGCAATTAGACTTGGACAAATTTTTGTCAGTGAGGGTACCACCCCTACCATTATTTCTGTGTGGGCTGATTAGTGGGATATTGTTGCCAGATCATAGCAGGCGATTTTGTAGTCTATGATACATGGAGGTGATTCGACATACGGTTGAATGGTGCGAGGGACAGTTCTCGTGGGGTACTTGTGTATTAGCACAGTTATACAGAGACATGCATGTGATTTGCTACTAGAGGTCAGTGAGTTTGACACACACGACCCTACTACAGGTGTGGGCATGGGAGCACATTATGGTGACGAGACCCCTAGTGGTTAAGGGAGGAGAGGAGGATGATAGGGAGCCTATGGCCTAGGGGTATGGGGAGGTGAGGGGTTGGGTTTTGTGGTACGAGATGCATGGGGATATGGATGGGTGGAGGAGAGTGATGGATGGCTTGCAGGAGAGGGACATATTATGGCATCTGTATATGTATCGACGGTTTAGGGGATGAAGGGAGGAGGAGGAGAGACACCAGGGGTATTTTATGAGCTGGTGTGTCTTGATTGGGAACTAGCTACAGATAGTGGAGGTGCATAGACTAGATAGAGTGTTGAGGAAGTTTGGGCTGGTACAGGATATTTCAAAGGCACCTGTCATGTTTTGTCGACTCACCAGAGAGTGACCATGGGGAAATTATTTTATGCTGAGGGATGCCAGAGTGACGTGGGTGGTGACAGTGCAGGTGCCCTACCCAAGGAGGGCTGTTGGGGTGGAGGATGTAGGAGTGATGATGTGGTATGCCTGGTGGTTCTGCAACCACTGATGGGAGAGGATTACACTGACGGTACCTATTGTAGGAGCTTTAGGATTCGGATTAGAGGATAAGCGCCGATTGGTGAGGGAGGGTGGAGATAGGAGGAGACAAGTGCGGAGGGGAGGGGAGGCGAGGGTAGTAGGACAATAGGAGAATGCAGAGGGTGTTGGTTAGGAGGGTAGAGGAGAGGATGAGGTAGGGGCAATAGGACAACTAGAGAGGAGGAGGAGAAGGAGATAGTGGAGAAGGGCTAGGGTGATGATAGATGTGGGGGAGGAGATGGATGCAGCAGGACCTGACAGTGGGAGAGATGCAGTACAACAGGAGGGTGGGATAGGTCCAGAGCTAGATGTAGTACAACAGGTTGATGGGAGTGAGCCAGAGGTGGAGATGATATGTTCAGTGAAGGGAGGAGTTGTTCAGCAGACAGGCATAGGAGGTAGAGTACAACAGAGGAGAGTGCAGGTGAGGGATGAGCAGGAGGAGGTGGGAGGGGGTGGACAACAAGATGGAGCACAAGGGGAGACTAAGGCTAGGGGATAGCCAGAGAGGATGGCAAGTAGGAGATGACAGAGGAGGGTCTAGAGCATGGCAGAGTAGGGGCCTTCCGTGCTAGAGATAGGGGGAGTGAGGATGAGGAGCTAGAGGGGGAGGTGAGTGCTATAGGAGAGTCGAGGAGACTGATGAGGGTGGGGAGGATAGGACAGTTGAGGAGGATTTAGGTGAGCAGGGTCGAGCAGGTGCAGGATGAGGTAGAGGTTGATGTGATGGATGTAGATGGGCCATATGTGAAGGTGTTGGAGGTAGAGTCATTGGAAGCGGTTCATTGTGTGGCATTAGAGGATCCTACTGCTCAGCTGAGAGGCATTGCAGAGAGGCTTTAGATTATAGATCAGAGGTTGAGGATAGCTGAGGTGGAGGTGACCAAACTCATGGCCAAGCTAGTGAGGGTACATGCAACAGGTCAAAGAGATTATGGATTTATTGTTGACCACCTATTCACATAGGTAGCGACAGTGGAGAGGGAGAGAGATGGATTGTGGGATGACATACAAGGGGTATGGGATGAGTTGGCTACTTTGAGTTGGGACCATGACAAATTATAGGCAGAGGTTGTTATATTATATGCCAGGGGGGAGCTAACAAATCAGGGGCAAGTAGACACTAGGAAGGAGCTAGAGGAGATGAGGGGTCAGATACGCATGATGCAAGCAGAGAGAGATGTAGCACTAGCATGGGTGTAGACCATGGAGGTGGAGAGGGATGTAGCCCAGGAACAGGTGCAGGTGTTACAGAGTGAGAGGGAGGTGGCAGAGGCACATATACAGTCTCTTCAGAGGAGAGAGGAGGCAGTTTTAGAGGTATCGTCATTACAGAGAGAGCAAGATGCATCAAATTTGAGAGTACAGGAGCTATAGAGGGACAAGGATGCAATGGTGGCTCGATCACAGGATGCACACAGGGAGAGGGATGCTGCAGAGATGCAGATGTAGATGATGTAGGGAGAGTGGGACACAACAATGGCTCAGTTGCAGTTAGTATAGGTTGGTGATGTGATAAGGGTAGACATACAGGGGTTATAGAGGGAGAGGGATGTAACAGTGGCTGACAAGGAGATGGGAGATTGGGTTCAGGTAGAGATGGCACAGTTACAACTATCCCAGGAGGCCTAGGAGTAGGAGAGGAGAGTGATCACTAGAGATCGGGATAGGTATCGTCAGGAGTGGAACTCCGCTTGGGTCCAGGTTGTTGAGCGAGAGGAGAATGCTAGGGAGGCAAGATTTTGGATGGCCACATATTATCATGTAGTTCTAGATCTGGCACAATGGATATTCCATTACGTTCGGTAGGCACCATAGATGCAAGCACCATCCCAGATGCTGGGGACACAGACCCGAGGTTTCAGTGAGTCACAAGGGGGTTTCGCTAGGCAGGAGATCAGTACCTGATTTTCCTTAGAGGTTAGATGTGGGTAGCTTATTTGGCATATGACAGGCTATTGAGTTTTTGATAGGTGCAGGGTGGATGGATAGTTTAGAGTGACATCGGTTATTTTCAGAGCCTTGTACTAATATTTCATCTTATTATTTTGTATATGATTGGCATGTATTTTGGTGCTGTCGATAGACATTATTCTGTGATGGAATTTGGGATTTTGATATATTTATATGGTATACATATTGGCCCTTATTGACACCATGTTCATGCATTGGATTGATGATTTGATATATGCATATGTTTTATCTATGATGGCTTATGTAGATGTTTATGTGTGGATGATTATTTGATTTGTTGATGTGTATGTATATGTTTACGATGGCTTATGTGGGTGCTTATTTGATTTTTGACATGTATGTATATGTTTATGAGAGCTTATGTGGATGCTTATATGAATGTTATATGTAGGATGTGATGTATTATGAATCTAAAACTTTGTGATGCAAGTGGCGATGTATGTATGAACAGTAGAATGAACCTAATATGCGTGGATCTAAAAATGATAATACACCTGTAATAGATTTAAAGCTGTAACAAATTAATAATATGAATAGTAAAATTATGAAAGGTAATACAACATGATCATAAGCATCAATAAGGACTTTCATGATGATAATAAAGGGGGGGAGATGTATGTGTAGTGAAAGTGGAAAACAAGCGTAATTTGGCACCTGTCAATAACCCTTAGTATCTTGAGAAGAACGAGAGATAAGAGGTAAAGTATTTGCACAACCAAAATCATAGGGTGAATGCAAGACAACATTAATGATTATGAAATGCAATCTTAATATGATTTTCCATCTTCTAGCACTGATTTTTGCTATAGCATAAGACACCAAGTGCCAGGGTATAGGCAACTAGGGCAAGTTAGCATCTAATGCATGAAACAAACACACAAACAAGAAGGATATCCCAACACCCCAAAGTGGTGAAGATTTTGGTCAGGCCAGGCATTGGGATAACCACAAGCACAAAGGGATGTCCCAATGTAACACAAGATCATATGGGTCTTGGTGGATACTACGTGGGGCAACCCAACAGACAACAACAATAAAAGATCAAGATATACCCCTATCTGAATTAGCCAAAAAACACCATAATATGATAGATTATGGCAGCCTTAACTAACTATATTAGTGAGCTCAAATGATAAACAAAAACCAAAAGCATCAAAAGATCACAATCAAGTTTCAAAAGTCCTTTGCCATAGGATCAAGAGGATGGATGGGGTTGATGAGGTCTGTTAGGAAGTGTTGGTTGTTTTTACTGTAACTAGGTTGGTATCCTAATCTACTTATGGAATTGCCAATTCCAATCAAGGGTAGCTTGAAGGACCTAGACCAACTGACGAGGATTTTAAAGACCTCCTACACTTTGGGCTTTGCAAGACCCAGGAGGGTGATCCCTTAATGCATTTACAACCTCTGCACCATTATCATAAACAACATTAACAACAACAAATAATCTCATTTAATAGCTCAACATAATAGGATAATACCGAATAGAATTGGTTGTTCATCAGTAATATCAACTATTTGGAGCATGAGATAACTACAACACATTCCACAGTATAAAATAGTCATTGATTTGCAATTTGTAGCAAGCTCTAGGTAAAGAAAAATAAATAATGAGCCATACAAATTAGTACAACTTAAATAAGTGCCATATATCCATTGGGGGAGTCAAATTCATAAACATCTAAGGGTTTATGACAGATTTAACACATAGCATATAAGATCCTTGAGAACATTGCTTTACAATTTCATCAACATGTATTTTAACCCAATACTACTTACCAAATCATTATACAAAACATATCCACCTACAATCCCATTCAAGAATTTTAATTAATTCCTTGAATTAAAGCCAAAACAAAAATCATACACACCACAATAGTGAGATGAACGAGACAACCCTTAATTATCTTATTCAAAATTAAGATATGCATGTACAATGGAGAGACATGAGTTTGGATTAATCATTTCAATTCAATTTCTAGTACTGTCATAAAACATCAAATCCCCATGAATTCAAAACCTACTACAGAATGACTCAAAACTAAACTGTATTTTTCTTAAAACCATTGAAATTTACAATTTTGCTCTGCCACTCTACCTAGAATCGACCAAAAAATATCTAACTTGCTAACCCATACTTCTAGCCTTGAAATCCTTCTTATAGAAAATGAAGGAGCAAACAAGCATCGGGCCAGTAAGTACACGTCACCAGCCAATTAAAACACCTGGTGATATTCCAAAAATCGTTACAACAACAATCACCCTAGAGAATCTTCTTGTTCATAGTGCCCATTGAGAATGGTTGATGCAGCAGCAAAAATCCTCAAGAATCCCACACCCAGACTGCCACCAAAAAAAAAATGGGATCCATTGTAACTGCAACAACTGATTTTCCAACCATTAGCAGCCCACTCATTTTACTCTTCCTCAGTTAAATATGTATTTACCCATTTCTAGTATTCTTCATCAGTTGGCCAATCAAAATTAATTACCTCATTCACCTTGACATCATAAGGTGTGTATTTAACTACTACCTGATTTGCTTCTCTTTCAAAATATTCTAAGAATGAGCTGGTGCTAATGATTTTGTCCATACAACTCACCAATAAATCATAATCTAAGTCATCACAAATTAATTTAATTTGATCATTGATGACCTCATTTGCCTGATCCTACCACTGTTGGAGTGACCTGATATTCCCTCGCTCATCAATTATGTCAGGTAACAATGTGTTGCCCCAATCATCAAAATTCTTCACCAACTCCCTGATCTTCCTACTCAAGTCATTTGGTAAGGTCTGAAAACCTTGCAATGATTTAACTAACACTTGAGTAGGCCTTAATGATTGGGGCCTATTATTTATATCAAACCTTGAGGCCTTATATATTATGTCTATATCATTGGCCCTAGGGATCCAATTTTCAATTAATGGTATCACTATTTCCTGATCCCTATCAATATTCTTTATTGCATCTAATAATAAAGAATATAAATAATATATAGATGACAATCTATTATCAACCTTCTCATTTAGATGCCTTAATACAACGGTAACAACCTCCTTTTGTTTTAGAAGGGATCCTTCCACTCTTACCTTCAAGGATGCCTGCAATTCTTCAATTTTGTGCATTAACTGCTTCCTTGTAGGATCAATAGAGCATTCTATTTCTTCATCAATTTTTTCCAAAGAAGGGTTGAGGGAATGATTTTGACTAGGAGACCCTAGTGTGGAAATAATAGGAGAAGCAGGAGGCACTGACCCTGATGTGGAAGGCAATGTACTGATCCCTGGAGCACTTGATGTCTCCCCAATATGTTTGTACCGTAACCTATCCACCTTAGTCTATAGCTCAACATTCCTTTATTGCATCTTGCTATATTCCTCAATCAAGAGATTATATTTCTCCATTAGGCTTTTCTTTTCAACCTCCTCTCTTTCAACAGTCTTTTGGGCCAATTTGGCCACATTTACAGTCAAATTAGTGGTCTCAGTGGTTGAGGTCTCTGAATCCCTCTTTATTATTAACCCTCCTCTTAAATTTGGGCTAATATCAGTAACATTTGGCTTTCTCCCTTGAGGGGCCAATTCCCAAATTGCCAAGGTCTCATATTCTTCACTGAAAGCAGAATCTTGCAATGCTGCCTTGACCTCTTCAAAATATTGCAAGGGATGCTTGGACTTCATAATAGCATTAAAAGCTATGACATCTGCAATGTGTTGAAAAACAAGGTGAATAAATCTTGCAATATGAACTTAAATGTGTGAATGCAAATCTGAAATATGAAGATTAACCTTAGACTTAGTGTGAAGAAAGAATGAGAGAGAGAGATAGAACAATATAACACATGCAACAACAGATTTACGTGGAGAAACCCTGAAGGGAAAAAACTCCACCACCAAAAGAGAGGCAAGTATATTACTGATAATCTTCAATATTACATGCAGCAATAGACTTCTCTTACCATTCCCTGTAAATCCAACAGCACCCTGTTACCCCTACAAAACTGAATTCTCATAACACTAGCTCAAGGCCCCAATTTATAGAGATTTGTGAGGATGAAAACCACCATGGTTTCACCAAACAATAGGTAGCAATACCACCTAGAAAAACCCACGCCTCCCTCCTTGAAATGGTCAAAAATACCAAAAATAGCCTCTTACAGATGCTCTTACAGCTGTCATAAGGCATCTTTTATGCATGGGCGCCTGGGGTCTAAAAATAGCATATTCTGTCATAGGGAATTGCATATTGTCATAGCATCTTATGACAACTTGCATGAATGTCATAGATGCTCTTACAACACC
The DNA here is from genome assembly GCA_007258455.2 of Sequoia sempervirens. Taxonomy (NCBI): domain Eukaryota; kingdom Viridiplantae; phylum Streptophyta; class Pinopsida; order Cupressales; family Cupressaceae; genus Sequoia; species Sequoia sempervirens. The sequence goes on along the minus strand of VDFB02281492.1, from coordinate 863,956,022 downwards.
CTATTTTGACCCACAACCTTATTTTAGAAGATTCCAAGGTGGGACGCCTAGCTAATTTGTCCTTTCCATGGGATAAATGGTAGGTAATCTTGCATTTACATAGTCTCTTTCACCACTGTTGGTCAAACAGTTTCACCTCTTATGGGTAAATGTACAAAACACTTTAGGAGAATAATAAAAATAAAGGATTTACAAGGTTGATGACACCTAAATCCTAACACAATGTCCCATTCAAGAAAAATCAAAATACCAGCCTGACTTACCAACTTTCTCCCTTCCTCAGGAGTGATGTTCTTGAATTCATCTATTAATTCAACTTTCACTTCATCATCATTCTCCTAGTCTGACCTGTTAGGTCTCAATTCTCTTCTCTTCTTACACTTATCCTAGTATTCTTCCAATTTCATTCTCCATACCAATTGCAAGAAGACAGGAATTTTTACAAATGCATTATCATCTAGAAACTCCTTACATGCCTCTATTCTTGCATCTTGTACACATTTACCTTTCATATCAAAATCAGATAGAACCAACTCAGCTAGCCTAGGAGGAAAAGGCATACCAATCTGCATGTCCTAATCAGTGACAACAATTTCATCCACCAAATCCTCATGTGGTTGATCAGTCTTTTGCCTCTTAGGGCTTGGCTCGGATGGTGGTGGTGAGGGACTATCCTCAGGTGATGATTCCAAAACAATGATCTTAATTTCCCTAGGTGTTTTGAATTTTGGACCTGGTTGTGTAGGAAATTTCATTATTTGTTTCCCTTTTCTGTCCTCTTCTTCCTCATCACTGCTATCATCTCTTTTCCTCCTGTAAATAAGCCTCTTTCCTGTAAGTTGGTATGTTGGCCTCATTTCAATTGGCCTGACACCTTGCTCATGTATACCCAGATTCAACTCCAAGTTTATCTTCTTAGTCCTCAAAGTGCCCATGATTTCTTTGAAGTTCTCCATCAAAAAGTCAATTTTCTTATGGTATGGATTGAATTCCAACAATGGATCATACTTTGGATCCATTTTGTGCACAATAGCCAATAGCTTATCATAAGCTATCCATTTCTCCTTGTTCAACTCCTGCTTGCTTAGGTCAAATTCATTTCTAATCAAGTCCTCAGGAAAGTTGAACTCATGTACATACTTACCATCTTTTATCCTTTGTATGAAAAGGGAAAAGAAACCCTTAGGATCATGCTGCCACTTAGGACCACACCTCAAATATAGTCTTCAAATAATTTCCCAAAGTGCACCCAACCTCCTTTCGAAAAGACAAAATTTGACTCCACTGTATAATCTGGGAAAAACGTTCCTTTACCCTTCCTAGTAAGGTTGTCCTCATGGATACAACCAATTTTCCACATAGCCTTTGTAGATCCCACCCTTGGTGGCACATTGTATGGAAATATATGAGGGGTCCCTTGAAAACCGTACACCCTCAAGACAATGCTGACTGGGTATGGAATAATGTCACCCCAGTTATGGCAAACCTTCAATTCTGGCCTCCTCCCTTTTGGTATGAGGAAATCATGCAGTCCCTCAGGAATCCTAGGTACATTTACCATCAACCTAGCTCTCAATCTAGAAGCAAAACAATTTTCAAAATGCACATAACTAGTGTTTTCCTTGTTACATGATAAATCTGCAGTCCACTTCTGTACTGGCAATCTTTCTCCATCAACGAATTGCCTTAATTCCATCTTCTCAGAGAAGAAATCAACATTCTTGTACAAGAAAATATACATTAACATAGAATACCAGAAGAATTGGGTGCTCGTATCATTTTTCTACAACTTTAACAACCCTTCATGTATCCTTTAAGCCAACAAAGAAGCAAAATCATAAGTTACAGAGAAGTTAGGGTGTTGTATTTGCACCCCCATGAACATGTAAGCGATAGGCATCACTGTGTTAGGATTGAAACCCAAAATCTGGCACAATGAGTAAAAGGTGGCCAAGAAATGATTTTCAAAGCAATTCAATCTGAAAGGTTACTGGTCATTAGGGCTAATATAGAATCTCGAACCTCCTGCCCTAGCCAAATGAGGTGGGAGAAACTTAGCTTTGAAGAGTGATTTCAACTTCCCATACTCTTGCTTCATTTCCTCAAGATTGATAGGAACCAAGTACATACTAGGCTCACTCAAATAAAAAACCTGTCAAAATTCTTCTCTGTTAATGCATAACAAAACCCTTCCATCATTATCTCTCATTACCAGTGTGAGGGTCATATTGTGCAGCCACTGCCCTAAGCAAGTCTACATTAGGGAACACATTTGGTATCACCAGCTTCCCCATATCATACATCTAACCATTTGAAAAGGGGTGAGGCAAATTTCTCTGTCCAAACCACAATATGAACATCTCCAAACCTATAAGAGGAACCCTAGCATCGACTATGTTGGAACAATTATACACTAATCCCTCCCTTAGGGTTTTTCCTCACATCAAAACCAATCCCTTCTTCCTATAATTTGTTGACAAGGGAAATTGATTCAGGAATTCATCATATAGGTTTCTACTTAAATAATCAATTTGGCCAAAATTTTGCTTTAGCGGTGCCATCTTGGATAAACTAGGGCCTCACAATTTCAAACTTCAAGCAACTAGGACTAACTAGAAATATGAAATTACAGAATAAAACCTTGTAATTTCTCACAATTCAATTAACTTATAGCCCTAAAAAATTTATCAACAAGCCCTATGATAAGCACACAACAAAATTTCCCAAATTCAAGTTCAAAATAACAAGGATATACAGAAATCGACTCATGACTTTGTGTTTGTAAAAACCCCAATTCTTGCTGTAACGACTCGTAACTTCGTCTTTGGCTTTGAGACTACTTCGCAAAATGTTTGAATGCTTTGTGACACAATAAAAGCAGGAGAAGAGTATTTTATTTCAATCGAATCATGCCAGTAAGTGTCTCATCCACCATTAAAGCTCACTCACATGCTGCACGAATGACTCCAATCATATTTGATGTAGATTCAAATATTAGCCGTTAATCCTTCACTTTGATCAAATCATCAAATGGATTCCTTCAAAACAAACTGACACAATCATCCACATGGCCATAAGGGCCCACCATACTATACATTGCCAAGGAAATCCACGTGGCATTCACCCGCGATATCGTGATCAATAAAAACCTTGCAACTTCTGATCACACGATGGCGGGCAACCGTAGATCTTGATCATCAGTAATCTTGTTCCTTCAACACAGTCACCAACTTTATCATTAACCATCAAGCATCTTCCCCACTGAGATCATAACACCTTCGCTGATTTGAAACATGTGCATCTCACAAACACTTTAGTAACCCGCTACATAATGTATTAAATTTGGATTAATTTACCAAAGTATTTCCATCATTCCTTCGGCTTCACCAGATGAGACATGTACCGCCCACCCATGATATTATGATTAAGCAAGACAGTGTGGTGGGATCATTGCAGGATGGTGGGGAATGGCTGAGATCAAATGATGATTGATCAACGGTCATGCGAACTTGTCCCTATGCAAAATAAAAAAATTTATGAAAGGAATAAGGGGACATCACTAGGCCAATGAAAAACAATGACATAAGTTGTCACTTAAATGAGGGAGCACGAGACCATCCAAGACTTAGGAGAAATAAAGTCAAGTGAAAGAAATAAAATGATAAAACAAAAGGGGGCAAGACCTAGATGAAGTGATGGGGCCTAAGTTGTTTTAAAACCCTCCCAAAAAGTAATAGCTGAATAGATGCTTCCTAAGGCGTAAGATAATACTATGGTTTTACATGAAGACAAAGGTAAAACCCCAACCCTAGGATTTTCCCAAACACCATAGATGACCAAAGACATAAGGCAGGATAAAACTTTGAAGTTCCATCAAGAAGGATGCATCCTATTGAGAACAAAGATGATGGATACTAAACTAAAAGATTGTTATGACATGGGATGCTCAAAATCGATTGAATCTCCTGCCACACGTGGTTCTCATTTGTGAAGAACCAGCTAGATAAGAGCATAGCTTGATGACACGACACAAGACACCAGACATGAGACTGACACACCCTACAGACCTAGGGGCTTGGGGGCTGATCATAGATTAGCCTTGCCTACGTGAATGCGAAGAGCCCTCATAGTTATTGAAAAGATTGTGGATAAAGCAGAAAGAAGACAATGGTGACCAATGATGAATAACACAAGACATGACATACAAATGCCCCGGGGGAGGATCAAATGATCAACCTTGCCTATGTGAAAGCGTAGGGGCAATGTAGTTCAGAAAAGAAAAATGATAAGTGACCATAGATAAAAGTGAAAAGGTACCGATGAAGACGAATGATGGAGGGCCACAACAAGATGGTCCAGAATGCCCCAGGGGTGGATCAAATGATCAGCCTTGCCTATGTGAAAGCGCAGGGGTAACGTAGTTCAACAAGGACCAAGAGGACCGACAAGACAAGATGGAAACAAGGTGAGACTGACATGATGGATGTTTCTAGAGGATGACACAAATTATCAGATAGACAAACTGACGATAGAAGCTCAGACTAGGATAAAAATCTTAGGATGACGGATAGCATATAATCGTCCAATGCTCAATCAAAAGATACCAAGCGACCAAGGATGGAATGGGAGAGGATGTCAGGATAGGATGGATGGAGTCATAAAGTAATTAGGACACAAGGTAGATAATGATTAAGCCCTCTATGGATGATGCTTGTTACCAGGTTTTCACCACTTGTACCTATCTAAGGCACCACCAAAGGTGGTTTTCACCATAGGATGAATTTATTTCTCTTTATTTTTTTTGGATTTTTTTGATTTTTTTTTTGTATTTTTGCAGGTAGGGTTACCAAGCGGACTTAGGTGTAGAACCTCTTTAGATGCATAATATTGATAGGCTCTTTGAGGGGCTCTCCTTCAAGGGTAGAAATTCTATATGCCCTAGATCCATATTTAGCAGTTATGATATAAGGACCCAACCAGTTTGCTTCAAATTTTCCTTTCTTATTGCGGTCCTACTGAGTATGCTGGTTCTCTTTAAGGACAAGATCACCAATTTGGATCTGTCGAGGATGAACCTTCTTGTTGTAGTTACACTTGAGGCAGTTTTGGTAAGCTTGCAAATGATCATAGGATTTGATTCGTCTTTCATCAAGTAACTCCAGTTGTGTAAGCCGTACGACACGAGCATCCTCCTCGGTGATGAGGTTCTTCAGAGAAATCCTCAATGATGGGAGCTCAACTTCGATTGGAAAGATTGCTTGGGCACCATACACTAGAGAATAGGAGGTGGCACCTGTAGGGGTGCAGATGGAGGTGCGATATGCCCAGAGAGTAGGATGAATATGGAGGTGCCAATCTCGACCAGTGTTATTGACAACCTTTTTGAGGATGCGGATAAGGGTCTTGTTGGTTGCTTCTACCTGACCATTACCTTGGGGGTAATAAGGCGTTGACTAACGATGTTGGATATGAAAGGTGTCAGAGAGGTGTTTCATGGCCTAGTTTTTAAAAGGTTTTCCATTATCGGAGAGGATGGTGGATGGAATACCATATCTGCAAAGAATATGGTAAAGGATGAATTTTGAAATTTGAGTACCGGTGATTTGTGAGAGTGGCATTGCTTCCACCCATTTGGTGAAGTACTTAGTGGCATTAATTATGAATGTATGGCCACCGGAAGATGGTGGGTAAATATTTCCAATCAAGTCAAAACCCCATTGAGAGAAGGGCCACGGTGCTAGGAGACATTGAAGGTCCTATGTCGGAGCATGAATCAAATCTGCATGTTGCTGGTAGGGAAGGCATTTCTTTTCGAATTCACAAGCATCATGCTCTAATGTAGGCCAATAATATCTAGCTCAGAGAATCTTTTTGGCCAAGGCCATACCATTTGAATGGGCCCCACAAGCACCACTATGTACCTCTATTAGTGCAGTATGGGCTTCGGTCTCATTTAGACACCTAAGGAGGGTTCCATCATACCCGCAACGATAAAGCGTATCACTGACAATAATGTATCGGGATGAATGTTGAATAAAGGATTTTTGTTGGTTTCGTGTGAGGTCTGGGGTAGAATATTATCACATAGATAAGTATATGTCTTGATACCATGGGGAAGTGGGACCTACAATGTCACACACCATGTCAGTCTTAGGGATATCATATGTTGGGATTAAAAGTTGTTCCACAAGGAACTCACATTTTATTCAATCTTTAGGCATGTCAATCAGGGAGCCAATAGTAGCCATAGCATTCACTGCTTTGTTCTGTATCCTAGGAATTTGGTCAAATTGTATGAAGGTGAAATTTTCTTGAAGTCATCCACCATGTGTTTGTAGGGTAACAAATTGTCATATTTTGTTAAGAATTCATCATTAACTTGCTTAATGACCAATAGTGACTCACCAAAGACTCTCAAGTGAGTTATGTGCCACTGCTTTGCAATTCGGAGACCCGTTCAGAGGGCTTCATACTCAACTATGTTGTTGGTACATGAGAATGCTGTCTTGAATGATTTTGGGATGTAGTCACCTTGATGGGTAACAAACATAATTCCTACACCAGATCCATTATGAGTATATGAGCCATCAAAATACAATGTCCAAGCAGGTGCTTTTGTAACTGTGAAAACTTCTTCATCTGGAAATTCAGTGGCTAGAGGGTAAGAATCCACTAGGGGTGCCTTGGCCAACTGATCAGCTATGACTTGTCCCTTTATGGCTTTGCGATCCATGTACTCTATGTCAAATTCACTTAGGAGCATGACCCACTTAGCCATGCGACCAGTTAAAGTGGTTCTGGATAATAGATACTTTAGTGGATCAATTTTTGCTATTAATTTGACTGGATGGTTGAGCATGTAATGTTGGAGTTTTTGTGTATTGAAGACCATTGCAAGGCAAACTTTCTCCATGGGTGAATAATTTAATTCATAGCCGACCAGTCTTCGACTGATGTAGATTGCTCTTTCTTTTGAGGACTCATCATGTTGTGCCAATAATGCCCCCAGTGTGACTAAAGTGGCAGAGATGTAAAGCAGGAGGGGTTTCCTTGGAATAGGTGACATCAAGATCGGTGGATAAGCCAAATATTCCTTGATCTTATCGAAACCTATCTGACACTGTTGGTTCCATCTGAAGCTGGAGTCTTTTTTTAGAAGATGGGTGAATGACTGACACTTGTCTGCAAGTTGGGCTATGAATCAACAAATGGATTGTAGCTTTCCTTGGAGACTTCTTAATTGTTTTAGATTGTGCGGGGTGGCATATCCAGAATAGATTTCACCTTGGTGGGATCAACCTCAATTCCTCTTTGAGAGACTATGAAACCCAAAAATTTCCCTGATGTAACACCAAAGACACTTTTTTGGATTTATTCGTAACTTGTAATGTTCTAACCGCTCGAAGATCTTTTTCAGGATGGCAGGGTGCTCTGCTCTGGTTCTGGATTTTCCTAGCAAGTTGTCAACATAATCTTCCATGATAATATGGATGAGGTCATGGAAGATGACAGTCATTTCTCTGATATGTTTCCCCCACATTCTTGAGACCAAAGGGCATAACATTGTAGCAAAAAGTGCCCCAAGGCATTGTAAAAGAGGTCTCGTGTTGGTCTTCAGGTGCTATTCAGATCTAAATGTAACCAGAGAAACCATCCATAAGGGACAACATCTCATGTCCTATAGTAAGGTCGACCAACATGTCAATATTGGGCAGTGGGAAGTCATCCTTCAAACAAGCTTTTTTAAGATCCTAGAAGTCTGTGCAAATACAAATGTCTCTGTTTGGTTTGGCAACATGCACTATGTTGGAGATCTAATTAGAGTAGTCAATGGGTCTGATAAAACTGGCATCCAATAATTTCTCCAATTCCTTCTTGACTAATAATGCTACCTGTGGATGCATTTTTTAGAGCTGCTGTTTGACAGGCTTGGCATCTGGGCGAACATCCAGATGATGAACTACTAAAGTGGGGTCTAAGCCTGGCATATCTAAGTATGACCAAGCAAAGTTAATGATACCATCTTGGAGTAGCTGAACAATGACTGAATATTCTTGCTCTGATAGAGATTTGGCTACATAGGTGATCTTAGGGTTTTCTGTAGTACCTAGATTAACTTCTTGAGTTTCTTCAATTAGGATGGATGACCATGTGGATAATTGAGTTCCCACAAGGGGAAGATGAACGTCTCCCTCCTCTAGCGCCTCTTCAAGGTTTTCACTGTCAGATGCATCATTTATTTTTACTTTTTCTAGGTCAGGAAGTGCCTCAGGGAGGTTTTCACTAGATGCCCATTTTTTATTTTTCTTGTTTTTATTTCTGCAACTGGAGTGTTCATCCTCCCCCAATTCCATGATGTTGACATATGTATCCAGGAAGAAATTGGCAGGTGTGCTATCATGTAGGTCCCAATCAATGAGTTCAGGATGGTGAAGAGAAAGGTTGATGGTAAAGACAGATAAACAATCAAACATGGATGATAGGTCTGTGTGATCAACATCATCGTACACATGTATGATGGATTCTTCCTTGAGTATGTCTTCCAAGGGACCATTGTCCACAATAACACAATTGGAGGTATTAGATGATGTTGGAGGGCCTTTCTGCTTTTTGTCATATTTGAGGCCTATATTTTGGGGCAACTTTGATACATCAATAGGTTGCAACCGTGCCTGTTCTTCCTTACCTAGGCCACCACCTTGGTAGTTATTCTTTTCTGTGAACTTAGCTAACCAAGGGTATACTTCCTGAAAGTATTCTTTTAGAGGAGAATTTGGTTGGGGTTCTTCACAGTATACCCACTGACTGATATCCTCTTCTGGTGCATTTGTCTTTAAAATAGGGGTGCATCTGTCTTTAAAATAGGGGACCAAAAAGTGGTAGTGGGAATGTTCTTAGCACTAAAGGTGATGGTCTTGTCTTCTTTTTGTGTAGAATGTGAAGGTTGGCCATACGTGTGTGGTGATGGTGGCATGGTTGCCACATTTAGAGCTGTATGCATTTCATATTCACCACACCGCTTGTTAATGATTTGGACTTTGGTGACTGTAGGATTGGTGGAGGAAGATGGAGTGGTTGTTGTGGTGGATGATGGATTGATAGATGATGACTGAGATGCCCCCATTTTGACCCCAGGACAATAATGTAAATGGGGAAATGATGCTTCTAAAGCGTGACAATATTCAAATGGTTGTGGGTCGACATAAATGGTGATCTCTTTTCCATTAACTGGGAACTTTAGGCATTGATGGTATGTGGAGGGGATGGATTGCATGGCGTGGAGCCATGGGAAGTCGAGGAGGAGATTATATGGTAAGTCTAGATCAAGGACATGACAGGTAGTGTACTTAACTACAGGTCCAACCTAGATAGGAAGACTGATAATCCCTTCAGAATTTCTTTCTGCATTATCATAAGCCTTGATTGTGATGATTTGATTACTCAAATCTTCTTGAGTATATGCTACCCATTTTATGAACTCCAGAGTGCATAGATTGAGGGCAGAGCCATTATCTACTAGGACCCTTTTTATTTTATGACGGGTAACCAAGAATTTGATGTGTAAGGGACGGTTGTGACTGGCATCAATATTTGGCATGTCATTCTAGCTGAAGTGTAGCTGGTAAGATAAAGCTAGGTGTCCTACTAAAGCTTGGAACCACGTGGGATTGATGTCGTTAGGTATGTGAGTTTCTTGTAAAGCTCTGTTGAGTATTTCCTGATGTATGGGAGAAGACTTAAGCAGATCCAAGATTGAGATCTGAGCAGGGGTCTTTCCTAAGTGATCAAGAATGTTGTACTGAGAATTTACAAGATTTGGCTGGGCTGGTGTGGAGGCTGCAGGGACAGTAATGTGGGATTGTCGCGTGGCAACAACACATTGGGGGTCTTTAGCTTTAACATGTATCATGGCCACACGGGGTTCTACCTACTCAATGTAATGGACAATGCCATCATAATTGAGGGGTACATTCTTAAAGCTTATGTTATTTGTGCTATTGTCTTGGGGATTGTTGTTGGAGGTGCTTGCACCTTGATTATGGTTAGGGAAGGTGTTTTGATATATCTTCAATTGAGCATTGGATGATGAATCTTGACTGGTGTCAACTTGGACATCTCCTTAATCAATAAGATCTTGGACATAGTTTTTGAGACCTTGAAATTTATTCAGAGTGTTCCCTTTAATCTTATGGAATTCACAATATTCATTCTCCCTAAACCAGGCTGGTTTGGGCTTGGATTCATCTAGTGGTTTGGTAATAGGATATGTGATTGGATAATTGACCTATAAAAAATTATTGAAGATGACACTCAAGGGTTCTCCTAATTGAGTATACTGGCCTTTTCTATTCCCTTGATTGTTTTGGTTCAACTGTTGAGGAGGACAAGATGCTCCCTGTGGCACAGATATGGCATTAGTTACAAATGGTTGTTTCCTTTGGGATGTATTGGCCACCTAAACATGTTTAGTGTCAGTGACACCATCATTCACTACATTTTTGTTCTTGTTCCAAAAGTGTGACTTATAGTCGGATGGCCTTTCTTTGTCATGGTTGTGTATCTTGATGTGCCCTTTGGCAATAAGGGCACGTTCAAGGATGGGTCTTTTTCCACTATTTCAGCGAAAGTGGTAACATAGTGCAACCTAAAATTATGAGCCATGTCGGGATGCGAGTTATCCACAAAGAGGGTGACCATGTCTTTCTCTTTGCGAGTGGTTTTCATTCGACTTGCTAGTGCATGCCACCTTTGAAGGTAGCTAGCAAAGGTTTCACCTTCACGTTGCTTCTCTTTGAGGAGATGCAAGGTATCAGTGTCCTCCAAATTGAAGGAGAAGTAAGAAACAATTTTTTCTAAAAGATACGCAAAGGATTTTATGGACCCTCGTTCTAAACTCATGAACCATTCTAGGGCATTGCCTGTCAGGCTCCATGGAAACAAACACAAGAGGTAGTTGTCATTGTGCATAACTTCCTAACACTAGGAGTAAAACTCTTGCAAGTGGGCCTTAGGATCTTTGTTTCCCTTGTATCTGTAAAAATTTGGTATCTCAAAGTGTTCCAGGAAGGGAATTAATGAGATGGATGGGTCAAATAGATAGGGACATATATCTTCAAATTTAAAGGATTGCTTACTAGTCCCAACTTGGAGATCTTTCAAAGAAGCTTTGATTTCCAATAGATCTGCATTGACTGGTGGTGTAGTCGAGGTAGATGGGTTGGATGGGTATGGATGGTAAGATAGTGGAGGATCTTGTTGTGATACCATGTGAACATTAATATATGGATTTTGATAATGAGAGGATGGTGTCCCCTGTTGATGTGTCGGGGGTGTTTGTTGGTACGAAGGTTGCTATTGTGAGGTGGAGTACGGATTAGCCTAGTAATTATAGGTGGCATAATGTTGAGGAGCATGAATGAAGTGTTGTGGATTAGTTTTTTGGTACTGGGGGTACTGATGTGACTGTTGTGAGGATGTGTAGGGTGGTTGTTGCTGGAACTGTTGCTGGTTATGATAAAAATAGTGTTGGGGGGTTTGCTAGTGTATTGTCGATTGTTGCATGGGTTGAGATGGAATGTTGTGTTGTGGTTGAGTTTGGGGATGTAAAATAGATGTGAGGAATGGGGATATGGTTGGGACTAGAGGTCGAGATGGATTTACTTGCGATTGGTGGGGTGGTTGTTGTGATGAAACCAGAGGATTATGCAGTGGTTGTTGTTGATGATGTGGTTGAGGTGTGATGGAGAGGTTCTACAAAGGAGGTTGTTGAGTGACAATGAGGACATTGGGTTGGGATGTACCTTGTGAAGGCATGTTGGATTGAGGAGGTTGTTGGGATGTGAATGGAGGTGGTGGAAGACTTGTGGTCCCAGGAGGTGGATGAAAGGGGGTGAAGGGGTTTCCTGCAACATTTATTTGAGGTGGATTTGGAAGGGGTGGTGCGGTCAACATTAATGGAGGATGCTACAAAGTGTTTTGCGGCATACCATAAGTGAAAGGGTCATTAGGGTCAGGTGTTTGGGAAGCACTTATGACTGAAATTGGGGCATGTGGAGGATTTTTGACATGGTAGAGGATGACATTTCCAAATTTAGGTTGATACCAACCCTCTACTAGAGACATATTGGGGATGTATGAATCACCAGGTGCGTTGCGTGCAGAATTTCCATATTTGGATAGGTCAATACTTGACGGGGGTTTGACACCTTTCTCAATTAGGTGGGCCAAGATCTATTCCCCATGTTGTTTGAGGAGATGATCTATCATTCGTGCATTGGTGGGATTATTGAAATGTTCCTCAAGTGTGAGTTCAGGTTGATTGACCATGCTTTCCTCACCAGACGGTGAGTTCTTTTGTTCCTCAGTGTTGGATTGTGATGAAGTACCATTATGGGGATCTTGGGGAGCATTTAAAATGCTGTGAGGATCTTGAGGAGCATTTTCCACGTTGTTAGGATCTTGAGAGGTATTCAGTTGGGAACCTTGACCTTGTGCCATTTGTTTCTTAGTTTGTGATCGAGTTTGAATGGGCATAAAAAGACAAGACTAGTGTAAATATGGGGGTAATGGTTAGATGGTTGTGTGATTGGATAAAAATTGAATTAGATGATTGGATGAATTTAATTAGAGGACTGGATTGGTTTGATTAGATAGATTAGATGACTGAATGAAGTTGGTTGGTTAGTTGTGATTGATTGGATGTGTTTGATTGAATGGATGTGATTGGATTGATTAGATAATTCGATAAGTGTGATTGGTTTGATTGGATGATTAGATGATTGGATAGAATAGATCAAGTGATTGGATATGTCCGATTGGATTAAAATTAAATGATGGAAGATGTAAAGGATCCTAAACACAGTCAGAAAATCACCCTTAGTGACCTAGAGCGTTGATTGATCAAGTGGATGATCATGACACCGAATCCACCTCAAGATAGAAATGGATTGATTTGGGCTGAGGATGATAACTTACGACCCTGAATTCACCTCAAGATGGAAGTGAATTGATTTGGGTCAAAGTTGATGATTGATATGAAGGATAACAATCAAATTCAAGCACTAAAGTCAATTTGGATAACAACTTTTAACACAAGGTTTAGGCGGTTTGATGATGAGTGGTGTTTATATGATATGGATTAGGTGATGCAAAGGGTAAGATTTTGGTGAAACAAGTTCACTAGGTGATGATAGGGGCTTCCCTAATGAGTTACCAAAAAATTCAGAACGAGTGGGAAGATTGAGAGAATAAATGTATGGAGGCTTGTGATGACTAACAAAAGTTTGGAATGATCAAACACAGGTTTAGGATGACAAAATGAATGTTTAGAATGATTAAATAGAGGTTTGGAATGATTAAACGGAGGCTTAGAATGATTAAACAAAGTTTAGAATGATTAAACAGAGGTTTGGAGGCTAAATAGAGTTAAACGGGGTGAGTTTGACTATTCAAGAGGGAAAATTCACCTCATTGCAGTAAACAGGAGGGAAAATTCACCCCACTGTAGTAAACAAGAGGGAAAATTCACCCCACTGCAGTAAACAAAAGGGAAAATTCATCCCACTGCAGTAAACAGAAGGGAAAATTTGCCCCACTACAGTAAACAGAAGGGAAAATTTGCCCCAGTGCAGTGAACATGGACTTGGTTTAGATGGAAATGACTATGGAAAGGACTTAAAATGACAACAATAAGGCCAATTTTTCAAAAAATTTACCGGTTTCTCACAAGAAAACACTTTCAAACAAGCACAATCCTACGATTAGTGTTAAGGGTATGGCCAATAAAGGTTTTAATCTAGGATGCACAAGGTGTCTAGGGAGTCCTTGATATACTCTTGGTACATGAGGCACAACCTTGAACACAAGCCCATCACAAGCATGAATCAGGAACCCCAACGAGATACTGAAGGGCTTAGACCAACTCTTCATGTCTATCTAGATATCACCCTAGCTTCGATGCTCTGCCAATTATGATGTGACTAGATTGAGGTACAACTTTCGCTCTCCCCCCTTTATATACCCAGTCGATACGAGTGGTTGGAATTGTCCCTTGGGGTGATGAAATCCCCAAGCAAGTCCCACTAGAAAGAAGGCACTAATCATTTCCAACTACTCCCTAGGCTCACATGAAGTGCAAGGGGAAAGTAAAAAAAAACTAATGCCTCCTTTGGGTAACACAAAAATACAGACACAACAAACAACAGATATTACTTCCCCTAATTAAACTATGTTCCTAGATTAATGAAAAACAACAAGGATAGTTTTGGAAATCTGTGCAAACACAAGGCCCTGCAAGCAAACATTAATTGTTTTATCCTTCTTTCTTTTCCAATTACACAAGAATATGTTGTAAAATGTTAGCAAAAACACAAATATCCTTGCAACAAATAATGTTAGGAGGTTAGAATCGAAAACCAACAAAACACTGGAGCAAAAACTAAGCTAAAACAACTATTTTACCTCCCAAAATGTGTTGTTTTGGGGCGTATCCACCCCACTGCAGTAACTAGGAGGGAAAATCTGCCCCACTACAGTAACCAGGTGGGAAAATCCACCCCACTACAGTAACCAGGAGGGAAAATTCACCCCACTGCAACAAAATGTTAGAAACAGTTTTTAGATTAGGACAAATTCGCCTCGCTGCAGTAAAATGTTAGAAAAAATTCTTAGATTAGGGCATATCCACCCCTCTACAGCAAACTAGTTAGAAACAAAATATATATAAGGGCGTACCTTCCCCTCTGCTGCAAACTTGTTAGAAACAAAATATGGGTTAGGGCGTATCCGCCCCTCTGCAACAAACTTGTTACAAACAAAATATAGATAAGGGCGTATCTGCCCCTCTACAGCAAATTTGTTAGAAACAAAATATGGGTAGGCTGTATCTACCCCTCTGCAACAAAATAGTTAGAAACAAAATATAGATAAGGGCGTATCCACCCCTCTGCAGCAAACTTATTAGAAACAAAATATGGGTTAGGGTGTATCTGCCCCTCTATAGCAAACTAGTTAGAAACATAATATAGATAAGGGCGTATCCGCCCCTCTACAACAAATTGTTAGAAAAAAATATTAAACTGGGGCGTACTCGCCCTTCTGCAGTCAAATGGAGGACGCAGTTGTACTTCTGCAGTGAACTAGAGGGTCACCCCTCTGCAGTGAACCAGAGGGCGTAGTCGCCCCTCTGCAGTGTACAGGAGGGCGTAGTTGCCCCTCTGCAGTGACTAGGAGGGCGTAGTTGCCCCTCTGCAGTGACCAGGAGGGCGTAGTTGCCCCTCTATGACCTGTACTTGAAAACAATCTCAACAACAACAAATGTAAAATAGAGGAACCCATTTGTGGGTCCCACTGGGCATGCCCGAAATGTGATCCTAAATGTTTATCCTATTTTAAGTATGCAAAACAATTGTTATGCAATGAGAGAAAAACACAAAGGGACACCTCAAGATTAGTCTAAGGAATTGATAATACAAAGAAAATAAGATAAAATGAAGATTGTAAATTGATATACCTTTCTTTGCTGCTGAAATTCCTTGGTTGGCCCTTACGGATGTAAACTTGTATGCTCCTTGGATGGCTATAGATATGACTAAATGCAAGATTGAAAATATGATGGGATGCAAATGCAAATGGATAAAATGGCTTGGCTAAATGAGTGAAAATACTTGTGAATTGAGTGCTCAAAATGACAGCATAAGGATGCTAAAATGACTAAGTGTTGAAAATGCCTTAGAAGAGGGGTATTTATAGAGGAATTTAAATTATCTAGAGAATTCAATGGTTGATATTTAGCCACCAAGGCCAAGATGAAGGGCTATGATGATTTGAGGACTCACAAGCCCTCACATCTTGACATGTGGAGGGTGAAGTGGCTTAGGATAAGATGATGTGTAAGTGAGGTGGAAGGAGGGTACATGATGTGGAGGAAGGACAATTACCTTGCAAGTACCTTGGGGGATGAGAAAATTTCCTCAAAAAGGAACTTCTTGTCCCCAACTGAGAATGACAGTGATTTTTGAGGAATTTTGGAATTCCTCAAAAATCTCCATGGGAAATGAGAAAGTGGTTGGAGAAATAAATGTGAATTAAAAATTCACATGCTTGGGAGAATCTAGTGGATAAGAGAGGGTCTCCAAAAAGGTGGGAGTTTGTCACATGTGGATGAGGTGACAAGTCAAATGTTCTAGAAGTTGCATGGGGAGGATAAGGTAAGCCTTGGAAGGATAAAATGTGAATTAAAAATTCACATGGGAAAGAGGGTCAATGCTAAGAAAGGAAAATGGAAAGGTTGACTAAAAAGGGATGCTAAATGTAGCTAATGACTTTGATTAAGGTTGTGCAAATACATGATTAGGATAATTAATGAGAAATTAGAAGCAAGTGGAAAATGTAGGAGGATGTGACATTAATCCTTGATTAAGAGGATGCACATCCTAATTATGAATTAATTAAATTAATCCAGATTAGAAAGGGATTATGGAGGATGTGACAAGGAGAGAAAAATGAAGAATTTTAAATTGACTTTATTCAAAGAGGTTAAATGACTAAATTAAATAAATAAATATATTTATTTAATTTAGAGAGGAAAAGGTGGTAAAAGTATTTAATTATTGAATTAAATACTTTGGGGACCTTAGGTAGACCATAAAATATTAATTAAATGAGTGATTTAATTAATAATGACCAAGAGGATGAAGTGTATGAGTTAAAGGGATGAAGACAGAGATGAATTTGACCATACGGAAGTGATCAAATTTGGATGTCTACATTTACATTTTACATTTTTGCATTTCTGCCACCTTGCATAATGCAACTTGCATGCCTATGGTACCTTTATTTTTTTTCATGAGTTCTAAGCATAAGGAGCTTTGCTTGTCTCATGGAGCACGAACCGAGATTCATTTTTTTCCTTTGTGGCACCTTGTTAAAGTTATCAGGAGGTATGAATTTGATGTGGTTGAGTGGGAAGCCCACCTAGTGGCATGACTTTTCCCCATATCCACCTTTGTTTTTGTAAGTGCATACCAACTAGCATATGTATCTTACCTTTTGGGCTTTCTCATCCCGCAGACAACTAGAAGTTCTGCGGCCCCAAAGTGTGTAGATTTGGGCCTTCCCACCCAGTGGAACTTTATGAGTTCTGTTGCCCTAGAGTGAGTATACATTCTTTTTTAGCCTAAATCTAATCCACAACTAGTTGGACAGATGAGCGAAGCTTCATCCAATTCTCAAAACTTGTGTGTTCCTTTGTTCTTATGCTTAGTTTGCCATAGGATCTTCATCCTGGGGGCTTGATCATCCCTCTTGATCATTGTATTCCATCTTTCTAATGTAAGTACATTTGAACCGTCCTCTCGATGTTCATGGATACTTTAGTGTGAGTTTGAAGCAAGTTCATCCTCTCACTAAAGTGGGGGCTAAATGCAATGCAGAAAAATGGACCTTTGTCATTTTCATGGTGTTTTAGGCCTTGCTTCATAATTTTTGGTCTATTTTTCTCTGATTTTATGATGTAACATGGCTTGAACATGCATATTTAGGTACAAAAATTCAAATAATGACATCTTGTGAAGGTGTTGTAAGACATTTCTACACTCTTCTAGACTCTATTCATTACAATTTACCTAAAAATCACCTTTTCATCATTAAACAAGTCCTATTTTGAAGTGTTGTAAAGTCTTGAAACAAGATTTCACACTTTTCTAGGCATAACTTCACTATTTACGCCTTTCTTATGCTTTATTTGACCCTTTTATGCCCTTATAAGCTTTAATTAAGTGTATTTTTGAATGTAAGCCCACCAAACAACATTAAATATGACTTAATTCCTGACACCCATTCGCCATGGGTGGTGAATGAGTCCCCCTTGGCTCCAAATTCAAAATTTTTAAAATTTCCTTTCAGGTTTTTATTCAAAAGCACTTGATGTCGGCCTGTGGTGAGGTATGAATGGGTTACTAAGGCACAAGATTGTATAAATAAGTGATTTTCATCTTATTTTACATCCTCCAGCATTCACACCATATTCAAGCAATCTCAAGCATTCAAGCATCTTATAGCATCTTATCAAGCACTATTCAAACATTTTGGAGCATCCATTGACACTACTTCATATTTGTATCATCAAGGGTTTGATAAGTTGGTAGCAGTTGCATGTTGTTAGTTTATCATTCTCTTGCATTTCATTATTTCATTAAGGGTTTGATTACCAAAGTGGGGATTGACCAAGGAAAACTCCTATTTGCTAACCCTCAACCATTTTCCCGCTCTTGTATGTGTGTTTGCAAAAGTTTGTATGTATGTTTTACAAGAATTTAGGTGATTGAAGATTCGTCAACAAGTCAACTAGGTGCTTCAAGTCAAATCAATCATATTTCAAGCTTAGAGAAGGTTTTCTATTCGTTTCCTACATAATTGACTTCGGCAACCCAACAAGCAGTCTTTTCCAGATCTGGTGTTGTAGAGTTGTCTCCTGATTTCTCAAAATTTTGTGAGAGGACTAATTCACCACCAGTGGTGAATGAGTCCCACCTTAAGGTTAAAAATCTAAATTTTGTCAGATTCTGGATCCCGACAGTCAGAAACCTGTTCCTGATACTTTTTCACTAGTAGCAGGACTAATTCACCACCCTGGGCGAATGAGTCCCACTGTTGATTTTTCAGTAACTTCAGACAACATTCACAACATTCCAGATTCCTCAAATCTTGCCTAGGTGCACTCTGATTCATCCCATTTCTTTTTGTTTTGCATTATTTCATCTTTTAGTTCATTGTTTGTATATCACTTGATGTGTTTTCCATCATAGTTTAAATCTTAGTCTTGCATTCATAATAATTCATACAAATCACTTAGTTGTATTTAGTTTACTTCATTTAGCTTAGAAAACATCTCATATAGCATAATTTGAATGAACCCCTTAGCATTTTTGGCCTAAGCTCTCTCCTTTTAGGTGAAAAATCCTAGAAGACCTAGAGAAGTCCATATGAACCAAAAATCAATGATTCACTTCTTCTAGGGTTTCTTCCCTTTAATCTATAGTTTGAGTTCCTAATTCATCATTATCACTTTTATCCTCATGTCTATGGTTTAGAATCCTCCTATATTCTTCCACAACATCCAATTAGAATTTTATTGTTCTCATCATGTCTATTATTTATTCCAACAACATTAGTTGTACCATGCACTTTTCTTAGAGGCATCTTTTCTTGGATCTAGTGCAAATTCCTCAATATGGTGATCTATTTACAATATTGCAATTACCTCACAATTATTTCTCTATTAAAAAAATCTTGTAGGATACTTCATGTTGGTGATCCTTTCAAACATAGATGTACTATAATTCATTTCGTTCAAAAGGATTTAAACATTCACTTTGATACCACTTGACACAATCACATATGGAAAGTCCAAAGGACTATCCGATTATGAAAATTAGGGTTAACATAACAAAATTAACATATAATAAAAAAAATCTCATTGATTCAAAATCATAGAGTGATTACAACATAACTCATTGGCCTTCCACATGCTCATTATAACATGTTATACAAAGATATTTTAATAGAGTGCAACTTCTCAAATATTCTACTTCTAATCCAAATTTATTTCTCATGGTAAAACTTCTAATATATCTTCCAATGGGTCTAATAAATGTTTATGTGTTAGTTCCATGATTTAGGAATGATCTATGTTAGCCAAAAGATTTCCCAAATATCAATGCTATGTGAAACATGTAGGTTAGCCTAATTTCATTGATGAAGCTCCAAGAGTTAGTTAAATTCATTGTGGTTCCAATTGAAGGTTCCCTTGGTCCCATACTACCTTGTGGAATGCTTATTTTAATATCACACGTCATAGGAAGGTCTTGAAAAATACACATGTTGAACTAAGTGTTGATTGTTTTAAACTATGAATCCAATGCCATTTTGGAAATGATAACTATCTAAAAAATGATTCAAATTTATTGAAATTTAGATATGATGTTTGTGAGAAACTATATAACTCTATTTTATACCACTTGAGCTAAAATGATATTATGCAATAAAACTTGGTGCATTGTATTGAGATTTATACTAACTGAAACAAAAGAAAAAAATATGTTTGTTTGATGTAGAATTACCTTTCAACCTAGGATTCTCTTGCATAATAGTAAATTTTATATCTTTCCAAATAATAAATAGGATTTCCACTCTAAAAACATGCCTTTTCTGAGTAAAATTAGTAGCAATTTTGAGTGAAACCCCTAAAAGAATCATATGCTAGGATAAAGGATTGAGGTCTAAAAGGCTTGGAAAATCATCAAACCAATTCAAGTAACCTCTATTTTGGAGAAAAGCCAAAGAATACTCTTTGGAATATATTAGTGTCCATTAAATTAACAATGAGGATTGGTCACTCCCAAATGAATCAATATAGAGCTAATAGGAAGACCTTGGTAGATAGTACAACATGTAAAGTGAGAAAGCTTTGGCTCAAGCATCTCCAACCAAACAGTCTCAAGTTTTCACTACCAAAAAGTAGCCAAAGGCTATAGAGCCCATATATTATGAAGCATGTATACATTTACATTGAATACAGTATTAAGAGAACCAAACATATCATTTCTAGAGTCTTTAATTATGTAATATAGTATCAAGATATCATTTCTAATTTTCCCCTAGGGCTTCTAATGCACGAGCATCCCATGGGCTAGGAAATATTGCATCATTAAAACATATGTGTTTTGGTCTCTTGTGGATTTTATATTATTTATCTAGAACTAGGAACTTTTTGCTAGAGTTTAGATTTATATTTTTTTCAATAATCTACATAAATCATGAATACTATACTGTAATAACTTTGTACATGATGATTATTTGATATTTTTTTTCCACTTGAAGAGAAAGGATTATTTGAAATTATTTTATTTATGTTGTAGCACATATATGAAGTATTTAATCATTATTAATCTATGTGATAAAACCTAAAGAAGAATTCATTATTGAGATGTTGTAGAGTGACACCTTTAAGCTTTATATGTTCCTATGAACCATTATATGAGATGACACAAAGTTGAACTATTTAATTTATATTTTTTCTTTCACTTGAGTATAATAATGATTCATCCCATAGATTATGGTAAATAAATAAGCAAATTATAATTATTCCCAAGGCACAAGTATACAATTTTGGTGATTTGGGGCTATGATGATCCTTAGTGAAGACCTATTCCTTAGCATTAAAGAGGAAATATTTTTAATATTAGGAATTGATGAAAGAGGTTTTAAAAGACAACTTGTTTCATGAGGTTAACATAATTTTATATGAGTTCCTATACTCAAGGGTTATTTGAAAACTACCTATATATTAGGAAGTCAGGTTTGAGCTGAAATTAAAATATTGGACAAGGACTTCAAAGTTGAATTGAATATATAAGATAGAAGGATTTTTCAAATTTGATTCTAAGTAATTGAGATTAGAAGTCTAGTGGTACATCACTAAGGATTTTGTAATGCATTCATTATGGTGTAGGAAAAGAACTAAAAATTTGATATACCAATTATGTTGTAGAATTATTGAAGATTTTATACTAGAAAAGAGTTCTTGGTGAAGTCCATGTAATATTGGATTGTAAGACCTATTGATATGTAACTATTGTAAAGTTGAATGCCTAATTTTATTTCCTAGTGGTTTGGTGTAACTATTTTAGATGAAACAAATACATCATTTACTTTTTTTTATGTTCTATAAATTGTTCTATAATTTAAGTATATTTAGGTGATTGTTAATTACATGTTTGGATAGTATTTCATTAAACCTTTTTTTTCCATGAATATATCAAATGGTATTAGGTAAAATGTTATTTCTAAAGTGGGTGATAATCCACAATAGAAGTTTGTGCATATGTCAAGCACTATAAATGGTCCATTCAAATGATTGGCTCATAGAATCTTGTGCATTCGTTGCACTACAAGATATCCATTTAGATGTGTGTGTAACAATACCCCAAAAATGTGCTTAGAAATTTTATTCCATGTAAATAATATTACATCAATATGTAAAACATTTAAGAAATATAGGAACATCATGTTGAGTATTAATTACTAGATTCATAAGTATAATAATAAAGTGTAATAGGAGAATATCTTAATGTAACCAATTATGTAAGGGTTTTTGAACTAAAACCCTCCAAATAATACACCATGATTACATTAGACCATTACTAATTTTTCCACATTCAAAATTGATATAATAATACACAATAATAATATAATGTCTTCATATAGAATCTTCCATATGATCCATTTAAGGTTCCAAGCTCATATTGTTGATCTTGAGGAAATAATTAACCTCACCAAGATTTTAGGCTCCTAATATTGATCAATGCTTGTGTCAACTCCACTATTAGAGGAAGACCCTTTCCTCTCCATCCATTAGTCAAGGAAAAAAATACCCCCTCATAATCCAACAATGTGACACATTCAACATTAGTGATTATCTAAATTAATTAATTCATTTATTAACTCATAAGCATATATAAGATTCCATAGCTTCAAGCATATTAAATTTAATTCAAAACAAACATTCATGAAAATATAAACATTCTAAACAATCATTATAGGACAACCGAGATCATAGAGTACTTCACAACACATCATTTCTAACATGAATAACCTAGATAAAGGTAAAGGTAATATTGGTGGCATCTTTCCGTGAAGCTATCTTTAAAACAAGCACTCATATGAAATGGTTTTTAATGTGGAAAAAAAAGGATTGTGTGCAGATGGCCCTTGGGAAATGTATAGGGCTATTAATATGCATTCATCAAAAATTGGGCCTCAAATTGTCAATAAAATAAAAGATAAATATTTTGCTATATCCTTCCTACTTTCACATTATATTTGGCATGGACAAAGTACAGTGAGAGTTGCAAGGTTTCCAAATTTTCAAAATGCTATAGACCTCAATGAGGGCCATGGAGAAAATGTAGTAGATGTTAATGAAGACCATGGGGAAACATCATAAAATGAAGGTTTCATGGAAGAATGATAAAGTGCTTGCTTGCAATGCTGATTATTTTTTGCTTAGTTCACTATGTTTATATAGAATTACAAAATAGACAGTCGATATGTATTATATTGGGAAATTAGTGCCAAATATGTATTGGTTATGTTCTCAAATGACACAACATTGTTAGTACTATAATTCTGACAATCGATGTATATCCTTTTATATTAATATAATATATAAATAGGCCATAACCTTTTATAAAAAAAACATGAAATGCACATAGGACAAAAATAAATAAAATATGCCAACTATACCAATCCTTGGATTCCACAAGGCCTTACAAAACTAATAGGCACAACTTAGTACAACACATTCAATATTATATGCAACATCCAAATGAACTACTAATCTCATCTCGTAGAATAAAATATCTCATCAAGTGATGTTATATTTATTCTTAAAAAACACATGCATCAAATAGTACATGAATCATCACCTTAGTACAAAGTATAAATCCAACATAAAAACATCAATGACAAATAAAAAACTATACAAAAATAAACCTGCATTGCCCATTCACCATACATTAATAACTCAAATTCATAAAGAAACACACATAAATCAAATAAAAAGGGAAAAACACTTCAAACATGTACATAAATGTACTTCAATGACATTAGCTCACTTCAAGGAGTACAATGCACTTTTTGAATTATCAAGTTTCAAGACACTTATCAACTTTCATGAAACTAGCACACTTTTTGGACACTAGCATTCTTTCACTATAGTCCTCTAGGTACACTACTATTGTAGTTAACAAAACACCATAGTTCATAGTTCATTCCCCAAACCAAAAGTATAGACCTTTCTAAGTGTTTTCTAATAATGAACTCCAAATTTTTATAAAACATGAACATTGAGATAACCAACCAAATTTTCTAGGATTTTAAGAAAATAATTTCCTACTCATTCATAATTTCATAATTCATACAAGGTTTTTAAATAATAACAAGATCATATTCAAACATAGAATTGAGTAAAACACCTCTTTTAGACTTGTTGGCACGTAATTAATTATTTAATTACACTTTGCATAAGTTCACTTAGGTAATATTTTAAGTCCTAGGTTGCATAATTAGATAAATCATTTAATAATGG
Source organism: Sequoia sempervirens (assembly GCA_007258455.2). Lineage (NCBI taxonomy): Eukaryota > Viridiplantae > Streptophyta > Pinopsida > Cupressales > Cupressaceae > Sequoia > Sequoia sempervirens. The sequence goes on along the minus strand of VDFB02281492.1, from coordinate 863,931,874 downwards.
GGTAATTCCCCCTTCCTTGTTTGTAGGAGATAAGATTCCTTCTAGAAGATGAGTTGTCCTTCTAAAACTTATCTCTATCTTTTTATCATTTCCTAGATAGGGTTCACATGTTGTCATGTATGTAGTGTGATTTTAACACTTGACAACATCTTACACATTTTAGGTTTTCACTCATGCCTATATATTCAAGGAATTTTGTACATTTGTAATCATCTCATATTCAATTTTGCATTTTTACATCTTAATGATAGCATGATATTTCTGCCATTTCTCTCTTGTGGAAGTTATTTTGTCTTGCAGGTGATTCTGGGGTGTTTGAGGAGTTCACCTAAACTCCTTCAAGACTCATTTAATTGGATTCACTAGTTCACTAGCTAACACCCATGCTTTTAATTCAAAATATATCGCAAAAAAATGAATTATTAGTTGATTAACTACCTACTAGAATTATACGAATAGAAAATTCATAAAAATCTCATAAAATTTTCCAACAAATATCCCTAAAAGATGTAAGTCTTGTTTCTAATAATAATAATCCATAACTAGGTTTACTTATTATATTCATCCAACCTAAATTCAATTAGTATCAAACACCAAAAATTATATCGTCAAATAGTATTTAAATTCCTACTTGATTTATTTCATTTCAAATCTCAAATCTAGATCCAAAAACCATAAATCTCTTTTTATTCTCTAAATTTTACTAGTATTTTTACTCTACAAGTAACCCTAGTTTTTATAATATAAAATAACTAGATTTTACACCAACTTAAATTAATTGATTCTCCCTAATCATTCACTAATCTTGATGTAGTTAGGGTCCAATAAATGATTATCAAAGTATATAACCAAACAACTAAACTCAATAATCTTATGAGATTAAAAAACACAATTTAATTTATTTATTACAATTATATTAACATTACAACTTATTGCAATGGGATTCCAATTTGTTAGGGCTTATCCATTTTTTACAATATGTAAATTATAGAATTTGAAAGATATTATAATACAATGGCATGCCCAATTATATTATACTTTCTTCACTAATTTTTATGACCTTCAAGAGTATTATATATCATTTTCTAGTTATATGAGTGATCTTTAATGGCCACATAGGGACACACAATTTTTTTAGTTTGATTACAACATATAAATTATAGAATTTAAAATTTATTGTAATACAATGGCATGCCTAACTATATTCTACTTTCTTCATTGATTTTGACCAACTTCAAGAGTATTATATATATCACCCTCTAGTTATGGGAGTGATCTATAATGGCCAAAAGATGACACAAAAATCAATGCCTCATGAGATTTGTAGTTACTTTTTCTAGATTCATTATGCTAATGAAGGACCAGTAGAATCTTAGTGCATTCCATGTTAGAATATATGATCATATTTACAACTAGGATCTAGTACTATGAGATAAATGAAATTGACTTAAATATAAATTAATATTATCAAAATGAACTAGGAAACTTGAGAAAAAATGAAACAACAGATGAATGCAAATTTCAAGAAAATGGAAGATGATTGATTTGATAAAAAATAAAGTACATATTATAGGAATTTTAGTGAACTAAATTTCATAAAAATAGATGGAAAGATTCATTCAAATTTGATCTAAGAGATAAATACTTGATAACTACCTATGCCAATTAAGCTATGATTAACCTACAATAAATATGTGGCATAAATAATGGTAAATATTTTACACCAATACCCCCCTTCAGCCCAACTAGGTGGAAATGAAAGATTGGGTCTCCAAAAAAGGACCTGATAAGGTACCCAAGTACAAAAAACCTCATAATGAAGAGAAAAATAAGTGGGGAAAAAATTCCTCCCAAATGAGTTTAAATCAACAACCTACTCTAAATACTAGAATAATACTAAGTCAATGATTTGGTCATGAATGTGCTCCCAAATTAAATGTATATGAATCTCAATGTGTTTGGTCTATTGGTGTTGGACTAGATTCCTACATATCTGAATAGTACTTTGATTATCACAATAGATAACTATAGGTTGTATGAAGGAATACCAAAATTAGTGAGAATACTTTGAAGCCAAATAACCTTATTAGTTGCGTCAACAACTCCTTGATACTCAACCTCTGTGGAAGATAAAGAAATAATATGTTGCTTTTTTCTAGACCAATTGATAAGACTAGACCCAAGTGAAAAAATGTAACCTGAAGTGGACTTATGACTTTGAGAATCACCAATCACCAATCTAATTCTAAACCCTTTGTTTAGTTTGGTGCAATTCCAAGTGACAATAGAAACCATGCTAACAATGTATGAAATGTTAGGATTGGTCTGATTGAAATAAATGAGACTTCTAACAAGTTAGCAATACAAAGTAGCATCAACTAGTGGTGTATTATTGTTAGGCTCAAGCTTGACTCTAAAAAGAAATGGATTTAAAGATGACTTGTAATGAGCCATGTGAAATCAAGAAAGAAGATTAGTGGTGTACTTAGGCTGAGCAAGAGTAATCCTTGTATCAAAGTATGAAATATCAATTCCAAGGAAGTAGTGTAGTAACCGCAAGTTAGTCATATGAAATATCTAGTGTAGAGTTATATTAATCTCTACAATAGAAGATTAATAGCTCCTTAAAATTATAAGATCATCAACATACATTACCATATTAACAATGAATCATCCCACCACAGGAATTACACATTATGATCTGAATGACATTGACTAAAAATAGACGTGATAAGGAAGAAATTCATTTGGAATAACAATCTTTAGGGGTTTGTTTGAGAAGATAAATGGATTTACTAATTCTACACACTAAGGATTAATCCTAAAAAAACCCGTGGTTGTTCCATGTAGATCTCTTCCTCAAGGTCTCCATGAAGAAAATCACTCTTCGCATATATCTTATGCACATCCTAGCCATATGCTATGATAGTAGCAAGTGTGAGTCAACTATAAGTCATCTTGGCCATGAGGGAAAATTTTCCTATGTAGTCTATGTCATCGACTTAAGAAAAGCCCCTGGAAACCAACTATGCCTTATATTTATCAATTGACACATCTTTTGCAAACTTGGTCTCATAGACCCACTTACATAAAACCATATTCCTTCCCTTAAAGAAGTGGAGTCAATTCCCATGAGTGATTTTAGAGTAAGGAATCATATTCCTCCTATATAGCTCTATCGCACTCATACATGCTCGATGCCTCTCAAAATATATGTGTATAAAAAAATGAGACAAGAAAAGAATGTGGCCCATCTTGATAATCTAACTATGTATGTCTACCATTTGCTAGATTCCCTACCCAAGTAGTTGCACTGTCAAGTGTCTTTCTAACCCAGACAAGGTGAGAAGTGCATGAGTTAGTTGCTAAAATATCATCCTCCAAAGCATGTGGGAAAGAAGAGTAATAAGGATTATTATCACCATACTCACTATTAGAAGAAGAAGAAGACTCTTCCTTAAGAAATGCTGGTGGATGGTCAGAGTTGTTAGAAGAATCATTAGAACTAAGTGAGTCCATAATAAAGGGAGAAATGTCAAATGTAGATTCAATAGGACCCTCTTGAAACTTAACACTTATCTCAATAAAAAAATATGTGTGGTGGGGTGGAGAAGTTGATATCCTTTGACATTATTTGGATAACCTACAAAACTGCAAGGTTTGCATTAAGGAGCCATAGCCTTGCAATTATACAAAGGTATCTGTGTCATAGCTAGAGATCTAAAATTTCTAAAGTGTTGGACTGAAAGTTTCCTTCTTGTTCAAGATTCAAAGGGAGTGATACCCTTCAAAGATTTATGAGTAACCCTATTTTGAATGTAATAAGCACATTTAATTACTTTAGCCTAGTACTATGAAGGTAGACCCTTGAAGTGTACCATACAGTTACCATCTGTAATATCGGGGGATTCGCTACTCATGAGTTCTCTTCACTCATAGAGCCTCATAGGGTGAACTGCCCTATACTACCTCAATGGAATAGCAACGTGAGTTTCATAATTCAAAAGAGCAGGTCATAGAGATTTTTTGGACAAATTACCAAGCTCTCGGCCAAAGGATGACAACGCAGAATACAGACGACAACACGGCGTGTTGGCATCCCAGAGGTGCATTGGCATCTTGTAGGGACCAGAAAGAGAGAATGCCTCAAAAAATGGCTAAGTGACGACTTACACTCTGATTTCTAAGAACCTCCAGAATGCAAGAAAGCAATAGGAAGTGATAAGATTGAAATGAAGTGAAATAGAGAAAATAAGGAGAAGAAAGGAAGGAAATACTTACAACCTTGCGAGTGATGAAGCTTCCAGCTCATGTCTTCAATACTTGCACACAAGAGAGAGAGGGAAAATTATTGGGTGGTTGTATAGGGGCCTGCCTCAGTCAGACCCCATTTTGGTGTTCCCACCTCCATAGACAACCAGATAGATAGAGAGAAAAGTAGGAAGGAAGTAAAGAGCACTAAAGCACTACAAAATAGTGTTATGCTACTCAACCAAATAATAGAGGAGAGGAGTGAAATCTTACCACCTACACCAAGAGCACTCAAGGCTAATGGGGGAGAATATGAGAGGAACTCAAGCATCTGCTGCAATGGTGTTTTGTTCCACACTTGCTCTACTGAAGTGGTGGAGTGTTGATGTTGTGCTGTGAAGTGTAAAGTGTTTGGAGATTGAAGAGATGGTGAAGAAGTTTCTTAGAGCTTGTGGAGAGATTGTGAATCTTGTGGATGAAGTCCAGAAGTGGTGAAGAGATGAAATTCCTATTCAAGGGGTGAATATGAAGAAGAGATGAAGAGAAACAACCATATTCGGGTTGGTCGTCCGAAGAGGGCATTACAAATCGACCCCTAATGGGAAGTGTAATGCATCTGCAAGCTCCAGACACGGGAATCTATTAGGGACGTAAGCTACGTGAGCATCTCTGACAAAAATGTCTCCACCGATGCTCAAAACAGGCACCAAGTGTGACTCAAGTAGTGGGATTAGGTGGAATTAAGCCTCCGAACTTTGTTTTCTAAAGTGGATGAAGGAAAAAAGGGGATTTGCACATAGGGTGCAAATTCACTCTTATACACCATCTCTTTCAAGGAATGGTTCTTGCATTCTACAAAAGTATGTTGTTGAGAAGTATAGGGAATGGTATGATACATATCTATCCTCTCTATTGTGTAAAGTATTAAAACCTAGTGTTGACATATTCCCCCAATTATTAGTTTGAAGAATCTTGATGAAATTTCCCAATTTCTTCTTAGTCAGTGCCTTAAAACCTTGAAACTTGTCAAACACTTCATATTTCTATCTAAGAAAGTAGACCCGTGTATATCTAGAAAATAATATATGAAGGTGAAAACATATATATTTCCCTAGTAAAAGATGGATGAGAAAATACCCTTGTTATATAACTGTGAGCTATCTCCAAAGTCTATCTTGCCCTCCATAACTTACCTTTCTCAAATTTTTCTTTAGGATGCTTACCAAGGGCACAACGCTAATAATCACCTTTAGAAAAAATGACTCTATATAGGAAATCCTATGACCATGTCTTGTTGACTTAACTACTTAGGATAACAACAGTTAAGATGTATGAATCATCCATGCCATAATTTTTTAATCTCATTGGAATGACTAAGAAAAGCTATGGGATAAATATCTAATGTATAATATGAGAAGGTATATAAATTGGAATTATGATCTTCCCTATCCATTGCTACCAAATCATTGTTATGAAACTTTATGATCTCAACTATGTCTAGATTAAAAATGACCCTCATGTCTTTCCCTATGCGATTAATTTGATACATTGATAGGAGATTAGCTAAAAGTGAAGGGAAATTTCAAAATTTTGAAAATGGGCCTACTTCAAATTCAATAGATCCTCTCCCTATAACTGAAGTTGGAGTATCATTACCCAAACTGTTGATAGTAGACATACTAGAAGGCTCTAAGGAAGATAACTCAACCTACAATTAACCAATGTGGTTTGAAGCACCAAATTCAATAATCCAAGATGGAGATGATGTGAAAGTTGTAGCAACTCGAGCTTGCCCTTAGACTTATCTTTATCATTTTCCTTAGTTGATTCCTGATTTGACGAGGAGAGTTTGATGGAATTTCAAACCCCTATATTGTTCTTTTGAATAAGATGATAAAGATGATCAATCTATTTTTTCATGCACTTGTTCTCATCATGGCCATTCCCCTTACAATAAGAAAAAATAACTCTTTCTTTCTTAGGTTTTCCTCAAGATGAAGAGTTTTGAGTGTTAGGTTTGGATGAATCTGATTTTGGTTCTGTCTTACTCCCTTTTTCCTTTTGTTGTGATTATTTCTTCCCTTGTTTATAAGTCTTTGGTTTCCCATTCCCAATAATAAGGGATTGAGATTTTGTAGATTTCAATGTCTCCATATGAATTAACTTATCTTTATTTTGTAGATTTCAATGTCTCCATATGAATTAACTTATCTTTCTCCCTAGTTAATTTGCAAATATATTCATCTAAGGAGGTAATTCTCCAAGTGGTTCCCATATCGCTCTTGGTTGAGTAGAAAGTGGAAACAAACATTGAGTAATTAGGACCTAGCATAGAGAGGATAGAGATAACTAGTTGATCACCCCTTTTCTCCATTCAATGTTCCTTAAGTTGCAAGCTTAGTGATTTAAATCTAGTGAAGAAATATTCTAAGGTATCAAAAGAATTGGAGCTCAAGCTAATGAGCTCATTCTCCAACTCATGGATTCACATTTCATCTTTCCTCTTAAACAAAATTTTCAATGTTGTCCAAACTTGATTAGGCATATTTAAAGCTTCAACATGAAACGTAAATTTTGGAGACACAATTAGAGACAAGAAACCAAAGCATTGATCATATTGATTGAACCACTCAACTTTAGCACTTTTATTTGGAGGCCCCTTTTCTATCCTCATTGTAGCTCTATATAACCCCTTGTTCTTTAATATAAGTTGAATCTTAGTTTTATATTGATGGTAGTTAAATGGAGTTAGAAGAGGAATTGGAACATTTGAATCCATGATTTAGTTTATTGTTGCAACCAAACTAGAAGTCTAGAAAATAAAAAAGATGGGAAGAAGTGCAGATAACACATGAACAACTCCTAAAATTTTGTAATTTATAATTATAGTGCATAGGCAAGTCCAATTGGAGTGAAAAATGGAACTTTATAATCCTAGTGCGGAATCTACTCCAATGGATTAGGAATGAAAAATTGACCACTTAAAAAAATGACATTCAATTTCGAGTTGCCAATTGAAAGTTATGCCAACTTTATCACAACAAAATGGTTTACAAAATTTTCAAACAAATTGAAGAAAACAAATTAAGAATGAAATGGAGTGTAAGCCCCCTGAGTTGGTTATGACCAGTAGTAAAATATCCCTATGACAAGGGGCTTATGTGACCAAAATGATGTCACCTTGTGGACCTCAACAAATTATGAAATTTGTAAATGAATTGTGCAATAAAAGTTGTGATTAAATATGACACCCATCACACCTATGCAATTTAAATTGCAGCTATGTAGGATGGAATTTGAATTCAAATTGTCTTGTTTCCCACCTTCTATGCTAATTTTCATTCCCACTGTGGACATCGATTGACCAAAAAATATTGTGCTCTATGAAAACTTGAGCTACATGCCAATGTCTGACCATGTTGTCCATGCCAATCTACAAAACTTGACTGCACCAACATCTTCTTCTCATACTCAGTATAAAAATATGGCCAAATTCACTAGATGTAAAAAGGCAACAAATTCCATGCCAAAATAGAGATTGATCGACCAATTGCTTGCATATCCACACCAAATACAAGTAATTTTTTCCAAAATATGCAAGTCAAAAAACAAAGTTCACGCCAAGAATATACCAAAATGAAAATTACAAGTCAATTTTGGCAAAATTCAAGTTGATTTTCAAATCCAAAACATTGCAGAATCTTCATGAATGAATTTCATTCGCATCAAGCATAGCTTGATACCATGTCAAAATAAGCTAAATTGAAACAATAAACAAATGCAAATTGTATGCAAATGGAAGATGATTGATTTGATGAAAAATAATGCACATATATAGGAATTTGAGTGAATTCATTCCATAAAAATGAGGGAAAAGGTTCATTCAAATTTGACTTCGAGATAACTACTTGGTAACTACTTATTCCAACTAAAAAGTGATTAACTTGTAGTAACATATGTGGTGTAAATGATGGTAAATATTTTACACCAATAAATATTATCAAAAATAGTTAAGTCTTCAATATATTGAAAGAGCTCACAATGATTTCTTTGTTATATTTCAAGAAATAAAGATAGCTACAAATATATAGTCTTAGTTTCCAAATCTAATAAGGATACAAATAAGACATAAAACCAAAAAAGTGAGGGATTTCTTATTCATGTTTCTAAATCTATGAAGATAAGTAAAAGGTTGAATCCCTTAAATGTGTAACTCATTATCCTATCTTACTCAAGTAATTAAAAATAAATTACCTAAGTTATATTAAATAATATTTATAATATTATTGACAAGATTAAGACATATCCTAAAGTAACAAATATTGTACACTAGCACTCCACTAAGTGCAACTTAGGGATATGATAAAAAAACAAATATTTAATGATGGTTCCTAGAAATAAGGCCATGCTAAATATTGAATTACAAATAAACAATTATAAATGAGGAAATGAAGAAAATCCATAGGAAAAAAAATCCCCCCAAAAGAGAGAAAATAAAGATGGACTAAGAAGCCCCAAGAAGAGTGTCATAAAACCCTACAAGATAAGGCCCATGTGTGCCTCCATAAAGAAGAGAGAGAAGAGAAATGCAAAATATTGCATGATGAGTGCCATAATAGGTTCCTCTACAATGGATGATGCATTTTATTTTTGAAATAAAGGAACCTCAAGCTATGAAACTATTGAATTACCACTCAAATGAAATATAGAAAGGAATCAAGATGACTATTTTTGGAATTTATTCATGTGTCTTGATATCAATGCTAAACAATGATCATATTACAATATAAAATTAAAGAATAATGACCATTTAAGTGTGAAACCTAGACCAATGTGAATTAGTATGTCAAATAAGTAGCATGATATGGTAGAGAGAGAAAGAGATTATTGATTAGGCGAATAATTAAATGGAATCTATCATCAAATACAATTATATAATTTTTTTTGAGAGTTTCATCAAGATTCAAAAGGTAGAGTTTCCACAAATAGATGTGAAATGTTTTTTAAGTAAGCCTCCTAGTGAAGTGGATCTTGTAGAAATAAAGAACCCTCCTATAGAGAATCATTAGAAGCTCTAAAAGAAGTTACTCTAAACTTTGATGAAGCAATAAGAGAAGAAGAATTTAGAATGTCCTCTAAATAATATGGGCCATCAATGTATTCTAACAAAATAGACTAATCATCCCATTAGGATGTGTTTACACAAGATGGGGAATTATAAGTCCCAGTATGCACCTATTCATCTAACGAAATGTGATTGTTAGATGAAGGTCTAGAGTCTCCATACAAGTAATGAATTATGGTCCAAGTGGTGAAAGCGAACTTAGTGCACTCTATGTGATGTAGAATATCCTTAGAAATAGTAAAAAATATTAGTCCATAGAACATTCCATTGTTGTTCAACCATGCATTATTTTTTTCATAGTCGCTTGGCTTAAGAATGAGTCCCAAGAGATAAGGCAATATACATTTCTTAAGGAAGTGATTCTTTATCTCTTTTTTAAAGAAAAAAATTCTTTGAAGTAATCTTGAAAATATAAGTATGAAATTAATGCTAAATCCATGATGAAACCCCCCAAAAGTCTAACTTTACCATAGTTTGTGATAACAATAAAACCATAAGACATTTTCATTCTAATTTAATCAATAAATTTCTCAAATAAATTATTTGTAACTTTATAATTAGTACAAATAAAATTTTCACAAGAAGATATTACAAAGTGGTATTCATTCCAATGCCTTAAAAATGCTCAAAATAGGCTCTATGATGAAATTTCTTTTTTTAAATAAAATCAATAAAAATGACTCCACTACAAAGTACACAAAGTTATGCACTTAAAAAAAAGTCACCAAGAAAGGTATTTATATATGTCAAAATAGAGCCTCAAAAGTTATGAAAATGAGAATATGTACACCTATGAGAATATATAAATTATGGTCAAAATTCACATCAAAATTATAAAATTCCCACACTACTATATAGAGTGTAGAAAAATAGCCAAGATAAAATAAATGCTTCAAAATTGGAGCTAATATGCCCAAGATCTCACCCTTTGAAAATTGTGTGCAAAAGATAAAACCCCAATGGTTAAGGGGTAGGATTGTAGGGAGAAAAGGTGCTTATGTTATGATCACATCATTTCTTGAAAATTCTAAGATGTCATTAAAATATTCTATATGGATGGAATATTCTAAATTTGTTATTGAAAATTTAGAAACACACTTCATATTATGAAATTGACTTGCTTTTGAATGCTCTTGATCATAAGTTTGCCAATAGTTTTCTAGATTGCTCTTGTTAGATTTCAAATGATGCAATAACTAGATATTTATAGGCATTTATTCTAATTTCCCAAAAATTAAATCCCGACAATTGAATTTAAATATTTGAATTTCAAATAATAAAATACCGACACCGACATATTTAAATTTGGAGCCAAAATAGGGTGACATAGGTGCCCTAGGTGCTAGTGTCCCAACCCTAATTTTGAGGGTTTAAAGTTTCATGGAAAAATTATTAAATGAGAGAATTTGTTTTATGCTTGCAAATTGTCATAAAACACTTAAAATAATTTGTAGAATGCATAATTTTGGAAATTCTAGGAGCTTAATTAGGTACCATAACTTAAAGGGGAGCAAAACATAGTGTGGAATTGCCAAGGGTGATGATTTACAATGCTATAATGGTTACTGTAAAAAAATAATTATGATTTTTTTTATTTTTCCGACTTTAGTACAATCCTATGCATGATTTTGTAGGGCTAACATCACAACAATATAACTAGTGGGTTTTTTTCATTGTAAATTTTTAGTTTACCAACACTAAAATTTATTTTTGACATCTACTATAAATATTCCCAATATATTTGTTGGGCCTAAATATTAAGTCCAACATTGCTTAGGACCTAGTGGCACTACTCCATTCACCACAAATTTCCACCAACTTGTAAGCTAATTCCCACCATCATTTTTCATCTCTTCACCAATTTTTTTTACTGTTTTCACTCAAATTATTCCTGAAACCCATAGGATCATATCATTGTAGGTCACTTCCTACCAGTGGTCTAGTTGCCATCTATTCATGGATCGGATGTTGCCTAGTCATGGATTGATCATTACCTAGGAGAGTGGTTCCATTTGTTTGCAACTTGCTAGCCACTATAACCCCCTCCAACCATATTGAAAAGGGACCTCTTTTATTTTTTCCAAACTTGGGCAAATGGAGTTAGCTTTTTGTAAACAAGATATGATCAAATTTTTTATTTTGAACACTTTCTAATGGTTCATATCTTATTATCAAAATTTGTCAGTATATTTGATCACCATCAAATTCATAACATTATTTTTGGCTCCCACCTTCCTGGTCTTTTGTGGTTGGTTGCTGCTTTTTCTGCTTTTTTCCTTTTTTGCAACCTGTTTATTCTGCTGGATTTTTTTTGTCCTCTTTCTTTTGTTGTAAATTTGGTGGTTTCGGGTCCCTATAAAACCCATTTTTTCCTTTATCAAAAACATTATTTTTGGCTCCCATTAAAAATTTTCTTCTATTTCTAATTTTCATGATTCTTATGATATTTAAAAGGTATTTTAGATCTAATCATATCTATTCATGCACTTTTTTCAAAATCTACTCTAGGTTTTTTAATTTAGTTTTTCATTATTTCACATTCTAGTTGATTACTTTGACATCTTGGAACCTAGAAATATTCTATTTGCATGATATGAATTCATTTTAGTTGATCTATACACATTGAAGTTATTGGTCTCTAATTTTATAATTTGAGAAGGTATCATGAATTTTACTATTCATTATTCTATAATAATCCTAGAAAAGGATAATTACGTGTCTTGTAAAAAATGACATCTTGACACATATTAGGTGGCTCAATATTTTACCTTAGTTTTATGGAATCATACTTGGACCAAAAAAACTAGGGAGTAGAACAACAAGGGTAATCATCAACCATGTTGTAGGATTGGTTTTTTCTAGTGTCGATCTTGACACTATCTGTGTTGTATCGAGCATTCATTGTCCACACACTTTGGACCAAAATTTTCAAGATATATGGAGACCCTCATATCTCTCCATCCCTAGAGGATCCTACTACATATTATCTCATTCTGCTTGATGATGCAGGTAGCATACCCTTTGATGATGATACTTTGGAGCCCGAAGTTGAGTATATCATAGGTCTTGCATGTTTTGATGGTACATAGACTTGTTTCCTTACTCCCAAAAATTCTATAAAGATAACATTTTCATATTTTGTTGTTCTTGATGAGATTAGTATCGCCACGTCTATAGCCCCTATTGATTTAGTACATCAGGACATTAATAATATTCTATACATAACTACAATGGATTCATATCTAGTAGACACATTATCTTTATTTTTGGCATCTCATATTGAAAATTAGGAGGATTGATTTGAGGACATTCATCTCCATCAAGCTATGATAGCCCATCATTACTATATTTGGATCTTGTTCTACACCCATCTTCACAATATTTAAGATTAATGTCACTTGATTTCATCATGTGGATATTTTAGCATTTTTCAAGATAAACATTTGGATTTGGATTCCCTGTTCATCCAACTCATGGGAATAATATCTATAATCACCAATGGATCTATTTCTTGATAAGAAAAGATTTTATTTTTGCAATCAATATATTGTATTCTAGATTTAGGCTTTCATCATTGGCATAGGAGGTACTTCTTTATTGGGGAATTCATATTCTTATCTTCTCTCCCCTACTTGGGGGATATTTATTGTACTTATGTGAGATAAGTAGTCCTTGGGGGCTCATGTCAAGTCCTACTTCTTTCTTTCTTTTACTAGTACACATTTATTTCATTTTTCTCTCTTTTGAAGAGGATTTTTTCATGTGGTTTTCTCCTTTTCTTTAGTTATGATATATTTATATGCTTATATATGGGTACCTCATTAGGACTTGTAGCTAAGAACCATCTACACATTCATTATTAGAGTTTTATCTTCTCCCTAAGTTTTACTTAAGAGACATTGTTAGATTAAAATAGGAAAATTGTCTAATTAATTAATTAATTATTAATTAGGTTCCATTTTACTTTATTATACTTAAGTTAAACTTAGGTATGTGCTTTTTTGTCTCATAGCATAGGATAACCTAGATACATGCCATGATATAATTTAATCCTCACCTAGGGTTTCATCTAAGTTTTCCTTTTTATTTTTATTTTATAATGATTCATTGTTATATATTGTAATCATTCAAATATTTATTTAGATCAATGCAATTCTCAAATTTGTATAGAAAATCAGTTGTGTTTCTCTCTCTTTGTAATAGGTGTTTTGGTTGTAGGTGATTTATGAAAGTTGTGGGGTTAACAATCAACTCCAACAATGCTAAGAACTTTGCTTGGCATTCCCTTTTACCTTTTGTGCAACCTTTTTCATCTCTTTTTTCATTTGAGGTTCGACCCCAACATGCAAGTTTACAATTTCATTTTTGTTTTCTTCAAACTTCTTGCCACACATTTCCCCCTTGTATTTCAAGGTTTGGCCTCAAAATACAACTTACATTTCCCTACAAAAAAACTAAATACAACTTACATTTCCCTACAAAAAAACTAACATAAAAAATTCTAATTAAAATATTTTAATCCATAAGTTTAAAATTATTAATATTGGATTTGTAATTTTAAAAATACATACTAAACAAGACCAAAAGCTTAAATCTCAAAACAACTAATTGCAAGCAATCAAGAAGATGCTAGTAGTACGACTCTTGACAAGACTTGAAAATGAAAGGCCCCTAATTCAATGAGAATTAGAGGTGTTTAGTAACCCTCAACAATAGATTTCAAATGTGTCTAATAAGTGCAATTCAACTCTAAGTGTCAATACTACACGGTTTCAATAATAATAGTTAGAGCCATGTCCCTTCGACAATTATATCAATTTATTTAAAATAGTTAATTTATATAGTTCTCGTTCATTTGAATAATAAATCATGTAATCATATCTATCTTATTGAATAATACAAATCTTTTTGGATTTATAAGAACTTTAATGATGTCACGCTCTATTGTTGTAGGTGATGTTTTTCATCAACAACTTTCCAAACACACATCTACCAGAAGATTTCATACTAAATTGAGTACTGCCTATTTCTAGTCCTCTCATTTTAATAAGAAGAAGCTTCCTAACCAAATTTACAAGACAATAAAAATCTAATAACCCCTATGACCTCATGCTGATGACACACCTTTACAAAAGTATTGGTCTCACTTTAAATACTAATTTTAAATTATTATAAGACATTGTAAACCAAGTAATCCAAGTATTTCCTTTTTCCTATAATAGTAAATAAGGTCTCTAGCTAAAAGCCCTAGCATGAAAAAGGTCCATAGTCAAAATAGAGGTGCCTACCTCCAAACCGGAAGGCTAACGCGGTTTGACGGTGTGCATGAAAAAGGGAAATATATGGTTTGGTATGTTACAGTGAGACAAAGTTGGCGGTCAAGATTTGACGGTAGAAGAGTTGTTATTTACGTATTTTCCGGCAAGTCAGTGGGGAGAAAATGTGGGGGGGAAGGTGAAAACTAACTCCATACACGTAAAAGATTATTTTCTGATTATTTTCCAATACTAGAAAACTGAATTATTCTCCCATATTTGTTGGTTGATGAGGTGAGCGTATGAAATGTTAATATAAAAGTGTGGAGAATGTGCTTTTATTTTATTATTATGTTGTGTTAGTATTATTTGGATCGTCATGAAGTGAATTCATATCAACTTTGTTAATGTTATTGGAAACAATAATTATGTATGCTCCAACTTTTTATTTTTAATGTCTGCCGGATGAATTTGGTGTGTAGTAATGTATTATTTTGTTTGTATTCTATAGTGTTAATTTATTATTCAAAATGTTTTTATTGTTATTGGCATCCTTCTTGTATTTCATATCCTTTATTCTTTAAAATTGATTTTTTTTCATTTATTTAAATAGGCCTTGTCTTTTCTTTGTTCTTTTGCCACATCATGTGTGATTGAGATGTCTACAAAAGAGATGGGTATCTATATATGGCAAGTGCATTAATTATTGTAAGTTAATATATTTCTTAAGATTGGTTGAGTTATAAATTTGATTGGGATTGTTTTTCACATTATTGAGGGTTAGAAAACTAAAAAGAATTAGTGTTCATATTCGACTTGTTGATTTTGTGGGTCAGGGGGCCTAGCTCAATTGGCTAAAGCACCCTGTGAAAAAAGTTTACTAGGCACACTGCAATTTATAGAGGGGGCTACCCGATTCTTGCAATCTAATAAAAAAAAACTTGTTAATTTTGTAAATTTCAGTATTTCAATATATTTATTAAAGCATTGTCAAACATAATGTTTATTATGAACATCATAATTATTAATCCTTATTTTAGCAATATATATTTTAATCCTTAAGATCATGGTGCAGTATTTCATTATGAAGGTTATAAGTGTTAGGTCTCTTTGTAATGTATTGATTGCATTTAATTATCTTTAGTTAATTACTTGTAAATATATTTAAAGAGAAGAAAAATGAATACTTTATACTTTTATTCATTCATTTAATATTTATTTTCAACCTTGTTGTAAATATGATGTCTATTGAAAATTGAGGTAATTATGTAGCTTAATACTTTGTAAAACTTTATGATTGCTAATCTAAATATGTATTCTTTGTTACAAATTCTTTGTGGGTGATTATCTGATTACTTCATTTTATCATTTGTAGAATGAAGACAAAAGGTTGTAGAAGAATTAGATAGAATATTAGAAGATACACAACATATACCGTGGAGAAACCCTTTTGGGAAAAAACTCCACCAAGGTCTAATCAATGTATTATTTAATCTCTAAAGTAGATTATAGTCACTCTAATCTTTGCTTGAGAATGCTTCTTTTGCCTTCACCAAATCTTCTTCACAATCTGCAATGAAAACTGATACAAACTCTCTTCAACTTGCTTGAGATAAATAGGCAATATTCAACCTTGTAAACTCCAAAGAGTTACAATTACAAAGATCAATCCCTATATTTCACAAAAGGTATGCCTATCTCTTGCAAGTAGAGTTCTACCATGAAGAACAATGCCAAAAAATGAGCTTCATCCATTTGGGTGTCCCAAACTGAAGTCACAATTGAACCTTGATTCCGTAGATATCTTCAAAGCTTATCCTCAAAGTAGGCACCCAAGAATGGACCCACTTAACTCATCCTTCTGAAATATCTTAGCATGCAAAAGAGTTAACTCCAAGAAGCCAACTTGGGTGCCCAAGGTGGGTCCAAGTCATTCTCTATTAACTGAAACATATCTCTCCACCATTCATGCAAGAATGGTCATCCCCTATTAACTGAAGGTAATAACTTGTTATCTGTCATGCAACTCAAGTCATTAATCATGCATTCCAAGTTAACTAAAATCAACTAGAGTTCAACTAAAACTAACTAAAGATAATTGAACCTTAACTGAACTGAACTGAACTAAACTAAACTGATTATGAACTAAACTGAACTGAACTAAACTTCATGCATGTAAACATCAATCCCTAACTCCTATGATCTTTACGTGCATTCAAAAGTGTTATCTTTTACTCCAAACAATTAACTTAACTTAAGGTGAGTGTCACCTTCCATGTGGACACCTCATGTTAGGAACTCATATTGGATTCCCTCACATGCTCCTAACATTTAGAATTAATTAAAAATGTCAATTAACATGATTATTTCATTCAATATTAATCTCTTTCTAATCCTAGTGTTGGGAAACACTTTCCAAGGACTTAGGAGATACATGAAATAAATAATGTTTAGGATTGCAATTAAATGGCATCCTATTTCCAACAATGTCCAAAGTTTTAGTTTAAATCTTATTGTATCCATGAAATAAGAAAACCTATTAGACTTTAACCTTCCAAGATCTATATGTCTAGATCCATTCTATTGCACACCCATTTATTGATCTTGAAGGGGACAAAAAGTGTGATTCTATCTTCTAGATACTATCATGTTCTAATTCAATAATGATTCTTGGTTATTTCAACCTAACCCTTTTGTCAAATAGAATTATCATTTACAACTTATGTGTCAAAATATTTGAGTTGAATTGGACTAGAATTTCATATTTAAGGACAAGCCCTAGGGAATTAATAATCCATTGAAAGACCATCCAATTGAACTAGAACAAATTAAGAGCAACATCAAATTCTAGCATTCAAAAAATGCATTAATCATCAATAAATACCACACAAAATATTTTGCACCATGTATCCTTTGGGTGTTTAAATATTGTGGAATAGTTCTTAGGGATGAGAATTATAGTTAAGTAAGTTTTGCACTTGAACCTCATATAAAAAATACCTAAAGGTTGATCTTGGTGAGAAACTTGTTCTAAAAGTAGATGTATATTTAGAAGTATATAGGTTTCAAAAGTTTGTGGTGATAAAGGATGAAATTGAGGTCATCTAAATAGAAGTGTGTCACCAATTGAATGAATCATGTGTTATAACATCTAAACAAAAGGAAGGGGTTAGTGGGGTTTGCAATAAATTTTATAATTAGATTTAATTCTAGTTTTAGTGTAGTATATAAGTTAAGCAAATGAACTGTTGCAAGAATGGAAATGTTTTCATTGATGTCAATAGGAAGTCTAGTGACTGGTGTTGTCATTGATGTCAATAGGAATTCTAAGTGACTGGTGTTGTCATTGATGCCAATTATAGGATGAAGATGTTGAGGATATTGAGAAAATTGTGAAAAGAGGAAAATAGGTTGTGCATGTGTAGTTGAGACTTGAGGAAGTGTTGTGAGTACATGGAGCTATTCATTTTTTGTAGAGTTTAAAGATGAGTTGGAATGAGTTGAGATGATGGTTTTGGTATGTGGTTCCCAAGTTCTTTTGAGAAAATTTAATAAACAAAGTAAACCGTATTGTGCAAATGATCATAACGTACTCCATATTGTGCTCCACATTATTTATGTGTTGATGAGCTATTCCTATGTGGATCTTACAAGTTATTCAAGAATGGCAGAGGTTGCTATATTCAAAATTTGGTTTTCTGGATCAGTGTACAGTGCGATATATTTTCACCAGTGTGTGAAGATCAGTTGTTCAATAATGTTTTATATGGTTTGGGAGAAATGTATTTGCTCCACATTCCTCCATTGTTTGGCTTCAGGTTGTGTAGATTTGGGAAGTTGTTCATAATTCTCTCATCTTTTTGTGTTCAAATTTTTACTTGATTTGATGTAGTATAGTATGATTTTCATTTATTAGTGTGCAAATAAGGGTTATCAATTATCTTGAGCTAAACTATTTGTTGATGTGAAGCTTGGTTGAAGTATTTGATGAATATCAAGTAGTTCATGGATTATTTTGGATTGAGTTCAAGTAAATTATGTTTTCTAGAACTTTCAGCTTGATAGATAAGGAAGTGTGTTCTTAATGTTTATGGTGTTTTGCATGGGTGTTGGCTTACCTTGTGTTTAACATTACATGTGAGGCTTGTGGAAGTGTGTTAAAGTGTGTTGGGATCTATTTGGGTCCTAATTAAGGATTTATGTAGGCCACCTTCCATTCCTATCCACCGCAAGAATGTTTGGGTTCCAACCTAATTTGAATTTGAATGTATAATGGCTAGTGGATGACATTGGAGAATGTTTTGAGGTAGAGGTTGATATAAATATGAACATGGTGTTGATGCAAGAGAATACAAGAAAGTGCAAGAAGCAAGATAGATGTGAAGATTGATGTGAGTAAAGTGTATGTGATGTGAATTTGAGCAGAGTAGTGTAAACTTCATGTTAGGGTTGTTGAAGGCAGTGAGTTGAAGGAATCCAAGATCTTTCATGTGAGACTACGAAAGTGTTCAAGCAATTGTGGTGGACTCCTTGTTGCATTGAGAAGTGTTTCTCTATGTAACATTCTTCTTCTATATTCTTGTATTATTTCTATAGCAGTGAGCCTTGGTTGTGAGACTTTTTGGACAATATGTCCTATTTTGACAATGAGCCTCTTTGTATCAGTTTTGCTATTACTTATATTGTGAGCTAATCCTCACTGTGGTTTTTCCCTCATTGGGTTTTCCACATAAATCTAGTGTTCTTATGTGTGTTGTGTTGTGATTTTAGTTTTTGTTATCTACATTTCATGCTTAATCATTTTAACATAATAAGAGTATATTGAATGCTTGTGGACTTGTTTACTATTGAGGGTTTTGAAGGTTAAATTTGCTACAAATGATTCACACCCTCCTCTTAGTTGTCTTGTTCATTTCAACAACTAGTATTATAGCAAGGTTCCTTGAAGAAGAGCTTAATCGCTTGAGGTAGATCCAATATGGTGAACAAGATTCCTTTGGAATACCCTAGATTTGATGGAACAAATTATGCATTTTGGAAAACATAGATGGAAGGATATTTTTGCGCTCAGGGATATAAAATTGAGAAGGCCTTTTAGACTCCATACACTCCACCTCTGAATGGTCTGAGTACAAGTGTAGAGGTCAAGGCGCATGAGATCAATGTTAGGGAAAGGTACATTATTACAAATGGTCTTTCAAAAACTAAATTAGTTAAAGTTATGAGTTTGAATATTGCTAAAGAAGTTTGGGATAAGTTAGAAATAATTTATGAAGGAGATCCGAAGGCCAAGCAAGAAAAGCTATAGAACATGAAGGCATAATTTGAAATGATGCAAATGTATGGGGATGAAATAGTTAAAGGATACATTCAAAGAATTGACAAATTGGTGAGTGATATGAGAGATCTTGGTGCAATGGTTAAAGAATCTAAAGTGGTGAAGAAAATTATCAGATCTCTTCAAGATTGCTACAGTGAAAAGGTATCTACTATTGAGGAAATAATTGATTTTGATAAATATTCTAGAGATCAATTGATTGGTACTTTGACTACATTTGAAATGAGAAAACTGAAGAAAGGAACAAAAGTGGAGATTTCTTTCTAGAGACAAAGATTTTGGCACCAATTGCTTTCTATCACTTCTAGGGTATTTCACCTAAAAGGAGAGAGGTAGGCCAAAATGGGAAATGTCTACACTCAAGACTAATGCAAATATGAATGAAATATACCTAAATGTAATGTCCTAAATGCAATAAACTGATAAAAGATATTGATTATTAATGCAAAAGATCTAATAAAATGTAAAATGTAAGATCTAGGGACTAATTCACCTAGATATGCAAAAAGACCTAGAAATGAAAGTAGACTGTAACATAAATGGATGAACTTGTTGGAGACTAGAAATGACTTCTGAAATGTTGTTGATGCTAAAAATTTGGCCTACTATGACTCATTCACCATTCTAGGTGAATTAGTCCCAGATTTGGGAAACTATTTTGAAGCCTGTTTTAGACAAATGGATATCCAAAACTGCAGAGAACACTTTTTAGGCCTGTTAGTGGGACTCATTCAACTCTAATGGTGAATTAGTCCACTTATAAATTTCTAAAAATCTAAAAGTGGAAACAGAAGCCCTCGGTTTACACTTCGGTTCCTGACAGGTGTCCACCTTTGAAAGTCTGATTTTTGACACTGTAGGCAACTTTTTGTTGATTTCTTGACTTGGTCAATAAGGAGATATCTTCAAAAACTTTGCAACTTGATCTTTAATGATTCCCATGTCTTCAAGATGCCTAAATCTACAAACACACAAGCAGAGAAGGATAAATGTTGAATGTTAGGGCATGGGGGTTTGCCTTGGTCAAACCCCTTTTTAGGTAATTAAACCAAAATGAAGAAATGATGTAATGACGCATGAAACAATGGAGTTAATACCTTTCCATGATGATTGATCTTGATTTTCTACAACAATAGATGAAGAATCTACCCTTGAATGTCTGAAAAATGATCTTGAATGACTTGGAATATTAAAACCCTAGCTTGCTTGTCTTGAGAGAGAAGATAAATGATGAATGAAATGATTAGGTTAAGTTCTATAAATTAGGGTTTAGAATCTTGTATTTATAGGAAATCCACCTATTTTTCTTGTTAATTTGATCACTAAGGCCGACATGGAGAAAAATTAAACTTAAAACCTAATTTTTCCCGCTTAAACCCTGAAAATGGCTCAAATGGGACTCATTCACGATCAAGGGTGAATGGGTCCCACCTGGATGGGACTGATTCGTCCTTAATGGTGAATGGGTCCCATAGGGGCCATTTTGCTAGCTAGAATGTCGGGAAGTAAGGAAATCAGGTTTATATGATGACTTTGTAAGTTTTTTAAATGATGCCTTAGGATGTAGAATATGGGGTCATAGGGGCCTATTAATGATTATGTAAAGGTCAATTAGGGCCAAGGACACAAAGTTCAATGTGAAAGTGTGATTAAATACATCATTAAAATGAGGTCCACATAGCCTAGAAAGGCACAACATCCAATATGAATGTGTAGGACACATTACAACACTCGATTAGAGTTAAGTTTAATTCACAAGCCTTCTAGATTGAGGGGAAAATGGGTCCACTAGTCTAGAAAATTGTGAAAGTGGTTTACAACACTTTACAACACCTTTACAAGACATTGATGAATGCATTTGCAAGGGTCCAAGACCTAATGTGGACATGTAAAATACCTCACAACACCAAATCAAGGCCTCATTAAGTCCAATTTATCATCAATTATTCCCATATCAAGCAAGAAAAAAGGGATACTTTTTCTGTGTCCACACTTTCAAGGCTAACAAATTAGCAAAAGTTGAAGAAACAAGTGAAGAAGATCATTATGATCTAGAAGCTAACTTCGCAAGGAAGATGAAAAAGGGCACTGGTAAGTATCAAGGAAAATTACCTTTCAAATGTTTTAGCTATGAGATAGGTCATTATGCTTCTAGATGTCCAAAGAGAGTTGTGAACAATAAGAACAAATGAAATAAAGGGAAGATGATTAAGAAATATTACTATGTGAGAGAAGATGTTGGTATTTCTGATGATGAATCTAATTATGGGGATTTTGATGATAATGAATATTTGTTTTTGGCTATAAAAGAAGAATTTAGTTCTGCTAACCTTGAAAGTTGTGTGAAGGAATGTATTGCAGAGAAGAAGGATAAGGTTGAAGGTACTTTGGTATTTGCATTTCATGTCAAAGAAGATAAGAATTTTTGGGTTATTGATAGTAGTTGTTCAAATCATATTACCGGAGACAAAATTAAGTTTTTTAAACTTGAAAAATATGATGGAGGATTAGTTAAATTTGGAGGTGATTCAGGAGCTAAGATTTGTGGAATAGGTTAAACCAGTTTTGATGGCAAGCATAATACTAAAAATGTATACTATGTTAGGGGATTAAGACATAATCTATTAAGTGTTGGAAAAATGTGTAGCAAAGTATATAACATTGTATTTAAGGATGAAGAATGTGAGATCCAAAAAGGGTCTGGAGCTGTGATTGCTACAGGTAAGAGAACATAAGGAAACATCTATCAGCTTAAGGGTCTTGATGGTCATTTCTTTATGTCATAGACCTTTAATGATAGTTGGTTATGGCACCAGAGGATGTTTCACATGAATTTTTATAATTTGGAAAGGATTAGTTTGGTTCATGTTGTGAGAGATTTACCTAAGATCATAAAACCTATCAATGTTGTTTGCAAGAATTGTCAATTTGGAAAACAAAGTGTAGCTTTAAGGGAAAGGAAAAATCTGCTAGGTCCAAACTACTAGAATTAGTGCATATAGA
Organism: Sequoia sempervirens; assembly: GCA_007258455.2. Taxonomy (NCBI): domain Eukaryota; kingdom Viridiplantae; phylum Streptophyta; class Pinopsida; order Cupressales; family Cupressaceae; genus Sequoia; species Sequoia sempervirens. The sequence continues at coordinate 863,908,902 of VDFB02281492.1, read as the reverse complement.
TCTTTTTTTTCCTACAAGGGTGAGAAGTGACCTACAAGGTGACAGGTACTTTATGCTTTTGATTGATGATTACTCTAGAATGACATGGTTTACTTTTCTTAGAGAGAAATATGATGCATTAGATAAATTCCAGACATTTAAAGCTATGGTTGAGAATGAAATGGATTTGAAAATAAAGTGTGTGAGGTCTGACAGAGTGGTGAATTCACCTCCAATGAGTTTAACATGATTTGTGAAGTTCATGGAATAAAGAGGATTTTTTCTACCCCTAGAACTCCTCAACATAATGAAGTTATTGAAAGGAAAAACAAAACTATTCAAGAAGCTGCAAGGACTATGATGAAAGAGGAAAATATATTGGAACTCTATTGGAGAGAAGCTATTCATACTGTTGTTTACATACTTAACAGAGTTCAAGCTAGAGCTAACAATACAAAGACTCCTTGTGAGCTATGGTATGGAAATATTCCTAAAGTGAATTACTTTAGAGTGTTTGGAAGCAAATGTTATATCAAAAGAGATGAAGAAAAATTGGGAAAGTTTTATGCAAGGTTTGATGAAGGTATCTTCCTTGGATATTTTATTAAAATCAAAGCTTATAGATGTTACAAAAAAGGGTTGAGAAAGATAGTCGAAAGTGAAAATGTTAAGGTTGATGAAAACTTGCATAATTCTATTACAGTAGATGGATACATGTGTCAGATGAACTTGTTTATAGAAGAGTAGAAGGAATATTTTATGAATAAGAGGTACAGGATGAAGAGGAAGAAGCTCCGGAGAAGACCCCTAAAACCCCTAAGTATGTGCAAATGAATCATTCTGAAGATCAAATTATTGGAGATAAGAGGAAAGGTGTACTAACAAGAAGAAAAGCTATTGAAGTTGAGGTAAATTTTTGCTTACTTTCCAAAGTTGAACTTAAATCAGTAAGTGAAGCATGTAAGGATGTACAATGGATAAAGGAAATGGAAGAAGAAATTATGCAGATATAGAAGAATCAAACTTGGGAATTGGTCCCTAGATCGGAAAACAAGAACATAATTGGAACTAAATGGGTATTTAGGAACAAGCTAAATGAGAATGGAGAAGTTGTTAGGAAAAAAAAAGACTTGTGTGCAAGGTTTACTCACAAGTAGAAGGCATAGATTTTGAGGAGACTTTTTCTCTTGTGGCTAGGATGGAAGCTATCAAAATGTTTTTAGAATTTGCAATACATAAAGATTTTAAGGTCTATCAGATGGATGTGAAATCTACTTTTCTGAATGGAGAACTGGAAGAAGAGGTTTATATGGAACAATCAGAAGGTTTTCAATGATCAGATCAACCAAACATGGTATGTAAGTTGAAGAAGGCACTATATGGTTTAAAGAAAGCTCCTAGAGCTTGGTATGCAAGATTGGACAGGTACTTGATACAACAAATTTTCAACAAGGGCTCTGTAGATAGTAATATTTACTTTAAAATTGAGGAAGACAAGATCTTGATAGTAGTTGTACATGTGGATGATATTATCTTTGGTGGAAATGAGGCTATGTGTAAGAAATTTGCTGAAGACATGTAGAAAGAATTTGAGATGTCAATGATTAGGGAGATAAATTTCTTTCTTAGGTTACAGATCAATCAAACTGATAAAGGGATTTTCATTTCATAGTCTAAATATGTCAAGGAAATGTTGAAGAAGTTTGGAATTGATGACTCCAAACCAGTATGTACTCCTATGGTGACTGGTTGTAAATTGAGAAAAGATGATGATTCACCTAAGGTTGATCAGAGCAAGTATAGATCTATGATTGGTGGACTATTATATTTAACTGCTACTAGACTGGATATCAAGCATGCAGTTTGTCTTGTTGCTAGATTTCAAGAAGATCCTAAAGGAACACATGTTGCACCAGTGAAGAGAATATTCAGATATTTAAGAGGCATACTAGATTATGGTTTGTGGTATCCTAAGAATATCAATTTCACATTAAATGCTTATATAGATGTAGATTGGGTTGGTTGTGTTGATGATAGGAAAAGTACAAGTGGTGGTGCATTCTTTCTTGGATGTAGGTTGGTATCATGGCTAAGTAAGAAATAGGATTCAATTTCTTTATCCACTATAGAGGCCGAGTATATTGCAGTAACACCATGCTGTACACATGTATTATGGATGAGGGATACCTTGAAGGATATAAGAGTTGTATTTGATGAACCTATATCTATCTTTTGTGATAATACAAGTGTAATAAAAATTTCAAAGAATCCAGTGATGCATTCAAGGACAAAGAATATATCTATCATATATCACTTTTTGAGAGAGAAGGTTATAGAGAATGAACTTAAGCTTGAGAATGTTCCTACAAAGAGTCAGATTGTTGACATATTTACTAAGTCTTTTCCTAAGGATACTTTTGATTATCTTTGAGAGAAGTTGGGGGTTATTGCTCCTCCTTTCTTGAACTATATGCATATAGAGGTGCATCAGTCCAATGGATCTATGGATCTATCTCATTTCTGGACTGATGGTTGGTGGCTACCTCTTAGGGGGAGTAGGTAGTAACATGTGTTGTCATTGTGATTGCTCATTTAGTTGTGTGTACTCCTAAGGGGGAGTATTCAAGAGTAGGTAATTTTGTTTCAGTGTCAAAGAGGGAGAACAATGCTAAACAATTTATCCTTTTCCATTGATTTCAAAGGGGGAGAGAAAGAAATGTGAAAAAAAGAGAACTTATCTACTTAGGGGGAGAAGATCATCTAAAGAAAAAGAGAGTGAGCGTTCAGAACTATTGTGTGGTATTTGATGGATTTTCACATCTTGTGTTGCCATCAATGACAAAGGGGAAGATTGTTGCAAGAATGATGGTATTTTCATTGGTTTCAATAGGAAGTCTACTGATTGGTGTTGTCATTGATGTCAACTATGGGATGAAGATGTTGAGGATATTGAGAAAATTGTGAAAAGAGGAAAATAGGTTATGCATGTGTAGTTGAGACTTGAGGAAGTGTTGTGAGTACATGGAGCTATTCTTTTGTTGTAGAGTCTGAAGATTAGTTGGAATGAGCTGAGATGATGGTTTTGGCACTTGGTTTCCAAGTGCTTTTGACAAAATTTAATAAACATAGTAAACTATGTTGTACAAATGATCATAGCATGATTCGTATTGTGCTCTGCATTCTTTTTGTGTTGATGTTATGCCTGTGTGGATCTTACAGGTTATTCAAGGATGATAGAGGTTTCTATATTTGGAATTTGGTTTTCTAGATTGTTGTACAATGCAAGATATTTTCACCAATGTGTGAATTATTTGTTCAATAATGTTTTCTATGGTCTGGGAGAAATGTATTTGCTTCACGTTTCTCTACTATTTTGCTTGAACAAGCTGTACAAATTTGGGAAGTTTCTCATAATGCTTTCATCTTTCTGTGTTCAAAGTTTTACTTGATTTGGTGCAATACAATATGAGTTTCATTTATCAGTGTGCAAACAAGGGTTATCCGTTATCCTAAGTTAAAAGTATTTGTTGATGTGAAGCTTGGTTGAATTATTTGATGAATATTAAGTAGTTCATGGATTTTTCTAGATTGAGTTCAAGTAAATTATGTTGTCTAGAACTTTTGGCTTGATCTAAGGAAGCGTGTACTTAATGTTTATGGTGTTTTGCACAGGTGTTGACCGACCTTGTATTTAACATTACATGCGAGGCTTATGGAAGCGTGTTGAAGTGTGTTGGGTTCTATTTGGGTCATAATTAAGGATCTATGTAGGTTTCTTTTCATTCATATCCATCGTAGGAATGTTTGGGTGTCGACCTATTTTGAATTTGAATGTATAATGACTAGTGGCCGATATTGGAGAAAGTTTTGAGGTAAAGGTTGATATAAATATGAATGGTGTTGATGCAAGAGGATGTAGGAAAGTTCAAGAAGCAAGATAGATGTGAGTAAAGTGTATGTGATGCAAATTTGAGCAGAGTAGTGTGAACTTCATGTTAGGGTTCCTAAAGGCAGTGAGTTGAAGGCATTCAAAATCTTTCATGTGAGACTAAAAAAGTGTGTGAGTAGTTGTAGTGGACTCCTTGTTGCATAGAGAAGTGTTTCTCTGTGTAACATTCTTCTTCTATCTTCTTGTATTCTTTATGTGGTAATGAGCCTTTTTGGATATTATTTCCTATTCTGGTAGTGAGCCTCTTTGTACTAGTTTTTCTATTACTTATATTGTGAGCTAATCCTCACCATGGTTTTTCCCTCATTGGGTTTTCCACATAAATATGGTGTTCTTATTTGTGTTTTGTTGTGATTTTAGTTTCTATTATCTGCATTTCATGCTTAAAATTTTTAAAAAATAAGAGTTTATTGAATGCTTGTGGATTTTTTTACTATTGATGGTTTTGAAGGTTTAATTTACTACAACCGATTCACCCCCCTCTTAGCTATCTTGTTAATTTCAACATGAACAACTACCAAATAGATATGGATAATACACAACATAAACAATTTTGAAGAAATCTAGAGATTTAAAAATAAAACATATTAATTTACATAAGAAGAATATACAAACATTGATCTAATTCCTAGGTGAACTAGTGGATGATCCTCTAGATTAGTTTGTAATGCAACTTGATCATAGAATGCATAATGGAAAATAGAAATGCATACCAAGGATATATTTAATATATACAAGGCTTATGGAAAATATATCACTTATTTAAAAAAAAAAAAATTTCAATATATCTAGAGCATTTATATATATATATACCTCTCCTAATACCACAATATATATAAAGTGGGTATTTAAACATAATGATGCAAGTAGGATGATAGCTAGGATTTAAACATAAATTTTGACAAATATCCAACATGTATGGGGTCTGAAGCATTTTAATGAGATGCAATGAAGTGTTAAACATATATGGTGCCAATTATATTACTATATCAAGTGGAATAAGTGAAACCATGTGTTATATGTGTATGGTACAAATTATATATCATTTCATGTGACATATAGAGTATCAAGTTTTGTAAACATATGAAAGCATACTATATGGATGTCAATTATTCACATGCTGCTTTCATATATTCTAAATGAACACAAGAATGTGTAACCATATGTGATGCCACACTTTATGCACACATACTATATGCAGATTTGTATGAATAATGTTATACATAAATATGCAAATATTATGTTGTGCATGGTGAGAAATATTGAGTGCATTGATGAATGTGGAGTGTGAGGATTTTTAAATAATTATCCCCTTCATGAGTGATGATCCCCATTATATTAGTAATGATATTAGGAAACTACACTCATATTTTATGAAGAGTGTACCACTAAGTTTGATCCATATAGAGCCTAGTTTTAACTGCAAATATAGATGATAGGTTTCCTTTGTGAGTATGAGTGGTAGTGGTATCTATGACAGTATTAATTTTTATTTTATGTGAGTATATTGGATGGTTCAATTGTATAGGATCATAAACTATTGTTGTATCTAGTAGAGGGGAAAGCATGACTTGAGTCCCATATAAAATATTTGGTGTAAATAAAAATATCATGGGAGATCAAGAATAAATTCATTCTCATGAATTATGTAAAATGGTGTAACAATAATACTACAAAGGATTCATCATCTAGTGTGGTCCCTTGAAGAATTCCTTATGAAACATAGAAAAAGGGGAAGCCTAAGTTTTATTGTATAGAACTTAGGGTTGCTTGTTTCCTTTTCTAGGGTTTCATTAAGATAGAGATTAACAAGATGTGTAGTTTGACTTTCAACCATGAAAGTGATTTAATTAGACCCAGATCTTCATCCTATTGAGGATTGGAATGGATTGGAATTGATTGAATATGATTAACCTAATTAGACTATGTGCCATAATATCAAAATTATAAGAATTTGACAATTGCTAAATTGAAATAGTGAATTGCAAGAAGATCTGGGAAGTGTAGAGGACTATGTACCTACCCAAAAAGTTGATGCTAGTTTGAATATGAGGATAGAGTTTTCCAAGGGAATTTGAGTCCTTTTATGCCTCTCCTAATATCCTTTTGCGGTCCTTTGATGTCAGATTTGAGATCTCCATTTTTGCTTGCAAAGTTGTTAGAACACTATCGGATAATTCTATACATGCAAGTTTTCGTGAGTAGACAAGGTGTAGGGCTTCAATTACAAAAATGAAAAAAATTTCTTCAAACTTCCTTCAATCCTCTTTAAGCATAAAACCTACACATTTAAAGAGAAGGAAATGGTTGTACCATTTAGGGGCTTGCCTTAGTCAAACCCCATGTTAGTGTTCCCACTTCCACAATGGAAATGCCAATGATAAAAATGGATAATTGATAGGAATTAATGATGAATCAACAAAGTGATGCAACTCACCACCCTTCAATTGCTTCCTTGAAGGACTAAATTCATACACATCACCCCAAGGTGGTGGATCTTGCATGCTTCAATGCTTGAAATTTCTTGGAGACCTACAACAAGGGTTAGCATTCACAAACAATGATAACATAAACATGCATGAAATCACAAAGGATTTGACATGATTCTTGCATCTTGAATTGATGTAATAGGTCTTTCAAATGTTTCTCTCAAGATAATAAATTTTCTTGATCGTAAATTCTCCAACTTGCTAGATATTCTCACATAGATTTGAAATGATGTAATAACTAGGAATTTATAGGCATTTCTCTAATTTCTCAAAAATTAAATCCCGATAGCTGCAATTTGAAACTTGAATTTTGAATGTTAAAATGTCGACACTGACATATTAAAAATCGGTCATTGGAAAAATAGGGGGAACCATATTCCCAAGGGCCTATGGGTTTTGGCCTTATTTTCTAGGACATTAAGTGTTACCTGGGAAAATATTAGTTGGATGCATTTGTTCAATTCTTGCATTTTCTCAAAAAATGGTACAAATGAGCCTTGGAATGCATAATTTAGGAACTTAGGCGCTTAATTAGGTCCATTAAATTAAGGGGGGACAAAGCATAGTGTGAAATTGTCAAGGGTGACAATTTATGATACTACACCTTATAAAGAAACAACAAAACATTCCGCCTAATGTTAATTGTGAAAGGTATTTTTTACATGTCATGGTACACCTTGTCCTTATATTTTGGAGCATGAGTGTAATATGCTAAACTTACTCTAGTGCATATTTTAAACATATTGCAAATACTTTAGTTCCTTATTGTATTATCATTCCTATGCATACAAATTCATTTTGGATGGTGTATGGTAGGATATATTGATGGGTGCCACTCATTCAAATCCAATACATGTTTGTTAAGGACTATGTCGTATAAAATTATGAATAACTATATTATAGGCATGTTGGATGTATATGATATGATCATCCCTTATGTGTGGGTATATAATATTACAGATGTACAATAGGTTCACAAGAGTTTAATTGACCACCTATATTTGGTACAACTATGTACCTAATATGGTACAAATTTTTTTAGAAATGACAAAATCATGGGTCATAATAAAAAAAAGAATGTTGGAAATACAAAATGGACCCAAACATGAGTGAATAAAAGACACATGGTATGGAGTCTAGTGAATATTTTCTTACACATGATCATTATAACCATGTTAGGGAATTTATCGACTATATAAAACACATGATCATGTTGGAACTTAGTTGTAGGTAGCCAATTCAAGAAATCATTTCTAAGGGATTCCCATGTTCATTTCAAAACTTACAAAGGGATGTAGAATCCATAATTCTTATTTGCATTCTTAGCTGCAATGTTATAAGGAATTCAAGAATTTGTGGGACTAAATGTACTACACATAATTTGAGATATGTATATATCCAAGATTATAAAGAATCTTATTAGGAAGGTAGAATTACCTGGAACCAATTTTACTTGCAAGAAATAAACATAGATATATGTGAATTCTATGTCTACTAGATAAAGCTTCTCATAGTAAAAAAATGTTGCTGGATGAATTCAACACTATGATGTGTGTTTGAACTAGTGGTTGACTAAGGTAGTTGGTTTCCTATTGTATTTACCCTCTATATACTTGATCAATAGGTGAGAGTATTATAGGTATGTTTTCCATTTCATGTGAGTTATATTTTCTAGTTTGGTTAGTTGGTGCTAGAAATAAAGTGACTTATGATTAGAGAATTAATGTCGATTTATCCAAGATGTAGTGATAATATTGCTTGATATATTGTATAATGCTAGAAAACTCATTTTCATATGTGGAGTATCATTAAATTATGCCTTTAAAATTCTTAGAATTATGGATGACTAGAAGTCCATACTTTTTGAGTGTAACATTTAGTGCATAGTCAGATACATTGGTCTAAATTTCAAAGGAGTGTGTAATATTAGGAATTGCAAGAAGAGGCATTTCATATAGTTATTTCTTAAGCTTCTCAAAAGTGTGTCATTTTGTAGGTTTCCGTAAGAATGGTGTTTCAACACACATGATTTGAATAAGTGACCATGTGATGTTATAATTTAAGACAAGGATTCACATGCATGGTATAAGTTAGAAAGTTTGGAAAATATCTACAAGTTAGTGATACTATGAAATATTGTCCAATATTGGATTGCCTTTATTTTGGCGAGTTTTTCATGTATACCAAACTCATATTTATTATGTATCCCAAGTACAAGATCAACATGTTACTAAATGGAAATTTATTAATGTTGGCCTACAACTTATGTTGGCTTAATATATCTAGTACATACAATTCCTAATTCATACACTATTCCAAGATCCTATTGTAGATGAGGATATCATTCATTAGGAACATCAATGTAGTTTGAGAATTTTTTTGGATAGTTATAAGAGTATAACTAGCCATTGGTATATTCCTTCTTGAGTTATAAATGTTCTCTTTCAAATATATTTGTTTGAATTTTACCTAATGGTATCCAATTTTATTTTAATTTTCATAAAGTATTATGCATCTTGAAGTTGGATCAATAATTTTTTGATGCATGGAAAAGGATATATATTTTTAAGCATGATCTTATTAAGCATAAAATAGTCAATGTATACTTGGAACCAGGAGTTGCTATTCTTAGGTGCAATAACTATCATTCTATCCCATAGTGAAGAGGTAGGTCAAATATTGAATTAATCAATTATCTCTTTGATTGGGCATTGAACTTCATCTTTCCCCCAAGTAGACCTACAATACAAAAAAATATTTGGGAGAGGGAATTTAGGAAATAAATTGATTCACTATTGTAAATATTATGTAGTATGTTGGAAGATCCTTTACATTCTTTGAATATTTATCTATACTATTGCATTACCTCATAAATATTTTATTTCTGTGATAAGGTTGACAGATTAATGTAAAATTGCTAGCTCTCACAATATTTATTTTCTAGGTGCCTCTAGATGGACCATGATAAGCACAAACTATAATACCCTACCATGGAACCCACAAAATATTAGCTCAAAAAGACATGGAAAAACTCTTTTATTTTGAAATGCAAGGTAAAACACTTAAGAAAAATTTGTGCAACTACCTAGCACACTAGGACAACATATATGAACATGCTTTAAAATTTGCTAGAATCTCAAGGCCATAGGGAACGAATTTTTTTCACAAAGTTTTCCCATTCGAGGCCCCAAAGTACTCATTGTCCAATAAATGGAAGGAAAAATGTGCACCTGGAGGACTAAAAATTCCCAAATGGGACACTAGTGCCTAGATGGGACTACAAGACCCAACATTAGTGTCCTTGATAGGCATTGGTGTCTAGTTCTTGTGTTAGATTCCATTATGGGAACTATAGTCCTTTCCACCATTGTGGTCCTTTTCTATGCATTAGTGTCTTAGCCAATGGGAAATCCAAGACTAGGGATTGAACTCCAGGAATCCCAAGCACTGAGGAAGTACCTAGAAGGTTGACAATACCCTATGCACTTTGAAACATCAAATCACAACTCAAGGTCAAACATAGAGTTTGGTTTCCCTAATTTCTCAACACTACTAACAATTGAAGGAGAAGGTAGGGAGGAGTGTTAGTACCTCCTTGAGACCCCTAACTCTTTCCCTAAGTAAGAAACCACATGAACAAATAGATACAATACATTTTAGCTTTTACAAGGCCTTACAAGAGGTTACAAGAAATCCCTAAATGACACAACACCTAAGGAACAAGCTCTTAAGAGTATGATGACTACATGATGGGTTTGAAAAATCCTCCAAGATAATTTACATTCCTTTTAAACCAAAAGGAAATATTCCTACATTCATTTTAAGTTTAAAGGAAATGTTCTTACTTTTATTTTACCAAGACATTGAATAAGAATATAATCATCCATAATGTGTTTGTGCTCAGATCCAACACCCTATATTATGTAACTAAGACTAATTTCACCATCCATTATCTTTTTGGTTACAATCCATCTCAATGATAGGTCTAAAAAATCATATTGATGTATTACAATTACATCAAGTAGGACTTAAATGTCCTTTAAAAATATATCATTTTGTATTTAAATAAAAGTATCTAATTTCATAAAATAAAACTATAATTAGAGCATGGTACAATGATCAATCTCGATCCTCAAATATTTGGTCCCCAATGGTGGTTACCACACCACCTACCCATGTGATACATGTAGGTTCACCCCACTATTCTAGGGGATAGTCACATGGCCCAATCACAGTCACATAAGATACATGGGGGGAAGAGTATACACTCACAAAAGAAACAAAGAATACATGGAATGAAAGAATGAAATTAATCCAACACCAACATAGAAAGTAATCACAACTTCTTTTAGGTGCTACTCAAACTACTCTAGGACTAGATGTTATAGAGCTAGTTAAGGAGTGTTATCATGATGCTCATTGGTATGGAATCACACAGAATCTAGTAATACTCTCATAGAGATGGGGATAATTTACCTTACAATACCCAAGCTCCTTAAACTAGCATGTCTTCCTAAACATCCTTAGTCTTTGCAAGCACTCAATGCATCAGAGGGGAATCCATTATCTTTATTAATTAATTAGATTTGTTTCATTAGTTTTCACTTGATTAGATAAATCCCAACCCATGATCAGCCTAAAAGACACTTTGAGATGGGTACACATTGGTATCCACTCCCTTAACACTCTCTAATAGATACTTCCTAAGCTCATCACACCCTCCAACGAGTGTTGCACAAAAAAATACACAATTTTATTTTTCAACCAAATTTCATAACATGTTTTTACAAGATTTGTTTCAATATTTCATGAATTACACCATCATTCATGCATTCTTAAACATTTTAATTCACTTGAAACTTTCAAAATTCTTGAATTTTCAAATTACCAAAAACTAGGAATTTCTTCAAAACACCATTAATTATAGCTTGGAATTTCTTCAAATTAAAATTTTTCAAAAATTAAAATTCTAACAATACCCTTTAGTGCAAAAATCTCCCAATGCCCATTATTAACTATAAGTTTCACATTTCCATCATTTCTCAAAAATTTGGTCACTATAACCATATTTTTGAGAAATTTCAAAAATAAATCTATGAAATTAAATCTACAACATAGAAATATATGAAATGAAAATTATTGGGAGTTTTTAACACTCCCCTAATCCTACTCTACCATTTCAAAATGGAAACCAATGAGTAATTGGAAATAATTTAGAAGATTACCTCAAAAGTTTCCAAAATTCAAAATGATGAACTCTCACCATACACATCATGAATGCATGAATCCATTTACAAGAGCACTCCCCTTTCAATTCCTATTATAATGCTTCCAATCTCATCTAATTCCCTCCAAACTTTCTCCCACAATCCAAAAAAGAAAATTTCTAAAGAGTAGGGTTTTATCCACATACAATTTCTTCACAAAATACCCATAAACATAGAAGAAAGACCTTTTTCCTATTTACCCTCTTTTTGAACTTTTAAATAAAATAATATAAATTTATTTTCTATTTATTTAAATTTCATTCCCTCAATTTCCCCCAAAACCCAAGTAAACATTTAAATCTATTCCTAATTAACACTCTGCATTTAAATTTACAATTTAAATCCATATAAGCATATATTCAAATTAAATTTATGGTATTCAAAATTTAAACAAGATATCAAATCACACATTTACTATACAATCACTAGGGTACAATTTCTAGACGCATACCAAAGATGGCATCCAAGTTAACATGGAAAAATAAATAGGGAGTCACACTCAAATTGAGTATGATGAGTAAGGTAAAAGAAAATGGCCAATGTGACATCTCCCATATAACCATCATTGGGGATAACTCAAACTTGTGAAGTTAGGTGGAAAAAACCCTTGTACCTATATCCAATCAATGCACATCAAGCGTACCTATGCATATACATAATATTTGAAGCACATACGATTTCCAAATTATGTTTACAACATAACCATAAAACAATCATCCAAGCACACATGTGCATAATAAGCGCAATCCATCATAGCATAATAATTATATAATTGAATTGAAAGGTGGATCCAATACTGATGCCAGTACAAAATAATGATGATACAAATAATCCTGAATCAAATATACAGGTATAAATATATGAATCAAGTCCCAAAATATGAAAAAAAGAATGTAAATGTGAGAGTCTGAACTACACAAAATTCTATGTGTGGGAATTAATCTTGTGTTTGACCTATAATGTGGAATCATACATTTTGAATTATTATTTACCACTAATTATTGTCAGCCATTCTGGTTTAGAATGGAAAATTTCATCCCAATCATACATGTATGATCTTCCAAGTTCTATGTGAAACAACTTCTAAAGGAATCATGTTGTGCACGTGGTGATTTCTTCCATAAGCTTGACTGCATACTTAAAAATACATTTTTAGATTGCATTAATGTCCTTACGATGTTTTAATCATCCTAGAGCTCGTAGGGGCTTGGATGTGTATTGGTAGACACCTAGGCACAAGATTTTTTTTTTTATTATTATTATTAGGTGAAGCCGCAATAGTGGTTTACAATTTGATGGAGGAAGGAAAATTGAGAAAAAATGACCCCATGGCAAAAACATTGGTTTTAGGGGCTCGAATGAACCTACAAGTTCGACCAAACCCAAAAGAGGTTTGCTTGAACAAGGGTTCACACAAACCCATTAATTACTGCGCCCACATTTCCTGCCCAAAAAAATAAAGGAAAAAGCATATTGAAGGGTGGTTCTCTCGAAGCAAGGTTCGAGTGAACCAAGGTGCGAGCGAACCCTGGTTTACGTGAACCCCTAGGGGTTCGCTTGAACCCTTAGGGGTTCCTACGAACCCCCCTTATTCCTCATTCTCCCCCTGAAACACAATTTTTTTTCACTTCGGAGCTTGGTTTGAACATGAAAATGGCGAAAAATTCACAAACCCAACTGGAATTAGGTAGTCCTCAAAACGAGCTATCCAACAAATATAATTTTAATATGTTTTGGTTTTACTATGTATTTGTTTTTTTAGTTTTATTAAACATAGGATTTTCATTAAAAATGAAGGTATTTGTTCTGTACATGTGGAAAAATAGCAGATTATCAAATTTCTTTTTTGAAAAATATGGGTGCACCAGATATTGAAGTCCTTGATCCAACAATTTTTTTTTTTTCGATATATATATAAAAGTTACACATTATACGGTCATGATAATGAAGGTATTTGTTCTGTACATGTGGAAAAATAGCAGATTATCAAATTTATTTTTTGAAAAATATGGGTGCACCAGATATTGAAGTCCTTGATCCAACAAAAACAAAAATAATTTCGATATAATAAAAAAAGTTACGCATTATACAGTCATGATATGTCTGAACTATAATTGGTTTGACTTTGAAACTTGATTAAAGAAAAAATATTCAATAAAAAAATATCTAACCAAGTGGAAGCACTAGATATCAGAGGTATAAATCTAAATTAAAAAAAATTAGAATTTTATCCTTCATGGAAAAAAATTTATGCGTTATACGTTGTGCGTCACTTTTTTAAAATGTTGTTTTATGAAAAAAACTAGTTTTCGTGGGAGATGGAAAAAGAAGTGCAATATAATTCCAAAAATTTGGAAAAAAATATATTTAGAATCTACAGACAAAATTTCACGAGACTCTAGTTTGCATCATCTTCAAATTCCTTACAGTTTAGCTGTTATAGGTGCCTGAAAGTGAAGATTTAGTTAAAAATAATAATTTCAATGTCTAGTTTGGCCAAAAATTGTAAACCACTATTGTGGGATCACCCTATTATTATTATCAATAATGGTGTGGATAGAATGTCTATTAACTTATCATTTTGTGTGGAATCTTGCTTATATATTTATTTTAATTTTTAGTTGTAATGAAATTAGAGTTGACGTATTTCACATATCACAATTAATATCTATTATCGATAAGAATCACACCTTTTTGAACTTGTTGTCCAACATTTTATTGAAACATGGGAAAGACCTCAAGGTGTGGGACATTGTAGATGAGATCAAACCTTTAGAGGAGGCTAAATTCCTCTCTAACCTATATGAAAAAGTGTTGGACCAACTCAACACTACATAAACATATATAACTAATCCTATTCTGTTAATATCTAGGGAAAAGAGTAAGAAGAAATGCATGAAAGGGAAAGGTTGGTGATGCACCTAGATTAAATTAGTTTCTTCCTACCAATTATAATATAGGGAATCAATGAAAATTACCAGTAAAACTCATACAAGTCTGTATTTTATCAAATCCTAGAGGTGTGTATGGAGGTTGGGGCTTGAAAAGTGCTAAAAGGGAAGAGAGACATCTATAGTAAGATCCTAAAAATAGGTTTAACACAACATAAAAACATAGAAAATAAAAAAATATCATTCAAACACAAAATTAAGTAAGATTCACATAGAGTGTAAGAAGTGAGAAGAGGTGAAAATATAAATCTTTATTGGTCCAGAGGCATGAAGCTTATTTTACAAAATAAGAGTTACCAAAATGAAAATATCTCTAGAAGAAAAATAAAAGAAGAAACCCTTTAAAAATGAACCTTAGAGGCATTATTCTTGAGAGATGAAACAAATAAATCCATACCAAAGCATGGGAGTTTGGGCCCAAACTCTAACCTCTAGCTAAGACAAAATAAGTGCAAATAGGTTTCCATTTTAATCTAATCTGGGCATCAAAGTAGGCAAGATAAGACATCTCTATGTCTCCATCACATACTATCATATATGAATTTTTGAGTTTGAGTGTTGGAGGAGAGAAAATCACCCATAAAATCCTTGATCTAAGTATGTAATTTTGGAAAAAGAGA
This sequence comes from Sequoia sempervirens, assembly GCA_007258455.2. Taxonomy (NCBI): domain Eukaryota; kingdom Viridiplantae; phylum Streptophyta; class Pinopsida; order Cupressales; family Cupressaceae; genus Sequoia; species Sequoia sempervirens. The sequence continues at coordinate 863,893,647 of VDFB02281492.1, read as the reverse complement.
CACCTACAAATAATAAATGAGGTATGGGAACCTTTCTCATCTTGGATCCATGCTCAAATGCATTAAATTCCATTTTTTTATCCTTAGAAGTTTAGATTAGATGTTTGACAAGAGTTGTTGACCATTAATGGTATCTTTGAGTTTGAAAACACACTTCCTAGGAGTATCATCAGAATTTTGAGCTTGAACCTACCAACAAACCAATGGGTAAAGAATTAAATTGTTTGCAACCTTGAAATAATACTTTTGTCAGGTGTTGTGTGTCAAGCCTACTAGGAAATGCTTGTTGGAAATTCAAAGAGAAGAACACCCTTGATTTTGAAACCCCAAAGAGAAGATCTCTTCTGAGCATTGGGAATCAAGCTTCATGGCTATTGCTTACAACCTACTTTAAAGTATAAGAAAATGAAGAACACTGAAAGTCTGAACCCCAAAATAATGAGCTTCTGATGAACATAAAAAATGTTTCCTATCAACTATTGAAGGAGAGGAAGAGGGATGCTGAAAGTCCAAATTTTTGGTGAAAATATTTGGAATAATATAGGGTGAAAGGGAGAAGTTAGTATTTGGGGAACATGAATGATTCTTATCACATATTGAAGAAGAAAAAAATTAAAGAGAAAACCCAAAGGCCAAAACTCGATGAAAGGACTCGGGAAAATTGCCAAGGGGATATTTTAGACATCAAGCTTCAAGAGAAGCGTCTACCACACACCAAAAGACATCAAGAAAATATGATCCTCGAAACCTTGAAAAACCCTAAAACATAAGCGTCTATATATTATTTCCTTTGTTGGGTATCAAAAGTTGGGCATGTCACTTACAAAAAAGTTTTAAGAAGATAAAGGTAAAGATAAAGCTAACAACCTAAGGGCTTGAAACCCTAACAAGACTATCACTTAGAAGCTTCTTATAGGACTCAAAATTTGGGGGTCAAGGAAAATTTAAGTCATGCAGATGATTATGGGGATCATCAATGACCCAAAAGATTGATAAATTCTATACTTAGAATATCATCGATTAAGGGGATCATTGACAATTGATTAAATCTATAGCTTCTAAGGAAAAATTAGAAGCCAATAGGGATGCCAAATAATTAAGAGAGTGAAAGCCCAAAATCTTGATAGGTCCAACACTTAGTAACTTTTTAGATTTTTTTTAGATTGGATTTTGACTAAGGCATGAATGAAGAGGGTTAATGCAAGGTCCAGAGGAGTAACATCATGCAAGGTGGTCTAGGTAAGATCTCTCAGATTAGTTATTTTTGGTGGACCATGAAATGTCAATATTTTGGTGATTTATACAAGATGTTTTCCTACTAAAAATAGAGAAACTAGAAACCTTAAGCATTCATTGGGAAACAAATTCATAAGGTGAAGTGAAACAATTAGAATACCTCAAAACACATAGGACACAACATGTGTAGGCTTGCACTTGGAGGAAAAAAAAAACATTTGGATCATAGATTCTCTTAAGGAGAATGTAGAGTGTAGAAAAACACTTCTTGGGAAGCATAAAATACTAAACTATTACGTGCATGAATTTTACAAAAAAAAAAACTACAAAAATATACCACTGTCAAAGAATTTTTTTTGAAGGAGTTGATATCCCTTAAACCATAGATGAATTTATTATGCTTTATATAGGTAGGTGTTATGTGTTCCCCCAAATTATGACTCCTACATGGGTGCTGTCATAATAGTGGTTTACAATTCCTGAGAGGAACAAATTTTAGCTGAAATCACATATTTTTAGAAAATATAATGATTTAAGCCTTAAAAAGTTTCATTTTAAGGATTCCAATTGAAAAGGGTTTGATCAAATCACCTTAGATCAAACCCCCTTGGATAGAACCTCGCTAGTTTTAAACCATACCTATAAATGCGTCTCCTTTACACCTATCAAAATGCTGATAAAAAATCACTTTTGATTTAAATTTTGGGGGATCAAATGAATTCATTTAAAATTTATTTCAAATGATTATGGTATTCCTCAGAACAAGCTATCCAATGAATATAATTTTAATATGTTTTGGTTTTGTTATGTATTTGTTTTTTAAGTTTTATTAAACATAGGTTTTTCATCGAAAATGAATTTCTTTGTTCTTCACATGTGGAAAAATAGATGATTATAAAAAAAAAAATTGAAAAATATGAGTGCACCAGATATTGAAGTCCTTGATCCAACAAAAAAATAAAATAAAATTTTGACATATACAAAAAAAGTTAAGCATTATACGGTCGCGCTGTGTCTGGATCATAATTCATTTGACTTTGAAACTTGATTAAGGAAAAAATATTCAATAAAAAACTATATAACCAAGTGGAAGCACTAGATATCAGAGTTACAAATCTAAATTTGAAAGAATTAGAATTTTATCCTTCATGGAAAAAAATTTATGCGTTATACGGTGTACGTCACTTTTTAAAAATGTTGTTTTCTGAAAAAAAACAATTTTCGTGGGAGATGGAAAAAGAAGTGCAATTTGATTCCAAAAAGTTTGAAAAAAATATTTTTAGAATCTACAAAAAAAATTTGATGAGACTCTAGTTTGCACCATCTTCAAATTCCTCACAGTTTAGCTGCTATAGGTGCCCGAATGTGAAGATTCAGTTAAAAATAATAATTTCAGTGTCCAGTTTGGCCAAAAATTGTAAACCACTATTATGGGATCACTCACATTTGGAATTATTCTCTTTTTTCAAAGTTTTATTTTTTATCTTACTTATGTTTGATTACTTTTCTTTTAGTAGATCTCTAAATTTTGTTCCCCAACCCCTTCACTATCTTTCAAGATCATAGTTTTGCAGGTAGTCATTCTTGAGTACTTATTTCAAGCACTCCTTGGTGTCCAACTCTTAGTGTTGTTCAATATCTTTCAAAGTCATATTTTTAGCCTTCCTTTTTTCTTTGCACTTGGTATAATGTGGTACCCTTGAAGTCTAATCTTGGATAGTTTTTCACTATCTCTATTATTAAGTTTTCAACTTCATTCATTAGTTTATTTGGGTATTTGGTATGTAGTATCTTCATGGAATAATCCCCAAATTTGTATGCTATGTTATTTTTAGGATCACATGTTTAGGCATACCCTTACTTTGGTACTTTGTATGAGTTCCTCCTAAATTTCATCCCTCAATGGCTTGGATTGCTCTAGTTTTCTTGAATCATAGTTTGCATTTATTTTAGTATGGAATCTCTTAGACATGCTTAAGAAATTTTTATTTCATTTGGTGGACTATTTTTATTTATGATTTCAAGCATCAAACTTTCAGGATCCTTGATACTTTAGGTATTAGTCATGCTTAGATTCCCAACTTTGATACTAGATAACAAAGCCCTATTTTGTGTGCTTTTAATTTGATTTATGATAGAGATTATGATACAAATCATATATGATTTTTAAAGCCTATGTATTCACTATATCACATCAAAGGCATAAAATTATGTACATTGTAAATATAAAGAATAACAATTATTAATATCTTTTCTAAATGGACGGATTTCCCTTCTTTAGCATTTGAAGGTAGTGTTTAAGAAATAAAAAATTAAAAACATTTATTTGATACTCAAGACTCACTATTATATTTAACCCTTGGTCATATCTAATTTTTTATTTTATGATGAAATCATCTTTGTAGAAATGTAAATATAATTTGTATGTTATTAAGTTGATATTTGTATTTGTTAGTAAATACTTGTAGTTTTTATTAAGTGATTTTGCTTCAATTATAAATTTTCTAAATTTTTTTTATGTAGGAAGCATTCTAACTCACTTTGATTTAAGACCAAGATGTTGTATTTATTTTATCATTAACAATATAATAAATATGGTAATTGGAATAAATGTCAATCAAATTTATTCAATGAAAAACATGTATTGGTATTTATAGTGTTTTGATTTGTTAAGTTGTGACAAGTTTAAAAAAATAAATTAGTGGAGTCTAAATGTGTCTAATGAGTTTGAGTTACATTCTATGTATTTGATAATAGAGTTAGAGTCACATCCCTTTTCAAAGATTATATCAATTAGATTCAAATGTTTATTATGTATGGTTTTCTTCTTTTTGAATATTAATTGTCCAATATTTTTTGACTTGTTATGGACATTTGTGTGACCTTAATAAATCAAAGTGACCATATTTAAAGATAATAACTTAAGCATTGTAAATACTTTGTCTTCACGATATTTTATTATATTAACTAAATTACTTGATACTCAAAATTCAAACTTCTTAGATCCCTAATAATTAAAAATACCAATTAATTCTAAACCCCAAAATACTGCTTCTATTGAGCATCATAAATGTCGCCTATCACCTACTGAAGTAGAGGAAGAGGGATGCCGAAAGTCTAAAATGTTAGTGAAAATATTTGGAAGAATATAGGTGAAAGGGAGAAGTTAGTATTCGAAGATCAATAATGATGCTTAACACATGCCAAAGAAGAAAGAGATTAAGGATAAAATCCAAAGGCTGAAAATTAATGAAAGGATGGGAAAATTGTGAATGGGAGATTTCAAACATCAAGCTCTAGTAGAAACATCTACCACATACAGAAAGACATTAAGAAAATATGATCCTTGAAACCCTAAAAAACCTCAAACATAGGCTTCTATGCGATATTTCCTTCATTGGGGATCAAGTGTCATACATGTCCCTTATAACATAATTTTAAGAAGATGAAGGTGAAGATTACATCAAAAACTCGAAGGCTCAAAACCCCAACAAGACTAACACTTAGAAGCTTCTTCAAGGACTTCAACTTCGAGGGGTTGGGGAAACTTTAAGGCATGTAGATGATTAAGGGGATCATTGATGACCCACAACATCAAAAAATTCTATACTTAGAATATATTCTCAAATGAAAGCAAGGCGAACTTAGAAGTTGAAAGAGATGAAAATAGTTAAGAGAGTAAGTGAAAGCCCGAAAGGCCAATAAGTCCAAAACTTAGTCAGTTTTGGATTTTTTTTAGCTTTGATTTTGACTAAAGCATGAACGAAGAGGGTTAATGCAAGGTATAGAAGAGTAACATTATGAAAGATGGCCTATGTAAGATCTCTAATATTAGTTATTATTGATGGGCCATGAGGGGAGCATGAAATGTCAATATTTTTATGATTTTTGTGGGATATTTTCCTACTAAAATGGAGAAACCAAAAACCTTAAGCATTTATTGGGAAAAAGAGTCATAAGGAGAACTACAACAACTGGCCTTCCTTGAAACACATAAGACACAACAACATGTCCAGGATTGGACTTGGAGGCAAACACAAACACCTAGATCATATATTCCCTTAAGGGGAATGTAGAGTTTAGAACAATACTTCTTGGGAAGTATAAAAAACTAAACTACTATGTACATGAATTTTACAAAAATAAAAACTATAAAAATCTACCTCTATCAAAGACGACCCCTTTAAAGGATCTGATCTCCCTCAAACCATAAATGTATTCTTTATGTTTTAGAGAGGTAGGTGTTATGTGTTCTCCCAAAGTATGGCTCCTACATTTGGAATTATTCTATTTTTTAAATGTTTAATCTTACTTATGTTTGATTACTTTTATTTTAGTATCTCTAAAGTTTGTTCCCCAATCCCTTCACTATATTTCAAGATTATGGTTTTGTAGGTAGTCATGTTTGAGTACTTTTTTCAAGTACTCCTTGATGTCCAACTATATTTCAAGTATGTTATTCTATCTATTTCAGAGTCATACTTTTAGCCTTCCTTATGTCTTGGCACTTGGTATGTGGTACCCTTGAAGTCTAATCCCTAATATTTTTTCACTATCTCTTTTCTCAAGTTTGCAACTTTAGTCACTAGTTTGTTTGGGCATTTGGTATGTAGTATCTTTAAGGACTAGTCCCTAATTTTTTATGCTATGTTGTTTTCTAGGATCAAATGTTTAGGAATACCCTTACTTTGGTACTTGGTAAGAGTTCCCCCTAACTTCCATACCTCAATGGCTTAGATTGCTCTAGCTTCCTTGAATCAAACTTTGGAACTATTTTAGTATAAAATCTCTTAGACATGCTTAAGCAATTTTTATTTCATTTAGTGGCCTATTTTTATTTATGATTTCAAGCATCAAACTTTTAGGATCCTTGATACTTTACGAATGACTCATTCTTAGATTCCTAATTTGGATACTAGATAACAAATCCCTATTTTGCATACTTTTTATTTGATTTATGATAGAGATTATGATATGAATCTAATATTATTTTTAATCCTATCTATTCACTATATCACATCAAAGGCATAACATTATGTATATTGTAAATATAAAGAATTATAGTTATTTACATCTTTTCTAAATAGATGGAATTCCCTTCTTTAGCATTTGGAGGTAGTGTTTAAGAAATAACAAATGTAAAAAACATAATTTATTTGATACTCAAGACTCACTATTATATTTAACCCTTGGTTATATCTAATTTTTAATTTTATGATGACATCATCTTTGTAAAAATGTAAATATAATTTGCGTGTTATTGATTTGATATTTGTATTTTCTTTTTATTAGGGGTAAAATAGGTTTTGAAGAAATCTGAAACCTTAGTACAAAATGTTGCTTAAAATATAAACAATGACAGCCAACAACCAACCATGAGCATACAAGCAAGAGAAGCACAATAAAAAAGAGAAATCAACAGCAAAGAAACTATTGTAACTCTTTGAGAGTATTGGATACTTCTAGCTCCTATTCTAAAATATTTGGTGAAGGTCAACCAAATTCAACAATTCTTTCTTTTTATCTTCAAAAGACTTCTTCTTTCCACAAGTTCTAACACTTGGCCCCTGTTGAGTAGAGCTAACATGTTTACCCTTAACCTTGTTATTACAATTGGTCTTCTCTCCAACATTAATGGTACCAAAAAAATTATCTTCTTTGAGATCCTTCAGCTTCTTAGACAAAATCTGGATTCATTCAACAATGTTGTAGATAATGCATTAGCTAATCTTGATAACTCTTTCCAAATTCTTGTTAACTTATTGCATTTTCTCCTCCATCTCCTTAATGCGGCTCTCAAGTTGACTCCTCATTAGAGTAACCAAGTAGCTGGAGCTCTTTCTCCTCTTCATTCTCCCTGAGAGTACTCTATGCTCCCCTATTAGAGTCAGCCTATTTTGCATTCAACACAACTTGATATTAATTTGATTGAGTTCTACGAAAAACCATTTGGTGACCTTGAATTGATCAACCACACCATCCCTTGCAATCCCAAGGACACTATAAATATCCTCTCTATTTGTATTAAGTTGGGGGAAATCCTTTGAAAGATAAATGTTGATATTTTTATTTGTTAGTAAATATTTATAGTTTTCATTTAGTGAAGATTTATAATTTTGATTCAATTAAAAAATTTCTAAAACAATTTTATGTAGGAAGCATTCTAACTCACTTTGATTTAAGACCATGATGTTTTATTTATTTTATCATTAACAATATAATAAATATGGTTATTGGAATACATGTCAATCAAATTTATTCAATGAAAAACAGGTATTTGATATTTATAGTGTTTTGATTTGTTAAGTAATGACAAGTTTTTTAAAAAAGCAAAATTTAGTGGAGTGTAAATGTGTCTAATGAGTTTGAGTCTCATTCTATGTTTTTGATAATAGAGTTTGAGTCACATCCATTTCCAAACATTATATCTATTAGATTCAAATGTTTACTATTTATGGTTTTCATTTTTTTGAATACTAATTTGTCCAATATGTTTTGACTTGTTTTGGACATATGTATGACCTTAATAAATCAAAACGATCATATTTAAAGATAATAATACAACTTAAGCAATGTAATACTTCGATTCCACAATATTTTATTACATTAACTACATTACTTGATACTTAAAATGGATCCCCAATAATTAAAAATACCAATCAATATTGAAATCCTATATTGTTGACAATTATATGAGAAAATCTCATTTTCAAAACATGGTCATATTAAAAGTATTATAAGACATTAAATTCCTGAAACCAAAAATTCTTGCAAATTGCTATAATAAATTATAATAGTAAAGTGAAATAAACGTTCAAAACTATGGTTACGTACAAGCCTGTGTATGGGAGGAGGTCCATAGTCAAAATAGAGGTGTCTACCTGCAAACTGGAAGCCTAATGGAGTTTGACGGCGAGCATGAAAAAAGCCCGATTTGCTAATGCTTTATGAAACCAAATTATTTGGTTTGGTATGTTACGGTGAGGCAAAGTTGACGCTAAAGATTTGACAGTAGAAGAGTGGTTACTTATGTATATCCCGGCAAATCAGGCGGGAGAAAATGTGAGAGGGAAGGTGAAAACTAACTAGATAGATTATGAATCACACGTAAAAGAACCCTGGAAAAGGGGATGATTAGCCATTAACCACATGGCTAATTGGATGAATTGCAGAGGTGTTGTAGGGTATGATTGGGTAGGGTCTATGAAGGCCACGTGTAGGTTAAAATGATGGGGAATACAGAAAAGACAAGAGAACAGGTGTGAATCTCCTGCAACCTAACCAGGCCCAAAGTCAATATGAGTATTTTTAATGGGTGGGGATTAAATAAGTTGGGGAAACAAAAAGCCCAAAAGGAGGAAAGGAAGGAGAAGGATAAAAAAAATTGAAGGGGTATTATAATTGATGGAGGTTGAGAAAATCGCGGGACAGGGCGTTCTGTGTTAGGGACCATCAAATCCTGCTTTACAACAGCTGTAATACAGCGGCAGATAACGTCATGGGGTGGGGGTCAACGGACGGAGATTGTCAGTGACACGGAGATGGAGGACGTGGCGAGATACTGGACGTAGAGTGGGGCCGGTGATTTGGGCGAACACAGGCCGCTGGATCCTGAGATGACGTGTGGATGGTAGGAGAGAGTTTGGTCTGAAGAGGAGGAGGAGGAGATGGAGATGGGTTGGGCAGCTCTGCCCAATTTCGTATTGGACTATAGAAAGGAAGGAAGAAAGAGATTTTTAAAATGTTGGTTAGATGGAGGCTTATTTTGCCTTGGTATTCACGGTTTGATTGGAGAGGCTTCTGTTCCAAGGGACCCCGATTGCCTTGTAGTCTTGTACTATATTTATGTGTGATTGCAGCTCCTGTGCATTTTTCTCTTAATATCCCTGCTGCTTTGCCTGTATCCATCATCAATTAATGAGTATATATATAGTGGGTGTCAGGTTAGGGTACATGGCTTGATTTGAGCTATATGCAAGTGTGGTCAGGGTCAAACTCCTTTCTGTTCCTCTGTGGTGGCTCTGTACTTGGACTGCAGTGAGGACAGAAGCAGAGTGGATTAGCTTGAATTTAATTTGTCCCTCTTTGCTGCACACTGGGCTTTCTAAATATGTGGGCTTGGCAGAAGGGTAAAAGAATTTAGTTTGTTTTTGGTGCAGTTGGGATTTTAAAGAAGTGGTTTGTTGTGAAGCAAATGGGACGTGAGATTAAAAATTTGGTTTGATTTGTGGGTGTGGGTTTGCTGAGAGCACTTTGGTTAGTTATGGAGTCGTTGAATGTGATGAGTAGCAGTAGTAACAACAACAATAATAATATGCAGGTGGAAGAAAAGAGTGAGGATTTGCCTCCTGGGTTTAGATTCCATCCCACCGATGAGGAGCTGGTTACTTATTATCTAACAAAAAAGATTCTGGATGGCAGCTTTTCTGGACGTGCAATCACAGAGGTGGATTTGAACAAGTGTGAACCTTGGGATCTTCCAGGTACATGAACACCTAATATATAATTCTCTATTACTGTTTTTGAATGCCATCCAAATTATTGTTTTGAATATATTCATAAGAGTGTTTGTGTCTGTGTGTGTGTGTGTATTAGAGAGAGGATTATGTTTGGGGTTTTTGTTCCATATTTTGTGCAGTTATAATCAGAAGAATGGAGTACCAGCTAAGAATTAGGTCAAACACATTGGATTTATTGAGATCATTCATAAGAAAATCGGCTGTTAGTGCAAAACTTTGGTGAGATTGATTTGTTTGCATAACAGCTGTGTTAATTGAATGCATTTGGCTTGGAACAACAAAAAAAGATTGAAATAGGTCGAATTGCAACTGAGCTGTTTAGTTTGAATTGGAATTGGTTTGGGTTGGATTCTAGCTTAGGAGCTGTTTATGTTGGTTTTATAAGTTTTGAGTGTCAAGCCCAATACAGGCGGAGGATGAAGTGTTGATGTGTCTTCTCGTTAAAAAACTATAAGTACTTGTGAAGGGAAAGTTAAAGTTTGAGAAAGCTAAGAAAAGCTGAGGCACTTTTTATGCAGATTTTCCTGTCAATACTTTAAGGAAGAGGCAATGTTGTAATATAAAAGTTCTAATTCTAGATCATAATATAATTACCAGAGAAAGCTGAGTTATAATATAACCTAAAACCAGTTACACATGATGTAGGTATGAAAAAGGATGTTAGTAAGCAGGATTCAATTGATTCTTTTGAAGTTTGTGTTTGCTGAGAGTGGTTGAGAGTAGAGGGTTTTTTCTAAGCGATTAACTTTAGCTTAAAACAATTTCATACGTATGTATATGTTTGTTTTACTTGGTCTCCTGCAGATAAGGAAAAACTAAACCTACCGTTCAAAATTTACAAAAAGAGTCCTTGGCTTTTGTTACCATTCTTTATAGAATACGATAACGTTTGAGTTTAATGCAGTGTGTGGTGTAACAGGGAAGGCTAAGATGGGAGAAAAGGAATGGTACTTCTTCAGCCTGAGGGACAGAAAGTACCCAACGGGTCTTCGCACTAACAGAGCCACAGAGGCCGGGTACTGGAAAACAACAGGAAAAGATAGGGAAATTTTCAATTCGAGAACCTCTGCACTTGTGGGAATGAAGAAGACCTTAGTTTTCTACAAGGGAAGGGCCCCCAAGGGAGAGAAAACCAACTGGGTCATGCATGAATATCGCCTAGAAGGAAAATTCTCATACCACCGCCTTCCCAAAAACTGCAAGGTAACTCAGATTTGAATGAATAGAAGAATATATATATATATATTTTTTTTCATCAGTTTATAATTTAATCCAATAAAACTATTCATGTTCACTAGTGGACAAGAAGAAAACACATAGTTAGTACTCGAGTACTCACTTGCTTCATGACATCCCATAGGATTCAAATTTATATTTTCTTTAGGTTATTGTTATGTACTTTGTCAGACTAATCTTAGAAACAAATGTTCTGTTGGGATGTGCAGGATGAATGGGTGGTGTGCAGGATCTTTCAGAAGAATGCAGGAGGTAAGAAGATGAGCACAATAGGTCTGATGAACAGAAACGCATATCTTGATATGCCAGGATCTCCTTCTTTGCCATCACTGCTGGAATCTCCATACAATGCAACAAATGCACTGAATGACCAAGGAACACCTACTGATTCTATAGAAAACGAGACAGGTACTTCTTCAAAGGCTGATCATGTGTCCTGCTTCTCCTCAGCAATGGACTACAACATTAACAACAACAGTGTGTATAATTTCATGGGGCAATCTCAATTGCAGCAGCAAGGAACTAACAATTCCGATTCTTGTTCATCTGATCAACTGTCAGAGATGACCAGATTCATCAAGCTCAACATGATGCTGAATGATCCAAGGATGAACATGAACGTAAACAGTATGAACGCCATGTCTACAGCTTTACGTCCAAACATGATAATGCAACATCCACACTTGCCATTTCCATTGCCTCCACCCCTATTGTTCAATCCACCCATTCCTTTCTCTTCTTCTTCATACAATCCCTCCTTTAATCTTCCTCCTCCTTCCACAATGCTCAGGACCCTTTTCCCAGGCCAGTCTAGCCTATTAATGGACCCATCATCATCTTCTACTTTTGGTGCACTCCATGATAAAGCATTAGACAAAACAACTAATTCTAGCCCTATACAGTGGGTCAACGACACTGATCAGCAGACAGGTAATAGCAACAATATTGATCAACAGGTAGATTGTGCTGCCCAATGTCTGAGTACAGATCACTTGAATGAAGACATACAACTGAATAGATCATTTGATCAAGTGGATCAATCTTCTGCAGCTCCTCCTCCAGTGGACCTTGAGTCGTTCTGGAGCTTCAGAGACCATGATTCTTTCTAATTAATGCCCAAAGGACGTGTACATAAATTCAAGCCAAAATGCTTGTGAAAAAGGCCACCAAGTTTGTCATTGTCGTAAAACATTGTAATATGTCTGATACCATGTAGTTGTTTTCTTTGCAATTTCAATGTCTGAAATATACAGAAACTGATGATTTATCTGACTTTAAACTCATGATTTCTCTGACTTTTATAATAACTTCTCAACGTTTTTATTGTGCAATAATTTCTCTAAATCTCCCTTTGGTACAGTCTCTCATGTTAAATAACAGTGGGTTTCTCTATAACATAAGACATCATACTGCTACACTCAGGTTTGTTTTGAAATTTTTTAATTTTAATCAATATATTTTTTTTCACGCCGGGTAAACATCACAGTCTTGCATATTGAAATATTGCATGAACTCACGTCCTTTTCACAAGTCGACTTAACCTTTACGTCGACTGGAGATCATGTATTATATTACAATGGCTCCGATCTCGACGATATCGGTCATTTTCAATACGTAAGCACAAAACCACATAATTTTATCTTTTTCTTACTGCCCCATACAGAAAGTCATTTAAAATGAAATTGAAAGTACAGTTGCCATGGACGTTGAATGGGAAAGAACCGCACATATCTCACCTGCCCTGAACAGAATTACTGCTTCTTCTTGTTGATATTATTGTTTGGAAAAGCATTGATCATTTAATCAAACTGGTTACGTTTGTCATTGGATATCTAATGTTTTCAGAAAAGAAGTATGTTGTTACGTTTGTGTTTAGATTATTTGTGATGAATGGTTCAAGTCTCAAAGTGGGTATTGTGAAAAGGAAACTTCAATCATTCAAATTACTAACTTAGCACGACATGTTATGTTACCTACTCAGCTGAAGTTAAGTATATATGCTTCCAAATATCCACACCCATGTTTTGTCCTGGCCTTCCTTCCCTTTAAGATTTAGTTTTGGACGTTTTCAGAATTGACTGTCTGGTGCTGGCGCTTTAGTTGGTGGGTAGATTTGCAGTGGCCCAAGCCTCAATCTACACATTAGGCTCAACAAGGAATATAAATAATCTCAAGAGGCATCTGAGACAACAGTAAGGAACAATTTTCATACATTTAATATATAATATATATAAGTAGCTGGGCAAAGTATGGTTTAGTTTGAACTTAGCCTGGATTACAGGCTAAAAACATATATAAATTATTAGGGAAATGGAAAGAAACTTTTCTGGACTTCCATCAGTAACGTCTTGGATGAAGGCATTAGTGTTTGACTTGATGATAACACCCAAGCCGCCATCCTCTTCCTCCATTATTTAGTTCCACATTGACCTGCTTATAGGATTCTATTTGAGAGATCTCGTGCTTTATTTGTTTTTTATATTAAATAGTTTTTTTAATCTTATTTTTTAAAGGTGGGGAAGATTTCATTATCATATTAAAAGTTATTATTGTAAAAGAATTTTTTTTTTCCTTAAATACATTATCTAGATTGAAATTAATTAAAGTATGTTCAACAAACAACTAATTAATTTAGCTAATAGAGTTGTAGATATAGATATTAGAAATGGTAAAACATTAAATGTTAATAGTGAAAAGTAAATGAGAGGGTTAAAACACTTAGCTCTAGGTAAAAAGATGATGCATAAATAAACTATAGACATTAAAATTTGAATGTTTTGGAGCTAGAAGTGGTATGTCTCTATTTGAACCCCACCTCAAATTTGGAATAGTCTTTGCACTCTAAGTTGGGTTGAGTTTGTGGGTATGGCACACTTATGTAGGAATGCATCTAATTTTTGGGCACAAATTTGATCTAGGACAATACATACACCTAGTTCTTATCTTGCCTAATTCATTGTTGTTTTCTTTACTTTCAGGATTGATAGTATTAATGAGAGAAATATGGAAATATACATAGATATAAATAAGGCATGGATAAGGGATGTGGCCAAATGTGTGTAAATAAGTTTGTAACAATAGGGGCAAGAAGCCCAAATTTGCATAAGAATATGACATTTGTCAATATGTAATTGTATTAAGTCATTTTCTCATAATGAATGTAAAACTAAATAGAAATTAACAAGGGTATGTAAATTTCACCATCACATTTTGCTAGGCCACTTTGAGGTACAAGTGAATCCTAGATTGATCATGTATCTCAAAGTATATAGCATTCACAAACATGCATGTGACTTAAATTATATTCAAACATAAGAGGATATATGAGTCCTTATAAAGTAACATGGGTCCCATTAGATGTCATCATGTAGGTCCATTCTTTAACATGCATGTACATGGCACAAGAGGTACTAGTAGGGTGATGTGCCCTATAGTGAGGTTGAACTTGGTGATTAATCTTAAGGGCACACGTGGATACTTCTTATATTAGGATTCTTATTTGACTAGATGGTAACAAATTCATAATATTTGGTCTCATCTAGATTTGTAGAGAGGTGGATGAGCAATTATTATTGTTTGCTTGGGGTTCCTATATGTTGGCCCAATTATGTGATTATTTGCGTACATTTTTTTATGAGAGTTCAGCATGAACCTTAGGGAAATCTCATTGCTTCAAGCATGGGACTAACAACATATTTACATACCATGGCAACAATAGGAGGCATAGTGCTAGTATCTTGTTGGGATACCAACAACATGGGTCTAGGTAGAGAGAGGGTCAAACACTTAGGGTCTTGTACTAGTAGTATGATATATTGGCGCAAGGTGATATTATATGGAGACACCGTAAACAATTGGCAATGTATGTTAATAATATATTTTAGCTTGGTCACATTAGGTGATCATTGTGGTTCTTTGGTAGATAGTCTACAATGATTGAAATATTTTTTTGAGTGTATTCTATAATAGTTTGCACTTAGAAAATTTGTGTCTCTATAATGATCCTTCCTATTAAAAATTAGCCAAACATGTGAAATAATGAAAAATAAGTATTAAAATTGAAACACAAAAATATTATTGTAATGAATAACAAATTTTATTTAAAATATTGTGGGCGTCTTTGAAGAGGTAGTCTCCTTTGAAAAATGCTCAATACAATATGATTTCATGGATACTAAAACAATAGACTACAAACTCTATTTATATTAATTCTATTCAAGCTAACTAATATTCCCCAAGCACACATGTGATTATTCAAAATAGCTTAAGTGGTCAGTTATAAAGCATATGCATCTAAATCCTTTCTTACAATAAGAAAGAGTTAGGACTAAATAGCCCTAACATCCCCTCCACCTTGAAAATATTATTCCTTAAATCTAAAGGAAAGGAAAGAAATTTCCCAAGCAAATTCCTTAGGGTGCATGTCATGCCACTAGATTAGGACATTAGTGATTATATTGTTTTGAAGCTAGTGAAAATGTACATCAAGGATTTGTTTCAATAAGAGAATAATGGATCCTTCATCATCAAACTTGGGGAGACTAGTTTGAGTAACAACCTTATTATCCAAGAATGTTATTCAAACAAGAGAAATGGAAAATATGATGAATGAAAGAGGAAACTGGGAGTTAAACCTTGTAAGTGATGGGACAAATCTATTAAATAATTTCATAGTGACCTTCATGACTATAAAAGGATATTTGTAGGCTATTTTCTTCATTTAGAGGAATTTAGTGATTGTTAGAGCGTAGATTGAAGATGGAGAAAAATTGGAAACCATGAAGATCATCAAGTGGTCCTCATCAATTATCATGTTCCTTTTCTTAGTAAGTTCCCATGATGATCTATACACCCATTTCTTATTTCTTGTGGGATTAGGGAAATGAATTTATAACCTTTAAGCGTGTTTACTTTTTTATGTCTTCATAATGTGACCACTTAAATTATTTCATAAAGTGGGTTCTCTCACAATCAAAATAATATTTTATTTAATCCCCCTACGCGATGTGAGAATAGGCATTTGAAAATTAAAAAAAAATCCTTTTTGGATGGAAATTTGGGTGCTCAAGCAGACTATATAAGAAAGGAATTTTTCCAAAATATGTGTTTTTTTATCAAATTATTCCCTCAAAGAGATTATACATCTAATTCATCTATCACTAGATGTTGGAGGATACACGCTCCCTAAATTACATCACTAGATTACTAGACAAAAAACCTTGATTAAGATTTAGATGATCTCTTTCAAAGATTCTACTTGGGATTAATTTTGGTGGAAAAATAAGGATTCAAGGTTGAGTGGTGAAGGATTTGGGGGTCACTTACATAGGACCTAGTTGTGAATTTACCATTGAGATGGGTGATCATTTTAGTGTTATAATTCTTGATTATTAGTGGCTACCTCAGTACCATTTCCTTATATTTGATGAGGGTTTATTGAGTACTATATATAATAAATTAATTGTTGGTTTTCCATGATAACTAATTTAGATCTACAAATTTAGAAATATCTATAATTATTAAACTAGAAATAAATATTAAATATTATCTTGTAAGTGGGCTACTATGTTGATAGTTCATAATTATTGTATTTAATTAGTACAAATATATTTATTTTTATGATAATATTACCTTGATTTGTGACAAAAGTAATTCAATTACTAAGTATTGTAATATGTGAGGTGAATAGTTTAATTTAAATATATTAGTAAATATTCCAATTGGGGATATTTTAATGGTATCAAAGCCTTCATCTTGCCAACCTAGGCAACAAGGATTGAAATAATTTGGTGAAGAGTGGATATTAGTGTAATATAGGAGATCCAAGATGGTAGAAAAGAGGCATGATTTGAAAAAGGAAGAAAAGTCTCAGGTAATATTTTAATCACTGATCAATTTGAATGTGGTTTAGAGAGAAATAGCTCAAACATTCAAAGACACAATGTTAGTGATAGTCTAAGTCATGAAAGGTTTAAAAATTCCTAGAGATCTAGAATCACCTACCTAAAAGGGAGGTACATAATGGGTTAACCAAAATTTTGGTTCTTCATCCAATTCCTTCCAATCCAAATTCATTTAAAGAAGAATATACCCACCAAAAGAAGTGAAAATTGAGCTAATAGAAGATATTTCAATATTTCATGCTAAATCCAAAGCTATTGAGCAATAATTTTAGGATGATATCATTTTTTATATTTTTTACATCAAACTTGAAATGAACTAGACTAAATAGCAGTTGTGACAACAAATGGGAAAGGTTCCTATATCTACATATGACTAGATATATAGGTGTTTGGACTATGTATGGTGTAATACCCCTCATGTTGTTGATATTCTTTGATACTCTTATGTGTTGGTTTGATACTTGGTTTGTGATGGTGATTAGTTCAGTGATTTGGTTGTGTGTGGATTCATTGTTTGGCTAGTTTGCTACAGTGGACATTACTTATGATGTTTGATGATACATTATTTGGCGGTTATATTATTTGTTTATGCTATGGTTTTCTTTAATATTATATGTGACGATATTGTGATTCTATGTTGCTATGTTTTCTGATGTGTTTGCTAGTAAGTCTTGGTGAAAGGATGGACTAGCATCACTCGCTTGCGAGCGCCCTGCTACCCCACGATTTCCTTTCACGGTGTGTTTGCAATGGAGATTTACATGTTACTTGATATTTTTTTGTATGCAGGAATTGCAGGAATAAAGTGTCGATTCCACCTGCTTTGGCAGGACAGGGCAAGCATCAAATTAACCCAACGGGTACAATGTTGAAAAAGGGAGTTGATAAGGAAGTGTCCCTGTCCCAAGTCTGTCACCTCGTTGTGAGTCTTGTTGTGTCATGATTTTGGCTTTGTCCTTGTCTCTGTATTGGTTCTTGTTGTTTATTTATTTTAATTATGGTTAGTTGTTATTTAATTTATTTTTACTTTATATGGAATAAATTAATGATATTTTGTGGATATGATTAATTGGAGTAATTGTAATTTTGGAGTTAAATGTTGTAAATTAAAAGATATTTAATTAATTAAAAAGGATAGAGTAATTAATTTAAATAAATAATGTTTGTGATAATTGTAATTGTCTTTTTCAAAATATTAATATTATAAAATCTAAGGATAATATCATGTGAGGACAAATGTGAAATTAATGAATTTTTAATTAAAATTTGTGAGATAAGTATAAGCTTTTAAAGCAAGAAAAAGAACCAATGGATGGGTTGGATTTTTGAAAAAAAAAAATCTTTATTTATTTTTCCTTATTTTATTGTGAGGAAAGGGAAGTTTCTACACACATAGAGGAAGGGCTTTTGGTTTTGTCTAGAAAAGAAAAAGATAGTATTTTGTGCTTCTCTATAAAAAAATTGTTCTTGGAAGAAATAGATTATTGATCCAGAAGTTAGATGAAAGAAGAAACTAGAGAAGAAACTGCAGAAGAAATCTTTTTTCGAAAGAGGAAGAAGGGCTGCAGTGTTTGGATTCGACATCAAATGAAGGACTCTAGGTTCTTTTGATATATATTTATTATTTTGGTTTATTAATTCATTTGTTCTATAAGGGAAATGAAAATCATGTCTGCCATGTTTGAAATTGATAGTTATGTTTAAAAGAAGATTTTGTTGTTGAAATTTGTTTGTGTCAACTTTTAAATCTTCTGTGGAAAATGATTGAGAAATCCTCTGATCTTTCTTCAACAAAACTAGTTGTGAAATTTTGATTGGAAAAGAAAACAAAATTATTCTGGGGTTAAATTATGCATACCCAGATTTACAATGTCTGAAAAGAAATTAGATTGATATTTATTTTAATTTCTTTTAATATATATTTATTTATATTAGTTTGCCAAAAATATGTATATATATGTGCTGGGGTTAAATCTTGTATGCCCAAATTGTGTTTAAAATCAGACTATTGAATTATTTTGTTTTTTAAATATACTTATGCAAATATATATATATATATATATATATATATATCTATATGCAAATATATATATATATATATATATATATATATATATATATATATATATATATATATATATATATATATATATATATATATATATATATATGATTGTACCTGAAAATAATTTATTATTTGTCCTGTTGAAATAATTTCTATAAAAAAAAAGATGATTCAACAGTTCTAGGTCGTCTTTTTTTTAAAATATATTTATGAAAGAGATTTTATATTTAAAAAAATAAAAATAAAATAAAAAATTTATTTATTGGGGGGGAGTGGTCGGTGGCCACCATACCACCCCCAACCCCCATGGTGGAAGTACGCAACCACCACAAGCTGCGCACATCAGTCAAGGCTATTGGACGCAACCGTGTGGGGGCTGCGGCCCTCCCACACTATGGTACTACGTACCACAGGTTGCGGGTGGGTATTTGTCAATGGTTTTATTTCTTTTAAAATTTGATTTCTTTTAAATTTGATTTTTATGTTATATTTTGTATATATATATATGTATATATATATATACTAACTGCTGTAATTTATAGAGATGCAAATGGATAATTTTTATTATATGATTTAAATGCATGATAGTTTTAATATATGTTTTATTAAATATACATATATATATATATATATTAAGATGGTTATATATGCTGTGATTGAGGAATAATTAAATAAATTTACAATGTTATAGTATAATTTGGAATTAAACTATGTAATTTAATTTAAGTTGAATGTTCTCAAGTAAACTAAATTATTTATTTTCTTGGTGAAATTATTTTGTAACGAAATATGTTATGTGGTGTTGTTTTACGTCATTGTTTACTCTTGAAATTATTCGTTGCTTAGTCAATTATGGTTTTCTCTTAATTGGGATTTTGTATTGTGGGAAAAACACTTGAATTAGTATATCCTTCTATAGGAGCTTAAGTTGCTTGTTAGGGACTTCCAGAGGTGGGGAAATTGATGTTTTATATTTGATCTTTTAATTTTGATATTTGTCCCTATTATTGGCTATAATTGTGACTTGAGTTTACACATGGGTTGTACCATTTTTATGGGTGTTGATTTATATGATTTTGGTGAGATGATTTTTCCTCGTGGATGTTCCATTTGTGGTTCAGTGTTCTTGTTGGTACAATCTCTTGATATTGGATTTTATGTTTTGGGTTCTAGGGAGAGTGGCTCTATGTGGGCGTCAGCGCACAAAGGGGCTGTCAGGATAACCCACGTTAGAGTTAGAGTAATAAGTGATAAACTAATTAATTAATTAGGGGGTGGGTAGTTAAACATTAATAAGATAATTAAGGATGCCCCGTTCGCCTATTAGGGATTCCATAGACTAAAGGTGGGCCGAGAAGGCCGTGGTTGGCAAGGTCATTGCCTTGTCTTCATGAGAGGTTAACAGTTCTACATGAGTCACCCTATGGAGCAGCGCCTTCAGATAGGCAGTTAGGATAACCATAGATGGAGGCGGAACCTTGTGATAGGTTGTCTAGATAATCCATGTAAGTCCATGCGATGACACTCTCCTCTAGCATTCCCTTTGAGTTGTTTTATTGAAATCCTTTGGAAGTGGTCTATTGTTATGTTTTGGAGATTTATTGTTGTTATGAGATATTTCTTTGTGTTCTCTTGCTTTTCGTGTCTGGAGTTTATTCTTTCCTTACTGTTTGGATGTGCTTGGTTAGGGATCCTTCCTTATTTACTCCTAGCATGGGGGTGGTTGGGTGGAATGTACTACGCACCCCATTGGGTCCCCTTAAGATGAAGAACTGTACCATTTAGTGCAGAGTTTTGTTGATGCAGTTTGATCCAAGATTCATATGTTAACAGATGTATTCTATGTATTGATGTATCACTCCCATGTGCATTGGGATGACTTATAATGCAATTTTGTATATGTGTTCATTGAGATGTACTATCAAACTGATGTAATGTATTATCATACCATGTAAATCATTCTTGAATTACCATTTGTAAGTATTGTTGATGTTATGTTGTATCTGTGGAAATATGTACTTAATATCTTCATGATTAATTTATTGTATTTGCATGAATGGTTTTATATGGATTATTCTTATCATTTGGTTATCGTGAATGAATGTGTTAATGGTGATGTGTGAATGAATGGATTATGTAATTGGTAACTTAATGTTCATCTATTAATTTTTCTATGGGATAATTTAGTAATGTCACCTTGTGTACCCCAAGGGACTTAGATGTGCAACTTGAAACATTAGTTATGTTGGAAAACTTAAAGTGCATTCTTTATGTTTTAAAAACAAAAAATTGTTGAGTTTTTAGTTGTTTCTTTGGGGTTTGCATGATGGGGTGTTACATATGTGATAGGGATAGGGTTGGATTGAGAA
Organism: Sequoia sempervirens; assembly: GCA_007258455.2. Lineage (NCBI taxonomy): Eukaryota > Viridiplantae > Streptophyta > Pinopsida > Cupressales > Cupressaceae > Sequoia > Sequoia sempervirens. The sequence continues at coordinate 863,872,319 of VDFB02281492.1, read as the reverse complement.
AATCCCTATCTCAATGCTCAGAGTCCTTGTCTTGAGAACTCCTAAGGTGTCACTTCATCCACCATTCAACCTATAGGTCCCCTGCTAGCTTAGGTACCCCTGGTTCATTGCCAACCCTACTATCATCACTAATTTGCTGCTACCAATCAGATCTTGGTGCTTTTTCACACATGCTCCATCTAGCCCTTATTCCTTATAAAGACTAGTCAACTTCTAATGTCTCCCAACTTGCATTCAGGGGTGTGCATAGGTTTTCAAAGTTTTAAAACAGTCTAGGAATGGCTCTTGCCCAAGCACAAAACTCCATTCTTCTATCGCTTTCCTTAAACCCTAGTTTAGGGTTTGGAAAGGCTACTAGAATTAGGTCTCCTCAAACAAAACAAATGCTTAATACTCCTCCCTGCTCAATGAACACCATAACCACAAAGAAAGAACGATGGCTCAATTTTGGAGCACTTCAAGATTTTAGTGGTTTCAACCCTTCTCAGGCCGTACACAGGACTATTCCTAATTTTGAGAATTTTAGGGCTTTTTAAGCCTTTTCTTGGATACAAGGAGGACTGTCTTCTTCCTTCTGCCTCCAGATGACTTGGTGATGATTCTTGCCACCTATCAGACCTTTGTAAGGTCACCAACAATATTTTCACACCCTGGGTTTCTAGTGATCAAACACCCCTACAACGTTGGAAGAAATTTTTACACTGTCTTTCCTAACCGGGCATAATTTGCTCGCCTAGGAAAAGATTATAACCATGCTTCTTCAACCTTTTACTGACCCTATATCTACATTATTTACAAGGTTGGAGTTTTTCCTTGCTTCCACAATTCCCATACTTCTTGGTATGGATGGGAAACAAACTCAAAACTCCATTTTCTAGAATTTACCAATCAAAACCAAAACTAAAATGAAAAAAAACACAAAATTTACAAAATGAAAGACAACGATAGAAAAGTTGTCTAAAAATGCCAATACAAAGCTTTAGAAGGATTCTCTACATGCTAAAAAATTAACTAAATGCCTTGTCTAATCCATTTTACAGCAATCACGCGGCCAAGAACAAAAAAACAGTCCTTTTTACACACAAGAATCACTGTTTCTTCTTGCTCTCATGAAATTGCCACACTCAAAATCCTCTAACCCCTTCAAAGGTCAAGAAATCACTTTTACAATACTTTGGAAACAGTTAGGTTTCCTTCTCCAAGCCAAAGATCAATCAAAAACCTCCTGTTGTAAAACACAATGTGTTTTGCAATCTTTTACAAAAGCTTAGGAAATGACCACAAAAAGATTTCCCAATTTATTCAAATTTTACCAAATGAACCAAAAGGTCCCCAAACACAAACTAAAAGGCATTTGAGACCTTACCAAAACAACAAAAAGATTTTAAAAACAAAACTTCTACCTAAGCTTGTATTTTGGCACCTTGGCAAGTGCTCCTGCACCATTCTCCCCCTCTCAGCACAAACACTAAGAATTGGAAAGAGGGATCATTGCTAGGTCAATTCCAAGTTTCTTAAATTGATCTTCTTGTATCCATGTGGCCTCTGAGTCAGGCTTGCCCTTCCACTTGATAAGGTGCTCCATGTATGCCTTGTGTCTGGTAGCTTTCTTCACCTTGGACTCCAAGACCTTCTTTGCTTGAGGTTTCTCTTGATTTGGAAGGGGTATATTACTGATATCCTTAAAGATTTCTTGACTGTTCTGAGCTTCATCACTGACTGTCCCCTTATACCTGATCAAATCAACAACATTAAAGACTGGAGATATACCCAAATTTGATGGAAGTTCTACCTTGTATGCATTCTTCCCATACTTAACTAACACCTTGCATGTTCCTACTCTTTTCATCTGCATTTTGGTTGACATGCCCTTCTGCAACCTTGATTTGTTAAGATGAACTATGACATAGTCACCTACTTGAAACTGCACATCTCTCCTTGACTCATCAACTTTATCTTTCAATTTTTGTGTTGCTGCTATAATTGTCTTCTTAACCTGCTCATGAATCTCCTTCATGGTCTGAGTGAAGTCTTCTACATGTCCACTCCTATTCTCCTAAGATCCAAGGTCTCTAAGCTCACAAATTCCTCTTGGGTGCATCCCATACACAACTTCAAATGGACTTTTCCCTGTAGTTCTATTTACACTGTCATTGTAAGCATATTCAGCTTGAGAAATCACCATATCCCAGGTCTGTCCATATTCCTTTGTCAAGCACCTCAATAGGTTACCTAACACTCTGTTAACCACCTCTGTTTGACCATCGGTCTGAGGATGGTAAGCTGATCCAAATGACAAATTTGTTCCCAATCTGCTCCATAGTGTTTTCCAAAAATGGCTCATGAACTTCACATCCCTGTCTGATACAATGCTCAATGGCAATCCATGGATTCTTACTTCCCTAAAAAAGATATGATCTATGTAACTTGCATCATGGGTGGTTTTGCAAGGAATGAAGTGACTCATCTTGCTAAATCTGTCCACAACTACAAAAACACTGCCAAAACTAGTTTTGGTCTTAGGAAGACCTACCACAAAATCCATGCTCACACACTCCCATGGATTGTTAGGAATAGGCAGGGGCTGATACAAACTAGCATTGCTAGCTCCCCCTTTGGCTTTCATGCAAACAACACACTGTTCTACATATTTTATGATATCTCTTGCTAACTTAGGCCAGTAATAAAACCTTTGAACTAGCTCTAAAGTTTTGTTAATACCAAAATGCCCACTAAGACTGCCATTGTGTTTCTCTTGGATCAGATTTTCCCTCATTGATCCTCTTGGGACACATAACAAATTTCCCTTGAATAACAATCCATTTTGTAGTGTATACTCAACATATTGACTATGAAAGTGATTTTCAAAATCTAAACATACCTTGTAGGCTTCTGAGAAATCTTCATCCTCACCATAGAGGTCTTTGAAACTCTCCAATCCAATGCTTTTCAGTTGTATCTCCTGCACTATTAACATTCTCCTGCTTAATGCATCTGCTACTTTGTTTTGCTGTCCCTTCTTGTGCTTAATGGTAAATGTAAAGGCTTGGATGTACTCCATCCATTTCAAATGTCTATTGCTTAACTTCTCTTGGGTGTTGATATAACTGAGTGCTTGGTTATCTGTGAAAACCACAAACTCTTTGGGTAACAAATAATGCCTCCACTTCCTAAGGGACTGCACTAAAGCATAAAGTTCCAGATCATAGGTGAAGTATTTTTGTTTGGCTTCATTGAGTTTTTCACTAAAGAAGGCTACAGGCCTACCTTCTTGACTGAGTACTCCTCCTACTGCTACTCCACTTGCATCACACTCAACTATGAATAATTTATCAAAACTAGGAAATAACAAGATAGGTTGTGTTGCCACTTCTTGTTTTAGCTTTTCAAACCCTCTATCAGCTTCTTGTGTCCATTTAAACTTTGTTTTTAGACCACCTTTAATGGTATCTAGGATTGGTGCACATATACCACTAAAATTCCTGATGAATTTCCTATAGAACTAAGCCAAACCATGAAAAATTCTTACCTCTGTTGTTGTGGTTGGTGTAGGCCAGTTTAGGATGGCTTCCACCTTGCTTGGATCCATCTTTAGCGTTCCTTGGGATACTACAAAGCCTAGATACACAAGTGATTGTTTGAAGAACTCACACTTCTCAAGGTTGATTGCTAACTGTTCTTCTTGCAGCCTTTTAAGTACCATCTCCACATGTTTCAAATGTTCTTCTGCTATCTTACTAAAAATCAGTATGTCATCCAAGTAGACTACCACAAAAATCCTTGTGAAATCCTTAAGCACCTCATTCATTAGTCTCATGAACGGGCTAGGGGCATTTGAGAGGCCAAATGGCATCACTTTCCACTCATACAAACCATCATTTGTTTTAAAAGCTGTCTTCCATTCATCACCCTCCTTGATTATGATTTGATGATACCCGCTCTTAAGATCTAACTTGGTGAAGAATTTTGCACCTCCAAGGCAATCCATTAAGTATTCAATTCTAGGTATTGGAAATCTATACCTAATGGTGATCCTATTAATTGCTCTAGAATTAGTACATAATCTCCACTTACCTCCTTTAGATTCATTGCTAAAACAACTGGGACTGCACAAGGACTAATACTCTTTTGAATCAGACCTTGACCTAACAATTCTTCCACTTGTCTTGCCACCTGTTGGTTCTGCTCAGGGGTCAGTTTGTATGCTGCTTTGTTAGGCAATGAGGCTCCAGGTATGAAGTCAATTTGATGACTTATTTCTCTCTTTGGTGGTAGAGTTGCAGGTGTTCCATCACTCACTATGCTCTTGTACTTTTCTAGTAGCCTTTGAATTGTTTTAGGGATGACTGTCTTCTCAGCCTTTTCTTCCTCTTTGGACTGCATTAGGACCACATATCCTTCATTCCCTTGGTATAGATCCTTGATGAACTCTTTACCACTACTCAACATAATGTTAGGTACCTTAGATTGCCCCTCATCATCCTCAGTCAGTGACTGCAGCTTGAAGGTTCTTCCATCCTTCTTGAATTCAATGGTGTTCTCCTTCCCATGATATATAACACCTCTGTCATATTGCCATGGCATGCATCCATGGGTAGTACATCACAAATCAGCTTGTCTTTGTAGCCTCCAATTGAGAATTCCACTGTAACCTGCTCATTCACTAGAACACTCTACCCTTTGTTCAACCATGTGACTTTGTAGGGATTGGTATGAGGTACCTTCTACAATTTTAATTTAGTCATTGCCTCCTCTGAGATTATATTGTTTGTAGAACCAAAATCTACAATGACCTTGCATACCTTTCCCAATATCTTGCACCTTGCTCTAAACAAAGCTCTCCTTTGCTTGGGTTCTCCCTTGACCGGTTGTCTGATCAACACTCTATTAAACATCATATTTTCACCTACTTCTGATTCTATATGACTGATCTTAGGTGATTTGACACTCATGGTGTCCTCTTGTGCATAAGCTACTCTTTTCTCATTTCTAGATGAAGAAGCTTTCTCCAGGCATCTATAAGCTAGATGACCTAGCTGATTACAGTGATAACATTTCAAGGTGGCAAAGTAGGAGTTACTTCTGCTTGCTCCTCTTCCTCTGTTTGAACCTCTGTGAGGTCCTCTTCCTCTATTAAATCCTCCTCTTGATGATGTTTCACCTCCATGCTCAGTAAGCTTGGATTCTCCTTGGTTTCTTTGATCATTACCTCTTCCTTGGTAACCTCCATGCTGTCCTCTTTGATCTCTGCCTCTGCCTCTACCCTTAGAGGTCTGATCATGCTTCCTTTTATTCCTCTCTTCAATCTTTATAGCCAGCTGATAACATTGGTGGACTATCTTGGGGCTGAGTAAAGCCATCTCTTCCTGTATGTTCCACTTCAAACCATTAAGGTACCTAGCCACTTTTAGGCTCTCATCTTCTGCCACATTTGATCTCAAGCAAAGCTTCTGGAACTCTTCAGTGTAGGTGTTGACATCTTGGTCTTTTTGTCTTAAACTCTGCCTCTTCTTGTGAAGTTGGATCTCATAATCATCTGGCATATATGCTTCTTTCACTTTAGCAACCATTCCTTTCTAGGTTGATATGGGCTGCTTGCCTTCTTTCTCCCTTTCAGTCTAGACAAATTTCCACCATGTCAAAGTTGATCCTCTCAACCTTGATTTTGCAACCTTCACCTTTTGTGCTTCTGTGACTCCATCACATTCAAAATGGTTCTCCATTCCATCTATCCAATCCATGACCAAATCATGATCCATCTTCCAATAGAACAACGGTATGCCCTCAAGTCCTTTCCCACTCAGGGCTTTTAATGCCTTCAAGAAAGGCTCCTCCTCCAGAACAGGGTCAGGTTCAGGGACTTTGTCCTCCTTTGCAACCTCTTCTTCCTTTGGCACTTTACCTTCCAACTTCACCTTGTTCAGTGCTTCCTCAAGCTGCTCTATTCTTTCTTTTAGAGACTTGTTGTCTTCTTCTTGTTCTTCAACCATCTTGGCTAACTGTGCATTTGTCACCATCTTGGGCATTTCACTTGACTCAACTTCTAACATATAAGCTGCTTTCCCAAATCTTTAGCTGGGCTCTGATACCAATTTGATAGGGATAGGGTTGGATTGAGAAAATCCCTATCTCATTGCTCTGAGTCCTTGTCTTGAGAACTCCTAAGGTGTCACTTCATCCACCATTCAACCTATAGGTCTCCTGCTAGCTTAGGTACCCCTAGTTCATTGCCAACCCTGCTATCATCACTAATTTGCTGCTACCAATCAGTTCTTGGTGCTTTTTCACACATGCTCCATCTAGCCCTTATTCCTTATAAAGACTAGTCAACTTCTAATGTCTCCCAACTTGCATTCAGTGGTGTGCATGGGTTTCCAAAGTTTTAAAACAGTCTAGGAATGGCTCCTGCCCAAGCAAAAAACTCCATTCTTCTATCGCTTTCCTTAAACCCTAGTTTAGGGTTTGGAAAGGCTACTAGAATTAGGTCTCCTCAAACAAAACAAATGCTTAATACTCCTCCCTAATCAATGAACACCATAACCACAAAGAAAGAACCCTAGCTCAATTTTGAAGCACTTCAAGATTTTAGTGGTTTCAACCCTTCTCAAGCCGTACACAGGACTATTCCTGATTTTGAGAATTTTAGGGCCTTTTAAGCCTTTTCTTGGATACAAGGAGGACTGTCTTCTTCCTTCTACCTCCAGATGACTTGGTGATGATTCTTGCCACCTGTAAGACCTTTGTAAGGTCACCAAAAATCTTTTCACACCCTGGGTTTTCAGTGATCAAACACCCCTGCAACGTTGGAAGAAATTTTTACACTGTCTTTCCTAATTGGGCATAATCTACTCGCCTAGGAAAAGATTATAACCATGCTTCTTGAACCTTTTACTGACCTTATATCTACATTATTTACAAGTTTGGAGTTTTCCTTTCTTCTACAATTCCCATACTTCCTGGTATGGACGGGAAACAAACTCAAAACTCCATTTTCTGGAATTTACCAGTCAAAACCAAAACTAAAACGAAAAAAACACAAAATTTACAAAATGAAAGACAACGATAGAAAATTTGTCTAAAAATTCCAATACAAAGCTTTAGAAGGATTCTCTACATGCTTAAAAATTAACTAAATTCCTTGTCTAATCCATTTTACAGTAGGCACGTGGCCAAGAACAGAAAATCAGTCCTTTTTACACACAAGAATCACTGTTTCTTCTTCCTCTCATGAAACTGCCACGCTCAAAATCCTCTAACCCATTCAAAGGTCGAGAAATAACTTTTACAATACTTTGGAAATGGTTAGGTTTCCTTCTCCAAGCCAAAGATCGGTCAAAAACCTCCTGTTGTAAAACACAGTGTGTTTTGCAATCTTTTACAAAAGCTTAGGAAATGACCACAAAAAGATTTCCCAATTTATTCAACTTTTACCAAATGAACCAAAAGATCCCCAAACACAAATTAAAATGTATTTGAGACCTTACCAAAACAAAAAAAAAGATTTTAAAAACAAAACTTCTACCTAAGCTTGTATTTTGGCACCTTGGCAAGTGCTCCTGCACCAATATGGATATATAAAATCAATACCTACTCATCTCCATATGAAATATATCAATGATAATACATCAAGTTTACTTCTCTTCACCTAGAAGGGGTAGCCCATCAATGGTGGTACCATGGAATGATGAAACAAGGGGATAATCTTATCACTATTTTTGATGAGTTCAACCAAATATTGGTGAAGATATTTGGTAAGATTGATCCAAAAATAAACTTTCATTAATTGAATCAACTAAAACACTATGGATTAGTGGAGCACTACATAGGATCATAGTCAAAGTTCTTAGTGTGTCTAAGAAGAGAATCATGATCTTTTTGTTGAAGGATTAGTAGAGCCATTGTAGGGTATGCTCAAGGATTTTTAGCCTTCCACTCTTCAAGAGGTGATTCAAAGAGCCCTTTCCATGGATTCTATCTTTCCTAGAAATAATTTTTATTGTAATACTCCACCCATAAATAAAAATTTACAAAAAGGAGAACTAAGTATGCAAAATATTCCACTACCATTAAAAAGGAATGAAGATAATCATAACAATATTCAAATAAATAATATTTATTTCAATTAAAAGAACCTTAGGAGTGAGGTTATAGATGCCTTGGAAAGGGCCAAGTGCATTACATTAAGGTTATCTTTGATGAGAAAGAAACTGAATCTAAAAAAATGAATGAAGAATCTAAGGAAAATGAGAAAGACAAAAATGAAGTAACTCTCACAACCTTGTCAAAAGTTCAAAAGTACAAACAAAGGTCAAGATTAATGGAATGATGGTAGGAAAAAGGACCACCATCTTTATTTATATTTGTGCTACCCATAATTTTATATATAAAGATCTAACATGGAAAGAAATGGCCTAGTTGGTAATGCTTTTGAGAGATTTAATGTGCTAGTTGATAATGGTTTACCATAAAATGTGTACAAATGATTCAACAACTGAAAATGACTATTGAAGGTAATCCTATATAAATATTTCTATGTGGTTAGATTGGGAGATATAGACATGCTTCTTGGAGTACAATGACTACAATCTCTTGGATATTTTTCATAAAATTGCTAATCTATAGAGTGGAAATTTAAGAATGTAGTAAAGGTATTATCTCTCAAAGGAATTGAGAATTGAACACTTCGAGTCATCACTACTAAAATAATGGAAGGATCTTTCGAAAGGGGTCAAGTAACTTAGCTAGTTGCTTGAGTAAGCCTAGAAAGTCATGCATGAGCATGAATCATTCCTACCATATTGATGTACAAAACATGTTGCAAAATTATAGATAAGTATTTCATGACATACTCTCAAGACATTCCCCTAATTGAGTGTTCTAGAATAAAATTGAGCTAGAAAATAGGTGAAATTTTGAAAACCCACTCCTTATTGACACCCTATGATCCATAAGGAATAAATCAAGAAGGTGATAAAGGATATTTTATATATGGGTCAAATTAGGTTGATTTATAGTTCATACAACTCCTTATTAGTCATAGTAAGGAAGAAATAGAACCATGAAAATTTGCATCTATTATTGGGTATTGAATAGGAAAAAATAAAGAATAGATATTGCATCCCTAGAATTGACAAGTTACATGGAGAAGTATACTTTTATAATATTGATTTATGCTAAAGATCCATCAAATTTATATGGAGGATGAATATGTCCATACATCTATTTTTAGATGTCAATATGGATATTTCAAATTTACTCATATCCTTTTTCTTGACTAATACTTTTACAACTTCCTAAACATGCATGAGCAAGGTATTTAGAAAGATGTTAAGTATTTATTTCTTAGTTTTCTTTCATGGAATCCCAATATACAATAAGACTTGACAGGAGCATTTGAATCAATTGGATCAAGCCTTGGAAATACTAGAGTATAAATCACTCTTTTCCAAATAATAAAAGTGTGATTTTGGACATAATGAGGTTCTATATTTGGGTCATTTTATTAGTGAAAAATGGGTCCAAGTAGATCCAAACTATCAAGGATTGTCCACCCACTATGAACATGGACACAATTAAGGGGTTTCTTGGGATTATGCAACTACTACTAAAGGTAAATGTTAAGGGAAACTACCATCTTGCAATATTACTCATGTAGATCTAACCATGATTGGAGTTTTAAGTGGATAGATACGATAGAAAAATATTTAAAAAATTAAAATAGTGATTAGTTTATGTTCCAATTTTTCTATTCTAGATTTCTCACTTTCTTTTAGATTGCAGTGTGATGTCTCTAGGGAAGGTATTGGAATTGGATTAATACAAAAACATCCCATTTCTTTCAAAAGTGGAAAAAATAATTGAATTGGAAAATATTTTTTCTATAAATATCATAAGGATATATGCTCACAACCATGCATTCCTTGGTGAAATTAAGATAATATTTGGTTTGTGAAAAAATGTGGTCAAGATAGATCACAATAGTATTAAGTTCTTTCTTAATTAGAATGGCTTAAATGAAACACAACATAAGTTGGTAAGAAAACTATAGGCATATGATTTTGATATTGAATATGTAATAGGTAATCATACTGTAGTGTTGATGCATTATCTAGGATTCCCTCTTTATGCTCCATTTCTTATATATATATAGGCCAAAAATATTTTTCTACTAATATGTTGGATGAGAGGGTGCATGATTACAATTTCAAAGTGATGAGAAATATAATCATGCATAAAGATAAAATATATTTAGTTTTAGTGTAAAATATGAAGGAAAATATCTTAAGAGCCATACTTGATACTCCATCAAGGTTGGACATTCAGGATATTTCAAGACATACAAGAATATATAAGAGAGATTTCCTAGAAAGGAATAAATAATTCCATGTGCTTAAACATATTAAAGAATATTTCATATGTTAGTAGCATAAATCAAAGAAAGCATATCTTATAGGTATACTGCAACCATTACCCATTCTAGAGAAGTGGGAAATTATTTCCATGAATCTCATCATAGGGTTACCTAAGGTGAATGGTAAAGTTTAAATCATGTGATAGTTGATATAATTAAATAAAATGTGCATAATTTTATACCATATCTTCAAAACTTAATTTTCCCTAGATTGTTCATTTAGTTTTCAAAGATGTATTCAAATTACATGGGTTTCCCATAAACATTATTACTAACAAGGATAGTAGGTTTCTAAATCGGTTTTGGTGGGATTTTATTTTCTTAGTAGGAACATATATTACTCCTAGTATAGTACACCACCCCCAAATACATGGGAAAATTGAGATTGTTAACAAATGGATTGAGGGGTATCTAAGAAATTATGTCTAAATAGAAAATAGTGTCCAAGGATAAATGGTAACATTTTGGACACCATTTATATAACACTTTACATCATATTCCTATAGGTATCCCTTCTTTTATGGTTTTATATGGATATAATTCTTTAACATTTGTGGATCTAGAAATCATAAAAAAATAGGGTTCCTTTAAAGCAACAAATATGATCAAGAGAAGCTAAGAGATATTGGAATATCTTATGAATAATCTTCAATATGTGCATAATCAACATGATATGTATGTATATTTATGACATATAAATCAAATTTTTGAAGTTGGCCCGATATGGTCTACTTGAGGATACAACAATACAAATAGTATTCATTAAATAAAAAACATTAAAAATATGAATCCATGATTTTATGGTCCTTATATAAGATCATAAGGAAGGTGGAAGAATTAGCTTATGAGCTATAATTACCAGAGAGTAGTATAATTCACAACATATTCCACTTTTCATGCCTCAAAAGGGCATTACCATAAAACATTTCAGCTTCCAAAGAATTGCCACCTTTGGATGATGAAGGAAAACTAATTTTAGTGTCAAAATCTATCATGGATACTCAAGAGAGAAAGTCAAGGAATTGAATAATTATAGAGTACTTAGTGTGATACAAAGACTTGTCAATTGAAGATGCTACATTCGAAGGAGTTGGTCATTTTTGAAACATATAAAAAATTGAATTACTTGAGGGAAAGCAATTTTTAGGATGTTAGACTATCATGTCTTCTTTTTCAATAATTTCCCATGATGCTTCATGAGCCCATTTCCCATTTCTTGTGGGCTTAGTAAAATATTAGTAGAGTCTAAATAAATTTATAACCTTTAAATGTGTTAAGATTTTTATGTCTTCATAACGTGATCACTTAAATTATTTTCATAAAGTGGGTGCCTAGAGTGGGGGTCTCTTGTAATTAAAATAATATTTTATTTAATCTCCTTATACAAGGTGGAGAGAAGAATTTGAAAATTAAAATAATACATTTTCCTTTTTAGAGGGAAAGTTGGCCACTCAAGGAGAATATATAAGAAAGTCATTTTTCTAAATGTTGTATGCTTATTTTATGAATTCATTGCCTAAAATATATTTGGAATCTAGTTCATCTATCATAGGTTATTGAAGAATGGAAAACCTTAATTTCAATTCTTATATTAGTAGATAACAAACCTTGATTTATATTTGTATGATCTCATTCAAAGATTGCACTTGGCCTTCAATGTTGTAGAAAATTGAGGATTCAAGGTTGAGTGGTGAGTGATTCAGGGTTTAATTGCATACCTAACATAGTTATAAATTTACCACTAAGTTGGGTGATCATTTTAGTTCTAGTTGTTTATTATTGATGGCTACCTCAAAACTACTTTCTTGTATTTGATGGGGGCTTGTTGAGCACTAATGAAAAAATATAAGAGCTAAGAGGAACCATAGATGTAAGTTGGGTTATTTGTAGAGTCATATATACATTACATACCACTTGAATATCCTTAAAAAACCTCTAATATTGTTACATAGGTGATAAGTGTGTAAAATATCATAAATGAAAATGCAAATTCATGAAAATAAGATAGTTAAGTTTTATTATGAAAGGATATGATGGAAAGGCATTATGAAAAGACATTAAGAGGATCTATAAATCAGCATAAAATGGGAGATAAGAGTGGGGAATTATATGCACTAAATATGTGAGAAAAAGGAAGATGATAAGTGAGAGTAAATCATGAGGAATTAATTAGAAGACATGTATACACCAAGTAAAAGAATATTAATATATTATTTTATGAGTGTGTACATGTGCATATATATATATATATATATATATATATATATATATATATATATATATATATACATATATATGCAAAGTTTCTACCATGGGAATAGCTGCCTTTTATTATATTGAATAAACCAAAACAAATTCTCATAGATGAAATATTGAGTATATTTATTGTGTCTCATATGATATATAGTGCAATAGAACTCTAAGCCTGCAGCAAGTTCCTACATCTGATCAATTTGGGCTAGTAGGAGGTCCTAATTTGGTGACTCGTGTAGAAGACATATATGTCCATAAATTATTGCATTATATCCTCTCCTTGAGCAGGTTAATCACCATTTTTCAGAGTCACTCTCTCTTAAGCCACCTCCCCACTAATCACATCATAGACCATACTCAAGTAGATGGATCTTTATTGAAAGAAGATATCCAATAACATTTTTTTAAACTCAAGTTGAGGAAGTAATTTGACACAATTATTTCCCCATTTATTACTTCCCTACACAAAGAAATAGTTTGTAAGAAATATCTCCAAGAGATTCCCATCATGGATATGGCCCTCCATCAGTCTATGCTCCCCTATGAACCCTTTGATCACCTTCTCCACATTCACAACCACAATATGAAAGAATCGATGTAGTTGAAAAGAAAGCTCATCTTATGAGAAAATACTATAGGGACAACTTGGAATGTAAAGCCAATCAACCATAATAGTTTAGTCATTTCCAAAACTACAATATGATTTATAAACCTATTAAGCTCCTTAAATCTCAGCATAGAAACAAATTTTTTTATCACTAAGCCCCAACTAATATATTGCATCAATTAATATGTGATTTATTAGTATAAATGATATCTTCCAAGCTTGTTCATGTCTTCACATCCTTTGAGAATATCTTACTATAGATTTTTTTGACCTCAAAAATTGATAATAGGTCTACCACCCTATTGGATTCTTTATAAATATGGTTCATAGAGAAATCATTAATGACATCTAGATAAGGGATGATATGGTCTATCCACTTGGTTAGCTTCCAAATAAATGTCTTCTTGTAGATATGGCTCTAATAATTATTTTCAAATCACCTTCATTATGAATCAACATTATTTTAATTTCCTCACAAACATTGAGGCCTTCATATAATGCATCAAAATCAACTTCATTATTTGTTCCATCTTCAATGTTGATCAAGCAAACCCATATGAGGACTCCCAAATAATGCCTCAAAATGCACCCTACCTTAGATAGGGACTACCTCACAAGGCCTTCCTTGTAGAAATTTATCTTTAATCTACCACTTGGAGGAGCTATCCACTTAGTTTCCTTTCTTTTCTCTTTTTTAATTTGAATATACATTATGAATGTAAGCATTCATGGGGGTTTTAACTTGGCCCATTCCTTTGAAAATAGTGAACATTCCACCCTTCCTTACTCTAATGTTTTGATGTTCACAGATTCTTGCCTTGATCTTATTGATAACTAAAGCCACAAAAAGAGGATTTATCATTAAAGATTATTTTATTCCTCTCTTTCTAAAGCTACCAAATCACCATAGCCAAACTAGCCACCCATAATCCAACCAAAATTTATCCCTTACAAGGTCATCTCCAAATAAAAAATATATCATGAATACTATAAGGGAAAGTGATGCAGAAGCATCCATGGTGAAATGGCAATCCTGTGTCAAAAAAAATATTGTTATTTTAATTGGTTTATTTTCAATAAGGGCTTAGAGGTTAGGAGAATAAATATTTTGATTTACAACTTTGTAATTTCCCTTGGGATAAAATTGTAATAGTAATTTTGGTGGGAAATATGCATTTATGAATATTTTCTAAGGAATTTAATTAGGAAAATACCCCTCTTGGGCATCCCATTCTTGGTGGGGACCACTTGGAGTGCATGTGCTTGCATATTCAAATGCATGCCTTGCATGTTGTTGCATTACCATTTTGGAGCTGTCGGGGCCACTAGGAGTCAAAGGTGTCATAATTGACTGGAAGGTGATTGGACAAAAGTTAGGCTCCCATGTGAAGGTGGTGAATGCAATGAATTATTTTATATTTTACTTTCTTATCTCTCCTCAAGTTGGGCATTGGATTTCTTGGTGGTTTGTGGAGGTTGTTTTGGGAAACCAATGGTGGTTTCTTCTCATACAATTTCTATATAATGACGCTTTCTCATTTGGAGAAGAGGGATTTTGGAGAAGTTGTGGTTGCATACCTAGATGCTACCAGAATGAAGCTAGAATGTTGATTTGCAGATTTTTGTATGTGTGAAGCCCATGTTGTAAGGGACCATGTGAACTCCTTGTTTATGTATTGCATTTTCAGATTTTGAAGTTAATACATGTTGCAGATTTCTCTTCCATTTTATGGGTTTCAAGTTAGTTTTCTTTCTTCTTGCATAGTATTTTATGTGTGTTCGTGATAAAATTTGAGAGGGAGAGTCACCCTTTCCATCAGTGGTATTAGAGAAAGTTATTTTGAGTCTATAAACAAAGCACCAAAGAGAGGCAGTTTGTTGCAGGACCTGTGAGCTATGGGTGAAGATTGAAATGAATCCAAGAGTTACCCAATGTGGTAGAGGTATAGGTAGAGGAGGAGGAAGAGATCATCCAATAGATGAATTTAGAGCTCTCATAAGGAAAGTTGAGATTTTGCAGAAAGAGATTCACAAAAGAGATGTGCATAAAGGAGTTGATAGTGAAGATGAAGCTAAAGTGGAATTTGAAGAGGAAGAATAGTATCAAATGGATCCTGGAGAAATCAGATTGTTGATAGCTATTGTACAAATTGGAAAGAAGCCTAAGATAGAGGTTTCAAAATTTAGTGGAAGCCTAAATCCAAAAGATATGATAGATTGGATTAATGACATGGAGGAATTCTTTGAGTTCGAAGAGATTGAAGACCCTCATAGGGTGAGGTTTGGAAAAACAAAACTAAAAGGGCATGCTAGCATTTGGTGGAAGGAAATCCAGCTTGAAAGAGGAAGAAAAGGGAAAGAAAAATTTTATAGATGGGATAGAATGGTAGAGAATATGAAAAGAAAATTTATTCTGGTAGACTATGAGTTGGAGCCGCTCAAAAAGATACAAAGTTTGAGATAGGGAACAAGAACTGTGAAAGAATACACAAAATAATTTCACAAAGTTTTGATAAGAATATGAGACTCTGAAGCAAACAAGGAGAAAGTATCCCATTACATCAATGGGTTAAATCCAGACATAAAATAATATTTGGTATTAGTGAGAATGTACACCATTGAGGATGCACACCAATTTGCATTGAAAGTTGAAGAAAGATCAAACAGACAATTTGAGAGCAAAAAAAGATGAAGAGGTCGTGGTAGAAGAGGTGGAGGAAGAAATTATGATGGAAATAAGAAAAATAAGAATTTTGAAGACCAAGAAAGCAACAAAAATCGGAAATCAAAAAATTATTACCCTCCCAAAGATCAAAATCCAAGAGGTAGAGGAAGATTGGGTAGAGGATGCAAAAGAGGTGGCTTTCACAGAACCTATTTTAGATGTGGAGAAGAGGGACACAAAGAATATGGATGCCCTCATAATCAAGAAAGTACCAATAGAAGATCAAAACACATCAATGAGGTGGATGCACACTCATTACATTCAGAAGAAGCAAAACTAGGTGAAGTCTTGATGACAAGAAGAGCATTGTTGAATGAGAAAAAAACCCAACTCAAAGAAAGAGATTATTCAAGATAAGATGCAAATGTGAAGGGAATGATTGTAATTTCATCATAGATAGTGGAAGCATGGATAACTTGGTATATGAAGAAATGGTGAGAAAATTGAAGATAGAGAGGAAGAAGCACTTGAGTTTGTACTAGATAGCATGGGTAGAAGACAAACAAAATCTTTTGGTCAGTGAACAATGTTTGGCAAAATTTAAAATAGGAAGTTATTGTGATGAAATGTTGTGTGATATAATTCATATAGATGCATGTCATATTTTATTAGGAAGGCCTTGGTAGTATGATAGGAAGGAAATGCATGATGGTTGTGCTAATACATACACAATAACTAAGGATGGAGTAAAACATAAATTGAAGCCTTTGAAAGAAGAATTGGTTCAAGATTTTGGTAATGCAAGAGTTTGTTTAGTGGATGCAAGGAAATTATTAGATGGTTTGTTTTGCTTTGATTCCTAAAACTAATTGTGAAAATGTGGAAGATGTTCTTGTGGAGATTGTAGATTTACTGCAAGAGTTCCAAGAGATTATTTCAGATAATGCACTTGAGGGACTACCATCTATGAGGAAGATAAGTCATCAAATTGATTTGATATTGGGAGCAAGTTTTCCTAACAAAGCAGCCCAAAAAATGTATCTAATAGAGAGTGAAGAGTTGAATAAGCAAGTTCAAGATTTTTTGTAGAAAGGCTTGATTAGGGAGAACCTAAGTCCATGTGCAATGCTAGCTATTTTGGCACCATAGAAAGGGGAGAATGCATTCAAGGGCTACAAACAAGATCACCATCAAATACAGGTTTCCATTACCAATAATGGATGATATCATGGATTGTTTGAGTGGGGATGAGTACTTCACCAAGATTGACTTGAAGAGTGGTTAACATCAAATCCAAATTAGAGAAGGTGGTGAGTGGAAGACAATGTTCAAGACCAAAGAAGGTTTATGTGAATGGTTGGTCATGCCTTTTGGACTAGCCAATGCTCCTAGTAAATTTTATGAGATTTATGAATGAGGTATTGAAAGAGGTTTTGGGCAGATTTGTTATTGTTTATCTAGATGACATATTGATATTTAGTAAGACATTGGAAGAGTATTTTATGCATATCAAAATTGTTTTTGAAAATTTGAAAGAAGAGAAGTTGCTCATTAACTTGAGGAAGTACAACTTTATGAAGAGGGAATTAGTATACTTAGGGTTCATTTTTTCAAGTGAAGGACTCAAGATGGATCCAAAAAATGTGAGATCTATCTTAGAATGGCCTACACCTAGAAGTGCTATAGAGGTGAGATGATTTCATGATTTGGAAAGTTTTTATAGGAAGTTTATTAGAGGTTTTAGTAGTATTTGTGCACCACTAACTGAGACCATGAGAGGGGAAAAAAGATATTTCAGATGGACTACAGGGGCAACAAGAAGTTTTTAAATTTGTTGAAGGCGAAAGTGATGGAGCAGCCTGTTTTAACACTTCCATATTTCAATAAGGTATTCCAAGTTGATTGTGATACATGTGGTAATGTGATTGGAGTTTTCCTAAGTCAAGAAGGTAAACCCATTGCTTACTTTAGTGAGAAGTTAAATGATGCAAAAAGAAAATATTCAGTGTATGATCAAGAATTTTATGCTATTGTACAAGCATTGAAAAAGTGGAGGCACTATCTTTTTCCTAAGGAGTTTTTTTTGTTTACTAATCATCAAGCACTTCAATATTTAAGTAGTCAAGGGAAGTTAAATCAGAGACATATGAAATGGGTAGATTTCTTGCAAATTTACACTTTGTTTTTAAACATAGAAGTGGTAAGTCTAATAGGGTTGTAGACGCTTTGAGTAGAAGGCAATGTTTGTTCATTGAAATGCAGGTTGAGGTTGTTGGATTCATTGAGTTGAAGGAGTTGTATGAAGAGGATCCAAATTTTGGAGAGGCTTGGAAGGCTTGCAAAGAGCCTATTGCTGCTGATAGAACCAAGTGTTTGGATTATTTAATATAATATGGTATGTTGTTCAAAGGTAATAAGTTATGTATTCCTAGAAATTTAATGAGAATGAATTTGATTAAGGAAAAACATAGTGGAGGAGTTGTAGGACATTTCAGTTTTGATAAAACCATAGAACTTGTTGGAGAGAAATATTATTGGCCTCAGATATCAAAAAATATGTGCAAGGGTGTAGAGTTTTTCAAGTGACAAAAGGAACTAGTCAAAACACAAGTTTATATCAGCCTTTACCAGTACCCGAGAGGCCATGGGAAGAGATTAGTATGGACTTTGTTTTAGGTTTTCCAAAGACCCAAAGGGGATATTACTCAATATATGTGGTGGTAGATAGATTTTTGAAAGTGTATTATTTTATTCCATGTAAAAATACTAATGATTTTGTACATGTAGAGTTGTTTTTCAAGGAGATAGTGAGGCTACATGGTCTTTCAAAGAGCATTGTTTCATATAGAGATACAAAGTTTGTGGGATACTTTTTGAGGAAATTGTAGAAGAAGCTAAGGATTGATTTATAAACCTACCATCCTCAAATAGATGGAAAAAAAGAGGTGGTGAATAGGAGTTTGGATAATTTGTTGATATTCCTAGTTGGAGACAAGCCAAAGGGGTGGGATTTTATTCTACCTCAAGTAGAATTTGCATATAAAAACTCAGTGAATAGAAGTATTGGTAAGTCACCATTCCAAATTTTTTATAGCAGTAACCCAAGAATTATTTTGGATCTAAAAACTATTGATAATGTTGATAAGAAAAGTGCAGAAGTAGAGGAATTTTCTAATCACATAAAGAGCATACACGAATAGGTAAGAAAACACATCAATAAAATGAATTTTCAATACAAGTCCAAGGCTGACTTGAAGAGGAGATATAAGGAGTTTCAGGTTGGTGATGAGGTGATGATACACTTGAGGAAAGTAATATTTCTAGTTGGTACTTATAACAAGCTAAAAATGAAGAAGTTTGGGCCTTGCAGAATTGTGAGTAGGCATGATTCAGGTAATGTATATGAAGTAGAGTTGCCTAGTGGACTTAATATTTCACATACATTCAATATTTCTGATCTAACAAATTTTCATGAAGCTAAAAGTGATTAAATTACAATAGGTGAACCAATTCATATATCAACACCTACTTGTGGAATGAAATAATGAAACTACTGCTAAATGTAATATAAGAAGAAAAAAAAATGTTTTTGGTTGATATAGGATTGCTTTACAGCCAGGGATTCTCCTACATCATTCATATGTCATTAGAAAAAAGGTATAGAAATTATATCATGTAGTTCTACTCCAACCAATACCCATTCTAGAGTAGAACTGGGAAAGTATCTAGAAGATTTCATTAAGGGGTTAGCTAAGGTGAACATGGTACAAATATTGCATCTCTATGTTAGTTGGTATAATTATGAAATATGTGTATTTTTTATATAATATATTTATAATTTAAGGCTTCCTATATTATTAATTTATTTTCTTTGTTGAGTTCTATTAATAAACCTAGATCTCTCAAGATGACTCTCTCTTAAGGGGATATAGTGAGTTTTTAATGTAGGCCATATAGGATGATCTGATGGTATTGGATAGTTGTGACACCTAAGATCTTATTAGTTTTTCATGAAGGAAGAAATCCCACTAATTACAAATGGGTATATAAAAATAAATAGTGTAGATAGTTGATTGGAGTGATACAAGGCCAAATTGATGGCCAAGGACTACTCCTAAAGAGAGGGAGTTGATTTTAGGGAAATTTAATTTCATTCTTTTATGCTATCTTATATTGGATTCATTTTATTTATTGCTACATATTTTGATGTTTAGATTGAGAAAATAGATGTACACAAAAACTACTTTCTTGCATGGGGATATTGAGGAGGAGTTTTATATGTGACAACCTACTGGTTTTATTGTGAAACAAATGAAATGTTTAGTTTGTAGGTTGAGATGGTAATTGTATGGTCTATAATAGTCACCAAATATGTGGTATCATAATTTTTACACATTTACATTGAGTTTTTTTTTTTGGTAGGAGGGAGGAAGACAATTGTGTTTATGTTAAGATTAGTGATGGTTTGATTTTAATAATTTTCTTATGTATGAATGATATGCTTATTGGTAATATAAAGTAAAATATTAAATAGCTCAAAGATTAACTTTATATAACATTTGACATGGAGGAATTGAAGGTTGTAAAGTATATTCATGGGAGGGAAATCAACAACGATCAAGTATACAGTACACATAAATCTTTGATTGAGTTAGTGTAAGTATGTAGATACCACTTTATGAAAATTTAGTAGACAAAACTATAAAACAATGAGTATTCCATTTCATGTTGGTTCTAAGATTACTTTAGATATGTGTCCTGAATTAGTTGATTGTTTTGAATGGATATCGAATTTTCCTTACACTAGTATTGTTGGTAGTTTGATATACGCAATGGTTTATGCTAGACTAGATATTTCCCATGTAGTGGGAGTATTAAGAAAGTTTATGTATAATTATAATAGAGAGTATAAGAATTTCATTAAGAAGGTATTCAAATATTTTCATGTAGCTTCTAATTAACTTATGTTGTCATGATACTAATAATGTGGAAAATTCATTCAATATACATGGATTTTTTGATATAGATTAGTAAGGTGACTTGGATAGTTGAATGTCCATTAGTGGCTATCTGTTTTATTTGTTTGGTAGTGTAGTGAGTTAGATGAATAAAATCTAGTCCATAGTTTCTTTCTCCATCATTGAAGTAGAATATATGACTTCTACATATGACTCTAAGGAGGTAGTTTGGTTACACAAACTATGTACATGTATTAGTTTCTGATTTTGCATTGTTATACTTGGATGTGATAGTTAAAGTTATATTTTTTTCTTGGAATCTAATGTATGATGGTTATACTAAGAATGTTCATGTTTAATATCACTTTATGCAAGAAATGGTCAAGAATGATAAGGTATTGTTAGAGAAGGTTGAAACTCTAGATATTGTTGTGAATTTTCTTACAATAATAATGACCACACATAAATTATTTTGTTATAGAAATACCATGTGCCTTAATTCTCATAATTTTAATAAAATTTATATTTCCTATAAATGTATTTATACTATGAAATATAAAGTGGGAAAATGTTAGGAATAAGGTGGAATTTTCCTTACAATCCTATGCATATCTTTGTTGAACAAGACAACTGAGAAGGGGGTGAATCATTTGTCACATATTTAAACCTTAATTCATTCACTGGAACTAATTCTTAACACTCCTTAAATGATTAAACATTAAATGCAAGTGTAGAAACTAAAAACCATAAAAAAAAAAATAACAACACTAGATTTACGTGGAAAACCCAATAAGGGAAAAGCCACGGTGAGGATTAACGAGAATATCAAAATTGATTACAAGAGGCTCAATGCCAAAACAAGGACTCACTGTCAAAATTAGGACTCACTATCTAACAGGGCTAACAAACTGGAGGGATCACTTCCACAAAGATACAAAGAAGATAGAAGAGATACGTTATAGAGAGAAGACAATCTCAATGCAACAGACACTAATACATTTTGAACCATTTTTCGACAACATCTCGTCAGAATTCCGACCACTGTTTGTCGCTATTTTTGCATCAAAATTTCGATGACATTTGAAACATCAAAATTCTGACCCGGCATCAGATGCCGGCCCGAAATTTTGACGTTTCAAATGCCGTTGAAATTTTGACGCAAAAATAGTGACAAACAGCCGTCGGAATTCCGACGAGCTGTCGTCGAAAAATGGTTCAAAATGTATCAGTGGGAGAAATCCACCACATTTTTCTCAACCACTTGCAGAAATGCATGTGAATGATAGAGTACACCTTCAACTCACTGCATCTAAAAACTTGGCATTTAGGCTTCACACTGATCTACCACACTCACATCACACACACTTTATCATAAATATCACATCTATTTCCTCTATTTCTTTGCATTTATCTCTCTTTTTCTGCTTCCTCTATTTCACCACTAACTCATCTTGTATTTATACCATCTTCAACTTTGAAACATATCCAAAAAATTAGGTCAGTGAAAAAACATCCTAGGGTGGAATTAGAATGAGGGCGACCCAACCAAATGCTTCATAAGGACCCAAATAGATCCAACACACTTCATCAACTCCAAAGAAATTGTTCAAGACAAGGTCGGCCAAACCAGTGTAAAACAAATAAAAAAATTAAGCATGAACCTTCTAGATACCAAAATTATCTTCAATGCAATCAAAACAACTCAACTCTAGAACCGAAAGTCATAAGACTCTGACAAAGAGAAATCCAGACCAACAACATTTCTTCTGGACCTCAACCTGAAACACAAAAAACCACAGTTCACAATTGGTGAACATAACTCACACTGTACAATGAATCAATAGCCAAAAATATGGATATAGCATCTTCTATCAACCATGATCAACATATTTGAACCATAAAAATATAGGACCAAATCCCAGAGTAAAACCCGGAGCTACCACTAAACACCTGCAATCTTTCTTCAATACAATTTTCTCAATATCCTCGATATATACAACCAATTGACTAGTTGAAATCAATGACAACACCTTAATTCTTTCCATTCTTGCAACAATATTATGTATCTCCATTGTTAGTGTAATTAATATTTAATTACACTTTCATAACTTTACATAGGTAATATTTAATTCCTAGGTTGATTAATTCTCATATTTATCTTGTTGAGATATCTTGTTGCTCAAGATAAGATTAGGGTTATGCATCTTTGCTTTTGTAAAGCAAATCATATCTTGTAATTAAGTAATTCTTGAATAATAATTATTTGCACATCTTCTTGCAAATCTCTACTTTTTCTATTTTCTCTTATGTGGAAGGATATTCTGGTTTGCAAATCTGATCTTGGTTTCTAAGATGGTATTAGAGCCTTGATTTGCAACCCCTTCTTAGATTTTTTGAGAAAATCATTGCAGGGTTCGTTCGGGATTCCTCAAGGGTATCATGCCTTGAGTTCATTCATGTGGTGTTTTGGTTTAGATCAAACTTCACCATTGGATTCAGAGTGCGAAAAAAGTCAAGATTGACTTTTATTTTGCAGATTTTGGCCATCATTTGCTAGATCCATGAGGGTTTCAAGCTGGGAGATTTTTTGCAAGTTCTGGAGGTAGCCAATTTTTTGGAGCAGTTTGAGTAGAAACAAAGGTCACCATCGCATTCGCAGTGGCCAAGAACCCTAAGATTGCCCTTCGTTTCATCAATTTTTGAGCAGTTGGTTCAGAAGGCAAAAAAATTTTGCTTGGGGGGTCATACAACGTCCCTAGCATGCTCCTCGAAGCATGAAAATTGAGAAAAAAAACATGTTTTTTTGGTTTTCGTGTAGCTGCTCATAGTTCAAAACACCTCTACCACCTGGTAGCCACTGTTCCACCACCACCGCCGGTGGCGCCGCCCACCTCCTCTGCCGGCCATCCCAGCCCCCGCGGGCTTCATTGCTGCCCACCACGGTCACATGGAGGACCGGGGGCCTTGGGTTCCGCCCACTGACTACAGGGAATATACCGATGGCCGCAATTTTTTTCTGGCAAGGGGGGCATTTTTTTTCCTCGACAGCCAGATGGCCGTCAATTTTTCTCTAGTGAAGTGCTGACGTCATAATGACGTCACTCGGCCGTACGGCCCTCTTTGCCCCTCCTAGCCCTGATTTGCCGTAAAGGAGCAGTTTTTTTCTTTTGTTCATAACTTGGGCATACGGTATCAAAATTGGGAAAACAAGATATCGCTGGAAAGCTGGTTCCGAGCACTTTCTAGTGGTACTATTTATTTTTTAGTATTTTTATGTTTGTCTATATTTATTACTGTTTGAAGTCAGATATTCATTTTGGGCTTCCAAGCTCATAACTTTTTTCCACGATATATGATTTTCATCTTCTTTGCGGCATTGGAAAGGTATTGAGGAGCTCTATCTTGTTGTCTATGCACTTTTTTCTGTATCTATCCCAAGTTTATATTATTCTAGATTTTTTCCGATGGGTGTTTTGGAGATTACTTGGATATTTTGGTAGTTGGAAAGGTGAAACTTGAATATTTGTACTTCATTTCAGTACCACATCATGTTATTTTTTGTTTATGCTCATTTAGCATTCTCTCCTTTTACAATCGTTGGGTTATTGTAATAAATGAACTGAAATAAAGTTCCATCAGGGGGGTTTCTTGCATAAAAATCTGATTAGACTGCATGCATGCACTTTGATCTCCATATCCATTTTGATCCCACAATAGTGGTTTACAATTTTTGGCCAAACTGGACACTAAAATATTTTTTTGTAACTAAATCTTCACTTTCTGACACCTATAGCGACTAAACTGTGAGGAATTTGAAGATGATGCAAACTAGAGTTTTATGAAATTTTGTATATAGATTCTAAATATATTTTTTTCAAAATTTTTGGAATCAGATTGCACTTCTTTTTCCATCTCCCTCAAAAACTTTTTTTTTTCAAAAAACAACATTTTTAAAAAGTGACGTTCACCGTATAACGCATAAATTTTTTTCCATGAAGGATATAATTCTAATTCTTTCAAATTTAGATTTGTATCTCCGATATATAGTGCTGCCACTTGGTTAGATAGTTTTTTATTGAATATTTTTTCTCTAATAAAGTTTCAAAGTCAAACCAATTATAATTCAGACATAGCGTGACCGTATAACGCGTAACTTTTTTTGTATGTATCAAAATTCAATTTTTTTCTCTTTTTTGGATCAAGGACTTCAATATCTAGTGCAATCATATTTTTCATATTTTTTTTTTATAATCTGTTATTTTTCCACATGTGAAGAACAGATAACTTGATTTTCAGTGAAAAACCTACATTCACGAGAAATAAAAAAATAAATAAAATAGTAAAATAAAATTTATTTAAAATTATACTTTTTTGGAAGCTTATAATGAGGACTACATACTTACAAAAAATAAATTTTAAATGAATTCATTTGATCCACCAAAAGGTAAATCAAAAGTGGTTTTTATCAGCATTTTGATAGGTGTAAAGGAGACTCCATTATAGGTATGGTTTAAAACTAGCGGTGTTCTATCCAAGGGGGTTTGATTTAAGGTAGTTTGATCAAACCCTCTTCAATTAGAATGATTTAAATGGAACTTTTTAAGGCTCAAATAATTATATTTTCTAAAAATATGTGATTTCAGCAAAAATCTGTTCCTCCCAAAAATTGTAAACCAGCTTTGTGGGATTATTTATTTTATTTGTTTCCTAGTTTCTTTTGGCCACATTTTTGCTATAGCTTGACACATATCGGATTCATCGGTTCACACTTCAGTTGAGAGATTATGTTTCTTGATCCTCATTGGTTCAAATTCTTCTCAATTTGAGGGCCATGTTTTTATGGTTAATGTTCCAGAGTCTTTTTTGGTACTCCTTCCCATGGAAGAGTTTTAGTGATAGTTTGGCATTGGCATCGAGATACACGGCTTCCAAATTTTTTCATCATCTCATCTACTGTTGCTTCACAGATTCCAGGGTTGTTCCAGTTTGTGAGTTTTCCAGTGTTCTGTGGCATCGGGGGGTGTTAGTGTAATTAATATTTAATTACACTTGCATAACTTTACTTAGGTAATATTTAATTCCCAGGTCAATTAATTCTCATCTTTATCTTGTTGAGCTATCTTGGTGCTCAAGATAAGATTAGGGTTATGCATCTTTTCTTTTATAAAGAAAATCATATCTTGTAATTAAGGAATTCTTGAATAATAATTATTTGCACATCTTCTTGCAAATCTCTGCTTTTTTTGTTTTTCTCTTCTGTGGAAGGATATTCTGGTTTACAAATTTGAACTTGGTTTCTAACATCCATCAGTCATGGAATGTTTAATTGGATTCCTAGGGTGTAACTAGAAAATAATCTATAATTTTTAGTCCCTAATAATATTGGTAGTAGTTTATGGATGCATTCATGAAGGAAATTTAGAGTTGGAAATGGTGATTCTGAAGCTATTTTTAGAAAATAAATCAACTTGGGAATCATAATTGAGTAGTTGAGCACCTTGCATGTTGTTGGTGGGTCCCATATGATTTGGTATTTTAGATTCCTACCTTGAGATATGAGCCACTATAGGGGTATGTGCAAGCTCATCATGGAAAAAATAGGCCCTTAAGTGGTAAATTTTTTAGAAAAATCAGAGTTAGGCAACTTGACGTAAAAATTTGAATAAGTTATCTATATTTTTTCAAAAATATGTAAGAATAGAATCTATTGTAAATTGAATGTAGTTTCTAAACTACTAGGTTTATTTAAAAAAAGAAAATCTATTTGGTGAAAATTTGAAATTTCAATGCAGTAGTACTTAAATTTCAAGAAAAAAATAAGTAGGTGTGTCTGACCACCCTAACCACAATAAAATGATAATATTTTTTTATAAGAATTTAGAAATAAGTAGAGGAATCATGTCCCAATGTGATACCTATTTTTTTGTAATTTTTTTCTAAGTAAATAATTAATTATGAATTTGTTATTACAACTTAAAAAATATATAAAAACTCGTATGTCTGACCCCTTAACTTGGTCAAAACTTCATGATTTTTTAAAAAAAAAATCCTATAGTATGCAAAGCATAGAATGTGACACATGTTTCAGATTAAAAAATGTGATACCATTTGAAAGCTATAGATTTTTTTCAATCAACCTATGAATCAAGACTTTAGTCGTAATTCAAATAGAAAATGAATAATAATTATTTATTAAATTCAAAGTAAAGAATAATTTATATTGGTGGAAAGCTAAGAATCTCCTTTAAAAATCCTTTTCGTTTCATCAATTTTGGTTAAAAAAAAGTCATCAGCCACATACCCTACACATACCCATCATATCACCACTTTTTGGCCCATCATGATCTTGCACATACCCATAGAGGATTTATAAATCAAATATATCATTTATTATTAGTATGGAGGTTATTTCTTTTATTCATTCTTATCAAGTGTGACATTTATTTTTCTTAGAAGAGCCTATTTATCTTGAGCATGGGATTTTATTTATTATACAATGGTTTGATGGTATATTATTTTGGGAAATAATTTAAGGTATCATTCTCCTATTTATCTATAAATTGGAGGCATGAGATAGTAGTTTCATAAATTTAGTTTATAGGTACATAGGTGGTGTCAAAATGTTATTAGAGTGAAGAGAGTGTTATTGTGTTGGGTGTATCTCTTTGTTGAATATTAATACATACTTGCACTCTTTCTTGTGTAGAGATTTTCTTAAAAAAAATTATCCACATAAATCCAATGTTCATAAGGTTTTGTTAATTTTATTCATATTGTTGATTTTATACAATTAGATAATTATCAATATAGTAATCCTTAGATAAAAATTATATTTTAGGTTTGCAAACATTTATAAGAGATTTTATTGTAGTATTTTCACCTTGTTTCTCCATAAAGAAGATATGGAATTAAGAATAAAATGATAGTGATAATTTAAAAAAAGGATATGTAGGTTTTAAAGAATTAATAAGGTATAGAAAGGAGGCCAAAAATTGGGTAGAGTGTAGATAATAAAATTAGGAGTGGACATTAAAATCAAGTATGGATTTGTATTTACCATTACATGCATTTTAAATCTATGTTCTTATTTTATATAATTTAAATTTGGATCTGGTACATATGATTTTTTGAATCCAAAATCCCTTTGAGACCTCTCAAGTGGTTTATTCCCCATGATTTTTATTACTTTAGTTGTAATTTATTTTATATGAAAATATGATTCTCTTTATATGTTAGTGTAGGGTCTTAAATTATTTCTCTTTATGAGGTTGTGATCTCTAGGTTCTATAGAAACCATTAATAGTTGAGCCTTGAATATACATTTAAATCTCTTTATTATTAGCAAATTATTCATCAACTATGCTCATGCTAATAGAGAGATAATCCATGAAAATTTTGGAGTAAACATACACTTTGCATACATATTTTCTTTCAAATTTATGAGAGAAAAGTTAAATTTAATTCCTAGAAAGTAATATTATTATTTTTAAAATATATTTTATTAATTTTTCATTGAGATTTGCCACATTTCATTTTTCCTAATTTCAGGAATAGAGCTAACTTGGGTCTCACTTGATAGCATCTTATCATAATTCATATCTTACAACACATGTGATATTATTGATACTACCTTCTAGTATGCTATAAAAACTAATTTTAGACATTGCACATTTATTAGAATTATCTATTTCATTGATTTTTGATATTAAGTTCTAAAAAGTTCTAGATTCTTCTATTTAACTAGTAAAACTCATATGTATTTAATATTTTCTTCTCTTAATGTGTATTTTATTTTTTAGAAACCATTAGAAAGCTCACCAATAAAATGTTGTGTTGAGAATTGTGATAATTCTCATTGATCATACTCAAGCTCGGATCTAAAATTTCTAATTTAAGGTTTATGGTAGTTATCCTTATAATATAATATAATTCCATCTATGTTAGTTTGGGTATGCCGTCTAGGAGTCTTAAATAAGATTTAAGTTCTGACTTATGAGGATTAAAATCTTTGAGTGCTTTACATTTTGTACACATGACTACTAAGATGGTTACAGCTACATTTGTCAAAAAATCTATATATTTCAATCTCTTAAAGAATACCCCTACCTTGTTTCAAATCTCTAATCCAACATAATGTTGGGATTAAGGTATCTCAACCTTTGAGTCCTAAAAATAATTTTGGGATAAATATTTGTGTAAATATTGATATATCCTAAGTTTCCAACTATAATAGTTGTCATAGCACTTTGTGGGACCCGTCGATGAGTGTTATATCATACATGCAAGGTGCAAAGCTCAATGAAGTGCCACTTGTCACCTAGGAACTTCAAGGAAGCATTATAGCTTGTGCATAGTTCATCGAGGTGTGTCATAGTGACACTTGTCACTTGGGTACTCATTTGGAGAGAGGAGTTTGTAAAATCTTCTCAAAGTTGCACAATAGTGACATGTGTCAAGGCACGTTGAGTTAACTATGGCATGTACCTAAAATTTTATGGAAGTTGGTGCCCACTTTGAAAAGTCAAGTTTGGAAGTTGCTATTTGCAAGGGGATTTGTGCATGGATGCAATTTTTATTCCTAGTTGAGTCAAACATGGAATGTGGATGCCCAAATTTTTGAAAAGTGCTTTTTGCATGTGCATGGTGCATGCTTTTGTATGTAGTTCCTTTTTTGTTGCATGTTCATGTATGGGTATGGGTTTAAGGAAAATTCTATCCTGGGCACTGTATACTCTATAAATATAGGAGTTTTGATAGAGAATTATTCATAGGTGTTATGTTGCCACAATTCTATCAGATATGGAACAAGATGTAAGTCTCCTATAATGGTCTTGAGCCTAAAGAATGTATTGTGAGTGTTTTGTTACTAAATAATATATTGGCTTTGTGGTTTTAGAGTGTGGGGTTTTTTACCCAACAGGTTTTTCCCCATGCAAATATGTGTTTTCTTCCTCTTCTATCTTATTCTTCATGTTTGATTTTGTGTGTCTATGATGTTATTGAAACTAGTTGATCTAAAAAGATATGCTCCTTGATATAAAAAGGTCTAAAACTTAATTGTCATCTCTTTCCTTTAAGAATTAACAGTGGGAAAATAACTATGTCAGTTTCCACTTTAGGGCATAGTAGTATATATTCTTTTGAGATTCTTGAATTGAAATTAATGTTACTTAAGGCACATATTGATCCTAGATGGATTTTTGGGATGCTCATTTTCCCTACACATAGAATGGAAGAATATAAATTTATTGGAATTAACATATTTTTTGTCTTGCAGGGTAGCTTACAAATAGGATTTGTGCCAAGATTAGTCATTCTACAAATGAACTAGATTGTGAAGCTAATGCCTAAGTAATGAGAAATCCAATAACTTATCTTTTAGATCCTTAAGACTTTCAAATTAAAAAATCCTACATTCATATGAAAGAGACAAAAAAAAGTATAAAAAATGGAGTAGGTTAAGTTTTTTTTTAAAATAAGGTTGTTATGGTTGTATGTTATCCTTAATGAGATATCCTATATAGTTTATATACTATGATAAGTTTGATTAAAAGTATTTAAAATGATTAAATTAATCATTCTCGCATGTATTAGGATAAGAGACAAAACTATATTTAAGTATCTAAACTTGTGCTAACTTAACTTAAACATAAAAGGGTGAGGCAACACATGGTAGAATCCAACTAGGCCTCAACCAACCCTATGGTCTACTTAGTATATTATCTTTGTGTTGGTGTGAATAGCTATTTTACCTATCTAGTTCTCTAATAGGTCCTATTTACATTTTAATTTCACTTAGGTCCTGGGAAATCTTTCTAGAAGTCTTAGGTGTCATGGACATATTATCTTATCTTTTCATGACATTTAATACTCATCCTAGGTAATTTAACAATTGTTGAGGTAGTTGTCTCATTGTATAGGATTAAGACATATGTCATGATCTTGTCTAATCCTATCTCACAACCTTTTCTATATAAGCAAGGCACCATATGTACGTTTCATATCATGTAACCATATGGGGTGTAATCAAATCCATTGTTCACACAATCAAACATTATATTACTCTTTTTTCTCACTTTTGGAAGGCATCTTTTAGTTTTGAAAGGGATTTTGGAGGCTTGAGTCCATTGGTGACTTTAACATGGTATTAAAGCTTCAGATCTACAAACCCCTTCTCAAATTTGGGAGATAATTAGGTATACACTTTTGTTGGGTGCACTTTGGGACAAAAACGACCTCACCATTGAGTCCAAAAGGCCCCAAAACCCTAATTTGATATAAAATACTTTATATTTTTGAAGAAAAAATTGAAGTTTTAAAATATCTTAAATTTGATGGCCAAGTGCCTGTCATGGAGTACTATGTTAAATTTGATGGTGAAATGGTCATCATACCAAAGCCCAACCCATTCTACTAGCATGTGGTCATGTGGGTGACCACTTGCCAGCCCTTTAGGGGCTTACTTTTTTCCCCTCAAACCTTAATTGGACATTTAAAAAAAAATCACCATAAATTTTGACTCAAGTATCAGATTTTGGAAAATGAGATATCATAGGAAAGTTGGTTTTGAGAAATTTCTAGCGGTGTAGGTCTGATTATAATATTTTTCTATTGTAGTTTTTTTATGTAAAATCTTCATTTTGACTCTCGAGCTCACAACTTTTTGCCTAGAACTTTGTTTTTCATGATTCTTGTAGCATTGGAAAGTGTTGAGGAGATCTATCAAGAAATACATGCAATTTTTCCATATTTAGACCCAGGTAAATTTTATTTAAATATTTTTCATATTTACATTCTAGAGGATTACACAGATATGCAAACACTTGGGAAGCTTTTATTTTGATGAAATATCACTTCATTTTAGCCATATAATATGGGTATGTGCAGGATCATCATGGAAAAAACAAGCCCTTAAGTGGCAAAAAAATTAGAAAAATCAGAGTAAGGCAACTTGACATAAAAATTTGAATAAGTTATCTATATTATTTCAAAAATATGTAAGAAGAGAATCTGTAGCAAATTGACTGTAGTTTCTAAACTACTAGGTTTTTAAAAAAAAAAAAGAAATCTATTTGCTAAAATTTTGAAATTTCAATGCAGTAGTACTTAAATTTTAGGGAAAAAATAAGAAGTAGGTGTCTATCTGACCACCCTAACCACAATAAAATGATAATATTTTTTTATAATATTTCAGATATAAGTAGAGGACTCATGTCTCGATGTGATGCATATTTTTGTAATTTCTTTCCAAGTAAATAATTAATTATGATTTTTTATTTACAAAATTTGAAAAATATAAAAAACTCGTATGTCTGACCACCTTAACTTGGTCAAAACTTCATGAAATTCATTTTTTCTTTTTTTAATCCTCTAGTATGCAAAACATAGAATGCAACACATGTTTTGGATTCAAAAAATGTGATACCGTTTGAAAGCTATAGATATTTTTTCAATCAGTCTATCAATAAGGGCTTTAGTCGTAATTTGAATAGAAAATGAATAATAATTAATTATTAAATTCAAAGTAAAGCATAATTTATATTGGTGGAAAGCTGAGAATCTCCTTTTAAAACCCTTTTCGTTTCATCAATTTTGGGTTAAAAAAAGTCGTCAGCCACATACCCATCATATTGCCACTTTTTGGCCCATCATGATCCTGCACATACCCATATATTAATATCTAAATTTTTTATCATTTGAAGAGTGTATCATTGTTATAATCATGGGTTATTCAACTCATCCTTCCATAATCATTTTGACAAAGGAAAATTATGTGTCTTGGAAAAGAGGCATCCTGGCACATTTCAAGTGGTTCAATCTTTTACCTCATCTTTATGGACTCGTCCTTGAGCCAAATACACAAATTGGAAGAAATTATTTTGGGGTAATAAAAATCATCATATCATGGGATTGATTGGTACAACCATTTGTGCTAATAGTTTTTGTAAAATCTTAGAGACTAACTTCCCAAGCACACTTTAGATCATAATTTGAAAGATCCATAGAGATCCACATCATCCTCCATTCCTAGATGATCTTGCATTAGATTGCCTCATTCCATTTGATGATGTTAATAATATACCCTTTGATGATGATATCTTAGAGGAGATTGAATATGATGCAACACTTGAGTGTCTTGATAATAAAGAAACCTCTCTTACAACTCCTACTCCTATTGAGGCCACCAATCCATGTTTTGCTGCTACATAAAATTTTAGAGATGCTTCTTCAAGAGCTTTTGGTGATTCTTTACAATAGGTAAATCATAGTCTTTTAGAATATATCTTTGTGGGATGATTACTTGATAGGTATTTTAGACTCATTTTGGAGTCCCACTCATCAAATTTGGAAGACATATTTGAGGGGTTTTCTATCATCTTTGATGACAACCCCATCATAGATGTCATCACATAATATTTTTCTTTAGCTCTTATTCAACTTCAGCTACCACTTGATCTGGGTTTGTTGCCATCTTCATTGATTAGGCATGTACTTGATTTGTTTGTGGCATCATCATCTACCATGGACATGGTGACACATGAGAATATTTTACAAAAAACAATCTTCATACATTTGGATTCATCTTCCTTCTAATTCATGTATGAAATGGGAAGCAATCCTAGATTTGTACTTGGTTTTGTTTCTTCTAAAAGAGAAGAATGTTGTTTTTAGGCATTGAATCACGTTTTGTCTTCAATAATTCACCATTTTAATAGGATATTATACATTGTACGGGGGCTATATAGTCTCTCTCTTTCCCTCTTATGGCGCAGGCGGGGAGGGGGGGTAATTAGTTGTATACTTGTGTTGGATCTCATCCTTGGGGGGTCTTGAGTTCTCCATCCATCACCTATTTATGTTTGTTTTTATCTTTTCTCTCTTTTGGAGAAGAGTTTTATCCCACTGGATTTTCTCCTTTAGTCCATTTATGAGATATCATTTACAAATGAGTACCTAACATGGTCTTATTAATGGGATCCATATTCATATTTATTTTTTTACATCATTTGCATAATATTATTAAACATGTGGGTTGTTAGTGTAAATAGGTATTTTACCTATCTAGTTCTCTAATAGGTCCTATTTACATGTTAAGTTTACTTAGGTCATATAGAATCTTTATTTTAGTCTTAGGTGTCATATCATCTTATCTTATGTTATTATGTCATTTAATACTTATTCTAGGTCATTTAATAAATATTGAGGTAGCTGTCTCATTGTACAAGATTAAGACACATGTGTCATGATCTTGTCTAATTAATCCTATCTCACAACCTTGCTTATATAATCAAGGTATCATATTATGTAAATTTCATATCATGTAATCATATTGTGGTGTAAAAAAATCCATTGTGCCCATAATTAGACAATATCTTGCTCTTGTTGCTCTTTGTGGAAGACATTTATTGGTTTTGTAGGATCTTGGAGGCTTGAGTCCATTGGCGACTCTAACACTTTGAAGGTAAATTATTTTTTTATAAAATCTATTTCAAAGTTAATCCTACATGAGTAGGGGATAAGGGATCAAAGCAATTTAAAAATAGTGTTAGTAACAAGTAAAATATAAGAGGGTGGGGACCAATAGTTTTAAATTTTTACATAAACAATAATTCTTCTTGGGGCCTAATATCTATGAGCTAATCATAAATTTAGATGAGAAAATAGTAAAATTATATATTTAACATAATTGAGCATATTTACAAAGAGTAGTTACAAATATATGGGCTGCTTGGATACATGAATCAAGGAGATTCAACATGTCCAAGAGGTTGAGTTTAACTCTTAATCACTTTATATAGGGATGTGTGTTAATTAAATATAATTGAGAAAAAAATGGCCTTCACTAAATAGAGGCGGCACATAGCTACCGTCAATAAAGGATTGGCGAGGTATTATGACACATGTACATATCTCAATTCAAAAGTGAACATAAGTCATTTTTAGCTAACTAAATGAGAATAATCAAATATTCTTGTTTTCTTTGGTAAAATTAATAACTAGGTGCAATATTACACTTAGGATGAATACTATCCTATGTGAAGTGAAATATTTACACCAACATCCTTGTTAACTATAACTTAGGAGGAAATAAAAATGGGTTTCAATAATGAGGCCATGTGAAGTACCCATAAAAAAACTATGCCTCATTGTACATGTATAGGGATAATAGAATAAACCATTCTTAAGTAGAAACTTACACTAAATTAACACAAAAATAAAAAGGTCGAAGCCATAAATGGTAGACTCCAACTAGGCCTCACCAACCCTATGGCTTACATAGGCTATGGTCTTAGAAGATAAATTCTATTTTTCTAAAAACTATTCCAAAGTTAATCCCACATGAGTAGGGGATAAGGGATCACAATTTTTTTTTTAAATAGCACATTGATATAAAAATAAATTATAATACGGTGGGTTTATAGTGTTAAAATTTTACATAAATAAGAACTCTTCTCGGGACCTAATATCTATGAGCTTGTTATAAATTTAGATGAACAAATAGATATATTATATATTTAACATAATAAAGAATATTTACAAAGAGTAGTCACAAATATATTATAAGCCTCTTTGATGCACCAATCAAAGAGGTGGCATGTCCAAGAGGTGTGAATTTAACTTTCAATCACTCCCAATAGGGATCTAAGTTAATTTGTGCCCTAATTGAGACAAAGGTATCCTTCACTAAATAGAGGTGACACATAACTACCATTAATAAAAAATTAATGAGGCAATGGTGGAACTATTGCATCTCAACTTAAAGTGAACACATGTCATTATTAGCTACGTAGGTGAGAATACTTAAATATTCACATCGCTATAAGTAAACTTAATAGCTAGGTCCAATATTGCACTTAGGATGAACACTATCATAGGTGAAATGATTTATATTTACACCAATATCCCACCTTAAGTGCAACTTAGGAGGACATAGAAGTGGGTTTTGATAATGAGGCCATGTTAAGTACCCATGTACACTGATTACCCCTACAAAGAATGAGAGAGAGTTTATTAAAAGATAGAGATGTGAAGAAATAGACTATGTAGTCTCCATGATGTGATGACTCTTACATTGGTGAAGAAAGAATGATGTTGCATGCTAACAAAGATCCATGCTCATCGAACATAATTCCTTCCCTTGGGAATATTAGGCTCAAATGTGTATGTAGAAGGTCCCCCCAACCCATGAAGGAAAATATGGGAAAAAATTAAAGATGTGCTAATTTAGCTAACAATCCTCCTGTTAGTGTTAACTGGTACAATGATTAGATCAAGAGCCCTAGGATTAACTAAAGAAGATGCATACTCAAAACCATGTAGAAATGAATGTGCAATAAGTGCCAAAGAAATTGAGTATGGATGTGGAATCTCAATGCCTTCTATGCGGCTACAATGCTCATTCCACAAGATGTTCTATTTTGAAGAATCTCTAGAAGCTCATAGTGAAGTATCTCTAAAATTTGCAGGAGCTAGGTGAAGGTGGAATCTCAATGCATGTCATGTGAGTACACTACACATCCCACAAGATGGACTTCTGTGAAGAATTGTTTGAAGCTCTTGTTGAATTGACTAAAAAATATATAGTGTTAGTAGGAGGTGGTGGTGGAAGCAAAAAGCATGTCATGTGACTACATTATGTATTCCACAATATTTCCACATCATATGATTGAGTATGAATGGGTGAAAAAGTTACCAATGGTATTGGAGTCTCACTACATGTTGAATGACTACATTGCACACCCCATGACCTTCTCACGTTAGTGGTGTGAGTATGAATATATTTAGATGAGGCCTCAAGAGGATTAGTTTTTGTTTTAGTTTCATTTATGTGCAATATACTAAGGGAGCATCACAACTTATTGGAGATTCAAGATATCCACATAGCTACATGATTACGGTCATGGCAATAATAGAACAACCAATATGCTCTATGTGATGTGGGATGCCCTAAAAAATTGTAAGATTTATTAGAGCATAGGCCATGCTAGTGTAGGTTAACCAAGTATGTTTTTGTTCATTGTCACTTTTCTCAGGACAAATACATGAAGATAGGACAATAGATCCTATTCAAGGCAATGATTTTTTTATTGCTTCTTTCTAGGACAAATAGTTCTTTGAGTTTAGCCTAATAATAGAACAATGGAATGTAATACCAAAAGAATGTGTTTACATCCCTCTTGAATGAACTTTATCTTAGTTCTTCATTCCAATATCTCAAAAACTATTTGTATAATCCACTCAAATAGATACAGGGTTTGACACTTTATTATTATTGTGCATTTACAATATATGATTACATAAAACCTCATAAAACCTCTGAAAAATAGAAGATGCCACTTTATAATTAATATGAAAACAAATCTATTTAAAAGTGCACATAAAAATCCAATTTTTTTTTTTTTTTTGAAAGTATACATAAATGACACCAAAAATAAAAATATTGGCAAACAAACTTTCTAATAGTTAGGTATAAGAACATTAAAAACTAATAACCAAAACGAAAGACATGCCCATTTTTGTAAAAGTGCCTTGAAGACAAAAAAATAGATGCAAATCATGTCATACTAACTGTAAATTCACACAGTGTCATGACATGGGCTAAAATCATCGCACATGTTGAGTTGGTACGCGGCAGTCGACAGTAGCAGTCGACATATAAATGATTTTCTTGAAAGGAGGCCGCCTACTTTGATTTATCATATATGAAATAGGTATGAGTACTTTAGATCCACGGACTCCAAACAAATGAATTGGCAGCTTAACCGCGGTAGAATTTGAGTCCAAATAATGCCACGGACTGTGTACAGTGCACATGCAAAGGTCGCTGGAATTAATCTACGCTCTTAACTTGTGTGGTCTTTTGAAATCCTTCAGCAAATTGCTGCCTTTAAATGCAGGAAGATAGAACGGTCACACAGTCATTAGTAATAGGAGGTCAATGAGATGAGCACAGGATGCTACCGCTAAAGAATTGTGATCACCAAGAGTATAAAGATGACCACTGAATGGGGAAGTACGTTCATCATACGTGAAGTAGTAATCCACTGCATGGGGAAGTACGTTCATGATACGTGAAGTAGTAATCCACTGCATGGGGAAGTACGTTCTTCATACGTGAAGTAGTAATCCTCAATCCTCCAATCCAGAGAGAAATCCCCCTAGAAGAGAGAAAGTAATAGGAGGTCGATAGGTGTTTTAATAACACTGTTATCATAATATCACCTCGGACTCTAATAAACACTGCTCTGACAGGGAGATCGGACATTGGAGGATGCCCAAGATACTACCAAAGGATCTGCCAATGAGATCAGCAATAATGTGGGTATTTGGAGAGACCATTTTAGGGTATTGATTATATGATTAGTTTGATGAGTATATCAAGATATTGATGGTTACTTTCAACCTCATATTCATGTGGACATATTTTAGGTAGTAAAGTAGTGGTTAATTTATCAAAAGAATGAATGGAAATCAAAGATGATTTAGAAAAAACCATTAGATAGTACACATTTTTGTTGTTCATTAATCTACATGTTATGATAAAAACTTGTAGATGAAAATTTGGATCATCATTTACATTGTACAACTAAAATTTAGATGTCACGATCCTTGAAGATAGTAAATATACATAACAATTGTATAAGAAAGTGGTTTCTAATATAAAGGGCCATATGTGATGGCAACCTTAATGGCCGTTTGTTTGTTTCTTAAGAGGATAACCTGTGAAATTAACTGGTATTTTAAACAATCTAAAAGTTTCAAACATAGTCATGGCTTCCACGAAATAGACTTAACAATTTTATAGGGAAATAATAGGACCTAAGACAATTTTTTTATTTAATTTAAATAATGTATGCTACATTTTTTTGTCTAGATGTAAATTTCATCAACTAAACTTTCAAAATATTTCATGGGAATCTCTAAGTTTAAAATGTCTATTCTTTTTTTATGTTTCTTTAGTTAAAATCAATTAGATCTATTTAACACATCAAATGAGTCATATGCCTAGAAAATTATGAATGTCTAAAGGTTTCATTTTTTTTTTGAATCAATATTCTTGCAAGTTTTATTTTTATTTATTATTACATTCATATAAAATTTATGTCCCTAATTTGTGTTATTTTTTCATACAACTATCATTCATGCCTACTATTTCAATTTGTATTACATATCCTTACATAATTATAAAATAAGTAATTAAAAATTTAAATGAGATAGGAAACAATTTGATGTAATCTATAACTTAAACAATATATTAGATAAGAATATTATATTATAATGTCCTTTATGTTAATGCAACTTCAATCAAAGTGGATGCCTAAATTTATGTTTTGTAGTGGTGTGTAGATATTATTAGATTTGATTTTCTATGTTATGATTTTATTTTTATAGAAAAATAAAGACCTATGCATTTTTAGTTTATGGTTTATAAGATGTCTCAAATTTCTTTCCTTCTTATTTGATTCATAGTTTTATGTGTTTGAAATATTGGGATTTGTACATTGAAAGACTAAATATTGATGAAGAATATTGTAAGTTAAAACACGTCATGTATTTTAACATGCACATGTTTAGATTATCATTTCTAAGATGTGTTACAAATTTTTTACCTTTATTAGTTGATTCATGATTTATTATGTTTGAAATGCTAGGATTTATAATTAGATGTTGGGGAAGAAAATTCTAGATTGAAAACATGCCAAATTTAACCTACACATCTTTAATTTATGTTTTGTAAGATCTCTTCTCTACTTCCTTCTGTTATGTTTTATATTTGCATAAGAATATTAGTCATTCCAATATAGAACACTAGGCATTGAAAAGACTATTCATAATTATGTCAATAGTTGAGGTTGATGGTATCAAATCCTTAGATTATATTGATGTAGAAATCAATATCTAAGTCAAAACTATACAACCCCTAGATACGTCACTTTACCCATAACTTTAGGACATGCTACTCTTGAGACTTATTTCCATGTCATGCATGGAGTTTTAGTATACAATTTCCTTTTTAAGGATCATTCTTTTTATGCAACAAGTGTTGTTCCATCCATGTTTCATTTTATAGTCAATTTTATTCCTCAAAATAAGAGACTTATGATGATAGATAATGATAATCCATATTAATTTTGACAAGTATTTGACAAGGAAAAAACAATGATATCTATAGTGCCCCAGTCCCATTTGTAGCTCATAGAACTGCAAAATCAGTCTTCTGGCTTCACTGTTTCCTCGTGATTTTTGTTGTGATTGTATTAGTTCATTGAATGGTGTGTATGAATCAAGTTGCATTTTTGAGATAACGTTCCTCAACATTTCAATTGTTGGAATTTTGTTCATTTATATGCTTGGTTTATCATTATTCTTTACCTCAGTGATCTGTGCATTATATATGTTGTGATTAAATGTGAATATAGTTATTGATGAACATTTAAGGAATGATTTATATGATAGATATTAGATGTTATTTTATGATTTATTTTATTGAACCTTATTGGGTGATTATGTTGTGCTTTTGCTATATATACATTGAGTAGGTACCCTTGACGTGTGTTGAGTGGTTACAAGTCCATGGTTATTTCTCCACCTTGTTATACAGGTTGGATTTATTACCCAACAGTGGTTATTTTGGAGAGGTTACACTAGGCCTCCCTATCTATTCCCTAGTCATACTCGAATTGGGTATGGTATGTGTCATGTTTGACCCTATGTGAACCTGGATTCAAGTTAGGAATTATTTTGGAATCCCTATGTGTAGTGAACTGTTAGTGTATGCTTGATCTAAATGATTTTCTATAAAAATATTTAATGAATTGCATATTTTCTTGATTAATCATATTTTAGTTATGGAATTAGATTAAGGTAAATATGTAAATGATAGTTTAAATTTTCCTTTTTGATCGTAAAGAAATATTTGGTTCAAGTTAAAAGACTTTTTTTATGACTTAAGGGTTATTTTCATAACAAATTGGGAAAATATTGTTAATTAATTTTGGAAACCCTGGGGTTGGAATGTGTATTTATATTTGATCTAATTGTATTGCTAAATAATTGCAAGTGAATGAAGGTAAATTATTTTATTTGTTAAATGGAATTTTTGTAATTTAAAATAAATAAAATTAAAAAATAGTGGAAAAAGAAATAGGTTAAAAGGAAAAAAGAAATAGGTTAAAAGGAAAAAAGAATTAACATTTTATTTATTCTTTGTTTTGGGAAAAAGGGCTCCCAAAACTCTCTTCTTGCAAAATTTTGGAAATAGAATTGGGAATGCATTTGTGAATGGAATTGGATGAGATTGGATGCAATAAGATAGGAATTGGGAGGGGAATGCGATTTTGGTTGGATTTGTGGATTCATTGGGCATGCTTGAAGTTTTCTCCAATTTGGTTTTTGGAAAAAATTGAGGTATTTCTCTAGTTTCTTTTCAATTAGTCATTTTTTTTCAATTTGAAATTTGGAATAGGATTAGGAGAGTGTTAGAACCTCCTGATGCATTTCATTTGGAAAATTTACATGTTGTAGAATTATTTCTGATTTTTTTGGAAAATTTCTAAATTGTGTGATTATAATGCCCAAATTTTTGGGAAATGCGTAAAGTGTAGATTTGACCTTAAAAATATGTTGTTGGGAATATTTAGAGAAAAAAGGGTATTTTCAGTTTTTTGAAATTGGAAAAATAAAACTTTGATTTTTTTTTAATGGAGTCATGATAAATTTTCTAGTTTTTGGTATGTTAAAATATTCAGAAAATTTGAAGGTTTCCAATGAAATATGATGAATTTGAATGTTTGAAAGAAATTTTATTTTGTGAATTATTGAAATAGTTCTTATGGAAACATGTTAGGAAATTTGGATGAAAATAAATTGTATGCATTTTTTTTGTGCCACACTTGTTGGTGAGTGTGAAGAGCCTAAGAATAAGGTACTGGATAAGGTATGTAAGTGGTTCCCAATGTGTTCCCAACCTAAAGTGGAAATTAGGTTGGTCAAAAATGGGGATTCATCTAATCAAATGATAATTAATGAAACACATGTAATCAATTAACTAAGATAATGGATACGCCTCTCATGCCTTGAGTTCTTGTAAATTCAAAGAATATTTGGGAATACATGCCAACTCAGGGAACTTGGTTCTTGTAAGGTCAAGTACTCTCATCTATATTAGAGAGGTACTAGATGCAACACATGCCATATCGATGAGCACCATGATGACACTCCCTACTAGTTCTCTAGCATTTTATGCTAGTGTCTTGTGTGTTTGTGATCTACCATTGGTGAGTTGGACCAATGCTGATCCTTGTGGTATCCTAGTGGTGAGTTACCCCATGATGATTATATGATGCGACATTGGTGAGTTTTCCTAATATGGAATTTTGATGTGGCATTGGTGAGTTTTCCCAATGTGGATTTGTGATGTGATATTGGTGAGTTTTTCCAATGTGGATTTGTGATGTGATATTGGTGAGTGTTCCCAATGTGGATTGTGATATGTCATTTGTGGTTGTACCAAACGAGGACTTCTATTTTATCCATGTTGTGATCTTGGATGATTGTTTTATATATGATGTGTATGCTGAGTATTTATTTCATGCACGATGTGTGTGTAATCCATCTCTCAATTTTTTGGTGTGAGTGTTGTGAGTATGGCCCAATTGATTATCTTCTAACATAGTGGGAGTGTATATTTTGATTCCACGAGGTTGGGTGGTGTGGAAACCACCATTGGGGATCAGAGGATCATGGTCCAAAGTTGATGAAAACATCCATTTGGAAAAAAATTCTTATGCTTATTCCTTGTTTTCTTCTATTTGTTGTAATTATAATATTATATTATTTTTGGATCTCTCTTCTTGAGATGGATTATAATTCATGGATAATGGATAGTGGAGCTAATTGGTATTTATGTGACTCAGTGTTAGAATCAAGCACAACTCCTTAATGAATGCTTATGATTATGCTTATACAATGTATTGGTAAAATGAACTTAGGAACATTTTAAATCAGCTTAAAATTTATGTGGGAATCTTTCCATTGGAATTAAAATGAATATAAAGATCATGGAGTAGTTTTGGATGGTGTTGTGGACCCATCATGTTTTCATCCTACTCCTAGGATTTTTTCCCTTAATTTGGTGTCATTTAGGGCACTTAGGAAGCCTCTTGTGAGGTCTTGTAAAATTTAAAAAGTATTGTATACTTTATATTTTAAAGGTTTTCTTTCTTAGGTTAGGATTTAGGGGTGTTAGGGAGGTGATTTCATTCCTCCCCATTTTCTCCTTTATTTTTTGGTGGTCTCCCACAATCAAGGAAAACAAACTCTTTGTTTGACCCCAAGCCATTTTTTGAGGTTTTTGAGTTTTCAAAATTTTGAAGATGCATCTAGGTTCAACATCTCCTTACTATTTGGGGAGTCTTGGAGGTCCTTCCCTAGTTTAGGGAAGCTCATTGCCTAGGACACTAG
Organism: Sequoia sempervirens; assembly: GCA_007258455.2. Lineage (NCBI taxonomy): Eukaryota > Viridiplantae > Streptophyta > Pinopsida > Cupressales > Cupressaceae > Sequoia > Sequoia sempervirens. The sequence goes on along the minus strand of VDFB02281492.1, from coordinate 863,828,961 downwards.
TTCCCCTACATGAACACTAGCACTTGGAAAATGTGCGAGGGACACAAGCTCCCTAAAAGAACTCAAGCACTTAGAAAGGACTTAGGTGCCTAGAAAGGACTCGATCACCCTAAAATGACATAAGTTTCCCTAAAGGACACTAGATTTGGGCACATTTGAGTTGGGTGCTAGTGTCCCAAGATGTGCTTCTTTTAGTTTGTTAGTTTGTTTTATTAGTATCTAATGTTTTGGAGCCTCATATGGGTCAACTTTGTGAATGGAGGTTGTTTGTCATGGTCTTGGGAGTCTAGGGTTATTTTGAGCATGTCCCTATGTTTTCTTTGTGAATTTTTGGAATATCCTTGCCTTAGAAAGCATGTGGTTTTTGGAAGTGACTCGTCGTCATTCCAATTAGTGAAGAGTTTGTGCCTCCTAGTTAGAAAACCTCTTGTAAAGATTTTTCCTTGACTTTAGAGTTGTTAAGTGTGTTTTTATGTGGATTGGAGGTTGATTACTCCCTCATCCTATCTTGGTGTAGTGTTGTGAGAAAATGTGATTATGGTTTAGTAAGAATTTTTTGTGTAGGTGTTTTCCTCTCTCTCTCTCATATGTTCAACATGGTGGATTTATCCCACAAGTGGTTAGTATTTTATTATTGACACCTTGCTTACGCAATGGTGAGGTTTTCTTGTTTTCTTCATTGTTGCGTCATTGTGTTCATGCAACACTTGTGTGCATGTTATTGTGCAAGTGTGACATGTGGTTGTTGAATTATCAACAGTGTTTTCATTATTTTTTTTAAAAGTTGTTCCATCAAGTTTGTTTTGATCGTGTTGGTTTTGGAATTACAACTAGTATCAAAACCCATGGTTCGGTACTGGGTTCTTTGGATCATGTTCTTTCGCATGTGGTTATTGGTGCTTGGTGCATGATCACTCAAGTGCTTGTTTCAATGAGTCAGTGTTTGTCTTCTTGCATGGGTTCCTTGGGTGGCATTGTTGAGGGTTTAGTGTGAACCAACCTGTGTAGTGTGTTTAAGGAGGAAGAGTTCCTCCTAGATCCTAACACATTTGACAGGGAAGGAAAGATACACCTGGGTGAGATTCTCCCGAGTGAAGAATGATGACACTCTTTGGTGTGTTGCTCCTTGTGTGAGATATTTGGTTGGGTTTTTGCATGTGTGAGTGTGTTGTTGGAAGTAGGTGTTGTTGCCAGTTTTCCCTAGCATGATATATTTAAGAAATTCTTGTTTGTAAGGGTTAGCTAGATCATTGAGTTACCAAGAAGTTATTTCAGGTGTAATTTCCATCTCAATGTCTCAATTCCTGTTAAGTGTGAATGTGTAGTGACCCTTGAGTGGCCTTTTATATTCTTATGTGCCCTCTTGGGATGTGTGTATATGGATACATTTTGCAGAAATTGGGTGTTATTTTTTTGGCTCATGATTGATAACTATGAGTTGAATTATGTGATTGATGTATTAAAATTGAATGTGGTGTATGTCATATGTCTGAATTATAAAAAGGTGTTCATATGAGAATGTTACCCGAAATGAATTGTGCATTTTTATTCCTATTGGAGTACCATCATATGCATGAAATGATTATGTTAGTGCATGAATAAAATTATTTCATTGTCATAATAGAACATTTGGATCAATTACTTATGTCCCATAATCATGTTGTCCCTAAGATTCTTGTGGGAACCTAGATAGTTAATCAACATTCTTTTCCCTTTTGCATAATGTGCATTTTTAATTGTTAAAATAATTATGCTTATTAGGATCATTATGTTGGTTTGGGTTAGAGTGTTGAATGTGATGTGCCATGTGAATGATGTGGGTGTCATTTTGTGTTAGCATGTGGTAGTGATGCATGATGCAAGTAAATATGTGTGTCATTACATTGTGATTATAAATTTCCTATGAAAGTGATGCTTGGGTGAAGCCCTATCCTTTTATGAAAAAGAAAATTTGTGGATGCTATAGGAAACCTCTACATATGTCTTATTGCATAGTGATGTGATTATGTCATGATGAGGTGTATTTTCTTAGTCTATTTTTTGTTGGCATGGTTAGTTGAAATTGGTGATTTGTGTATGTATTGTGTTAGAGTCTTAGAAGACTCACTCGTATGATGTGTTTGAAGCACACTCTTTTTAATGTACTAGATGTTATACTCCCAAGGTGTCATGTAGCTCTTACTCCCCCAAATGTGGCTAACATTAGTCATTCAATTCATGCAATAGCTTTTTCCAATTTTGATCCTTTATTTTGGTTATTGATGAAGTTTCTAATTTTTGTAAGGATGATAATTGAATTTTTAATTTTCTTATTAAAAAAAATCATCTATCTATCTTGTGGCCCTTGGTCACACTTTGTTTATTGTTTTATTGCATGAATTTTATGATTTATTGTTGGAATTGATAAGTCTCCCTTTTGGGATCTATTTTATCATAGTGGTGGCTATTCTAAATGTTTTTAATTGTTGGTCCTTTTCTAGACGTTAGTTTTGTTCTCTATGATGTTCATTACGAACCCTTGATAGAATGTACAAGGGACTAGATGGTAGAGAATGTGCTAATTCTTGGTGTTTGTATAATTAGAATCATATTGCATCAAATTTCTTGTTCATGGTGAAATGAAATTGGATTTTGTGTGGTGTTTAGAAATTTTATGAAATGATTGTATGCATATGGTTTTATAGCTTTGAGTGGCTTTAATTATGTGAATTTATTGGTGTTTAGAATTGAGTGAAGTGGATTCAAATCTCAGTATGAGAATGTTTATGGCATTGTATTTTCTCTAAGTGAGATTGGATGTGTGGATATTTATGTTTGCATTGTGCCTAAATCTATCTTATAATAAATGGTTGGGTGTGTTTTAGACCACCAACTGTGTGTGCTCTTTCTTATCTTGGCCTTTCCTGTTGTAGTCTTGTGACCATGTTTCCTAGTGCCTTGGAATTAGTTGAGTATTTTTTAAGGTGTCTTAAGTGCAAAATTCCATGTTATTTTATAGCATGAAGATGCACATTATGTAATTGGGGATGTGATTTTCATAACTATACTCATGTCTGACATAAAGTAGGGTATGAATGTGTGTTAGTAAGTGCTTCAAAATATATTATTAGTATTTATTTTATTATATTATATATGTCTATCCTTATTAAGTTGCTAGTTGAGGTAGTCCTAGTGGTTTTAGGAGTTTAGGGGTGTTCCTAGCTTAAGGCTAGAAGAAGATGTAGTTTTGGTTTGAGGAATTGGAGCTATATTGTGTATTCTCTTGGGAGAGTACTTAGTTTTTGAGCCATTCATAGTGGTTGGTGGTTGCTTTGTCAATCATGGTTTCATGATCTTGTGGGTTGTTTAGCCCTTAGGTGGGTCATAGTTGAGCATCATGATAGTGAAAATATGGGTTTTTCTCTTATGTTTAATGTTTATTTGCTTCCTTGGTGGGTTTTTTGTGAGTGCTTATTCTTTTTAGAGGTAGTTTCCTAGATTTTTACCTCTAAGAACCCGTATGTTATCCCTAATTTCATTTTGAGAAGCTTTAGAATGTGCCAAGCAAATTCTCACTTTTCCTAAATGGTACCCAAGGGAGAGCCTTGTGCAGTTTACCATAGTTGGAAGTGAGGCATGCTCTTGGTGAGCATGGAGGTGAGGTTGTGTTGCCTCTAGCCTTGTGGGATGGTTTTCCATAGATTATAGGTTATAGCTTCAAAGGTTAAGGCTATGGTCTTAGGAGATACCATAGGACTTGTGAAACCTTGTGCTAAAGAAGGGTTGGCAAGATTGTGTGCCCTTTTCCTTAGCTAAGTTAGTACCGAGATGGAGTTCCTAGTGATTATGGCAATCCTCAATTAGAACCTTATTATCCCTTGGTTGTTGGACCCTATCGTTGGTCCTTTCCATTAGTTTTAGTGGAAACTAGTGAAGGTATTGTGGTGATATCTAAGGTGGTTGTGTAGCTAGTGGTAGGTGGTCACTTAGCTTGTACACCTCTAGAGTTGTTATTGGTGTGTTCGAGACCTAGAATTGGTGAGAGTTTAGAGGGTTGATCTTTATCTCCTGGCAGTTACACTAATGGATAGGGAACCTCTTGCTTGAAGGGTGTAAAGGTTGATTTATTTTAGGGCTTGTGAATAGGGAACACAAGTCAAATTTTTTAATTTTTCATCTTTCACTTGTTTATAGGATAATTTATCAATATAAAATTGTCTATACTCTCTTCTCTTATCTAACCAACTAGTTATTTGCTTGCTAATTGAATGTACATTTGATAACATTGATTTAAGTAATTGAGCAAGCATGACTCTATGCAAGGTTGAGCATGCAAGATATTTCAACCTTGAAATTATATCCTCAATTTGTTTTTTGTTATTTTCAATTTTCCTGGGATTAAATTTTCTTGAGTTCCTGGAGCATATTGAGGAATTGTTGGAGGTGTTTGTTGGGGTTGTTCTTCAATAGGTATTTGGGGTTGAGGTGAAGGAGGATTTTGAGGAGAGGGAGGTGCATTATCGTTTCTTGTAAATTAAATAAATTTACATCTTGAAAAAAAATATTAAATTTCTACCTATTTAGTAACAAATTATTCACACAAAAACAATCAAAACGTACTCCTTTGACCTCCTCAACATCGTGGCAACATTTTGGCAAAGATTCGGCAAAGATATAGCAAAGAAACAATGAAGAATGAGGTCTCATAAAACCCAAGTGCCCTCTTGAGGGTTTGCAAGCTGCGGCTAAATAAGAAAATGTAGAAATGAAAATGAAAGAAAGTTGATTTTTTTCCTTATAATCACTATAATGCACTCGCGTTATAACATGAGCGTGTTATGGCTTTGGTATGGTTGAGTTGAAGACTTGGTCACACCAAGCCATAGCGTGAGCACATTATAACACACTCACATTATGAATCTTTTAAAAATTGAAAGATGGTTGGCCACTTCTCCCCCTACCCCCGAACATCTTTTTGCACCCGCCCATAATAGAGTATATTTGCAAAGAGTATTTACAAATATATAGACCTTTTAATGCATGAATCAAGGAGATGATAGATCCAAGATGTATGAATTTAAGGTTCAATCACTCCCAATCAAGGGTGAGTTAATTCAAATTAATTGAGACAAAGTTGACCTTTATTAAATAGAGGTTGCATAACTACCATCAATCAATTATTGATGAGGTATTTATGGTACTTGTGTACCTCAATTTGAGGTGAGCATGTGCCATTATTAGCTACATTTATAAGAATAATTAAATATTTTTATTATCTTAAGTAACTTAATAACTAAGTGCATTATTACAATTAGGATGAACAATATCCTAGATGAAGTTATATATTTACTCCTACATCACTCTGGTGTAACTTAGAAGGAAATAGAAATGGGTCTCAATAATAAGGACATATTTTGATTAGAGGCAAAAAACGGGTTTTGAAGGGGCCTGAAACCCTTTACAAAAAGGAAACATCAAGACACAACTGTTAGCCTAACGACAACAAACCACCAGCCAAAAAACAACACACACCACTACATATTATTCAAAATTTCAACAGCTTTCATCTCACTAGCAACAAGCTTTTGTCCCTTAACCCCAGTATCAGAAACCTCCAAACCCGAGGCCCCAGTCTAATTTTTCAGTCTATTTCTAGTCCTAACCCCAAGCCCACCAATTTTAACCTCACAACTCAAAACAGTTCTACCTTTAGCAGCACCCTTAGCAACAACATAATCCTCCCTAGTCAGCTTACCCTCAACAACCATATCATCAGTAGACAATAATAAGGATATGTTAAGTACCCATGTACAATAATTAATCCTTTAAATTGGGGTCAGTTGATTCAATTTAATTGAGACAAAAGTGACCTTGACTAAGTAGAGGTGGCACATAACTACCATCAATCAATGGTTGATGAGGTAGTGGTGGTACTTGTATACCTCAATTCAAATTTATGAACTATGTATGTGAGAATAATTAAACATTTTGATTGTCGTAATTAAACTTAAATAACTATTTGCAATATCAGACTTAAAATAAACATCGTCTTGAATGAAGTTAAATATTTACAAGGAATAAAAATAGGTCCTCCTGACACTACTCTGAACCCAACTATTGTATGGGGTAAACTGGATGACAAGGATCTATCACCCTCTATTGGCACTGCTATGGCACTTAAACGGCTTTTTATACTTTTTGCTTTATGGATGCTACCCATGTGATTGACGAGGTGTGTTTTCTTACTACCCAAACTTTTTTTTGTGAATATATGTATATTTATCTTTAATTAATTGATATAAACACATATTAAAAAAAAAAGGGTCCCAATTAAGATAATCCTCCTTTCGAAATCCCCTAGAAAAGAGAAAAGTATTAGGAGGTCTATGGGTGCTTTAATAACACTGTTACCATAATATTACCTCGGACTCTAATAAAGACTGCTCTGACAGGGAGATCCGACAATGGAGGATGCCCAAGATACCACCAAAGGAGCTGCCAATGAGATGAGCAAAGGATGCTACCGCTAAAGACTTGTGGTCACCAAGAGTACAAAGATGACTACTGCACGGGAAAGTACGTTCTTCATACGAAGTGCATACAGAGATGGTACAAGACTATGCATACACCTATACTCATGGAATGAAGTAAAGAAGCAAAGAGGAGCTTGTGATGATTTGATTCCATAAAGACTCATTTATTTCTGCTGCAGGTGGGGAGTCCTCTCCTTGCATTGAATTTGGGGGGGGGCAACTTTTGTTGAGGTAGTTATTTTCATTAAAGCTGTGGACTGTTAAAGGAAATAGTTGTAATATCTTGACTAGGATGACAAGGAGAGAATAGAAAACATGTCTATTCAAGGTCAAGTAGGAATTTGTGACAGCAAATTGATTGACAAATACTTATTGATAAATCTGTTTCTTTGCCACCCTGTCGATTAAAAGCAAGCACCGATTTTCCTTTAGAACACATATATTACATCAAACTGGTTCGATTTTCTGCTTTAGACAGTAACAGTTTGAGGATTGGATAAATCAGCGGTGCCGAGCAATGATTACACATGCAATTTTGCATGGAGAATAAAACACAGACGTGGCGTAACATGAGTCCAGTCATAACTTATTAGAGAGGGTTGCATTTCAGGAGCTTGAAATTTATGGAAGCCGCCTGTTTTCTGTTGACAAAATATCTGGGCGTTGAAAGTATGGCAAGGGTGATAAGGGATGGTGTCACATACACCGACTAAGATGGTGACGACCATAGATGGGGTATATGCCCTCAACAGGTAGGGTTGGACTCTCTATGGCTTCGGTGATTAGAATTCATTCTGTCGGCAGAGGACATATCTTTTCCCAGAGATCTTCTTGGAATTCTCTGTTAAAGTTCCTTCATTAAAACAGTTTGACCTGTTGGAAAAGAATGGCATGTTTTTCTAAGGGTTTGGTATTACTTTTCGTTCGATGTGATTGTTTAGAGAGACAATTTTAGGTGTCTACAGTAATAAATAGAATAATCAATCCGATATTTTGTTGATTACATTTAGTTAAGTCGTCGATGGTTATTTTCAATCCATGTTTATGTAGAAATATTTTACTAAAATAGTCATTAACTCATCAAAAGAATGAACGGAATTCAAAGGTAATGAATAAAACCATTAAATAGCACAATCCTCTATGTTTTATAGAAATAGCATTGATATAATTTTATTTTCATAAGAAAAATTTAAATATGTTACGGTAAAAATTTGTAGATGAAAAGTTGGGTCACTATTTTACTTGACAACTCAAATTTAGGTGTCACAAACCTCAAAAATATTAAATATACATAATAATGACATTAAAAAGCAGATTTTAATATGTAGGGTCACATGTGATGGCACTCTTACTATGGCTATTTGTTTGTCTTTTAAGAGGGCGCCCTATAAAATTAACAAACAATGATATTTTTGAATCTAAAAGTTTCAAATATAGTCATGGCTTTCATGAAATAGTTTTAACAATTTTATTGGACAATAATAGTACCCAAGACTTATTTTCACTAGTGTAGATAATGCAAGCTACCATTTTTGTTTTTGTTTATGTAAATTCAATTAGCTAACTCCTCAAAGGCTTTCATGGGGATTTTTGGGTTTGGAAAATCTACTATTTTGGATTCCCTTACAAGTAAAACCATTCAAGGTTATATAATCCATTGAGTTAGTCATGTGCCTCCACAATTATGGATATCTAGAGGTTTCATTTCTTTTTGAATCAATATTCTTAAAAGTTTTATTTGTATTTATTAAATCATGTTCATATGAGATTTATGCCCCTAATTTGTGTTATTTCATTATAAACTATCATTCATGTCTTCCATTTCTATTTGGATTATGCATCATTATAGAGTTATAAAGTAAGTAGTTCAAAATTTAAATGAGATAGGTAGCAATTTGATATAATCTATATCTTAGAAAATATGTTAGATAGTAATATCATATTATAATAGCATATATGTTAGTGTAACTTCAATTAAAGTGGGTGTCTAAATTTATGTTTTGTAGTGCTATATAGAAATTATTAGATGTTATTTGTGTTGTTACCATTTGATTTGTTTAGAAAATTATAGACTTTCACATATTTAGTTTATAATTTACAAGGTGTACTTTAAATGTGTGTCCTTCAAAGTTGATTCACAATTTTATGTGTCTAAAATGTCAAGATTCATACATTGAAAAAATGATTATTATGTATCTAAATGTTGGTGAAGAAATAATAGGTTGAAACACACTATGTATGTCAGCATGCACATGTTTAGTTTATCATTTCTAAGATATATCTCAAAATTTTGACCTTCTTTAGTTGATTCATAATTTATTATATTTGAAATGACAAAATAAATATTGTATAGTTGAATGTTCATGAAAAGTTATAGATTAAAGATGCAATGTGTAATTCGACCTACACGTATTTAGTTCATAATTTGTAAGACATCATTTAGTTTTCCTTCTACTAGATATTTTTAACACAACTATAGTAGTCATTCCAATGTGGATTGCTAGGCACTAAATTTCTTGCTTATAATGTCAATAGTCGAGGATGACGATATCAAACTCTTAGATGATATTATTGGTGTAGAACCCAACATCTAGGTAAAAATTGCACACTCAATTTTTTGAATTATTTTAATAAAATGAGTTGTTTATACTTAAAAATATAATTAATTACTAACACTTGTTAGAAAAGGGTGCATGTGTAGGTTGAAATGTACAATTTTCCTCTTCAATATTATATTACACAGTATTCATTTGTCAATGTACAAATCCTAACATTTGAGATAAAGAAAAATATGTATCAATTCAGTAGGTTTAAAATTTGAAAAACATCTTAAAATTTTACTACAAGTGTTAATGATAGTTCAATTTATAAATTAATTTGCATATTAGATTTATTAATAATTTAAAAATGATTTGTTTATAGAATAAAATACAATTAATTTAAAATCTAAATTTTCACTAACACTCATAAGAAATGGGTGTATTTCTAGCTTGAAATACACACTGCGTGTTTCAACTAATAATTTTATCATTAAAATTATGGTTCACAATATTCATTTTTCCAATATTTAAATCCTAACATTTGAGATAAAGAAAAATATAAATCAACTAAGTAGGTTCAAAATTTGAAAGACAACTTAAAAATTTATTGCAAACTCACTTGGATATGCGATTTGCTAGTCCCTTTAGATTCCCTTTCTATGTCATCATAAGCTTTTATAGTTATATTTTTCTAAGGATCAATGAAATCTTCTGAATAGCCCAATCATTTTATTAACTTTAAGGTACATAAGTTGAGTCCCAATCCACCATCTATTAGGACTCTTTTAAAATTATGTTTGCATATGATGGCTTTGATGTGCAATAGTTTATTATGTGGTATTTTTGAATGTAGGTCTTTATTGGCAAATGTTAAGTGATGTGAGGATGAGAGGTGTCCAATTATGGCTTGGAGTCGGTTCACATTAATGTCACTTGGCACCCTTGATTCTTGAAGTGCTTTGTCTAAAACTTCTTTATGAGTGGGTAATGTGTGAAGTAGCTCCAAAATGGATATGTGTGCGAGTGTTTTACCAAGATGTTCACAGATATTGTATTTATTATTTGTGGATGGAAGAGAGGATGAAGATGATGCCCCTTAGATTGTCACTCGGACTCTACGGGTAGTGATGGAATAGTCAAGTGCTTTTATGGTAATGGTGTTACATTCTTCTATATGATCAATGGTTGAATCATGAGATGATGGGTGGACGATGTTGGTGTAAGAGTATGATACGACATTATAAGATGTGGAGGGTTTCCCTTCATTGAGTTGTGGGAAGGGTTGGGTATAAATGCCTAGTTGTTTGTTAGGGGAATTGTGTGTTTGACGTTGGACTTGAATTTCTCACCTATCAATGAGATCGTGTATATAGTCTTTCAATTTCATGCATTTTGAAGTGTTATGTCCTTTGATTTTGTGATATTCACAATATTCATTGTCTTTATACCATGCTAGTTTCGGTTGATTTTCATCGGAGGGTTTAGTTATGGGAAACTTTATTAAGTTCTCTTGCACAAGCTAATGAAATACAACTTTGACTCGCTCCCCTAAAGGAGTGTTTACTCTTAGGTTTTCCTTGGGGAATAGTAATAGTGTTGGACGTTTCTTGCTATTGTGATGTATTTTGGTTTTGGGGTGAAGTGTTTTGCACATTTTGCACATGTTTATTTCCAGTTACTCCATCATTCACAATATTTTTATTTTTAGATCAATATTTGGATTTATCATTAGATTGCTAGTTATTATTGTTCTTTTGGTCTTTGTATATTTTAACTATCCCCTCAGCAATCAAGTATTTTTCTATAGTTAAGCATTTTTCAATAACTTCATCAAAAGTGTTAACACATTGTAGTTGTAAATGAAGGCCCACTTTTGTGTTTAAGTTTTCAATGAAGATATTAACCATTTGTTTATCTGGTACTTGAAGGGGGAATCTACTTTTAAGTTGTCTCCAATGTTGTAGGAAGGTGGAAAAGCTTTCTCTGGGCTTTTGCTTAGTGTTTCATAATTTAGCAAAGGTAATTTCTTGTTCAATGCTATAGGAAAGTGAGTGGAAAACCTTTAAGCTAAATCAACAAAGGATGTTATTGAGCAGTTGAGCCCTAGGGGAGGTGTGTAAACCATTGTAGTGCTTTCCCTCCAAGGCTTCTAGAAAAGGTTCTCATGAGGTAGACTAGGTTGTATGCAACTTCTTTGCATGCTACATTGAATTCCTTGACGTGTTTAATTGGATCCATTTCCCCTTGTATTTATCATTTTATTGGATTTCATAATCTTTGGGGAATGGTATGGACAATATAGATTGATCGAAGGGTTATTAGCATATGTCCTAAAATCTAGAAGTCCTTCTAGTTTGACATGTTTGGAGCCATTGAATCATGTCTCTTATTTTTTGCAACTCTTGGGCCAAACTAAGATTATTCAATGAATGGGTGTGAATGTCTTGATGGTGAGTGTGTTGATGTTGGTGAGAAGGTATTAGAGGGGGGTTATTGATGTATTAATTATGTTGTTGTTGCTGATTTGGTGGTGAGGAATTATTGATGAATAGGTTATAATATTGTTGTTGATGATTTGGAGTGGGAGGATTATTTGTTTTTTGATTGTGTGGAGGATTGTTGATGTTTTGATTGTGTTGGTGACTTAGTGTTTTGGGATTTATGTTTTTATTTTATGGAGATTGTGAGACATTTGGACCTTTTTGATGAATAAATTTTTCGTGAACGGATGTAGTAGGGGTTTGTGTAGATATGGTGGGATTGGTAAGTGTATAGGTGACGTTGGGGTTGGGAGGGATACTAACCCTTAATTAGGAGGTAAGTGGTGGAAGTTGATCAAGTGGTTGTTGATTAGGATTGGGATGTGACCCTAGGACATTGTCAAAGAAGTTGTTAGATGATGGAATGTTGGAAGGATCTTCCCTTCTAATTTGTGAGAGATCAAGTTAGAGGGAAATTTAGCTCCTCTAGCTAGAAGCTCTACTAAGAGTTGATTTTTTCCAACATCAAATAGTTTTGGCATCATCTCTTTTTTGTAAGGGTCCTAGGAAAAGTCTCTTAACCTAGGGGAATGTTCGGCTTGGTCTACATCTACCTCCTCCTTGTCATGAGGGGTTGGCGGTTGGGTGGAGGTGGAGTTAAAGAAGATATCTCTTTGAGAATACATTAGTCTTTTAACTTGTGTATAAGAGGATATTTGCTACTCCCAAGTCTCTAGGACACAAAGAAGAGTATATAGGTAGAAAATGGTCCTCAACTACCTCAAAGAATAACACTCAGGTGATAGGATAAAATGATGAGAGTTTTAGAATAAAAAAGAGTATATCATAGAGGTCTTCTGGATAGACTGAAGAGATCTCGATCAAGGATGATAGTGTGAAACAAGAATGAAAAAATGGTACATCGGTGTCTCAATGGTGTGTTGGCATCTTGTACGAATAAAAAACTAAGAATATCATAGAAAATAGCTTAAGTGAATACCATTGTTTTGATTGCTAAGAACTCTTAACAATGCATAGAAATAATAGAGAATAACAAAACTAAAATAATTTAAACTAAATGAGATAAATTAAATAGAATGTAAATGATAAAAAAAAGGAGAGAAAGAAAGTACTCACAACCAACCAAGAAATGAAGCCTCTAACAAGTAAATGTCTTACCTACACACATAATACCAAGAGAAAATGTTGGGGCTATTTAGGGGCTTGCCTCATTCAAACCCTCATTTCAGTGTTTCCACCTCCACGAACAACTAGATAGATAGATAGATAGAAAGATAAATAAACAAGATAGTAAAATAGATAGACACTTGGGATGTGAGAAATGCTCAAATACGTAAGACAAGAAATATATCACTTGCAAGGCTTGAGGAAGCCAAAGAGAGAGAGATAAAGTTGTGAGAGATTGAGACCATTGTAGCAAGCTATAGAGAGTTGTGCAAGATTGAGAGAAAGAGAAACATAAGAGAGAATGAGAGAGAAAGAAAGAAAATACCAAGAGAGATATAGAGAGAGCAATAGGAATGAAAAGATAGACTTTAAAGAGAGAAAAGGAGGGAAAAAAAGGTTTCCAAGTTGTTACAAGACGTCCCAAGTTGTTTCCATCGACAAAGGTAGGTGACAAGTAGCAACATGCTCAAAAATGACTATTTGAATATTGAAATTTCATGGGATGCTAGTGTGATGTGCGAATGTTTGCACGACATGCTAGTGTCTAGATAAATTATCACACTTAAAAATGGTGGGAACAAGGAAAACACAAGGTTTAATGAAAATCTAACACATAAAGGTAGCTATTGAAAAGGGGTCTGGAGCATCCTAAGGGGAAAAAGGCTGATGTAAGGTCTAAAATGAGCCTACACAAATACTAAGGGAGTGGACACTAAAGTGGATGCCAAAAATGTAGGTGAAATTACCACAGGGTGCAATTTTACGATACAACAACTTGTGATCTAGTGATTGGCATGCAATACAAGGATTATTTTAAATAAGTGTCTTAGAGTAAGTGATAAATGAATTTGGATTGAGGATGATTTTTGGATTTGGATAGATTAAGGTTGGATGGTGATTTTGGACTTGGATTAGATTAGAGTTGGATGATGATGAATGTTTGGAAAATTTGGACTTGGATTATGATTGGACTGTGTTTGGAATAGGTTTGGATTTGAATTTTATGGTTGGTTTAGGATTAGATGATGTTTAAGAGCCAGTGTTGGAAAATTTGGACTTTAGAATTGCATCAAAATTTGGATGATGAACTTTGGATATTAGATTCGATAACTGTGGAAATGTTTAGGAGTTGGGATATGATTAGGATGATAGGAGGTTGGACTAAGATTGATAATGATGAAAGGTAGGACCTTATGATGATATTATTGATTGATGATGATAAGGTTAAACCTTGGACTTATGTAAAGGATGGGTGCAAAATCAACTTTGCAACAAATATTAAGAATCCAGATCCTTGGGGATGGGGTGATTTTAGGATTTAGCTTTGCTTACTTAGGATAGGAAAGTTCCTAAGAAAGTTTAGATAAGGTATTTTTGAAAAACTTAGCTTAAGGGAGCTAAATCCTTAAGCTAAATAGTCCAAAATGATGGGCTAATCAAGGGTGCTACTTAAGATAGGAAAGTTTATACAAAATACCTAGATTAGAGGGGATGTGTAAGGACCTAGATTAAAACCTTAATAGAAATTTTGATTTGCAAGGATGTGGGGATTTGATGATTAGATAATGATTGGATGATTTAGGATTGGGGTGTTTTGGATTTTAAGATGACGAAAGGATGATTTGGCCCGGAATGATCAAGACTAATGATTTGCAAGGGTTTTTGGGTTTGATGATTGAATACGATTTAGATGATATTATAAAATTTGAAAGGATTACAAGAGGATGACATATGGGACAACTAGGATGACTTGTGGGATGACTAGGATGACAACTGGATGAATAAGATGACAAAAGGGTGATTAAAGGATGTTTACGATGATAAGGGTGATTATGATGATAAATGAGATGATTAAGATGAAAAAATGGTGAGAATTATTATGGTTTGATACCAAGTCCAAAAAATGGAGGATGGGATGATAAGTCCAAATAATGAGGATGATAGGGTGACTATGATGACAAAAGGATGACAAGGGGGTGATTTAAAATGATACAAATATGATGGGGGGGAATATTTCAAGGAGACTAATGATGAAAGATTAAGAGGGTGATGCCAAGTCCAACTAAAGTAGAGGATGGGATGACAATAAATAATGACAAGTACAAATGATGAGAAGGGTGGGATATTAGGAAGATGGGGTTTATGGTTAGATTAGATGATTATGGAAAAATGAAATGTAAATGTCCAAGTAGGATGATGAGGTATAAGAAGGTGAGGCTAATGATGGTCTGAGGGATGATTGAGTTACAAAATATGATAGATAGGTTGCGGAAACCTACAAGATCACTGTTAGAGGTATCAATTTTTAATGCCAAATATAGGTGCAACTTTACAGACAGAGCCAAGAACAAGCATTGTTTCACAGGAAAAAGGCATGATTTAGCAAGATGGAGGCACAAGTTCACAGTGGCGATGTCTCAGAGTGCAAGCATAGATTTTTAGAGTGCAAGTGCGGGTATTTTTAGTGTAGGCATAGGTTTTTTGGTCAGAGGCACAGTTCTATAGTTTCAATGTTTTTGGAAAGAGATTTATAAGACAAGAAAACACAATGGCCAAGACTCAACTTTTTTAAGGGTTTAAAGGCTATCCTTAGCCTAAGAGCTAAGTGGCTCAATACTAGTTTCTCACAAGAAGACACACCAAGCACTTGTTCACAAACCTAAATTATTCAAGTGGGATTATAGAGTTAATATGGTCCCACCACCCAATTTCTTGGGTTAATACTCCTTGATACTTAGGTGGACTACCCTTTCTCGTGAAGGTAGATAGCTAGAGGTCTAGTGGCACAGGCCCAATATGGCAACAGGCTCACCTTTCCTTTCTCCTTGGGAACTATCAAAGTTCACCCAAATATTTCTATCTCAACCTAAGGGAGTACATGGTGAGTAACTTCAGGAATGATATTATACCCTGCACCACACTAAGCTACGACTCAAACAACCTTAATATAGGCTATATAAGATCTCTAGGGAATCCTCTAAACACTAGGAGGGTGTGTGAGGCACAACCATGAACACTATCCTGTCGCAAGTGTGGGTCAATAAATTTCAATGGGAGAGCTCAGACCAACCCTACCCTCTTACCTTTGAATCACCCAAGTATCAAAGCTTCGCTAGACATGATGTGACTATATTGGAGTACAACTTTATTCTCCCCTTTTCTATACCACTTCGGTAACACATGGTTGAGATCATCCCCTAGGGTGATGAAATCCCTAGGCAGTCCTCCTAAAGGGAAGGACAATGCTAGGTGTTTTTTATCCCCAAGATTGCACTAAGCACGAGGGGAGATCATACACACAAAACTAGCACACCCTAGGTTCTAATCTATAACACAAAATAAAGATATGCAAAGATTTCTAATCCCCAAGATCGCTCTAGGTGTGAGGGGAGAGCACATGTTAATTACAAATCCTCCAAACACAACAAACAAGGTTCATTAACCAACTACTCTATCTTTAGTTCCTAATTAGTGGGAAATCAAAAGTCTACTACAAACATCCTACAAAATCACATATTAGTAGTTTATGTTTTTTCTTGGACTAGCCAAAATAGCTACACCATTGGTTAATCCAAAAATTTAGCTCAAAAAATCAAAATTTGAAAAAAGAATAGAAGCATAGTTTGATAATGAACTAAAATAGAAGCACAAAAAATAAAGCAATGATATTATACCTAATAGAGGTGTGGTTCTGCAGAATAGAGGCACAACAAGTCTACTTGGAAGTGTAGAGAGTTACTACGCAGGCACAACTACAAAAAATGGTGCTTCCACAAAGGACAAAAAATTGTAATATTTTTCTAATTTAAACCAAAAATGACTAACAAAGTGCAATAAAACTAATTGTTTGATGTTTTTGGTAAAGGTATTTATCAAAAAGATTGGTAGATATTTAAAATTTTCTTTTAAAACCCTAATGATTTATGCTTTCTACGTAAAGATAGAAGCAAAACTTTGTAGAATACAAGCATTGTGGGTCTCTACATAGGTGTAACAAGGAGTTATGTAGGCTCAACAAAAATTTGCACGTGCACCAAAATGTAGAATGCAAACATTACAAGTTGGTATGGAAGCACATCT
This sequence comes from Sequoia sempervirens, assembly GCA_007258455.2. Lineage (NCBI taxonomy): Eukaryota > Viridiplantae > Streptophyta > Pinopsida > Cupressales > Cupressaceae > Sequoia > Sequoia sempervirens. The sequence continues at coordinate 863,812,161 of VDFB02281492.1, read as the reverse complement.
ATCATTTGCATAGATGTAGAACAATATAAACCCAAGACAAAATGAAAAATTGCAATTGAAAGTTAAACTTGGAATCAAAATGTGAGTTCCTTGACCTTAGAGGTAAATTTTAAACCAAAAAAATGTGAAATGAATCTAGGGATGTTGTTAACCTAATTTATTTATATTTTTATGTTGTTTGTAAAAAAATTATCTTTTTAAGTTGTGATAGTTGTTGTTGTAAAAATAGAAGAAATATTGCAAGTAGAAGTTGTAAACAGGCTAAAACCTAAGTGCTAACTCTAACTATGTAACTAAAACAACCCTACAAAATATAAACTATTAGAAAAGCTATAAAACTCTCATGACTGAACATAGGCACATTTATATGAATCACAAGCACCATGAGTCAGGACAGAAGCACCAAAATATATGGCAGAGGCACCTCAGAACAAATCGTAAATGCCATGAATTGAACAGAAGCATAATGAGTCAAAATGCAAGTGTGGTTCCATAGAGGAGCGTGATTTTGGAACTTGTAATCTAAGAACTCACAAAAACTTTAACGAAATGTTAGAAAGGGATGTGGGTCCCACTGGGTATGAAAAAATGAGAGAGGGGAAACTAAATATGAAAGAAAAACATTCAAAATCAAGTTGAAATGCATTCACAAACATAAGTTATAACTTCTTCATGGATGAGCTCACAACCCAAACACTTGTTGATTTTCTCTAAAAGGATGGTAATGTGGATTTCTCAAGGAAAAAATCCAACATAATGAGGCTGAGACAAATTGTAGATGTTGGAAATAGGAGAGGAGACTTCAATTTATAGAAATTGGATGAGGAGAATGGATGGCTAAGATACATCAACTTGATCAAGGGTGGAGATTAAGTGGTGGTGATGAGCATTAGCATTGTGAAATTTGTCACAATAGGGAAAGGAGGTAAGGGTGAGGTGTGCTCACACATGTGTGAGCACACCTTGGGAAGAGAGAGTGTAAGATAGTGGATTTGTGTAAGAGGTTAGTGGTGGTAGGTAGGATTCACACATGTGAGAGGAGGTGAGAGGAATAAGCTAGGACACTTGTCATTGTATAGGAGTGAATTTGCATCCCTTGTGTAAATTCCCATTTTGCATACCCTCACCTTAGAAAATCAAATCTTTAGGAAACATTCCACATCACCCATCTACCTTCCACCCACTTGGCACGTGTTTTGTGCGTTGGTGAGGGAATTTTCATCAGGGAAATGAGTGTGGCATGCGAATGTATGAGTGGCGTGTTGTCATCCCTGATAGATTCCTACCTTTGGAGTCCATAGGGAAATTACACACCTGATTGGGGTTGAATTGTAATGCCTCTATGCAACCAACCGACCTGAAACAACTCCTTTTGGCCTTCAACTCCATTCATTTCACACTTCACTTGATCTTCTGCACAACTTTTCACAATTCAAGCAACTTCATTCAATCTTCTTCACACTTTGGGATCTCTTGAGCACACTCTTGAAGCATTCTACTATCATTTTCATAGATTGAGCATTGCAGTAGCTGAATACTCCATCAACTTCACTTTTGTACATGTGAGGCCACCATAGAAGTTACGAGCTTGGAGTTTTGCGAGATCTCCCTTCATCACTATTACGGTTGTGGTGACTTTTCCAAGTTTGTTTCTTGCATTCTCCTTTCATTGGCCTTGAGATCCTTTAGGTGGAGGTGGTAACACTTCACTCTCCCTTTTGTGATTTGATTGAGTAGCATAGTATTGTTTTGTAGTGTTCAACAATCTCTCCTTTTTTTCTTTATCATACTTTCTACTATGTTGCTTTTTGATTGTCTGTGGAGTTGGAAACACCAAAGTGGGGGTTTGACTAAGGCAAACCCCTATACAGCCCCAAAAATTTTCCCCTCTTCTTATGTGTATGTGGATGTGTGTGTGGAGCTAGCTAGCGAACTAGAATTTCAATGAGATAATATTCGTCACCCTAGTTTTTATTTACTTTATCATTTCTGCCTTTACTTTTCGTACTTTATTATTCTATTCTTTAAATTGTTAAAATCAATTAGCTAGGCTATTAGTAGGTTTCTAGTATTTTCCTTACTGTATTTCTCATTTTCTAATCATACAGACACCACCATGTCGTGATGTCATCCCAGGCCCACACTACCATCCTCAAACAAAGAGTTGTTTGAGGTGCAGTTTGGACTCCAAAAACTAGCTTGTCGAGTCCCAACCATATTTTTGAGTCTATAAAGTGAAAAAATCACTTGAGAGTGCTCTTCATTCTCGATCCTCACCCCAAAACATCTGTTAGAGTGAGGTAAGTTAGGGCATTCCTCTGCTCTTGGCTCTCTATGACCTGGAGCCTTGACATGGTTGACCCCCCTCTCTTACATTTTTGGTGAACCTGACATGAACAATGTCTACCCATCCACTTGTGTTGAGACCTTTCCCCTGCACTTGGTGGTTGTTGTAACCCTAAGTGTTGTGGAGGTTTATGAGCATCACAACCCATTCCACAACTTTTGGGTATGTTGTTAGGACAAGCGTGTGACACTTACCGATAGAAAAGATGAAGGTCACTTCTAGTTTTACCTCTAATTTTTCCACTGGTATAGCTACTAATCGTACGACTAGTTTTCCTACAAGTTATGTTGATGAGATGAATTTCATGGAAGAAACCACCCATGTGCCTACCCCTCCAGCATCTCCTATGGGTTCATCCATAGATGCTTAGATGATGTTGTGCATATTCCTACAAAAAACCTTTTGGCACTAGATAATAGATTGTTAGACCTCGTAAATCATTTAGAGAAAGTGTCGAGCATGAAAAAATCTGCTAGGCTTATTGGAGAGATGAGACATTTTTTAGGGAAGGATCAAACAAGCATAGAGTTTCTACAAGTCCTTGTCAATCTAACTGAAGCTTATATCCCTTCGTATAGGGTTAGATCGAGTACCACCTGAGGGGAAGTGATTGATTCCTATGAAAGAAAAATAGGCATTTCAATGCCCACCACGTCCGTGTGCATGGTCAAAATAGGGCCCTTGATCAATGTCTCTTCTACTTCCCAAAGGCCTAACACTCTCAAGGTGAGTAAAATACCCCTTGGGTTCAATTTCACCCTTCCTATTGCCTCTGGCGGTGGGGGCTCTGGTCGAATGAGTGGTAGTGGCTTTGGTAGTGGAGGTGATACTGGTGGAGGTGGCTTTGGTGGAGACCATAATGGTGGTTTCGATAGTGGAGGTGGCTCCGGTGGATGCCCTACTGGTGGTGGTGGCCCTGGCGGTGGCTCTCATGGTGGTTCTAGAGGGTCCATTGGCCATTTGTCATTTTTTGACCCTATTTTGAATGCCCTTCTTTAGAACATGGGTCGAATGCAAAACCAGTTGACAAGCCTTTCCCAGGCCTCCACCCAACCTATCTTTTAGCCTTTCTTCTGATATAGCCCATTTTTGGTAGCAATCTTGAGTACTCCCTTCCCGCAAGGGATGGAGATTCCCAAATTTTAGAAGTATGGCAGCAAAGGGGACCCTCAAATGCATGTGTCTTCCTTTAATGCTATGTGTATATAATTTTTCCATCACGATGCTTTGATGGAAAAATTATTTCCTTGATCTCTCAAGGATCATACAACACTCGAGTGGTACTATATTCCATCCTGACAATTCTATATTTTCATTTGATCAACTTGTAAATCAGTTTCTCTAATAGTTCCAAGCTAACATTGGTCTGAAGATGACCTTATCGGATCTCGTTCGATGTAAGAAAGGGGATAACGAGAAGATAACTGATTTCATAGTGTAATATAAAGCACTCTTTTCATAGATCTCATACTTGTTGCCCGAATCTGACGTGTAGAAGGTGCTCATAAGTAACTTGCTGAGAGCTTGGTAGGAAAAAAAAATTCTAATGAAATACCCTTATTTGGTGCATCTATGTGCCGCGTTGTGAGAATATCAACAAATGGTAGTT
>VDFB02281492.1:863792866-863808105 GCA_007258455.2 Sequoia sempervirens | reverse complement strand
CAAAGAAAACAATTTGGTCAAGTAAGGAATTCCACATAAACTAGTTGTTGATAATACCACCTATTTTTTAGCCCAGTGAGTTCTCACTTTTCTGCTATGATTACAGAATCTCTATTTCCCATTTAGCTGATTATTACCCACAAGGGAATAGTCAGGCAGAATGAAGTAACAAAAATCTGATAAACATTATCAAGAAGTTAGTCAATGACAATCAGAAAGACTAGCACAAAAGGTTATACGAAGCCCTGTGGGTGAATCAGATAACTCCAAAACGAGCTATTAGTATTACCCCCTTGAGTTGGTGTATGGAGTGGAAGGCACACTCCCTCTTTTGTTAGAAATGCTAGTTCAGAAATTGCAAACTGTTATAGAGGAAGTTGAATTCAGTGATGCTTTAGAAAAAAGGATTTTGTACTTAACTAAACTACAAGAACAGTGAGAAGAGATGGTAGACAAGATAACCATACATCAAGTGAGGGTCAAGAATATTTTTGATAGGAAGTCCTGACCTAGAAAACTCATGCTTGGAGATGCAATTTTGTTGTTGGATAAATGCAAAGAACCTAAAGGTGATCATAAGAAGTTTGATTCATTATGGATCATTCCCTTCAAAATCATTTAGGAACTCGGACCTAATACGTTCTAGCTCGCATACCCTAATGGGAGCCCCTTGCCCATTACTTATAATGGGCAAGATCTGAAGCTATATTAGCTATGATGGCCTTATGGCCTCCCCTTCTTTGTATATAGTTAGTTTAGGGTTTTTGTTTTCTCTTGTTTTGTTTCTTTGTTGCTAGAGAGCACATTTTACCTTGACTGAATCTATTGCCCAATTGATAATACATTGATTTGATTCAATTTAATCTAGGTTCATTACTTCATCCTTATCAGTCTTTGTCCCTAGTCAGAGCTGGTGTTACCATTATCTTTTTTCCCATCTCATTAAGTCTTCCGCTGACTCATAAACACTTCAACTTGATGTAGGTAGCATTTCATGTCACCAAGTGAACTTGGGCGGGGTTTTTCATAGTTTATCGAACCTATCACTTTTTTGCCTGGGTGGTCTTTTCCCATAGTATTCGAACCTGGGTGCATATTTGTGAAGTTCTTTGAACCTCTTTTATAACCACCCATATACATTTGTTTTCAAATTTTCAAAAGACGGTTATGTGGGGAATGTTGACAACAACAACTACCACGTGTCATAATGCTAAATCGACATTAATGTCCATCTACCTGCATATTTTTCCGTGTAGATGTGGTTGATAAAATAAAGAGATGAGAAAAAATTCCTGTCGTGACAATTTTTGAGGAAGAGTTGGAGGAGACTTGCAGTTCGAATTGCAAGGATCACCATTAGAGGTATTTTCAGTTTTATTCATTGCAGCCTATTTTTTGAATTGTTTACTCATGCATTAAAGAAGTAGATATTATTGAAAGTCACAATTGCACATGGCAAGGGTTAAATATGTTGGGTATGAATATGTGTCTGGGTTAACCTATGAGGGGCCTAAGATTGGTGACACTCGGCTAGGGCTTGTAAACTTAGATGAATTAAGGAACAAATTTAACCAACCCTATCCTCCACCCATTATTGAGAGAGTAATGGGTAGTGGATTGATTGAGGTTGTTGCATTTCCAATAGCAGTGTAATGTCCTGAATTAGTATTGGAATGCATCAGACATTACAACTCACAAACATGGGAGGTTAGAACAAAGGACAATAGGCTCATTCTGAAAATTCAAAGGTATACCTTCGTGTCATGTTTGAGGACTCCAAAAAGGGAAGAATATTCTCAAATGGATATGACCAATTCTGATATTGAGTTCACTACCATGAAAGGGGTTTACAGGAATGTATAGCAAATAATTAGTTAGTCAAGCCAAAGAAAGGAAAATCCCAATTGCCTGGCAATCTGCACAAGAACCATTTGATAAATGAAGTAGCTGACATTGTTGTGTTGTTATGTAGGGTTAGGGGTAGTGAAAATTTTCATATTTTTGAAGAATGGATGTATTTCTTCATCCAAATCAATTGAGAGGAGAACAATTTCTGGATTGGGCTAAGATAATTAGTGATCATATAGATGAGTTGATGTCACTCTTTGTTCTGAACAAATTTTTCTTCATGTCATCCTATTTAATATATGCCCTTGCAAGCACTTGACCCTAGCCCAGATTAAGGCCAAGTGATTTACCACCAAGGAAAGTACCGATTTATGACTACTTTGATAAGCTCCAACTTCATAAAAGCTTCTTGCATTTTAGGAGAATTCCTAATACATTTACCATGAAAATGGTTAGGGAATTGCAGGGGCATCCAACAATGAGATTGTTTCTAGAGGCCATACAGTTTGTTGATTTGTATGGTTGTCATTTTATTCAATTTCAAAGGTTTTCTTATATAAGAGTGGGTGGATATGCACAATTTCCTATTAAATTTCCCAAGTACCCTTAAGATAAATGGGTAATTATTGAGGTTAGTAGGTAATTAGCTGATGTTAATAGATTATGCCAAGGTAGAAAGAGACTTATAGTCAACTTTCCATTTGGATTTGGTGCCAATCTATGTCTGATGCTTTGAATACTAAGGCAGAACTATCCAGGTATAATATGCCCTCATATGATGAGTGTGTTGATTTTGACCTAAAAGGATTATATTAAGAACAACCTAAAATTGGGACTTGTTGATGTGTTTTTTATGCACTTCTCAACACAGGTAATGCATAGGTGCATTGCCTCTCTTGAAAGATAATCTTCCACAATCAAATCGCAAAACACTATCCCAAGGTCTCTAATGTTAGGTCTTGACAGTGCTTGGAATATCTCAGTTATTTCATGTGATTTGCTGGAATCACAAGGCAGACTTACGGATGAGGTACAAGCATGGGGAGTTGGGTCTGCAAATGGAGTTCTTGTAGAAATTGTTGTTCACTTTTTGTAGGTTCAAACAGCAGTCTAGAACTCCTATTTTAGCTTTAGATTTGGCTTTACAATGTGCAATGAACCTTAGCTTAGGTTACTTATAAAAAAAAGTAAAAGGGGTAGGGAAGAGAGGAAGTTCCTAGACCTAAAACTATGAATGAACAGTAATCATGGAGGCTACTATAGTAGACAAACTCCCTAAACTGGGTTTTGCTTGGCCAAGAGGATCCTACAGTTACACAAAACTAGTGCAATCTTCTAAGGACAACAGAATTTAAGATTACATACACACATCATGAACATGTAATTGAATTATGTTGCAACAATGAAGTGAGGAAGCTCAGACTAGCTTTACAAAGTGATTCATCATCAACAAACCACAAAAAGTATGAGCTAGAAATTCATCAAATACAGTAACAACAAACACCATCATTATTTCCATTCAAGAAACTAACAACTAAACTAATAGGGAAGTAGAACCATGCATGCATAATGAAGAAACACAAGAGAAAGACCCATAAATCACGCAGTGTAGCTCTCTATTGCTGCAGAATGCCTTTACACTAGCTCTCCAACCATTTACAAATGAGGGGGGACCCCTATTTATAGTTTTCCAAAGCCAAAATGAATGGCTAGGATTGAATTACATTGTGTGGCTCAAATTTGATTGCACTAGGGCTTCACCTACCCCTCATTATATAGCAATTAAAAATACACTTTTGTCTTTTCCCTATTTTGTCTTGTAGTGGCCAGTCATTGTAGAAATTTTGTGTTCTAGCTGACTACCCTTTTGCTATAGTTGAAACTATTCAAAAGCTTCCTTTCACTTGATGTGTTTGCAACATCCCTCAACCAATCAAGTACACCTTGCTTGTAGATTTGCATCATTGTTAAATGGATCAGATGATCTGATGAGACAACTCTTGATAGATAGTGATCATTTGTTTGGAGGGAGGAAACAGCCACTCCTGCCCCACCACCTTCAAGGCCACCCTTTGTAGTTTTGTCATTGAATTCCTTGACATAGGCCTTCTTCTAATGTCAGCACTATTGATGGGTGCTAGGGGGAGAGGCGAGCATTAAATGAATGGTGAAAGGAGCAATGTGCTTTTTCCTTGTTCAGCTTTCTCAATGGGCCTCCCCAACGAGCCCGCGGTAGGTTTCTTGAATCTTGCATACATGAAGTGTTGTAAGTGCTTTCATACATAAATCAAGGAAAACATTAGTCAAATCCTACAAACTCCTTGTTAGATCCATCCATGCATCATCAAAAGATCATAATATTCATATTTGGAGCTCATTTGGACCACAAACATAAATGCAGGTGCATGGGTGCGACCACCATACGATGGACAAATGGCAGACAACAGATGGTAGATGGATGATAGACAAACAGTGGGCGACGGATGGCAGGCAGATGACAGAAGGACACCAAGCGATGGATGGTAGGTAGACAACAGATGAACAATGGGCGGAGGGACGATGGACAACCAACAAACGACCATGGAGGGACGGCGGCCTAAAAGGGAAGTTCCCAGGGATGGCAACAAAGGGACGGCAGCCCAAAAGGAAGTTCCCAAATGGCCACGGAGGAACGACGACCTGAAAGGGAAGTTCTTAAATGGCCACAGAGGGATAGCGGCCCAAAAGGGAAGCTCCCACGAATGACAACGGAGGGACGGTGACCTAAAAGGGAAGTTCCCACAAATGACAACAGAGGGACGGTGGCCTAAAAGGAAGTTCCCAAACAACCATGAAGGGATGACAACCTGGAAGGGAAGTTCCCAAAAGGCCACAGAGAGATGACGACCCGAAAGGGAAGTTCCTAAATGGCCATGGAGGGACGGTGGCCTGAAAGGGAAGTTCCATAATGGCCACGGAGGGATGATGACCTAAAAGGGAAGTTCCCAAATGGCCACAGAGGGACGGTGGTTTGAAAGGGAAGTTCCCGCATGGCCATAGAGGGATGATGACCCGAAAGGGAAGTTCTCGCATGGCCATAGAGGGACGACGGCCCGAAAGGGAAGTTTCCACGATGTCTAAACACATGGAAAATTTGATCCAAACCCCTTTAGGCATGTGAAGTCACTCACTTGATGGTCCCTAGATGATGAAAAATTGAAGTCTGCACCCATTCCGGAAATGCGAAGATTTGGAAGGGGGAAGCCGGAGGGTCTCCACCCTTTAAAATGACAATAAGCACATAACGACTTGACATGAAAGTTCATATGGTGATGGAGGGATGACAGCCTGACATGAAAGTTTTGATGGCGATGGAGGGACAGCGGCCTAACATGAAAGTTTCGACAGCGACAGAGGGATGATAGCCCGACATGAAATTTTTGCAACTTCCCAAAACCTAGTAAATTTGAGAATTTTCAATTTAGCACATGGGAAAAGGGGTGGAAAGAGTGCCAAGACATATTTCCTTAAGATTTGACTCAATTTGATAAATTCAGAAATTTGGAAGGGGAAAGCCAGAGGGTCGCCGCCCTTTAAAATGACAATGAGTACATGGCGGCTTGACATGAAAGTCCTGACGACGACAGAGGGACAACAACCTGACATGAAAGTTTTGATGATGATGGAGATACGGTGGCTCAACATGAAAGTCCTAATGGCGATAGAGGGATGATGACCTGACATGAAAGTTCTGACGGTGACAGAGGGACGGTGGCCCAACATGAAATTTTTGCAACTTCCCAAAACTTAATAAATTTGAGATTTTTCAATTTTAGCACGTGGGAAAAGGGGTGGAAAGAGTGCCAAGACATATTTCCTTAAGATTTGACTCAATTTAAAAAATGCAAAAACTTGGAAGGGGAAAGCTGGAGGGTTGCCGCCCTTTAAAATGATAATGAGCACATGGCAGTCCGACATGAAAGTTTCAATGATGATAGAGGGATGACGGCCCGACATTAAATTTTCAACGGTGACAGAGGGATGGCGGCTCAACATGAAAGTTCTTACGACGATAGAGGGACGACGACCTGACATGAAATTTTTGCAACTTCCCAAAACTTAACGAAACCTTGGCAGTTCACTTAGGCATCACAAAAACATCCCAAATCCATAGGCAACTTGTCCCCAAAGTCAAAAAATTGAAGGAAAAAGCGAATCAAGCGAGTAGGGACCAAGTCAGCAAGAACAAGGAAAAATGTGGAAAAGGAAGGGGGGGACTTTGTTTCTCCCCATATTTGAATGCCCCAAGTAAAATAAAGGGTCAAGAGAAATGTTTATAGGCCCATTTCCATTAATGGCATGCATTGATTTCTTGGTACGACAAACCTGAGTTAGGTGAGATGCGGGAACTCACACTTGTTTGGATGCTTGGTCAAGGCTCAGATGATGAAACTAAGTGTGTACCTTGCTGTGTGGGTGGAAGTTGGGCGTCAATCGGTACCCAGCGGTGAAACATGAGTAGTGACCTGCATGAGGCGACCCGCAGCTGCAGGTCCGCGAGGCTTGGAGGATGCTAGGGCAACGAGTGAAGGGAAACCCGCAAGGTCACTTTCACGAAGGCAAAAGACTTAACAAAATTTAGGTAGGTGAATCTGGTCAAGGGAAATTTGATCATTCTAAGGCATGTGACCCACTTTGGGCTTGAAAAAATGGGCATGCAAAATGAGAGGAGAGCGAAAACGACCTGTCAGGAGTGAAAAGAGGGGGTCCCTGCCTTTGGCGGGGTGTGTGTGCAAAACAAGCACAACAGGTCCTTCTTTCAACCATCAACCCAACCTTGAAGATTATTGGGCTGACAATTTTGATGAATATGAAGGGTATGTGCAGGATCATGATGGACCAAAAAGTGGCAATATGATGGGTATGTGTAGGGTATGTCGCTGATGACCTTTTTTTTACCCAAAATTGATGAAATGAAAAGGGTTTTTAGATGATATTCTCAGCTTTCCACCAATATAAATTATGCTTTACATTGAATTTAATAAATAATTATTATTCATTTTCTATTTGAATTATGACTAAATTCCTTATTGATAGGCTGATTGAAAAACATCTATAGCTTTCAAACAGTATCACATTTTTTGAATCCGAAACATGCGTCACATTCTATGCTTTGCATACTATAGGATTAAAAAAAAATGAATTCCATGAAGTTTTGGCCAAGTTAAGGTGGTTAGACATATGAGTTTTTATATTTTTTTAAAGTTGTAACACAAAATTCATAATTAATTATTTACTTGGAAAAAAATTACAAAACATATGCATCACATCCGGACATGAGTCATCTACTTATATCTAAAATATTATAAAAAATAATTATCATTTTACTGTGGTTAGGGTGGTCGATCACCTACTTCTTATTTTTCCCTAAAATTTAAGTACTACTGCATTGAAATTTTCACCAAATAGATTTAAAAAAACCTAGTAGTTTAGAAACTACATTCAATTTTCTATAGATTCTATGCTTACATATTTTTGAAATAATATAGATAACTTATTCAAATTTTTACGTCAAGTTGTCTAACTCTTATTTTTCTAAATTTTTTGCCACTTAAGGGCCTATTTTTTCCATGATGATCCTGCACATACCCTGAGGTAAGGAGGAGAAGTTGGATGAGATTGACAGTGGAGAAAATTGTTATTTATGATTTGAAGTGGGATTTGCGAGATGTTATTGAAGATGGTTCTGACATGGTTGACCCAGTATACACTGAACTCATACAGAGCCGACCCATCCCTACCATGGACTCGAAATTTAAAGAAAAAGAAACTATTGAGGCTAGAACCGCTGATGTTTTGACTAGAACTAGGGAATGGGTAACCAAGAAGAAAACTGAGAAATATCCCCCTTGTACTAGATAAAAGGAATCATGAACTACTGAAGGTACTTCCCAAGCCTTTTCCAGCAGAAAATCAACTAGTAATGTCCCTTAGTCAACATCAATAGGTACCCAAGGAAGCGGTGATGGGGATCCACCAAAGAGGAACGTGTACTCACAAACCTGTGGGGATGACATTTTTAATTTACCTATCTTGGAAAAGGAAAATGAAGGAGAAGAAGAAGAGGAAGGGTTAGAAATTTTGAATGTTGATTCCCCTTCCTCGCAGAATGACTCACCTGTTAGAGAGATAAACCCCTCTTAGGAGCCAAGAATAACTACACCAGTGGGAGATACTCCTCCAGTTACTCAAACACTATTTGGGTCCCCAGGCTTTAAGACAACTAAGGTCACAACAACCCCAACATGGCTAGAAGATTCACTTTCCCAAAAAGGGAAAGCCATACAATCAAGCTTGCCTAAGCAAGACATGGTAAGTTAGCTATTACAGAGAACTTTGACTCCTAAATCTAAGAAGCTGAAGACCACCGCTAGGCTTATAGATGACACCAAATTAGGGACACTCCAACTAGATATTGCACAACCATCTATGCAAAAAGAGGCCTCACAAGCAGTAGTGAGTAACTTTGAAGTGAATAGGGTCAACCTTGATCCTCCTACCAAGGATGGAGATGTTCATATTTTCAGGGTATCAACAGCTAGGATTGTTGAAAGATCGAAGAAAGATAAAGAAACAAAGGATGAATTGAAAGCTCAGGTTTGAAACTTGACTGCTTGTTTAATATCCATTTTCAAGGTTGTCCCACAACCTATTTCTCAAATAGATGCTTCTGTTGAATCTCTCACTGTGGTTGGAAAGGAAGCCCTATCTAAAATCAAAAGTAGTCAAAGTTTAAGTTGGGTTATAGATGACTAGAATGAATCCCTAATCAAGAAAGGAAGCCTTGTTATTTTTGAATCTTTTAAACATTTTCAAGAATCAAATACTCTGAAAGCTTCCTTAAGAGATGATATCATTTCCATTGAGAAGGAAGAGAAGTTGTGGGTTAATTATCAGACTAAATTGAAATTTTTGATGAGCTTAGATATGGAAAAGTTGGCCACAGATCAAATCATACCCAATGCTTCAGATACTCACTACCTGTCATGGGATAAAGGAGTAGAATGGAAATTTGTAGGTTGCTAAACAAAGCTTACAGAAGCTTAAAGAGGTCATGAACGGATGTGATTCCATTTTAGATGAAGCATTGAACACCTTGATAGCAATTGGTGTGTTGCAGGATAAAAATGGGATCAAAGATAATGTAGATGCTAAAATCTTAACTGCTGATTTCCAGAAAATAGTTAAAGAAGCTCTTGACATACCCACTCCTAATGCTGAAAACTTACAAAAACTAAGTGAATTACACTTGGTATCATCTCAGGAAATGGATCATTTGAAATTTTACGAGCAGTGCATGGAAACGGCTAAAGATATCCATCTCACATGGAAGGTGAGGATGAAAAATGTAGCTATTCCTCAACACAAAGACTTGATTTATATCCTAAATACTTTCCAAGCGTGGAAGAAGAGACCTTTGGAAATCCAAGAAACTGGAAATGAAGAAACACTGTCATGGTGGCACGACTCTTTTTTATTTCTTTTACGTGTCTTTTGATTAATGGGCTATGGACATGAAGAGGAAAAAATCATTCACCTATTTAAATTTGTATCTATTTTCATATGCTCTCTTTAGACATTATTCTGCAAGTTTTGCTTAGTACTATTGATGAATGAAATTACCATTTTTTCTGCGTGCAACTTGGTTGAGTTTATCTATTTTCTTAAATCTTTGCATTTAAGAATATATCATGCATGTCCTATCTTGGTATGAGAAGTGTATCTATTACATTAGTTTCATTTCTCATATGGTATTGAGTGAATATTTTATCTCTAATAATTAGTTAGTCTTTGTGCTAATATTTCCCGTTCACTGCTCAAGTACCTAGTACTTGGAATTTTCTAATATTAGGTTTACCTTTTTTGCTTTCTGGTTAAAAGCATATATGATGTTTTACTTTATTTGTTCTTTCAATTCATTGAAAATATTATGAGGGAGATGTACCTCAGAAAAATTTAGAGAATATTAATCTTATTGTAAGATAAATATTCAGAGATATTGGCTAATTTCTTGCACCTTGTAGGCGTATAATTGTTAATTTTTAAAGGTGTAAAATCTGTTAACCAACACGTTGCAAGCCACCACAATGCTGACATGTGCCATCCAAACATAATTTCATGTAGAATAATTGACCTTCCTCTCTTTCACATAAAATGGTTGATATGAAGTTTCTTGAAGATGTAGGTGGGGAAAATTTCAACTCTTGAAGTCACATGTTTTGGCTTGCTTTATAAATCTCCAAATTTCAACTTTTCTAAAGTGCACTCGCATATTGAAAAAGTTGATTTTTTAAAGGTTTTTCAACTATCATTTTTCAATAGGGTGGTGAGTTGAGTTATATCTATGATACCTTTCTTAGAGAAATTATGACATCTTGTAAGTGCTACATATGTGTCATTTTACATGTGATATCAAGTTTCACCATGTTTCCCTATATGTTCAAGCTTATACATTAACCCTAAACCCTATCTCTTAAACCCTCAACCATTAAACCCTAATCCCTTAAAATCTCAACCTTTAATACTTCAACCCTTAAATCCTCAACCCTCAAAACTAATCCCTCAACCCTAAACCCTAATCCCTATCCCCTCAACCCTCAACCCTTAAACCCTTAAACCTCAACCCTAAACCCTCAACCCTTAATCCCTAATGCCTTAAACCATATACCCTCTAGCTTAAACCTTAATCCCTTGACCCTATACCTTAAACTCTTAATCCATCAACCCTCAACCCTTAAACCCTTAAACCCTAAATACTCTACCCTATACATTAAACCCCCAACCCTAATCCTTAGAACCTATACCTTAAACCCTTAATACATCAACCCTCCACCCTTAAACCCTTAAGCATTAATCCCTCAACCCTTAAACCCTCTACCCTATACATTATACCCTTAACCCTAATACCTCAACCCTATACCCTTAAAGCCTAGTCCCTCAACCCTTAAACCCTCAACCCTTAATCCATAATCCCTTAAACCCTCTACCCTATACATTAAACCCTCAACCCTAATCCCTCAACCCTATACCTTAAACCCTTAATCCATCAACCCTCAACCCTTAAACACTTAATCCCTCAACCATCAACCCTTAAACCCTCTACCCTATACATTATAACCTCAACCCTAAACCCTCAACCATCAACCCTATACCCTTAAATCCCAATCCATCAACCCGTAAACCCTCAAAACTTAATCCCTAATCTTATAAACCCTCAACCCTTAATCCCTCAACCATTAAATCCTCAAACCTCAGCCCTAAAATATCAACCATAAAACCTAATCCCTATCCCTAAACCCTCAACCCTTAAAACCTTAAACCCTTAACCCTAATCCCTCAACCCTATACCCTTCAATCCTAATCGCTCAACCCTCAACCCTAATCCCTATCCCTAAACCCTAAACCATAAACCCTAAACCCTTAATCCCTAATCCCTTAAACCTTCTACCCTATACATTAAACCCTCAACCCTAATCCCTTGACCCTATACCTTAAACCCTTAATCCATCAACCCTCAATCCTTAAACCCTTAAACCTTAAACCCTCTATCCTATACATCAAACCATCAACCTTAATCCCTCAGCCTTATACCTTAAACCCTTAATCCATCAACCCTCAACCCTTAAACCTTCTACCCTATACATTATACTCTCAACCCTAATCCCTCAACCATATACCCTCAACCTTATACCCTTAAATCCTAATCCCTAAAACCTCAACCCTTAAAACCTTAAACCCTCAACCCTAATCCCTCAACCGTACACCCTCAATCCTAAACCCTTAAAGCCTAATCCCTCAACCCTTAAACCCTCAACCATTAATCCCTAATCCCTTAAACCCTCAACCCTTAACCCTTTACTTTAAACCCTAATCCCTCAACCGTCAACCCTTCAAGCCTAATCCATCAACTCTTAAACGCTCCACCCTTAATCCTTAATCCCTTAAACCCTCTACCCTATAACTTAAACCCTTAATCCATCAACCCTTACCCCTTAAACCATTAATCCATATACCCTCAACCTTTAAATATTTAAACCCTCAACCATTAAAACCTAAAACCTCTACCCTATACATTAAACCATCAACCTTAATCCATTGACCCTATATCTTAAACCTTTAATCCATCAACCCTCAACCCTTAAACCCTTAATCCCTCAACCCTCAACCCTTAAACCATATACCCTATACATTATACCCTCAACCCTAATCCATCAAACCTATACCCTTGACCCTATACCCTTAAAGCCTAATCCCTCAACCCTTAAACCCTCAACCCTTAATCCCTGATCCCTTAAACCCTCAACTCTTATACCCTAATCCCTTAAACCCTCAACCATCAATCTTATAATTTAAACCCTAATCCCTCAACTCTCAACCGTTCAAGCCTAATCCCTCAAACCTTAAACCCTCAACCATAATCCATCAACCCTATACCTTAAACCCTATACCCTTAAAGCCTAAGCCTTCAACCCCTAAACCCTCAACCCTTAATCCATAATCCCTTAAGCCCTCAAACCTATACTTTAAACCCTAATACCTCAACCCTCAACCCTTCAATCCTAATCCCTCGACCCTTAAACACTCAACCCTTAATCCCTAATCCCTTAAACCCTCTACCCTATACCTTAAACCCTTAACCCATCAACCCTCAACCCTTAAACACTTAAACCCTCAACCCTTAAACCCTAAACCATCTACCCTATACAGTAAACCCTCAACCCTAACCCCTTGAACATATACCTTAAACCACTAATCCATCAACTCTAACCCCTTAAACCCTTTATTCCTCAACTCTCAACGCTTAAACCCTCTACCCTATACATTATATCCTCAACTCTAAACCTTAAACCCTAAATCCTCAGCTCTCAACCCTTTACCCTTAATCCCAATTCCTCAACCCTTAAACCCTCAACCCTTAATACCTAATCCCTTAAACCCTCAACCCTTAAACTATAATCCCTTAAACACTCAACCCTTATATCATCAACCCTCAACCCTAATCTCTCAACCATGAACCCTAATCCCTATCCCTGAACCCTGAACCCTTAAACCCTCAACCCTAATCCCTCAAACCTATACCCTCAACCCTATACCCTTAAATTCTAATCCCTCAACCCTTAAACTCGAATCCCTTAAACCCTCAATCGTCAACCCTATACCTTAATCCCTCATCCCTCAACCCTATGTCCTTCAAGTATAATCCCTCAACCCTCAACCCTAATCCCTATCCTTAAACCCTCAACCTTTAAACCCTTAATACCTAATCCCTTAAACCCTCTACCGTATACATTAAATCCTCAACCCTAATCCCTCAACCCTATAACTTAAACCATTAATCCATCAACCATCAACCCTTAAATGATTAAACTCTCAACCCTTAAACCCTAACCCATCTATCCTATACATTAAACCCTCAACCTTAATCCCTCGACCCTATACCTTAAACCCTTAATCCATCAACCCTCAACCCTTAAACCCTCTACCCTATACATTATACCCTCAACCCTAACCTCTCAACCCTATACCCTCAACCCTGTACCCTTTAATTCTAATCCCTCAGCCCTTAAACCCTCAACCCTTAATCTCTATTCCCTTAAACCCTCTACCCTATACATAAAATCCTCAAAATTAATCCCTTGACCCTATACCTTAAACCCTTAATCCATTAACCCTCAACCATTAAACACTTAATCCCTCAACCCTCAACCCTTAAACCATCTACCCTATAATTTATAACCTCAACCCTAATCCCTCAACCCTATACCCTTAAATCCCAATCCCTCAACCCTTAAACCCTCAACCCTTAATCCCTAATCCCTTAAACCCCCAACCCTTAAACCCCAATCCTTTAAACCCTCAACCCTTAATCCCTAATCCCTTAAACCCTCTACCCTATACCTTAAACCCTTAGTCCATCAACCCTTAACCCTTAAACCCTTAATCCATCAACCCTCAACCCTTATACCCTAAACCCTCTAACCTATACATTAAAACCTCAACCCTAATCCTTGACCCTATACCTTAAACCCTTAATCCATCAAATCTCAATTGTTAAAACCTTAATCCCTCAACCCTCAACCCTTAAACCCTCTACCCTATACATTATACTCTCAACCCTAATCTATCAACCCTATACCCTCAACCCTATACCCTTAAATCCTAATACCTCAAACCCTAAACCCTCAATCCTTAATACCTAATCCCTTAAACACTCAACCCTTAAACCCTCAAACCTTAAATCATCAACCCTTAACCCTAATCCCTCAACCCTAAACCCTCAACTGTTAAACCCCAATCCCTATCCCTAAACCCTCAACTCTCAACCCTCACCCCTCTATCTGATACATTAAACCATCAACCCTAATCCATAAACCTTATACCTTAAGCCCTAATCTATTAACCCTCAACCCTTAAACCCCCAACCCTTAAAACATAAACCCTTAACCCTTAAACTCTAAACCCTTAAAATATCAACCCTTAAACCATAATCCCTTCACCCTCAACCCTAAAAAATATCCTTTAACCCTCACCCCTTACATACATACATACAAGTATACATACATACTTATAAGCATACATACTTACATAAATACATACATACATACATACAAGCGTACATACATACATACATACATACATACATACATACATACATACATACATCAAAACCTTAACTAAATCAAAATAAAAAAAGAATTATATATTTAGATAGCTAAGAGAGAGGTTAATGCTATCAGGGTTTTTTTATAAACTTGCATTGAAATACGTGCAAATGAGATGGGGAGCACAGACGAAAATATGAGGAAATTTGGCACTCTTTTAGAAAATCATATATTTTTCATGAAAGGGTTGTCCAAACCTTTGGGTTGGATGCCCAATGCAAAATCCAACCCATTGGGTTGGTACTTCCCAATGAAACCTATTCAATGAACCCCTAACACTCCTTACTCATTTGTTTACAATTAGGCCTCATGGAGTCTTGAAAACAAACTAATGCTCCCACACCATTCTCGCCAAGAAGAAAAAAACTCAAGTCGAGCTTGAGTTAGCAAAATGTAAAGCACCTAAAAAAAGAAACGAATCTTCACCACCTACAATCACAAGAAGTTGCATCTTCATTTTGACCCATGGCTTTGTTTTCCTTGAAATCATAAGCACAATAAGTGAATTGTGCCTTCCTATCATCTTATCATCCTGTGCATGCTCACACTCATCCATACACTTTATGCCTTGATTTCTCCTTCTGCTCTATCAACCAAAATGTCTCTACATCTACTATCTAAAGATAACCACAAAATTCTACATGGAGAAAACTGAAAATTCCATTAGTCTCATCATGAAACAATGAAGTA
>VDFB02281492.1:863722844-863792766 GCA_007258455.2 Sequoia sempervirens | reverse complement strand
ATATATATATATATATCAATTAAATATATATACGACTAGATATGCTTACCAATATTTATTTACTCTATTGTACCATCTGCATCCTCTTTTTTTTTTAATGCATCTATGATTGTCTCGTGATCATCCATTGAAATTGTCCATAAAACTTTATTAGCAGGCCTCCCTTGATATCTAACTAGTTTTATATTGGTTGCCAAAATCAAATGTGAATAATGCATAATTTTCTTGTGTCTTTCATAATCTTCAAATGTAGGCAAGCCATTCTTTCTCATCAAATATTTTCGAAGCCAGGTGCCAACAACAACCACTGAACCAGTTGGATACTCAAAGTTGTCATCATCTACTCTAGTATGTACCAACTTATGTTTTCTCTCAACACATCTAGCCAACCAGTACTCTATCTGCTCTTCATTCCCTTGAGGTGCAACAACAACATACACATGTCCTACAAAAATAAATACAAAATTCAATAAAAAGTGACTTATATTTAACTCATATAAACATGCATACATACAAAATTCAACTCAATAAATAATGTACCTTCTTGTACAAGATCTGAAACACGATCATAATCATCTGATGCGAACACTTGATTATCTTCAATTGTCATTTCATGTTGAACATGTGTCAATGTAGGCGTTAAAGCTCTTTGTTGCCATTGTTCGACCCATTCCATATTTTCACATGCCTGCCAATCACCTACAATACAAAATTGACAATAGCATGCCAACTCCCTTGTCCATATTGTCCATGTGTTTGCATTTGAACTCTTAAATGAATGCCATTTTGCACTTCCATTAATTGTTTCACAATCCTGTCGAGAAAAAATATCATTTTCTTCAACTAACCAAAAGAAGCGTTGAATTATTGATTTCTCACTTGTTCTTGTAGATAATTTGGTATTGCACCAATCTACAATTGCGCGTGCATTTCTAAATTTTGCAGCATCCTCAAATTTTAGTTGCTCTCTAGCAAGAGCTCTTTTTACACATGCACCTGCTCCATTGTGTTCTCCCTTACCATGACCAGCTTCAAAAAAACTCCATATGTGTTGGATATTATTTTCCTTATGAACTCTACATAGCCAATAAAACATTCTAGCATTTTTGAATTGACCCGTGCAATTATCGACCATATGAGATGTTCTAGCATTTGAATTCCTCTCTCTTTTAAATTTTTATTAAATATATCAAAACAATATTGTACAAACTCAGATGAATGTAATCGATTATCACTTACATAAAAATGGTACTCTTTCAAAATTTTCTATTATCTTCTGTACTATCTTCAGCATGTCTATAAACAATGTGAACAAATATAGCTACTTGCACTGAATTATAATATTGTGATTGGATTTCTTCTTGTGGAGCAAGAGTATAATTTTCAGCAAAATCAACAATTGACAATATAGTTCCAATTGGAAATGTGTTTTTACATAAACGAAATTGATTATCAAGCCAATGAGCATTCTGAGAGTGTTGAACATATTTAGGTACAAACTTATCTTTAAATTCAGTAATAAAAGTATGCACACTAACTT
Source organism: Sequoia sempervirens (assembly GCA_007258455.2). Lineage (NCBI taxonomy): Eukaryota > Viridiplantae > Streptophyta > Pinopsida > Cupressales > Cupressaceae > Sequoia > Sequoia sempervirens. The sequence continues at coordinate 863,791,226 of VDFB02281492.1, read as the reverse complement.
TTTCCACAATTAGCTCAACACGTCTTCCAATTTTACCATGTTTTAAAGAATACTCAATATTTTTAAATTTTTTTACATCCACTAATTGTTTTCCAAATTCATCTAAACTACTTTCATGCATACATTCTCCTAATAATGAAAAGTTACCACATCTATCGCATTCTCCAGAAATACATCCTTTTAAAAAAAATGAGTTTCCATTTAAAGAGGGATTACAAAACAAACCTGCTATAAAATCTTTGATTCTTTCAGGTGGCATAGTAATACCACAAATGTCCTGCATAATTTGGTTAGCATGCAAAGTGCATCGTATATATCGAAATATATCATAATAATAATGAAATTGTACATGAGTCTTACAACAACAAAGAGAGAGATTCGTTGCTTATTAATTCCTAACATACCAAGGTTTACACTTTTCAAATGATCTTTGACTTATGCTAATATTCAATGGTAAGATTGAAGCATCTAAATTTTTTTTTATATAATTCAGTTTGAGTCATATCTAAGAGATGCTTTGGATGAGGTTCACGAATTTTGGAACCCACCCTTAATTTTAAGACATCTCTAATGTTAGGTGATACTCTTGTATTATCATACCAAAATTTTTCGATTAAAGATTTAATTTCATTAGTTAATTTCATGTCTGATCTTGGGAGTCTACCACTAAAACTCCAACATTGATTAATAGGATCTTTTTCAATACTTTCTCTTCTTTTAGTAGCTCTTATCAAAGTTCTAGGATTTAAGTTTATACATTTACTAATCTTACTTAACATTCTTTTATTTGAAGTTGTTTTATCAACTAGAGCAGTTGTTATTGCACGGCGAGCCGCATTCTTATCTTTTGATCGACTTTTCTTACCAATAACATCAATAGCATTAGCAACACTAGATATGACTTGTTCTACTGAATCATCTTTCTTTTTTGGTTTTACAAAACACCTAATTTTTTCATCACTTTTCTCATTTTAAACATTCTCATCAATTGCACCATGAGTTGACATTGGAATCCTAATTTCTTTCTATAAAAAAATATTTTATATATTTTATTTCCATAATTTCTAATTTGTCTTGAAGAAACTTTACCACGAAGGTTATTTAACACATTTGTTTCAATTGTTAAAAAACATTTTCACCTTCATCCATAGATGGAGTTTCATTTTCATTCACACAAGGGGTTTCATTTTCATTTTCAAATGTAAAAGGGATTTCATTCTCATTTTCATCAATATTAGGGCTTTCATTCTCATTTACATTCTCATAAGATATAATTTCATCATTTTCTTGTTTCTGTATTGTTTCAACCCTAGTATTATTAATCTCATCAATTGTGTATCCAGCTTCTTCTAAACAAGCAATATCAATATTATAAAAACTTGGGTTTGAAGACATACCTGGATAGATTGTTTGAATAGGTACATTTTCCATATCATTGGGAGGTGGATTTGAAGACACACCCGAAGTTATTTGCATATCATTCAAAGTTGAAGTTGAAGGCACATTTGGGTTTGTCTCCATAGTTGCATTTTCTTCCATATTCACCATCTCCACATTTGCATCATCTACATTGATTTCATCATTCATGGCTTCCTCTTCGACATTCTTAGAACTAGATGCTTCCAAATCTTTCATTTGATAAATCCTTTGTCTCCTTTCCCTTTGTCTTTTTGCCTCCTTATCTTTATTTGCTTGAATTTCTTCGGGTGTAATTACCTTCCTACATCTTTTTCTTTGTCTTTTCTTATCACCCATGGTTACCAAACCCTCTTTGATGACAAAAACAATAATTCAAGAAACCTATTTTAAAATTGCCACCTCCTTCAAATATTCAAATAAAACTATGTACTATGAAGATTATTTTTTCTATAAACTCTGAAGTACAAAATCATCATGAGTACATCCAAAAATTCACTTTTTCCAAATCTTCTTGTAAAAAGTTCTTGCACTTGATTCCACTTTAGAAAATTTAACTTGCACTTTTACTCTTCCAACAATTTGAATAGAATATGCCCTGCACAAGACAAATTTGCAATAAAAAACGCAGAAAATGACACTTTCGGTCCGTACTGCAGAAAAAAAAATGTTGCAGGAAAATCGTGTTTTAACAGTATTTTTCAAATTAGGAAAAAATGGCTATTATACAAACGCGTACGCGTTATGAAACGCGTACGCGTTATATTTTTAAAACGCGTACGCGTTGCTTTCTGCCAACGGGCAAAACATAACACGTATGCGTTATGAAACGCGTACGCGTTTCATTTAAATAACGTGTACATGTTTCTATAACACATACGCGTTATTTAAAAGTTGATCTCCCAAACCAAATCTAGCCCCGGTTTTAGGCTTGGGAAAGGCTTGGCAATCTGAGCCTTAGCTTTTGACCTACAACTAAAAAACTAAGGCAAACTGAAAAAAAATGTCCAACTTTGACAACATAGATGATGAACTTTTTTTCTGAATTAGTCTATAAAATTAAAACCCATTAGAGAACACAATGTCTACTTTCTAGATATATAATTTTTGTTAAAATTGGATTAAGTTTGTTATTTTTTAATTAATTTCTAAGCAAACTAGGCCTTAAACTTGAAAGATCAGATTTTTTTGGTTTTTTAATAACTTTGTATTGGTTAAGTTTCTTGTAAAAAAAATTATATGGTCCCAAACTTCAGACAATTCTCTACACAATGAAAAAAAAAGAGTCAAAAAATGTTTTGTTTAGGTCCAATTATGTTGTCCGTACACGTTGATTTGAAAAAACATCAATTAAGGCCAATAAAAAATTAATTAAAAAAAATATATTCAACCAAAAATTACAAAAAAAAATCCAGCCCAAACTTCATGTTGTTAGCTCTCTTTTCCTAAAAGGAATTAGCAAAATAATTTTATTTGGGTCAAAAAGTGTTGTCCGTACACCTGCTTGGTATGGTTAAAAAACAGGGACTTTTAAAAAGTGGTTTTTATAGATCTTTATCAAAATTTAATTTCTATAAACTGGGTATTTTAATAATTTACATATTTGGAAACTAGATTCAAAATTCAAAATTTCATATTACTGACTTTTTTTAAGATTCATTGTGGAAGTGCCTCAAATTTTCAGTCCAAGTGTGACAAATTCTGAAAAACAGCAAAAATATTTCCACTTTTTGAGTTTTTTGTGTACCCAACTTCTTGCATCAACCCAGTTAAATACGAATTTGATCAATAAAACAAAGAAATAAACACATAGAAAATTATAGCAGAAACAAGACAACACAAAGAATTTAAGGTGGTTCACCCAATCAGGGCTACATCCACAAAACCACAACCATCTAATGATTTTATTATCGATTGTAAAACATATTACAATCTCGTGAATAATCACCTTTTTCTACATACTGTAACCCCCATCCCAATGACTATGTTGACAATTTTGAGTGTTTCAAGATTTTGGACTAGCTCAATTATTTCATCTTGGTACATTCCTTGGAAGTTGTTGGTGACATCCTCCACTTGGAAACCTCCCTCTTGAAGATCTTGTGGTAGTTGAGGGGAGTTAAGTGGAGGGTTGATTGGTTACCTAGGGTTAAATTCTGATGTAGTTTGACTCAAATCACTTGAAGTGGATGTTTCTTTGTTTTGCTCCATGATCTTCTTGTGTTGTGATCTTGTTTGGACCATAAAATTAGGAACAACTTTTGGGAATAGGAGGTAAACCTCTAACTCCTTGGGTTGGTCTAAAATTTAGGTACAAAAGAAAATCTAAGATGTTTTAAGGATCAAAATGATGATGGTGTGATAAATGAAGGGTGAATGATTATGAATGTTTTGAACTTTTTGAGAACTTTGGAGGAATACTAGACTTTAGGATTTTTTGGATTTTGATCTTTGATTTGATTTGGATAATGGAATTATAAATCCCAATATATTAGATGTTATCTTGGGGTAAACTTGTCCACAAGGGTGATAAGTTAACTGAAGGTGTAAGGACAGATTCATCCACATACACTTAGCCAAACAAAGTTTTGATTTTGATTTGAAGGATTTACCAAAAGTATAGAATGAATGATTTTTCCAAGGTTCCATAAGTTGTTTGTGAGATGGGATTTGATTGATGTTTGGGATGGATGAGGGTGTTGATTTTGATCCTACATGAACCTAAGAGACTTTTTTTACAAGACCAAAGTATTGAAGAGCATGTTATACTTCTAAAACTTTCAACCCTATGTGAGAAATTCAAAACGTTGGAAAAGAACCAGATTTTGACAATAATAGAATGAATACAAGTTTGGATTAACTCTTGAAGCACGTTTGTAAAATTTGTACATACCAATCTATCTCTAGTTTCATGAAGTGCTAAAAGGTGTTCCTCGAGAGCCTTTGGACTAAGACACTTATTACGATTAATGGACTTTGGTTTCAAAATTTTGACTTTGCAGGTTCAATCATTAGAAAAAATAAATATGTGGGGTCCAATTGTCTTTTATCTTGATTAAATGGATTCTTTTTACCAAATAAACACTTCTTGCTTAACTTCAAACTAAATTTTTATGTCTTAACTCTTTTTCATTCCACAAGGTCTATTATGTGAAAATCAAATGGTCAAAGCCATAGTTTCCCTAGGTTGACTTTGGAGACAACAAATTGAGATATGGGCCCAAATATTTAGAGGCCTCTAAAGATAAAATCCCAAGTGACAAGCAATACTATTTGGACTCTTCAAGGATATTTTCTCTTTCCAAAGGGTTTGAAATTTTGATGACTTATTGAGTGTTTATTTCAAAGTTTGAGATCCAAGCAATGTATTTAACTGACTCACAAATTATACAATCTTAGGATAGAAATGGCTATATTTGTTTAATCCCCACTTGGATTTCTCCAAACACTAAGACAAAGTATATAGTTAGAGATTTCATGACATTGGCTCCCCCTTTCTCGTTACACACTTCTTGGGACCACCAAATCTCAAAATTCTAAAGATCTAGAGACCTTAAGGATTTTTTTGTTTCTACTTTGAATAGTACAAATGTGGAGCGGCTTAAGAATGACTGTTATTGCACCAACAAATATTAGGGATTTTGGCCTTTAAACAAAGGGTTGTAGTAAGGACATCTGGTTCAGGGGGTACTATGATAAACTCCATCAAGAGGTCTCCCAACCCTTAGAACAAGGGCTTTACACATCATAGAGATACTGGGGGAGAGCTATCACGTACCACATCCTATTGATTGCAAACTTTCCTTGCAATCACAAATTTGTATAGTAGTTCGAAAGACCTTGGGGTTAGCTCATTACCACTTGGGTCGTTCCCTCCTTTTGAAGTAGGGAGGTATGCCCTCTAAAGATAAACAATAGCGAAGAAGTACATTTGTAGTTCAACCACCTAGATTGCATAAAGCACTAGGAGGGAGCACACACAATGCCTTTCCTTCACACTCACATGATTGTTTAACTTTAGCTCCAAATTGAAATGTGTGGGTGATTTTAAACAACCAATGTCAAAAGAATGCTTTTGATTCTCAAGATCGCCAAGTGGTGCAAGAGAAGTACGTACACATTCAAATGACACAAATTGCAAAAAATCATAAGACAAGTGAAAGCACAAGTTCTTTTTAAACCCAAAGTAAATATGAGTTTTTTTTAAAGCACCAAGCTTAAATATGAGTTTGTCGTGTTTAGTTTTAGCCCAAAATCAAATCCTAGTAAGTTCCTAATGTTTAATTTTAATCTAACTTTGACAAATCTTGAGTTGTTTGTTAATTTTAAGCCCAAAAATAACTCTAGTTTGTCCTAAAACAGGAAATAAAATGCAAAATTGGAAAGCCTAAGGTATTACAATGAGAATTAAAAAATTCTTTTATATTTCCAAATCAATTTTCCTCCCTTTCCTACAAAGGTGATGATGGGAAACATAAGCAACACTCTGCAACTGTGCAAATGCGACGTTAAAAATGAATGTGACACTTTGTTGAAAAGAAAAGGCGGTGCTCTACAGAAGGAAGATAGCACATATGCGGCACAATTTCAAAGGCGACGCTCTGTCAGAACCAAAAATAAGACAAAAGACAAAATGAAAAAAAGTGACATTATAGTAGATGCAATGCGAGAACAATGAGCAAAGGCGACATGATGTGGTGAAAGCGGCACTGGAAGCAAAGACGACACTCTGCACGCAAGCAAATGTGATGCTATATGCAAATGCGATGTTGAATCAGTCAAGTGCAGCGTCGCTCCCCTGTGTCTACAAAAATCATAAAAAAAATTGGTTAGCCCTCCTTCTAGTGCCAAAATGTGAGTGTCAAATTTGCAATCAACTAACAAAAAATAACAAACAAGTGTCAATCATGTTAGAAGATCAAATAAAACACTCCCTATGAGATTCTTGATCAAAAAAGGCAAGAAAACATGAAGAAACATGAAATAAGCAAAACAAAAGCATGCAAACCTATTTAAATTGATCAAACCTTCATCTCATAGGGGGAGTGGTGCTCCTTTGATGAGGAAAGAAGCCCTTTCCCAATCTATTTGATAAGCTTTGGTGATTGAAGATGATTCTAAGTATGAAAATGATGCTAAATGATGAAACTATGCTCAAAAGTGATTAAAATGGTTATAGCTATGAGTTGAAATGCCTATAGTAAAAATGCTTGAAGTTGTGGATCCATATTATGAAGAGAATGCTTCTATTTATAGAACTCAAGGGTTGAAGAATGAGTGAAATTGGTGAATGTGAGATAAAATGGGAGCCAACAAGAATATGACACTTGCCACAATTCTATTGGAGGAAGGTGGAGCACATTTTGGAAAATGTGTTGAGTGGAGGATGTAAGAGGAATAAAGGAGAATTTAAGAGGATTTGAAAGGTTGTAAGAAGAATTTATTGAATGTGGTTGGAGATTTGAGAGGATGTAGGAGAAGTTATTGAAAATGTAAGAGGAGTTATTGAGGATGTAAGAGATTTTTGAAATCCTTTGGAGGGAAATTGAATGAGAGGTGTTTGGGAGGAATATTCCTTGGAATATGCCATTGTGAGGATAAATAAAGGAATTAGTTAATTAAAAGAAATTAATTTCATGTGCAACTTGGCTAGTTGACCATGGGTTGATTTAACTCTTGTGGAGTTAAAAGATGGAGGATTTATTAATGCTGATTAGAAAGTGATTTAGGATTAATTAATTCAAAAATAATTAATTGGAATGGATTAGGAGATTGTGACATTTGATTTGATTTATTTAATCAAATGAGAGGACTTAAGGGGATTTAATTAAATGATTTGATTTAATTAAATATGATGGACATTAGTTAGAAGAAGGGTGAATTAATCAATAAATTTAATTATTTGATTAATAGCTGGATTTAACTAAATAATGTTGATTATTTAATTAATTGGTTAGTTCAAAGTGATTTAGGAGGAAATGGTGTTAATTAATCGAAATTAGATATGTAGTATCAATCAGGACTTTTTACATGTCTACATAACCAATAAAAGAGAATATATATACATACATATACATGTAATACATACATACATATTATATATAGAGAAACATCATGCTATGCCCTACTTCTAACACCACAAATGTTGACCAACAAAACTACACATGCTAATCTCAAGAAAAGAGAACCAACTCCTATCTTGAAAGGAAACAAAAAACCTACCCAAATTCTTAGGCTTAAAATGTTAGATATGTGCAAGGTCTTGGATCTAAAAAATTTATCTTGTCAAAACCCTAAATATAAGCTCAACTCCTAAGGCTAGGGAATGTCAAATTAGGACATTGAGCTAGCACTTATGATCAAGCAAGTATAGTTAAGTACTTATTTAGGAGGAAGAGTAACTCCATCTCTAGGCTCTACTAGTCAAAAGGGGTGTTCCTAAGGTTAGTGTTTTAGATGCAATATCCTTGAGTATACAACACAACCTATGCACCAAAGAATTCCAAATTTTGTCACTAATTTTTATTGTGATAGTTGATAACTATCAAGAACACTAACCTCTTATGAGCAAATAACACTTCATACATGAGACAAAATATATGCCACTTTTTTCTTCAAAAAAAAATTCAATGATCTATGTTACCCTTCACACATGACTATAACAAATGGCCTTAAAGCACACCTCACAAAGAATAACAATTGAATAGCCCTCTTAAGATTGTAATATATTTAAATAATTGAGATATGTAGAATGGGGAATAACCACTAACACTAAAGGATTAAAAATATTATGTATTTTGATGAAATTTTAATCATTTGGCCTTCTAAATTGGTGCCTACTCCAATGGGGGAAATAAAGCTGAGACTAGCAAAGGAAAGAAAACTTGCATAACACTACAATACATCTAGTTGTGCATTCATGTACAAACTACAAAGAAAAGAATACTTACAAATAAAAACATGCTTACATATCCACTATAAATGTAAATGGGCTTCTGATCATATTCATGATTGGAACTTGGTGGAACGGGGTCAATTACCCCCGGATTTTTTTCATCAGTTGGATCATTTGGTGGAGCTTGATAAGGCTATGTGATGCCCTTTCCTTGTACTTCTTCTTGATTTAATAAATTTTTACCCCTCTTATTATAAAAAGGTTGTTCAAAGGAGTCCTAAAAATTCTTTATATCCTTATCCACCTAACCAATACACACAATAAACATACCAACAAATGTATGAGAAACATAACACTTTTCAATTTCCTAGCTGGAACTTCTAGTTAATAATGAATATACTTATTAGTACACATAATATGTGTAAATAATAAACAATCCTACAAATCATTCAAACATATTCTTGTCTTTAAAAAATCTAAACTTTCATTAGTTAAATACTTAGCACATGCTACAACACCTTTATGTAGGAAATCAACTCAAAAGAACAACCGTATTACAATCATGAAATTTTTAATAATGGTAGAACAAGTTTGATAAATTCAATACAATCTAAAAAAGATGGTGCACTTCATTTTACAGTGAGTAATATCTGTGTATGTTATCATGGTATCAAAACTGTCAAATGCAATATATTTATTAATAATATTAAAATCATATACATTTAATATTTTTTATATAACAAAAAATTATATCACTTTTTATATAATTAAAAAATTGATTATAACAAATTTAATGAACATTCACATCAAAATAATTTTAGATTACGTTATACCCACAGGCTGCTCTCCACTCATCTCTCAGAGGTCAACTGAATAAATTAAAATTGAAGGCCTGGTTTCAAGTAGTATGGAGGCCGAATGATTACATGGTACTACAAATGTTAATCAACCTGCCTAAATATATATTTTATTTCTTAGCAAACCCAAATTCCCTGGAGCCATATCTGCAACAATGCTCATAAATTGTCTTGTTATTGTGCTTGCGGGTTCACTAATTCCCCTGCTTGCAGCCCACGGAGGAGGCACTGGATCACCCATTGATCAGCATGCTCATGCCAACCCCAACTTAAGATCAAAGTCCTTGATTGTGGTTAAAATATATTGTCTCGTCATAGTTTTCACTGCCACCTTCGCTTGAGGGACATCTCCCTATTTTTTCAGGTGGAATTAGATTATTGTTTTGTTGGGTACTCAATTTGCAGTCGGGGTATTCTTGGGGACTGCTTGTTGAGAGATTCTGCAATGTTTACAGACTTGATGGAGAAAGAGTATCCCTTGACATTCACGCTCAGCACTTACTGTGCTGTGAAACCTGGCTGTCGTTTGGGTTTACGCCAAAAAAGGAAAGGGAAAAAAAGGTATCCGTGTGTAGAAGCCCGTTGCTTCGCAAACAATAGGTAAATGTATAAGAAAAAAATTCTCATCATCCATCTACCAAATCTACTATCCATTTTGTAATCATCGCTGCCCTGAGAAAACATATAATATATTTGCGTCTTGTAATTACCAAATGGCCAAGGACTATCTCCTGCACAAAATAGAGACACAACATTCACCTCTTAGGATAGTTGAACATGAAATTCCTGAAAGTAAGAGAAAAATGAAAATACATGAATAACTCCTGATATTTAACTGAATAAGTCTTGTATTGTACGAGAGAATCGACATCCCCCTTCTCTTGTGTATGTTCTGCTTTGATAGCAAAAGAGCTGTCATCAATGGACATCTTACATCCTCCTTCCACAATCCAGGAAAATCAAACTATTAAAGCGATGAACGAGATGTAAGCCTTATCCAGCGTACTCTCCCCAGCTGTTTAGCAGTAGCAACCTTTCTAAGTAGCGGCAGAAGGCAATGTGTGATCTCGCCCTGCATACTCTGCAATGAAGTCGCGCAAAGTTGGTGCTAAACTCAAGCTGAACTCGTCTCTGCAATTTCTAGGCCTTGTCGTCCAGATTGAAAATTGATTATATAGTTGACGGTGGGCGGGAGAATCTGATGGTGACTATTGGTTGGGCGGGAGAAAGAATTTTGAAAAAAAAGTTAAAGCGTGACAGTGATAACTGTGACAGTCGTGAGAAAACGGGAAAAGAGAAACGGAAATAAGACTTTGACTTATCTAAACAAGTCAGAGCTTAGAGCTTAGAGTGTGCTGGTTAAGCCAGCCCGTCGCGTAAGAGGGGAATGAGTTTGAAAAGTAACAGAAAATCAAGCAAAATATATCAACAACCAAAGGGGGTGGCAACATGAATAAGAAAGAGTCAGTTAGATAAACGAAAGCGGAAGATTTTGGTGGAAATTGTGGATGTGTTTGCTCAGGTCGAGGGAAGATGGCAGATCCCACACCTTAGTATACAGGCTATACGGGTTGAGGTATGGAGGAAGTGCAAGCTATGAAGTTCAAGATAATTCTATAAAATGGGAATGAATATAATGCAAACTGAAAAGTGAGGAGAGATGCACACATTTGAAATAGGAGAAGGCTTGTGAGATAGGCGTGAGTAGGATAAGGGGAGCACGTGACAAAAGACAAGGAGGAAGCATCTTCATAAACTGGGTAAGCTTGACTGGCCGCGACAGGGTAACCAAGGAAATAGAAGGAAGTAATTTCAATAGTCCATGTATATGATCTGAAAATTGGAAGTAGTTAAGACTTAGGAAAATCAAAGGAATGGAAAATGTTGATAAAAGACGAAGAGGGTGTGCACTTAAGAAGGGATGAGTCGATGGTAGGAGTAAACCGTTACAGCTTAGAAGAACTTTGTAAAAGACTGTGAAGGAAAATCAAGGGATTTGGATGGGTGCTGGTCACACAGAGGTCGTGCATAATGACAGAGTGAGGAGTTTAAATTTTAGATCCCATGCCACGGTAGGAAGGCTGGACTTATTGAGGTGTGTAGGAGGAGTAATAAAGAAGAGGTCTCGTGGGTAGAGAGGGGACAATTCGAGGAGGAGAAATAAACACGCAAGCAAAAGAGTGTGGCGGCCAGCATGTAGGCATAGACTGCAAGTAAAAGGATGGTCGAATTTGATGAAGGAAGATATGGTTGTAGTATGCAGGCTGAGATGGATTAAGCCATGTGGGGTGGTAACAGGGCACTAAAAGTAATTCTGAAGGATGGAAATCGGGCCAAGGAGAGATGAAGAGTTGAACAACAGAGGGGCAATGGAGTTGTTCAAGCAACTGTAATTGTATATTTCATGTAACCTGAATGAATAAATTTGATTTGTTTCAAATGTGAATGCAATATTGTGCAATTGTGAATTGATGAAGTTGACAAATGGAATTGTTTTAATGTCTTTGACCGGGAAGTCTTTTGTAGTCTGTAAATTGGAGAATATTGGGTTGAGTGCATTGGATGAGGGCATTGTGTGAGTTTCGTCTTCATTATGGGTGAACAATTATATTTCTAGTTTCTTTTTCTTTTTCTTTTTCTATAAATAAGAAGTAATTTATTTTCTCGATCCAAACATGTAAAGGAAGTAAAAAATGATCACATATTCATAGTACATAACTAGCTAGATTTTTAGTTATATTTTTCATTCTAGGGATTAGTGTAAACTTATTATAGTATGGAAATATTATTAATGTATTCTATTTTCATCATCTCCTATAGAAATTTATTCCAGACTTTTCATTTACATTTGGGTCGGATAGCACTTGGTGGAAATGAAGCATTCAATTGTATGTATGAAAAGTATAAGTAAATAGTAGTATAAAATTGTCATTAAGAAAATAGGTACCTAAGACATATGATAAAAAAATTAATATTTGAATAGGAATTGTATATTAGTAGGGTGTATAAACACTCAAGATGTAAGGGTAGAAATTAAATTAGGGTGTCATTTAAGACTCCATGATACATAATAAGTTTATAAGTGAATCCTCTAAGTTATCACTACTTGAAAAACTCAATCATAGGAATATCAATGATAATATATGCTCCCCTTCAATTAGTTGTATCCATAGGATCTAAGGAATCAAAGGAGAGGAAAATTTGTGGATGTAACTTAAAGATAAACAAGTAATTACATGAATCATGTAAAGAAATAAAACTAATGAATGCATCAATGTGTTAATTATGTGCAAAATGTAGAATCATAAAATATGGTAAGCACATGCAAGTTGGATATAACATTTATTAGTGATCCAAATTGTACCTAATAGCTATAGAGAACACATTTCAAGATATAAACTTGCAGAAAAAATGATTTAGATAGAATAGGTGGACTCAAATTGCAAGTGATTTGGGTCAATTGACAAGAGTGGTCAACTCTTATAGACTCATAATTTTGGTAGGAAAATGAGAGTATTTCTAAATATCTCATATCATAGTTAAAGATAAACATAAATATATGGTCACGTAACTTAGCCACACCCTACACATTAGGATGCCCTTAATATTTTTCACTAAATACCAATCATACTAGCTTACCCGTCTTTTAAATTGTAGATGCCTTTAAACATGATGTAGATTATAATACAAAGTTAAAGGTACAAAACTAAATTTATATCCTTAAATATAATATCATTTACAATATCTTACTTCATGTATAATCTATGAGGATAAAAAATGCTAAACATGTACCAAAGATGGTTTAAACAAGTATAGGATCTCTAAATATGTAGGAAAAATAAACATTAACGAGTTTATATAACCTAGTAGTCCACAAAAAATTATTATAATTTACAAGAATATGAAGGATGACATTCAATACAAACCATGACCAATCAATAATTTTTGATTGATCCCTACTCTAATTGGAAAGAGAGTTAAGAATCTAGAAAAAGGGGAAAATAATTATGCAAAGTCTATTAGGTAAACTATAATTTTATTATGGAATTCAATTATCCTAGCTATAGACTAATCTAAAATGAAATTCAATGATCTCAATATTCATCAACCAAATTAGGATTTCTTCAAGACAATAAATAATCCATACTATTCTTTATGTGGATTTGAAAAAGTAGATTTACAAATGGTACGCATTTATATCCTATCAAAACTTGATGCTATAAATTTATCACAAACCTATAAGAAGTCAACAAATGTGACCTTAAAATCATAATAAAAATACTTTCTCCTCTAATTATTACACTAGCTATGGTGAATATGCCTAAAAAGTGGCATTTACTTGTAAATCTTCAAAATATTTCACACAAATATCTCCCATAACCTTTCACAACTTTGATATACATCATTTTATCACCCTAGAATATGTTTTAGGCTTCCCCATACATAAAATTAGCTAATAGATCAAGATTGGCACAAGGCCTTATACTTGGCTAGAACCCCCCATCTCAAAAAGAGTACCTTATATTTATAACCACTAACTTTTCCCAAATTAGCCATATAACTAACACCTATTTCAAATTACATCATTACATATTTCTATAGAAGGCTTCACATCACACTTTAAGTATGCAACTAATTCATTATATTTATTTCCACACCTTCCCTTAAAAATTAGTTTTATTGTTCATTATTGAATATAGGCATTAAATATATTTGTAGACCATAAAGTATATTCAATCAAACTTGGCACAATAATTTCACTGCCTTGAGGACCCAATTTATATTAATACTCATTCCACTTGTACAATAATATATTATCTTTAGATTGGATCCTCTACATGATAGGGAAATTATTCCTTATATTTACATGCCTCATGTCTAGTAAGACAAGTAATTTTAATGATTTCTTATGCTAATTAAATGGTTTGAAGGTAATCGATACCCTATATTTCCACCAATAGTATGGGAATTTCTTGCTTCACATTAATTCCCTCATCTACCATATTTTCGATCAACAAATCATTACCAAAATCATGTTTTACTTTGTAATTATTCATCATTTCCTCATAATGCCTACAACCATCCTCATGTAATTTTTTATCAAATAGATAGTTAATGTGTTTACCCATCAGTTCATTTGTAATGAAAACGTTCCTTTAGAAAACTCCAGCGCTATGTTTTATTTTATAACTATGAAGTTATTTTGTTGGCTCAATAATTTTGAACTTGGTGTTTTCGATCAATAACTCAAGTTAGTCTCCCTTTTAGATTAATAAATATAAGTAATCAACAGGTCCTCAAAATTCTTACCACACAAGCAACAAATCCACCATAATTGACTAGAATATATTATGTGTCATATTTATATTTCTTTAAATACATCACTTGCACCTCTACTTTAACTACTATAGAGTATCTATGATCAATAGTTGAAAAAAATTCTTAAAATCAAATGTATCAATAGAATAATGGACCACCTAAAGTGTGTCCAATCTAATTTATTAATAAAAAAAAATGAGTCAAATTGAGATAATTAAATCCATGACTTGACACTACTTCAAAACATAAAACAAAATTGCGAAGGGATGTAACTAAGTAGAAAATTTATTTAATACATTTGGATGTAACTAAGTAGAAACTTTATTTAATACATTTGGATGTAACTAAGTGGACGTAAATCACTTGATAGACTTAAATTATTTTTCCTTACTCCTTTATTCCTTATGAACTTTTCTTAAGCATCATTCACAACCAACAAACCTAATTGATTTTTCTTAAAGATTAAAGGTATCAATTAATTAAACGATTCAACCAAAGTGTTGAGTGGTTCAATCCATCAAAGTGCATACTTCTACCGAATTTCACCAAATTCAAACACGTTTCTTCATCGTATCCACTTGATATCCATTATTCAAGAAGTATTAAGATTATTTTAATTCAATAACTTTAATTGAATCCATCAAAATAAATAAATTTGGGAGATGGGTGAGGAACTAAGTAGCTTGATCTACTGATATGTCAAGATGCACTATATCATATTGTCTAACCATGGATTCACCTACCAAAATGAAAACCTTTCCATCTTATCAAATTTACCATATAATGTAGCTTAATTACTTTTTTAGCCCAATAAGAAGAACACACTTCAACATTCCCTTCAAAAAAATACTCCACACTAGACTTACCCGTGCCAATAATAAATACCATTTATGTAGATAGGTATTGAACCTACTAAGCCAAATTGCAGTGGTATATATAATTGACAACCAATAGGGGAAAAATAGGATCAAATCACTTAGGTGACATACAACTACCTATAACAAGTCACCAGTGAAATATAACAAAAATAAATAGGCTAAAAATTCTTCAACCACATTTATAATTGATAAACTAGTTTGTCATGAATTTAAACTAAGAGTTATGACCAAGGCAAAAAATTAAAAAAATTACTTAAGGGATAAAGATGGTTTTCTTCTTAGATCTCTCTCTCATGAGCACACTAAACCTTATTGAAATATTCTTGCCAAAATTAAGTTGACCGAGCAAACAAAGTAAGACTAAAACATAAGGTAAGGTGTAATATTCCCAACATATATCTTTGGTAAATAAGATTCAAGCATACAAATTTTAACGATGCTTTGATACCATTGTAACATATCCAATAGATATCTTTGGTAAATAACCTTTAGTATACAAATCTTAATAGTGCTCTCATACCACCATAATATCCTTGACAAATTATTTAGGGAAAATATTAATTAAAATTGTTGTCAATCTGAACTACACCCTTTGTTGAATGATTGAATTCAACCATTTAGTGAAACATGGGAATGAATTAAAGGTGTGAGACCTTGCAAATGAAGCCAAATCTCTTGATCAAGGGTAGGTTCCCTCTCTAACCTAAGTGCAACAATTTTGGGCCAACCCAAAACTGCATAAACCTATAACTAATCCTATTTTATTGATTCTCTGGGGGAAAGAATAAGAAGGAAATACATAAAAGAGAAAGGGTGGTTATGCACTTAGATTAAAATGTGTTTCTGCCTACCTAGTATTGCATAGAGAATCAATGAAATTCATTGGAGGACTTCACACAACTCTTTATTTTATCAATTCCTAGAAATAAGCATGAATGTTAGGTCTAAAGTACACCAAAAGAAATAGAAACAACCAAAAATCAACACCTACAACAAATTAACATAAGATACAGACCTGTAAAGGACGATAAACTTTCATACATGTACAGAGGTAACAAGATTTACATAGGGTCCAAGCATAGAAAGGTGGTAAAAAATGGTAAATTTAAATAATATAGAGGTATAGGCCAATTTTGTAGTTACATAGATGCCAAAATGCAAGTTTGCTTGAAAAAACTAGGAAGGAACCCTTACAAAGAATACAAAACTTTATTTTATACTAAAGCATAATGTAAAAATATTTCTACGAACCGCTAACCCTAACCTCTTGAAAAGAATTTGAGAGAAGCATACTCTTGGCATCCGAATTCGATCTATAAACAACAAAGGGACATTCCTGATAGCATGAGGGATGATTAGGAATTTATGGTTCCTTGCAGGAGTGTGCAAATCCTCATGAAATATGTTGTAGAGGACAACCATAGGTGTTTGAGATGACATAAAGCACTCCATAAGAAGCTCAAGGAATATTGCGCCATGGATTTTTATTTGCAAGACATGGGAAATATGAAGCACGTTGAAGGCGTCATGAAAGAGCTGTAGGTTTGAGAAAATGCAAGTGAGGTTATTGAGACATTGATGGAACGATTTTCTCACAATTTTGGTGCTCCTATGATAAATTGAGATATACAGGATGAGCTACGAAAATTTAAGCATTGTCAGACTCATTGGTGGGAAAATGAGATCCATCTAGTCCTTGAAAACTTGCAAATCAAATCTCTTTTCCTAAAAAACTCATCAATCCATATTGCCCTCGGATTCTCACAATTGTGGAAATTTGAGTCTCATCGAAACTTGGCAGAAAAATTTCTTCATCTGCACCTATGGAAGATTTGGTGGCATCTACACCTTGAAAGGTCAATTCCAATGAAAAACTTCATAAATCATTTGCTTGTAGAACTTTGGTGTCTATTGGCATCATGGGAAGATGGGCTCCATCTTCTCATAAATCTATACTTAGTCATTTTTACATCAACAGGTCCATGTGGAACTTTGGGCTTCATCTGCCATTCAGGATCTTGATTTGCATCTGTACCTTCAGTTCAAATTGATGCTCTTAGAAAAGTTCACAAAACCATTTGGCGAGATCTCACCCTTTATCTATATCTATATAGGAAGATGACCTCCATCTTCCCATAAATCTATACTTAAACCAATTTTGGGATTCGACATGCTTTAACGAGAAATCGGGCTAAATATGAGAAATTCAACATCATCGGGATGCAGGAAGTTGGCCTCTAACTTATTGTGAAATTTAAACTTAGTCAATTTTTAGAAAAGTCAGCATCATCTGAATGCGAGAAGTTGGCCTCCAACTTCTCGTGAAATTTTACTTAGTTGATTTTTGGACTTCGACTGCCTTCGCAAAAAAAAACAAAATTGATCTGAACCTTGAAAAAAAATTGGACTAAATTAAACTTTTAAAGAACAGGAGCTCACTTGAAGAATTCTGCAAATCCACTTGTGCATTTTTTACCTGCAATTGGACCATGCTAGAAGATGGCCTCCATCTTCTCGCAAATCTTTGCTTATAACGATTTTTTGTTTTCTCTTCATTGCAGGAAAGCATAATTCTTATACCCTTGTGGAAAAATGAGGCGACGAGGGATTGCAAGGATCTGAGGAGGATCCGGATGGGCTAGGAAAGCCCACAACTTCATAACTTGGTCATTTTTTCTTAGAATGTCCTCAAAATTTAGAATATGGGTACCCATTTGGCTTCTTTGCAAGATGAGAAGCTCATAAATTTGTAACAATTAGCCATGTTTTTGGACATTGGATATGGGCAATTGACTAAGGTAAGGGAAGACCACCATAACACAAAAGTGCAATTCACCCAAATATGCACAAAGATGTCTTAGATCAATTATCAATAATGGGAAAGTAAAGGTGACACAAAGTTTCAACAACAAAAAAAATTATAAATATTTTTAGATTTAAATAATTTTATGTGATCTTGCAAAACCCTATATTTCTCATGATTTACACATTAATACCAATAACCCACTAGATAGATTTCAAATTTATCTATTTTAACAAGGTTTGGTAATGACCCGAAATTTATTTTATATTTACAAATTAAACCTAGAATTTTTGTCATAGTATAAAATAACAACTGTAAATCTATATGCTCAAAATAACACTCCTCCCTCTTGGACTATTGAGTCCTTAATAAAGGATTCAATAGATATTTTAAAGTCTTTTGATGAGTTTTATATCTCACATATCCTTAGAGAAGGAAATGGGCTTGTGGATATTTTCACAAACATTGGTGTAAGAGATTTTAGGGAGTGGGGTCAAAACAACCCTCTTCCTATAGAGGCTATTACCGTGATAAATAATGAGTGCTGAATTCATTTGGATTAAAGTCCTATTATAGTGGGCGACATGGAAGCTTCTCATCACGAGGCAGAATGTTATGAATAAGAATGGGGTGCAAGATTTGAATCAAGAGATTTGTACGGGTGCAGGTTTTTGTAGACAAAGGATTGATATTTTCCCCTATCCCAACTCTAGCCTCACATAGATTCTAGGTAGTTTTGGCATTGCATTCCAGAGTATTCTTGGTGCTGGGCTTAGTGTTTGTAAGTTGGTTCTTGGTGTGAATTGCGGAAAGATGGGGGGTGATAGAAATCAGGTTGAACCCAAATCTTGCGATGCTATGAAGGAAAAGAAGGAGGTATGGAAGGTGCTAGTTAAGGGAGGATTAACTCCCTATATGGAGAAACTTCATGGCAACAACCCTCAAGTGACAAAGCTCTTTCTTAGGGGTTGGAATGAAAGAGTGCTTAGACTTTATGGGACTGAGTTTGAGGTGAATGAGGAATTCATCGCTGGAATTACGGGCCTGCCTATGATGGTATGAAGGTTTTTAGGGATAACAAGGAGGCATAGACTGTAATGAAAATTTTCTTCAAAGATGATAAGGAGAACCTGGACTTAAAGACTACTAAGAGTGGCAATTATCAGCGTAGCTCCCTTAAGGCCCTATAGGGGGATGTTGCAGAGGAATTGATGCACTACATTACCCTGGAAGGTCGTTTCTTGATGGTGAGTAACTATCATTTCATTTTGTTAAATCACTTTCACCACAAGAGGATGATCTCTTTCCCGTTTTATCTTCTTATGTCTCTTGATGTGGGGATTAAGGATCATAAGAAGAGCCCAAAAAATCCCATTTTACATGTTGGGTTAATTCTCTTTATTTTTGATTATGTGAAATCTTTTGAGGTTCCCAAACCTATGGCTACCCTGAAGGGTAAAAAACCCGCTAAAGGGTATGGTACGACTTCCGATGATGAACCTGTTAATAAAAGGGCCAAGATAAGGAAGTTGATTTTGGGTAAAGAGGATGAGTCAGAGGATGATGTGGAGTTTGTGCTAGATTCTCTTGCTTCTTTGGAAGGGGGTCCACATTGCCATCCCTCGGGAAAGAAAAAAAAGGGGAAGATTGTGACAGTGGTAATTATTTAACCTGTAGTGATGAAGCTGCTGCTGTGGTGTCGAGTAGGGGATCAGATATAAGGAATGACTTGTATGGAGAGGCCTCCTCTCTGCCTCTGGCCACCAAGATGAAGGACATTGGGGATGCCAGTGGGAAGAAAAGGGTTTTGTGGTCTACAAGTCAGATTTTGGAGCAGGGTCGCCCTCTCACAATTGCGGGAAACCTCTTTGTTGATGACTCCCCGAGTGTTCAGCCGGCTATGTAGATGAAAGATAAATATGTGGTTACTACTAGTGCTCTAGAGACATAAGGAGAGGACCTGGAGAGGGTCATGAAGAGAAAAGCGGTGGTTGAGGGAATTATGAGCTCCATCCACAAACTTAAGACTTTGACCACTGTGGAAAAAGGTAAGGAAACCCCTGTTGAAAACGATAGGAATAGTTCTTCTAAGGAGGAGGATGCCCTAGGTAAAGGGGTTTTTAATATTGATAGAGATAATTTGTTTGATGTGCTTGGCACTGCACGTGAGGGGTCTATTGTTCTCTTTAAGCTTTTTAAGTTGTTTTTCCATGAGCTCAATAAAACAAATGTCAGAGTTAGGGGTATGGTTAACAAGACTGAGGGGTCCTCTATTCAGAACCAAATTGATGAGTTGTTTGAATCCTTGAACGTTGTGGTGAACGCAATGGAAAAGGAAACCCTCAAAATGAAGCAGAAAATGGAAGAAAGAATCCTCATTCTTGAGGAACAAATGGGGAAAGTTTGGGATTATGTGATGAGAAATGGGGAGGGTCATAAAATTGTTGGTAATTATGAGTCTGTTGTTGTTGCCTCTCCTCTGGTTAGTGTTAAGAAGTGGAAAGATAATTCCCATGATAATGAGGGTGTTGCTGTTGGTAAGCAGATGGGTGAAGTTGTTGCTACTGGGAAGATTGGTGAAAAAGGTATTGTTTTTATTTTTGAGGTAAATACGGGTGGTCCTGGAGCATGTACTAGGAAAAAAACTAAAGCTTAGGGAGGGGCTTCTGGTAAGGAAAGTTCTAATGTTTTTGATGATGCACAAAAAGCTATCAACTGTGACGTGGAGGAAACATACATTCTGAAAAGTATGTAGTGCTGTTGGTTGGATCTCCTTTTTGGCTATTTTTTTGCTGATGGTTTGCTACTATGGGTTTGTTTTCTAATGTATTGCTTTTATCTTTAGTTCAACTGCTTTCTTTTGTAAAGGGTTCTGGGCCCCTTCAAAACTCGTTATTTACCTCTAATAAAAAACAACTGTAAATCTATATACTAATTATAAAAAATACAATGTTAAACTAATATTTGTAGAGCTAGAACATCAAGCTATAATTATAATAGTAAAACCCATGACAACTATGAATCATAACAACTCAATAAAACTATGACTCTCCTCCATGAAAGCTCAATTGTGATCTCTAAATGAGAGATAGTCCCATAGGGATAATGAGGTTTTATCATCCAACATGCATAATCAATTTTCCCTCTAACTGGTCC
Source organism: Sequoia sempervirens (assembly GCA_007258455.2). NCBI lineage: Eukaryota > Viridiplantae > Streptophyta > Pinopsida > Cupressales > Cupressaceae > Sequoia > Sequoia sempervirens. The sequence goes on along the minus strand of VDFB02281492.1, from coordinate 863,769,902 downwards.
AAATCCATAGGTTTTCATCCTCAAATCTAGGTGTTTGAACACAAGTGTTCAAAATGATTTTCTAGTTACGGTTTCTAAATATTTTTCATGATAATCATTTTTTATAAAGTTCTCTAAATCCTTAATAACCACAAAAATAATATTGAAGACAAAATTACATATAAGGATCTCATGACTGGTATGGAATAGAGGATGCCAAAATTACCTTTAATACACATCATTTTCCCCTTAAATTATTCTTTAAATATCACCATGTGTGCTTGGATGTACCCAAGAGGCATGGGGGAGTATTTTTATGATATGCAAATATTCTATGTAATAATGGTGAGATATCCTAGGGTTTGAAACTGTAACTACTATATCAATAGTAGCCAAAGTTGGATCTTCATTTGTAAAGTTGGATCTTCATTTGTAGAGTTGGAGGTGCATGTGGATTCATGCCATATATAGTAAATAATATTTTTGGGTGTGAGGGATCCCCTAGTTATATGTTACAATGTTAATTTTGAACATTAATGGTGCTCTATGATGTGCCCAAAAGTAGGTGAGATGAATAATGAGAAATGGTGAGAGTGTCAGAGTTCGTATGTCAAGGATACCTTATAACTCATACTATAATTTGAGGATTGGGGTATGAAAATAAAACATACCAGTGAGATAAATTATAACTCTCTAATAAAGTATTGGCAAGAAGCAAGGTTAGGTAGAAAGGGATGACAAAGTAGAGAACTTTGAAGTCCTGATAGGAAAGGTAACAATATAAATGAATGGGTAAAATATATTCTTAGATGAGGACGTATAAATATTTGAAAATAGTCAAAGAAAGGGAATATATGGAAGAAAAATCATGCTAAGATGTGGAAGTCTAAAATTATGACAAGAATAAAGGAAAAGTAGAGTTGAGTAGAATGATGTGTTGAATGGTGAAGTTTGAGAGTTCACTAGGAACCAAGGAAAGTTCAAAATTGTATGAGAAGGCATGCCTAGTTGAGGAACTTTGAACCTTCAACAACTGACAAATACCTAGCATTTTAGGCATACCTCCATAATTAGAGACTTGAGGGACCTTATACATCATAGGAGAAACAAGAACACACACAAAATTAGATGAGGGGAGATGTGGGAGATAAGAAATAAAAAATGTGATCCATAACATATATTATTATTAAAATGGAACATGACAAATCTAACCCACACAAAATTAGTTTCCCTTAAGCAATGTGAATTCAAAAATTAAAGTAGTATTGCTTCTTGCCAAGAATTATCCCTTGTAGGTAGGTTCGCCCCATGAACCAAATGATTTGTGATGGCTCCATATCCTAGTATTTTCATAATTGTGATGATAATGGCATCCATTTCACTTATGAGAAATAATCCATAATTAGTGAACATTAAATGAGTGCAAGATGGTGCATCATAAACACTTTTCCATGTATAAAAATACTCCAAGGGTTAAATATTGAAGCCTTTTTTTTTTTGTAATACTCTCACAATTGTAGCCACTTAACCCATTTGTATTTATGCTCTGAAACTTGTTCCTTCAAGGTTATTTCTACCCTCTAGCTCACCCTTTTATTAGGCCTATTGTTGGTAGCTAAAAGCTTATGCGTGGGATGAATTCAATTCATATCAATCGGGATCATCCCTACAAAGGCCAGTTGTTAATTATATTGTATCTATCACTATTTATATTCCTAAGCAACTTGGTGTAATGTCCCAAATAATTATTTATTACATTCTTATCTTAAATAATTAGAATAGAGCTTTATAAACCCTAAATTGTATTAATATAAATACAATAGCATTAATGAATCATTCAAATGCTTCAAATTTATTATTTTATCCTAATGAAAACCCTAATATTATTGGTCGGTCTACAATAAGATTATAAACTACATATTTAAATATTACTCTAATCTACTGTACACCTATATTACTATTGGGTATGCAAAGGTAAAATGAATTGTAGAGCATTTATTATATTATAAAATTTTATTACACATCAAAAAATGTTGCATAATAGCCGTGATTAATTGTAAATACAAGGTTTGTAATACATGATCACCTACAACTTGATTGATAATTTACAACTAGAGCTTTCATCACCATTAAATCTCCACTATGATATTGGGGTGATACCATTGCTTTGGCCAAGAGGGGTTTTATGCTTTGGAAAATGAGATCTCAATTTTTTTTTCTTCAACCTCTACAAATTTGTAGGTTCCCATCCTCAAATGTTAATGCTTGAACACAAGGTCTCACATCAATTTCTAATTAGAGTTTGGTGTATTCTTCATCATAATCATCCAATGAAGCCTCATAATCCTTAATACACATAGAAAGGGTATCAAAATCTTCAACAATTGCTTCCTAATCAAGGCTAGTATGTGGTAAGGATTGTACATCCCTATCAAGTTTCTTTTTCCTTTGAATCAAACTTGGGACAATGTGTAGGTGTGTGAAAATGTTCTTGGGAGGAATAGTAAAGTGTCCCTTGTGAGGTACCATAGTACTTAACAATAATTGTGAAAGGTACCTTAGGGTTTGAGACCCTAGCTATTGCATTAATGGTAATTAAAATAATCTTCCCCTTTCACATAATTGGAGGTATAGAAGGATCCATGTCCTTAACATTGAATAATCTATTTGTGTTGATATGAGCCTTTTGGAAGACATGTCATCACTCTAGACATTAATGAAGCTCCAATAATGTGCAATGATACAAGTGAGTGTGAATAGTGAAAAGAGGTATAGTTTAGTTGAGAGGCATGATGATAGGGGAGAATTTTAAGTCTCAATGGAAGAGGAAATGTAGAAAAGGAATTGGTAGAGGGAATGAGTAGATGGATAAGTATGAAACCCTGATGTAAGTAGAGAAGAATGAAAACTCAAGAAGAGAGGCATACTAGGAAGGGGAACTTCACAACTCTAAAAAAAGGTTGGAAACTAATAGAGGTCATTTCTAGATGGGGAGGTCTAAGAACTTGATAGAAATAGAGAAAGAAGAAAACTTGGAAAGATAGGCATGTTAGGAAGGGGAACTATGCAACTTTGAAAACTTACATAGACTTAGAATATTATTTTTTGTCTTCACACTTAGAAACCTTGGGGGTCTTAGGAAAATGCATGGGGGATGAACAAGGATAACTTTAAGAACCCCCCCCTGGTGTAGGTGTAAAATCTTGGTAAATCTTGTACACTTCTCGATAAAAAAATAATTTTATTGGTGATTTTTTTTTGTTTTTTGAGAAAAAAATCTCAATTGGTGAATCTTTTGTAATCACTAGAAGTCTGTGGGAAATACTGGAAAATTACAATTTTTTTAAAACCAATAAAATATTTTCATAGGTGATCAAAACCTATTTTCAAACCAATAAAATATTTCCATTGGTGAATTAAAGATGTTTTCAAACCAACAAAATATTTTTATTGGTGAATTGAAGCCGTGCTCAAACAAATAAAATGTTTTGCTAGCAATTCCAAAAAAAATTCAAACCATTTAAAAAATTATTTTCATTGGTGAATTAAACCTTTTTTCAAATGAAGAAAAAAAAAACCATTGGAAAATTAAATATAATCTCAAACCTTGATAGAAAAATTCATTGGTGATATAAACTGGTATGCCAATAATAAATCATAGCCTGGGTAGTGAAAATATCAAATACTACATATTGTTCTATTCCAAGAAAAAAATTCCACACATCCAAATTCCTTCATAAAGTGTTTGGAATGAGGACAAGTGTCAACATATTCATTATGTCTAAAGCCAGATGTCAACGCAAATCAATATAATCCACAACCGTTTGATGAATTTTTGATGGATGATTATAGTTGCATTCGGAAGAAAATGTTTAAAGCACTAGAATTGCAAATTCAAACCTTTGGAATAACACTAGAACCATTAGATTTCCAAAAATCAATGGTTGACATTTTATTACTAATTTTAATAATGATTCAAAAATGTTTTCAAACCAAAAAAAATAGTTTTATTGGAAAATCATTTTCATTGGTTCCCTGCTAGCTCGCAAGATTAAAATAATAAAATTAAGAAGGTTGATGGATAGCGGGAAAGTGACACCTGCTCACCCTTGTGGCAGGACCTACCACTGTTCAAAGACATCGATGGATGAATGTGATCAAATCAATGATTAAGATATGCTATAACAAATGAATCTCAACCATTCCTTGCTAGCCTACGAGGGACCCATTGTCAGATCTAGGCTTGTGGATGGATAATGGGTGCATGGTCCACGTGGCATCATCGCCACTTCTTGTAAAACTATAAAGGACATGGGAATATTTGGTGAAAAATTTGTCACAAATTATGAAAGGTTAAATAACGTGCTACTAAAAGGATGTATGAGCATGTGCAAAATTGTTCATCAAGATGTTCTAATCTCAGCTCCGTCTATTACTAAAGGAGGATATACGTTATGGTCACTAGCCTATTGGTTAAAGGGGAAGCAAGTTGACAGTCATCGGGATTGATCTGGGCCATTGCCTGCTAGCTCGCGACTGTTGATCTAAAACTTACAAATCTCAAAGGGGAAGCAGGCTGCTGACATGTGGATTTTCTACCAGCTTGTAAAGAGTGGCAGGGGCCACAAAGCTAATGAAGGAGATGTATGGGAATGAAGGAAAGCTAAGTGACAACATATTCATTATGTCTAAAGCCAAATGTTAGTGCAAATCAATATAACCCATGACCATTTTATGAATTTTTGATGGAGGGATGTAGTTGCATTCCAAAAGAAAATGTCCAAAGCTCTAGACTTGAGAATTCAAACCTCTGGAATAACACTAGAATCATTAGATTTCCAAAAATCAATGGTTGAAATTTTATTACTTATTAAATCACATAAAGTCATGACATCCAAAATAATATTTTATTGTTGACTGACTATCGATAGTTGAAGGTCACTTAAGTTATGAATTAAGCCTTTGGATTCATCATAGTGACTGGCCCCTTGACCTAGGTAATTATCAGTTTTGTGGAGTATCAAAGTCAGGTGAAAAATATTTGCTCACGAAAATCAATGGTTGAGATCAGCGATTAATGATCGAGTGACTCCCACATGCCTGAACTACTAAGAAGGTGATGTCATTAGTTTTTCCATGGTAATGCAGGATTGCGACATCTATCCTTAGTGGGACCAAGATTTAGCTCATGGTTAATGGTCTAAAAGGAATCAACGATTGGCACTAGGTTCATCAAAGATCAACATTTATTGCAAGATGGATGAATGTAGTTTCATTCTGAAAGAAAATGTTTGAAGCAAGTTAGACTTTTGAATGAACTATTAGATTTTTAAATATCAATGGTTGACATTTTATTATTTTTTAAATAATTTAAATTTATTACTCATTTTTTTTGAAATAATATTGTCACATCAAGTGGTGAACTAAATGTTAAGTGTTGAGTATTTGATGTCATTGTCTTTGTTCTAACTTCTATATATAATTCACCAAATTGATTTTCTTCATATCATTTATAATATATTTTTCTTTGATTTATTTCTTCTCTATTCTCAATTTAATTGTGACATGGAGTCTTCATGGTGTGTCATGCTACCCAAATATTTTTGGGAGAAAAGTAGTGACGATGCATACAATAGATGCAAGCTGGGTATGGTTTTTACAATTCCTTGTGTGCAGGTTGAAGATGCTATAAGAGTAATTGTGGGTAGGGAATGGCTTTAGAACAACCCTTGAGCTCTATATTCTGAGGTAGCTTCAACTTTCTTGTCCAATTGCATGGAAACTATTCTCAATAAATATTTGGTGAAAATGTTGGCAATATGTTATTTGTAGCCTTTCATTTACTCTATTTATTCGATGGGGTTGGCATTGGGGCATTACAATTTTGAAAGTGGGTTAGCACCTATTGGTGGAATCTTCTGGAAAGTGGAATTGCATGCTTCTACAATGCAAGATCTTTCCTTAGTTAATATGGTATGTGGTCTTCTATGTGATACGAAAAATGAATCATTAAAGAGTCTGGAGTTTTGGAGGAAGATTTTGGGTGATTCACTTTTCTTCTCTGTTGTTACTTTGTTGAATTCGATTCACCTTCTACTCAAACACCCGATTGACGACCTTAGCTATTGTTACAAACTTTTATAGTAATGAATTGTGTCTATATTTTATTGTGTAGTCCTTATAATATGTATTTTGTGACTAGTTTTTTTGTCATGGTTAGTGGATTTTTGGAAAGGCTGGCTATATAGTATATACTTCAGTCTTTAACTACTTAAATTAAAATAATTCATGGATCCATTATTGTAAATACTTTTTCCTTAGCTCAATATAAAAATGTGGCTTTTAAAACTAATATTAATTATCAACATATATTTCTTATCATAAGTGAGCAAAATTTATTCTGACTTATTAGTGGACATTGATAATGATTGAGGTATTATCAACATAGAGTTTTCATCATAAGTGAGCGAAATTTAGTGTGACTTATAAGTGGACATTGATAATGATTAAGGTAAAAAAATCCATTTAATTCTCTCTTATTAATGGCTCGAAGTATTATACCTTTCATTTAATTCTCAATATTTTTGAAGAAAGTGTGGTTGTGGTACCACATATTAATGACATATCTACATCTAAAGTGATTGATTAGATAGCTTGATATTGAAATCTACACAATGTAGTGTAGATGATGATGTCATTAATCCAACGATCAATTGAAACAATATTTGTAATTATTTCATATCATTTGAGTGGAGAATTTGATAGCTTGGTAGATTGAGTTACACTTTGCATGTAGCCAGATGTCAATCAAATTAAATATTTTAATTGGACATGTAAGGCTTAAGTTACACAAATCAATTAAGTTCATTTTTTGGTTTGCATGATTATCATTATACCCAACCTCACATGAATCACAAGTAAATAGGGATTGGGCCAGTAGTGGCACTAGTGGCCCATAAATAGGGATAGTGAGCACAACTGAAATCATTCATTGAAGGCTAAAGGCTTTACTATTGAGTACAATGTTTTAAATTTTCACAAGGGTTTTCATTTTGTAAGGTTAATAACGAAGAGGATGATGCGGTATTATTGGGGATACTCTAAATTCTCTTGCCTCCAGTTATGTAGTTACAAAGTAAAAGACCAATTTCCTTCAAGTTCAGAATGGGTGGAATTGGAAAGAAGTTGATCTAGTTCACCCAACTTCTCAAATAGGTTTTGAACCAGGATGAGGAGCTCTAATGGAGATAATTACTATCCTAGTGCATGGAAGTTGTGTGCAAAAGATGGGAGTAGATTTACAACCCCTCATCTTCTGCATGACTTTGGTTCTCAAAGAGGATAAGTACATTTTGTATCTTCATAGCTCCCATTTCCCTAGCATGGTTTTCTAGGCAAGCCCTATGCATTGATTTTTAGAGCCACATTTGTATTACATTGTCACCAGCAGAAGCTTGTAATCAATTTGTAAGATCCATTATCACAAGTTGCAGCTTGGAATCAATTGTGTCTATGTAAAGTGGCATATGTCATTTATAAAAAACAAGAGCTTGCATGCTCTACTCATCTTTAAAAAGATATGTAATGATGTAACATTGTAATTTAGTACAAAATAAAATAAATGGTTGTGTTATTCTTTGCTTTTCATTTACAGTAAAGAATTATTTTCCAAGTTCAGTGTCTATGACTCTATTCAAATCAATTTTTTTTCCTTTAATAAATTAAGTATGATCTATTTATGAAATATTTGCATGCAAATTTAAAACATAAAGCAATACAAATGAAAAAAGAAAGTTGCCATCAAATTGAAAAAAAATATTATAAACACTAAAAGTTGTCACTCTTGCTAGGGTTTACTGAAATGCTATTGATTTCTAATTTATCATTGACCTTCTCCCTTGATTCTTGGTATCATTATTCTATTAGAAAAACAAGGACACACAACTGAGAAGGGGGGGTGAATCAGTTGTTACAAAAATTTAAACTTTTCCAACTTATCTTAACTTTAATCTCAAATTTGATGAATAATCATTTAACCACAAGCAATTAACACATTAGAGAGACAAAGAACACCAAGATTTTTTTACGTGGAAACCCTGTGAGGGGAAAAACCATGGTGGATGTTAGTCCAAAAGATTATACTTTGTGAAAAGTATAATGAGAAATAATAAAGGGAATGCACATGCATTCAGGCAAACTGCCTAGAGCTCACTGCTCAAATATAAAAGGGGCTCACTGCCCAACAAAATAGGATTAAAAATCTGGAGGGTATGAACTGAGAAAATAGCTTCTACACAAGCCTAATTAAAGTTCCAATTAAGCTCAAAACTTCTTTGCACTTTGCACAATCTTCTTCACACTCTACTCTGCAATCAAATGATATTTGCACATACACACATAGGAGCACAAGAAGCACACTCTTCACCGATGAAACAATCACACTTACATATCTGCTACATGAAATTTCATCACAACTTAGTTAGCCAAGAAATAGAACATATTTGCAATGTCAACCCAAATTTATAAATAAAATTTTAATGCGAATCCACCAAGGTCGGCCACAACATATTGGAGACCCAAATTAACATCTCTAACACAAAAATAATTTAGTTACTTTCACCACGAAGATCCACAACACACTACCACCAACATGTCAGCTAGGAACATGAAAAACTGAACATGCACAAGAAAGATCTTCAATCACGAGCTCATTGGTCAATGTGGACATACCAAAAAGTTAGAGAATGATCTAAAGACATTTGAGAGCACCAAGAAAAAATAGAGAAACATCCGCAACAACTCATATTAACAAAATCATACAATCTTCATTTAGGAAAACTGATAGAGACCACAAAAACAGTGTCAAACCACAACACACTCAAAACTCGACGCGGACCTCTGAAACTTTTGGTAGATGATCTAGATCAACAATAAACCCTTTAATCCACACCAACTAATCTTCAATGTATAGAACAAGACACCTTCATGACCTGCACAGTTCCACTATGAATCTAGAACACTTTCTCTTACAATTTTCGCAATATCCTTGACATATACAACAACTGATATACCAAATGCTAATAGTGTTGACATCAATGAAAACCACATATCAGCAACACATCCATAGCATCCAACATATTCATTTTATTAAGTCCTTTTCAATGTTAAGTTATTGACCCCTTGGCCTTGATGTCAATCCGAGCACACTAAAGTTTAAAAGAACTTTAAAACACATGTTTATTGTTTATATCATAAATTACTCAACTGCTCGATGAAAATTTGATGGATGGTTGTAGTTGCATTCTAGAATGAAATGCATAGAGCACTAGGCTTGTGAACTTAAACCTATAGAATCACCCTATAACCATTAGATTTATAAAGATCAATAATATAGAATTTGATGTCAATGCAAGACAACCATGTACTAATTGTGTGGTCTAGAAGCAATGCGTTGACGTTTCATTCACTTTAATGTTAAAAAAATCAAAATTTCTACTGCTAGTGTTGGGAAAATGTGTCTCAACCTTGCAACTATATACAATTTATTGATAGGATGTATGTTGGCATGTGGCGGCTGATCATGCAAATAATGTACACTTGTAACAAGATGTGGGGTTCAGGGCAATGCCCCAATTTTTTTTTCACTAACATGTCAAGGTTTTTTCTCACTAACACATCAAGGTTTTTTCTTGGTGACACATCAATGTTTTCTCCCACTGACATGTCAAGGTTTTTCTATTAACACGTCAAAAGAAAAATGACCTTGTAAAACCCTAATTCTAGAAGTTTCCAAAAATCTTGTTTTAACTAGGTGGGATGTATGTAGACAAGTGTGTATTTTGAGAGTCTAATAGTGGTCGGGTTGTCTTTCCCCATGTATATCATTGTGTTGTGGCATGCATGATATTTGTGTTTATTTGTGTTTAAGTTTTTGTAACTAGATTAGATATGTAAAAGTTTTGCATTATTATCCTTTCAAGGTTAGTGTAGGAAGTTGTTCTGCTACCTTAGCTTCCTTAAAACTAAGTGATTTTATTTTTAAGTGAGAGGGTCAACACATGGGGAGATTTCATATTGCTCATTGTAGTGCACCAATGAGATTCTGGGTTCCATGCATATCAGTATTAATCTTTTCAAGAATCAAAATTTGGGTAAGTGAAAAATAGAATTCCTATGGCTACATTTCCTCATTTCTTAAAATATTATTTTTTTCAAACTAAGAATTAAGAAAAATTAAGGAGGACTAAGAGGGAATTCACAATTTCACATTGTATAAGCATGTCTACCACCAGTACCACTAGAGAAAAATTGGATAAAAAATACATTATACTGGATTGCTTAAAACCCTAGGTTTCACTGATGAATACCATGATATTTATGATCCTAAAATATATGGTAGGTGTACCTCAAAGCTTATATTTTCATCTGACAATAAGTATGCAAAGAAAATTAAATTTAATAGTTACAATGCACCATGGGTAACTGGATTAGCATGCATGATGTTACATGAGGTTTTCCCTTGCCCAAAATTTATCATGGTCTGTGCCCAAAATTATAAGCACATTGTAGAATCCATGCATGCAAATATTTTAATGATTAAAGGAGTGCACACTCAAAGTCCACTAAGACATTTAAGTTCACAACCTACTTGTGCTATTTTTTTGTATTCAAATTTAGTGAAATGTTTCAAACCAATAAGCTTAAGATTCAACACTATAGTAATGTTGAGGAAAATAAAATGGATCCAGTATATGATTGGACCACTAAGATAAGGATGTATGATTCTCAAAGGAACTACAATATTTTTTTAGACTACTTTTTGGCTCCATTGCATCAAGAAATTACAAATACTCCAATGCCTAGATTGCCTATGTCATGTAGAAATTGCATTTAACTAGGAAAATAAATACAACTGGATGATTGGTACTTAATAGAAGAATATACTATGCTAATATTTTATGGATCAAGAGTAGAGCCATGCAAACTTCCAATACAAGTATAGAAAGGGTTTTTACATTGGAATATGTAAGGCAGATGTAGAGTACCGATGAACTAAGCTTTTTCATTCAACAAAAGAAGACCTTATTTCCCTCTTTACCTATTTCATGTGGAGGGTTCACATTTGAGAGAAAAGCATTTATTTTAGTACATGATCTTTTAAATTTTTTAAATTTTGATGTTGTTTGTCACTAGTAGTATGATCCATGTGACACCATTAAATCAATGATTGTGGCCAATAGGAATGTTGCAAGTAGAACTCAATTTCAAAGTGAACCCTTGCTTGAAAACTTGAGAAACAAGGATTATTGGGATGAGGTCAAGATAGCAATGGAGAAAAGTGTTGTGTAGAAAGGTATTTCTATTGAACAATTGTGAGAAAAAATTATGGCATTGCACCGAAAGAAAATTGAGGTACAACAATTTTTATGAAAAAAGTGATAAATCATCTAGTAGAGTAAAATTACCAGATTCTCTAGATAAGGGAGTTATAGATAAAAATTGGTCATGATAAAAAATTACTACCTTTTGGTCAATGAGGAAGGAGCTAGGTGAACCAAGAAATCTTGTAGAATCTGGAGATAATGAAGAAGATCGCGAGTTTAGAAAATTGTAGAATACAAAGCATCCTAATGATGGTGAAGATCAAGAAACTCGTGAGAAAAATAATGATTATAGGGAAGCAAAAATCTATGTCAAACCTAGTTTAAGTGAGTCCACAAAAGAAGCACATACTTGAAGAGCAGCCATAGCCAAAAAAATGGGTTATGAAGGTGGTGGTTTGGGTCCGCAAGACAAGGTATTTTCATGGTAATAGATGTAGACCATAGAAAACCTATTGATAAGTGAGGCCTTGGAGCTGATAAAGTAGAACAAGAGCATACAATTATAGCTGAAACAATTCATTTTGTTAGGGATTCAAATCCTAATTCTCAAGGTCAGATACAATCACAACTTAGAAATTCCCATGGTGGAGAACCTAGTGCAACTACCATTGCCATTGGTGGAAATGGTATGGGTAGTATTACTAGTAGTGGTCATCATGTGCTACAATAACAAATTACACACAAGAGGACAACAATACAATATACCACACAAACATCACGTGATCAAGGCACACAAAAGAGGTAAAGGATTTTGATAGGTCCAAGTCCAATAACAACTACCATTTCCACCACAAAGGAGTTATTTCTAGGCACTCCGAGTCCCACAATTAGTGTGGCTGCAACAAAATTAGCAACTACAAGTAATCCTATTCCTTCACCACTCAAGCATTCCATTGTTCTTGCATCCCTAGGTTTTGATTACAAAGAAGAGTTTAAAAAGAAATCAAAAATGTATAAAAAAATAAAAGAAGCAACTAATGGAGAGTGCGTCTGGTGTAACTTTAGAGCCTCCAACAACCATGGTATTACCCACATTTGACACAAATAAAAAAATCAAGGAGTACACTATTGTTGTTCCCATAGTTCAAAATAAATAAGCAAATCAGATGAATTGATCTAAATTTTAGGTGAGTAGTTTACAAATGGATTTTTCTGGACTAAAAAATACTGATAAAACTAATGTATCAAAGAAGAATAATGAATTGGTGTACACATCATTGCTAAATCAATAGAGATAGAAAAAAAGGTTACAGACTCAAATAGAAAAATTTATTGGAATACCTAGAAAAAGAGAAAGCAAAGAGGAAAGCAACAGATAAGAAGAACAATGAATTAGAAAAAAGAATAAAAAAATCTACCTCTACATCAATAAGAAAAAGGGATAAACAAAATGAGAGAGAAGTGAAAGAAATGAAGCAAAGGATAGATAAGAGAAAAAAGAAATATGATGAGGAAAAATCCACTTCATAAAAATTAAGACAAAGCATTGGGAAAGGAAATGAACAATGGGAACAAAAATTGGAGAAAGAGAGAAAAATAAATGAAAGATTGGCCGTAGAGCTGATGGAAGAAAAAAATGAAATTAACTCTTGTCAAAATAAGTTAATTGCATTTTGTACAGAAACAATGAAGTTTTTTTTTGGTTTTTTGGGTGGGTAGCCTAATGCTTTATCTTTTTTTCCACTTTTTCTTTTGTACAAGGTTTCAAGGACCCTTCAAAACTTATTTATCGTTAATAAAAAACAATGAGGCATAAGAAACAAAAGATTTGGGATGAAATAATATATATGATTGATCATTTGTGTGAATTGTTTCAATCGATTGATGCTATTATAATACATTATAAGAAGCTCAACAAATATTTAGTGGAAAAAAAAATGTGCTGGCATTAGAGAAATATGAAAATCAAGTTCAACAAATAGTCTACAAAGCCAGTGATAATGATTTGAAATTAAAAGGGATTAATAATCAACTTGCTTCCTCAATGATGTTGTCATCTATCATTCAAAAGTGTTTGATATTGCATGAAACAAAGGAATTTTTGCATTTGGCTGCAAAGAAGATCAAGAAGCTAGATGAAAAGGTAAGGAACTTGTGACAGATTTTAGGACCCCGAAATGCTAAGATCTCTTCCTAGGGTTTTTCACCTAGAAAGAGAGAGATTATGGGTTCCAAAATGCTTATGCACTTTCAAATTAGGATGTATGCAATGTGATATGATGTAAATGAACTAATATAAATTCAATTGACTGATTAAAATGATCTAAAACGAATGCAAAAGTGCAATTTAAGCTAAGTTTGAAAACACATTGTGATATGAAAACAACTATGAAAGATGAAATTGAAAGAAATATGCAGAACAGAAGGTACAGGGTCAAATTTGAGTGCACCTAGATGTTGTATGAGCTTTCTGGAGTGTTTGGAATGTTGATGAATTTTTTTGATTTTTCACAGTGGGACTTATTCGCCAAGGGTGTCAAATTAGTCCTCTTATTGTTGAAAAATTGTCAGGAATTGATTTTTGACAGCAGAGAGTTGATTTCTAACAAAATGAAGATTTTCAGATTTCAAGTGGGACTCATTCACCAAGGGTGGCAAATCAGTCCTCCCCAAGATTTTTGGAAAATAAAGAGACAACACTACTACTCCAGATCTGGCAATGTCTGAATATTAGGTTGTCGGGGTCAATTTTGCAGAAAACGGATAGAAAAAACTCAAAATGCTTGAAAAGATGATGAGTTGACTTGAAGAGCCTACTTGAATTGAATTACACTTTTCAACACCTTTGAACCTATTAAATTTGTAAAACAAAGCTACAAATACACATGCACAAAGGGGAAGAATGTTGGAGGGTTAGTGAATAGGGGTTTGCCTTGGTCAAACCCCACTTTGGTAATCAAACCCAATAGAAATGCATGAAATGTAAAGGAAATGATAAATGAATAACATGCAAGTATTACAAACTTACCAAATCCTTGAATATGCAAAGCTCAAGTGATGTCAATGGTTGCTCCAAAGTGCTTGAATTGATGATGAAAAATGCTTGAGTGCTTGAAGATTTCTTGAATATGTTAGGATATTGAATATTTGAATGAGGAGATGTAAAATGAGGTTAAAATCACATATTTATATAAATATTGTGCCTTACTATCCATTCATACCTCATCACAGGCTGACATGAAGTGAATTTGAGTAAAATCCTGAAAGAAATTTTGAAATATTTTGAATTTGGGGCTAAGGGGGACTCATTCGCCACCCTTGGTGAATGAGTCCCACTTGGGACCCAAAACCAAGTGTTGGGAAAATTTTTATGTTTAATGTTCTTTGTCGGGATAAGACCCAAAAATACACCTAATATAAGCATATGAGGGCATGAAGAGACAAAATAAAGCATGAGAATGGTGTAAATAGTGAAGATATGCCTAGAAAAGCATGAAATATTGTTACAAGACTTTACAACACTTCAAAATAGGACTTGTTAATGAATGAAAATGTGGTTTTTATGTTAATTACATTAAATAGAGTCTAGAAGAATGTAGAAATGTCTTACAACACTTCACAACACCTTCACAAGATGTCGTTCTTTGAATTTTAGTACCAAAATAAGCATGTTCAAGTCAAGATACATCATAAAATTAAAAAAACATAGTTCCAAAACTATGAAACAAGATCTAAAAGAGCATAAAAATGACAAGGCTCCATTTTTTTATAGCACATTTAGCCCCCACTTTAGTGAGAGAAACTTGCTTCCTCACACTAAAGTAGCCATGAACATTGAAAAGAGCCCGTTCAAATGCACTTACATTAGCATGATGGAATACAACAAAAAAGGAGGATGATCAAGCCCCCAAGATGAAGATCCCATGAAAAATTGAACATAAGGACAAAGGAACACACAAAAAAATTGAACATAAGGACAAAGGAACACACAAGTGTTGAGAGGAATTGATTGAAGCTTCAATCATCAATCCAACTAGTTGTGAAAAGAGATCTAGGCTGATTGTTTGAAAAAGAAAGAATGTGTACTCACTCTAGGGCCATGGAACTAGTTGTCCACAGGATGAGAAAGGCCAAATAGGTAAGATACATATGCTAGTTGGTATGCACTCAAAAAAATGCAAAAGTGGCTATGGGGAAAAGTCATGTCACTAGTTGGGCTTCCCGCTCAACCATGCCAAAGCTATACGTGTTCGATAACTTTTAACAAGGAGCCACAAAGCCAAAGAAAATAAAAAATGTTGGTTTAAGTTTTATAAAATAAGCAAAATAGGATGGCACCATAGGCATGCAAGTTGTGTTATGCAAGGCAGCCAAACAAATAAGACAGCTCCACAGGCATGCAAGTTGTGTTATGCAAGGTGACCGAATAAGAATGTTATGTGTAATATGTTCAAAGGATTCTTGTTAAGTTTATGCAAGGTCAGTCACTTAGGGAACATTGTGTCTAATGTCTCCAAAAGAGAACCAATCAAATAATAGTATATTCACAACTTAGGGGATGCAGTGTGTCACATCAAACCACCAAGAGGAATGCAATATGTTGAGAAAGATCACACTTATGAAGGAAATCGCACCCAATGTCATCCAAAAAGTGACAAACGCATCACATAAATAACAAGGCTTTGCTAAGAATGAAAATGAAATAATGGTAATGTATTCCCCCCACTTTAAAGGAATTGCTACACATCGTTCTATGAGAAATTACTTGAAAATAGAGAAGAAAGGAAAATGCAAAAAGAAAACAAGACACGAGAGCCAACCTAGAAAGCTATATGACAAGTCATATGTTTCGAGGGTAGGCTACGTCATGTCAAGGAAAAGCAAAGAAAGGAAGGGAGTTGCCCCCCAGAAGAGAAAGTACACCAAACACATAAAGGATCTATGGATTTTGGGTTAGTATGTTTGTTGTTGCAGTGTTTTGATTTAAAGAGCTCGAAACTGTCATCATTCCCCAAATACACATAGAACTAGAAGAATGACACAAAGAGAGCGAAAGAAAAGGAAAAAGTCCATTTTGAGTCAACATGGAAGAGACATTGTAGTCTCGATGCTTTGCATCATCCCCAAAAGGAAAACACAAGTGAAAAGAAAAGAAAAATGAAAAGACGAAGGAAAATGAAAAAGATTTTGGGTCAACATGAAGGAGACATTTTAGTCTCAATGCCAATGCGTCATCCCCATGAAAAGGAAAACACAAGAAAAGACAAAAGAAAAAGGAAAAAGGGCTGTTTGGGTCAACATGGAAGAGACATAGTGTGTCTCAATGCTTTGTGTCATCCCCAAAAGGAAAACACAAAACAAAAGAGAAAAGTAAAAGACAAAGACCTTGTGGGTCAACATGGAAGAGACATAGGGCATCTCAATGCAATTTGTGTCATCCCTAAAATGAAAACACAAAATAAAAGAGAAAAGTAAAAGGCACAACAAATAGAGGAATAGAGATACACATAGAAGAAGTGTACAAAGAGAAGAGAACATCAAACACATGATATGGGGGAACACTATACACACAAAAAAGAAAAAGAAAAGGTAAAATAAAAGCTAGGAAAAGGAAAATCACTCATCTAACAAATAATCCACCTCCTAATCATTTTTAGTGCAATGCGAAGGTGGTTGACTATCCAAAGGAGGAATTGCAAGTGCCGAACTAGGGGTTGTACCAGGTTCTTCACTTGGTGGAGAGGATTTATCATTTAAGTTCATTGTAGATTAAAATAAAGAGTTTAAATAATTATTTATTTCTTCATCTATTTTAGCAATCATCCCATCATCATTGTCATCATCAAGATTAATAACGACGTGAGGACGAAGGGTGATCTCTAAGGATGGATGTATCAAAAGCTTTGGTTGTTGAATATGCTATGATGGTGGTATAGGACTATTGTGTGGTTGCTCAGGAGAGGGAAGGTGATCATATTTTACCTCTTTCAAGGGTATAGATTGATTTTCTTTATTGTCTATTTGACGAGCAAGGAGACGAAGACGACGCCTTCGTTCCCTAGGACCATAGTTCCATTTAATTTGATTTTGCAATTGTTGATGTGTAAGAGTGGATTGAGTTAGTATAGGTTTGTCTACTTCCGAAGGGGGAAGAATAGAGGAAACTGAAGAAGAGGGATCAACCACTTTCTCTTTTTCTTTATATACTTGTTTGGTTCGAGGAGGCTGAGTAGAATTTGTGTCAGGTTCCCTTTGTTGTTTGAACGATGATAGGGAAGGCTCTAGAGGGATTTTTTATGAAGTTGTGTTGGTTTGTTGAATGTCATGCTTAGTTGTAGTCATGGTTTCATCTAGGACAAGAGGAGTGGAAGTGGATAGAGATGTATTATGAAGAGATAATTCAGTGATCTTTCTAGCATTAAACTTTTGATAAGTGATGTAAAAGAAGTCCTTTCGAGGGGTGACAGGTTCGATGGGTGTAGGACAAAAGGATTCTAATGAAAAGTTACCTTTGGAAGATAAAGGATTAAATCCACTATGGTGTATGGTGACTACCTCATTGCCATGCAGAAACTTTAAGCGGGTATGTGCAAGATCATGATGGGCCAAAAAGTGGCAATATGATGGGTATGTGGCTGACAACTATTTTTTTACCCAAAATTGATGAAACAAAAAGGGTTTTAAAAGGAGATTCTCAACTTTCCACTGATATAAATTATGTTTTACTTTGAATTTAATAAGTAATTATTATTCATTTTCTATTCAAATTATGACTAAAGTCCGATTGATAGTGATTGAAAAACATCTATAGCTTTCAAACGGTATCACATTTTTTGAATAAAATATGTCACATTCTATGCTTCACATACTATAGGATTAAAAATAAAAATTGAATTTCATGAAGTTTTGACCAAGTTAAGGTGGTCAAACATACGAAGTTTTTATATTTTAAAAAAATTAATAAAAATTCATAATTAATTATTTACTCAAAAAATTACAAAAAATATGCATCACATCGCATGATTCCTCTACTTATATCTAAAATTATAAAAAAATATTATCATTTTATTGTGGTTAGGTGGTCGAATTTACCTACTTTTATTTTTCCCTAAAATTTAAGTACATTGAAATTTCAAATTTTCACCAAATAGTTTTTTTTTTTAAAGAAACCTAGTAGTTTAGAAACTACATTCAATTTGCTACAAATTCTATTCTTACATATTTTTGAAATAATATAGATAACTTAAATATTCAAAATTTTTACGTCAAGTTGCCTAACTCTTATTTTTTTGAATTTTTTACCACTTAAGGGTTTGTTTTTCCCATAATGATCCTACACATACCCAAGCACTTGTGAAAGACTGATGGGACCACTTTCATTGAGTGAAGCCAAGGAAGGCCTAGCTACAAACAAAATTGGTCGGATTGTGGAATAATATAAAATGTTACCTCCAAAGTCTTAGGTCCTATGTGTAAAGGTAGTACGATCAATCCAATCGTAGGGAAAGCAAAACCATGATGTGTTCTGATCCATGCAATCAGTGGATTATAGTTATCTTGATATAAATCATGTAATACTAGAAATTCTTCTGTGATCACATTATCACCACAAGCAGGATCTATTAATATCCCATTAGTAGGTTTATCATAGATTCTGCTGGCTATGTAGAGAGGACCATCAGGAAGATTTTGTAGTATGTCTTTAGTAGAAAAAGTGATATCAATAGGTTGAGTGGTTTGGACCTTGCAAGGGATAACGTCTATTGTAGTGACAAGTTTATCCATAGGATGAGCTTGGGAAACAAGAGGAGATATATCAGGTTGTTCGTTGTGTGTATCAACAATCATCATGTTAGGATTGGAAGGTTCACTAGCCTTGATGAACAAGGTAGTATGCTTAGGCATAGGGTTGGTGAAGATTTGGAGATTTTGGTTAGGGGGTGCAACGAACTTATTTCCTTGATCATTAATACCCATAATGGTCAACTCATCTAAATCAATGAGGTCTTGAACTAGATGTTTAAGATGCTTGCAATGTTCAGTGTCGTGGCCATTTTGATGATGAAAATGACAATAAGCATTAGGCTTGAAGGTAGGAGGTAGGGGTTGATTAAGATCAAGTGGTTGAATAGGTGGTAAGGTAAGGATGTATTTTTGGATGAGTTGGTTCATTGTTTGAAGAAGGGTGTTAGGTAAAGGGGTGAAATGTTTGTTTGGATCACCATAATGATAAGGAACGACTGTTTTAGTGGCGGCCATTAATTTTTGAACTTGTGAAGTTGGTTGTAGTTGGAGTGAAGGAGGTGAATTAAACTGTAAGAAACCTCTGTTAGGTTTGCAGAAATTTTGTGTGTTGTTTTGGTGTTGATTGTTATTTTGAGTTTTGTCAATTTGACTAGAAGTGGATTTTGACTCATGACTTGAAACCAAATTTTGATATTCACATAAGGTTGTGCACAAATGCATGAATGAAGGTAATTTCATCATTGTAAACTTATCTTGAAGTTTGGTGTGCAAATTCTCAATAAACATCTTTTGTAGATGTGCATCTGGAATTTGGACATCAACTTGAGCATATAAGGACTGGTAACAAGAGATGAAATTGGTTACTTTTTTGTCAATGTTTTTTCTACATTGCATAAGGTCAGCCATTGTCTTTTTAGGTGTCATGTGCACTTGAAAGTGATTAATGAAAGATTCCACCAATTCATTAAATGAATGGATGGAATGATTAGGTAAGTTGGAAAACCATTCTATGGAAATATCTTTCAAGGTCCTTGGAAATAGTTTTGCTAAAAGTTTATCGTCAAGGAAAAAATCACAACACAAGGCAATAAAAGCAATGACATGGTTGATAGGATCTCCTTTTCCTCCATATTTATCAAACCTCAACATTTCTATTCCTTGTGGCATCAGGGGTATGTAAAATTTCTAATGATAAGGGGCTGATATGAACAAGATATGTGGTTAGAGTAGTTTAAGCTTGACTAATGGTGGAAAGTTGGTGTTGCATGGATGAAACAGTGTTAAGGAGTTGTGTCAAAAAAGGATCAGGATAATGGGGTTGAGATGGAAGGGAAAATGGTGATGGAGTGTATGTGATATTAGGGGAAGTGGAAGGAATAGTAAGGGGTGGGAAAGTGGTGGAAGGAGGTTGTGATGCCACTAAGGAAGTAGGAATGCTAGTGGAAATTGGGAAAGATGTAGCAACATAATTGGATTGATGTAGAGTTGTATGGACTTGTAGATTGGTATAAGTTGGTATGGAGGCTCTGGTTGAAGGAGGAGGAACTTGAGATGCTCCTTGGGTGACAAGAGTGTTTGTTGATGGAGTATTGGAAGAGGCATGTTTATTATAAACGTTGGCTATTTGTTTTAGCACTTTTAAGCCATCATCACTTTCAATTAAGCGATGAAGGTTCCCAATAGTAGGTATAGCAGTGGTGGAAATGTTTACAAGGGACAAGTCTTGTTGTAAATGTGCAAAGTCCTCATGAATGTTAATAACCTTTTCTTGCGGGAGAGACTTGTTTTGATTGTCAACATGCATAGGATGGAAATGATAAGGCATGGAAGTGGTATTTTCAGGGCCTACTGCACCATTTTCCATACCAAGAGTAGGAGCTCGTGAGATCCCAAGGTCCACAACGAAAGTGCTATCGCAAGATGCCATGAGTCTAGAACTTCTTCTCACTAAAGTATTATCAACAAGGAACCAAAAAATCATGCAAGTACCACAAAGGAAGGGTGAATGGGAATGCAAGCTAATCTAAGAATGTAAAATTCCAATAACAAAAAACATAAATATAGAAAACAAAAATATAGGAAAATGCCAGAAACAATGCATAATTAATGTCTAAAATATGCAGAGGGACTGATTTGCCCTAAGTGGTGAATGCATCCCAGGATGCAATTTTTTTTGTATTTTTCAAAATTTTAAGAATGATTTAAATGCCTTTTAGAATGTAAATTTAGACACAGAATGCAAAGTTTTAATTATTTCAATAAAATTGAATGCAAGAATGAAAACTAAATGAGTTTTTCACTAATGCAAAATGAAAGATCCTAGAATGCAAAAACCAATCAATGTTCTAATTGAATGTCAATGCAAATGAAACTAGGATGAAAGATATGAAGGCAATCAGAAGTTTAAAAATGTTCAAGAGTCAGGTTCACCAAAATGTGACATAGATTTTAGGAACCTAAAATGCTCGACTCTCTTCCTAGGGTTTTTCACCTAGAAAGAGAGAGATTATGGGTTCCAAAATGCTTATGCACATTCAAATTAGGATGTACGCAATGTGATATGATGTAAATGAACTAATATAAATGCAATTTACTGATTAAAATGATCTAAAACGAATGCAAAAGTGCAATTTAAGCTACGTTTGAAAACACATTGTGATATGCAAAAAACTATGAAAGATGAAGAAATTGAAAGAAATATGTAGAACAGAAGGTACAGGGTCAAATCTGAGTGCACCTAGATGTTGTATGACCTTTCTGGAGTGTCTGGAATGCTGATGAATTTTTTTGATTTTTCACAGTGGGACTCATTTTCCAAGGGTGGTGAATTAGTCCTGTTGAGAAAATGTCAAGAACTAATTTTTGACAGTCGGGAGTTGATTTCTGACAAAATTCATATTTTTAGATTTCAAGTGGGACTCATTTTCCAAGGGTGATGAATCAGTTCTCCCCAATATTTCTAGAAAATCAAGAGACAACACTGCTACTCCAGATCTGGCAATGTTTGAATATTAGGTTATCAGGGTTAATTCTACAGAAAACATATAGAAAACACTCAAAATGCTTGAAAAGATGATTCAAGTTGACTTGAAGAGCCTAGTTGACTTGAATTCCACTTTTCAACACCTTTAAACCTATTAAATCTACAAAAAATGCTGCAAATACACATGGACAAAGGGGAAAAATGTTGGAGGGTTAGTGAATAGGGGTTTGCCTTGGTCAAACCCCACTTTGGTAATCAAACCCAATAAAAATGCATGAAATGTAAAGGAAATGATAAATGAATAACATGCAAGTATTACAAACTTACCAAATCCTTGAATATGCAAAGCTGAAGTGATGTCAATGGCTGCGCCAAAGTGCTTGAATTGATGATGCAAAATGCTTGAGTGCTTGAAGATTTCTTAAATATGTTAGGATATTGAAAATTTGAATGAGGATATGTAAAATGAGGTTATAATCACATATTTATACAAATCTTGTGCCTTACTATCTGTTCATACCTCATCATAGGCCGAAACAAAGTGAATTTGATTAAAATACCAAAAGAAATTTTGAAATATTTTGAATTTAGGGTTAAGGGGGACTCATTTGCCACCCTTGGTGAATGAGTCCCACCTAGGACCCAAAATCAATTGTTAGGAAACATGTTATGTTTAATGTTGTTTGTCAAGATAGGACCCAAAAATACACTTAATATAAG
Organism: Sequoia sempervirens; assembly: GCA_007258455.2. Taxonomy (NCBI): domain Eukaryota; kingdom Viridiplantae; phylum Streptophyta; class Pinopsida; order Cupressales; family Cupressaceae; genus Sequoia; species Sequoia sempervirens. The sequence goes on along the minus strand of VDFB02281492.1, from coordinate 863,747,150 downwards.
CATATGAGGGCATGAAGAGACAAAATAAAGCATGAGAAAGGGTGTAAATAGTGAAGATATGCCTAGAAAAGTGTGAAATCTTGTTACAAGACTTTACAACACTTCAAAATAGGACTTGTTAATGAATGAAAAGGTGTTTTTTAGGTGAATTACTTTAAATAGAGTCTATACGAATGTAGAAATGCCTTACAACACCTTCACAAGATGTCGTTCTTTGAATTTTAGCTCCAAAATAAGCATGTTCAAGCCAAGATACATCATAAAATTAAAGCAAAATAGTTCCAACACTAAGAAACAAGACCTAAAAGACCATGAAAATGACAAGGGTCCATTTTTCGATGACACAAAACTTCACAAATCTTGGTTTTCCATAGGCTTTTGATACAAATTAGCAATTCATTAAAGAAAGGATGATTTCACAAAGAAGATGGAGGGTGCAAGGAAGATTGATTTGGATCAATTTCCTTAGAACTCAAATGTGGAAAACTATTTGGATTCCATCAAACCACTGATAACCTTGAATGTAATTTTTACTAAGGAAATCAAGACAGGTTCCAATTTCAATCATGAATTGTTAACAAATCTTCAAGTCAAACAACATCAGTTAGAACAAATGAAAATTCCTCCACACAATGATTTGATATTTGATAATATGAGTTTCCAAGTTCCAAATTAGCTCTGTTCAGAGTGTTTTTTAGCAAGATTTTGCATTGCCAATGCATCTATGTATTCCTTCATGTGAAAATCAATAAAAAAAACTCAAATTCAGTAATGTGTTGATGTTCAATTATCTATATTATTTATTTTATAATTTGAAGAAAAAGTCTAGTTTCAACTACTAGATACACATTAAAAAATTGTTTATGTTCATTTTTGTATATGCTACTATTGTTAATATGTTATTAAGCATTAAGTTGAGTGATGAATCACTAAGTACATGTTTAACCCAATTAAAATATGAAATTATTAAATCCTTCTACCTGGTCACATGAATCTATGATTTCATCAAAGCAATTTAATTAATTCTTTGAATTAAAGAAGAAACAAAATCATACATTCAACCAAAATGATTGAAGACTAATCAAAGGATCCTTGATCATTTTATTAATAATTCTTATGGAAAGATACAAAAGGAGAGAATTTTCTTTAGAATTTTCCCTTCTCATTCAAATGCCATTACTGTTGCAAGACTATTATGTTTATTACAGACTCAAATCCAACCTAAGACTCAACAATAATCCTATTCCTTTGTGCTTGTATTTCAAAATACATTACATGAGTGCAAAATCTCTCTCAACCAAAGACCCATGCAATTGGCCTTGAATTCCCTTTTATAATAACAAGGGAGAACCAAGCTTCAAGCCAAATTACATATTTAGGCACATTTAAATTTAACTTACATTTCAATTTTAATTTCAAAACAATCCCGAGTAGTTATATTTGCATTTCCAAGAGGGGGAATACATATAAGAAAAAATTGCTTTCCATTTGCTGATGAAGATTTCTCCACCTTCTAGAAGGCTCCTTTAGTTAGTACAAAATAATATTTTCCATGAGAAAAAATTGTAGTCCATGTGATTTAAAAACTTGCAAAAGAAAAGAATAAAATGAAAGAGAGAACACACCAAAGTAATTCCACATCTATAGTCCTTGTCACCATATTTAAAACTAAAAAAGTACAACATATGAATGTTGATATTTCTAAGGCCTGATCTGTACTATTTCAAGGCTATGTATTGTAGTATTCTTGTTGAACTTCATTTTTGTAGACCACCAACCAAAATTGTTGTCATTCACTCCAACTTGCAGCAATTTATATGTCCAATATGTCAACATAATTGGACTTGCACAATGCAAACTCATCCTTTGTTGGCTATTCAAACCCCATAATATCATCTCCCTTTGTTTTGTATGGGTTATACCTAACTACCATCTAATTTTCCTCCTTATCAAAATCTTCAAGGAAAGCCCCTATATGCATGAGCCTGTCCATACTGTTCCTCAACATATCTAAATCCATTTCATCACAAATTTTTTTAGCCCGGGAAGTTATCACTTGAACCACCTTGTCTTTCCACTCCTACAAGGAATTAACTTCACCCTTCTCATTTAGAATGTCTCGAAGAAGACCAAAATTCCAATCATCAAACTTCTTAGTCAATTCCTTAATCTTCACCTCCAAGGGTTCAATCAACCCTTGATAACTAGTTATGTCTGTTACAAATCTTAGAGTTGGAAGTATCTTTAGAGGCTTATCTACATCACGAGAGGATGAAACAACCATATCCCTCAGCATTTGATCCCTTGGAATCCACTTATCCATTAAAGGAATAGAAATCTCTTTATCTCTATCAAATTTTTAAATGACATCAAACATTGAATAATAATTGGCATGAATACTAATTAACCTTTTCTCTACCCCCTTATTCAAGTGCTCAAGCACTGTTGTGACACTCTTCATATTATTCAAATGAATAAGATCATCTATCCTATCTTCACAAGTCTTGAGCTTTTCCATCAGCTCCTCCTTAGTAACTTCCTCAAATTGAGGGGCATCTTATGTTTCAAGAGTTGATTGTTTCATTTCTACATATTTAGATTCAATGGGGGTAGCATCCTCTTGAGTTTGTGGAGGTGAAAGAATTGGGGAAGGAGGAAAAATTTCAGCATGTGAGGTACTAGGCTATAATTCTTGGAATTACTGTTTCCATAGAGCCATTTGAGTTTGCATTTGAGCCATCTTTTGTTGGCTCGAGTTATACTCAGTAAGCATCTCACTATATTTGGTTCTAAAATTATCCCTTTCCACTATTAGTGACTCAACTGTGGCCTTGGTGAATTATGCCACATTAACACTCATGGTTACTACCTCCAAGGCAGATGTATCTAAAACTCTTTTTATAATTAAGCCTCCCCTTACACCCGAGATAGGTTCTGCAACCTTAGGCTTTTTGGTGGTTGGGACTAGAGCCCAAATAGAAAGAGTATCCCACTACTAACTAAAAAATGACCCTTGCAAAGCCAATGTAACTTCTTCTTCACTATTAAAAATGGGGGCATCCTCTCTTCTCATAGTGTAAAAAAAATTTGCTAATGCCAGGTCCCATTCTAGGAGTAATAACACACCATTCTTCCTCACCAATTCCCTACCCTCATTTGTAGAAATATTCAAATATTTTACCCTCATTTCATCTCGAACCTTAGCTTCAATAACCTCTTGGGGCTTCTCGGGGCTTTCACTTCTACTTGTTTGCACCAATGTGGCATAGTCATCCTTCATTTCTCTCCATACATACTCTTGCAAAGCTTATGTCTTGAAAAAATGGTCATCTTCTATAAAGCTTTCATAGGCTTGGAATTTTGACATCATTAGAGTTATTTATTCCACTTAGGTCAAGTTTTCTCAACCTAAGGCCCAAAGTTTGTGGTATTATTTCCCCTTGAGGGGATGACATCCCTTGCATTATTTCCTCATCAGTTATAGCAATTTCATCATCTGCCTCTTCTGTAGGATAGTCAACCAGACCAGAAGCTTTAACCTTTTCTTCTTTATTGATGGATCCCTTGGAGAATATGATTCTCTAATTAGAGAATACAATTCAATTATTTCAGGGGTAGAAGAATGTTGTGGTGACAATGGAGGTAACTGCTAGTGTGGTGAATGCACTTTTAACTCCTCAAATTGTGCAGGAGTTGCAACTGTCTACTTCCTTTTTATTGTGCTCTTTCTCCTTGAATAAATATGCATCTTATTGGAACTCCACACAACATTCTCTCCTTTGGGCATAGGGGCCTTTCCCTTAGCTTGCACTATCTTCACCTCTACTGATCTTGCCACAACTTTATCAAAATTTTGAATCACAGTTTTAATTTTTAAAATTGGGTCAATAATATCAGACAAAGCTTTAAAATTAATCTCTTTAGCCTTAATTTATCTCTCCAACTTTACAAATACACCCCATTTCCTCATCCTATCAACTTGGAAATCAAGGTAAAAAATATTTCTAATGAGGTCTTCAAGCATAGTGTGGGTGTGCACATATCGACCTCCCCTATTTCTCCTCATCAACCAAGCTATAAACCCCTTAGGATCATATGCCGTGTATGCCTGAATCTTCATATTATAGTGCCTGAGATAGTGGTCCACAATTTTCCTCCATCCATGCGTTATCATTACAAAATATGTAAACATAGTTAATGTAGGGAAGAAATTTCTCTTTCACTACTTATCTAGGAAGAAATCATCTACATTCCCTAGCTGTCACATGACCTCCAAAAACCAAATCCTCATAGGAACTTCCCTAGGGAGTATGTGTGGTGTCAACTATGTTCCAAATACCCTTATAAATGTACAATCCTTATAGGGAATTATATCCCCTTAGTTGTGTGCAATGTTCAAGTCAGGCCTTCTTTCAACAAACCTAAGAAAATCATGTATCTCCTTGGGCATCCTAGGTACATCCACCATTAAATCCTTTCTTAACTTGGTGGAAAAAAGGTTTGTAGTAGTCATATATTTGGTCTTTTGTTCATTCCTATCAAATATAGGAGTCCATGATTGCACTGACATTTCAATACTATCCACAACTCTTTTAAGCTCCATCTCTTGACCAAAGTAATCTACACCTTTGAAAAGAAACATATGCATGAAGATTGAAAACCACCAAAACCTAACACTAGATTCCCCATTCTTCAAGGCCACCAATCCTTTGTGAATTTACTTTTCTATATGGGTGGAAAAATCATATAAGGGATTAATGTTGAAGTGTTGCATACTTGTAGCCATGTACATAGGGGCCATTGACATCAATCCCTAGAATTTAGTAGATGGAATAAAAGGTCTTCTAAAAATGTGATTGGAAATACTTAATAGGGAGGGGCTCAAAATAAGAGGGTCCCAAAGTAATCTTTCTTTTGTTTTTTCCCTTCCCTACTGACATCAAAAAAATTGTCAACACTGATACCCTTAAATTGTGTTTTACTTTCAAATATTCCTTCCTTAGTTTTTGCTCATCAATCTTAACCATGTCACTAGTCCAAGTGTTCAACTTGAACACATATGCAACTTCCTCTTTATTAACCCATACTAAATTCTATCCATCATGAGCTCTAACAACCTTAACTAGAGGGTCATAGTTTGCAACAATTTCTTTGAGGAGATAAACATCTATGAACATGTTAGGCACAACCAATTTACCCATCTCTAACCTCCATGGGTTGCACAAAGGGATACTGACATTCCTATCTCCAAACCATCCCTAGAAAAAACTCAATCCGGAGTATGGTAGGGCAACATATTTAATTGTAAAATATCTATTGATGATACCAAATTTAGTTATAGGGCCATGATACATAAGTTGTACTTTGGTTTCTTAGAGGTTGAGGGTACCAATTGTTCACTTAAGTCCTATACCAGGGGTCTCACTGTAGGCTTTGACTTAGAAGATTGGACTTTTGATGCAGATGCTTTTACTTTGGGTGCCATAGTGATAGAGTTTGTGTAAACTAGGGTATGGGTTTGATGCAAGGCAATAATAGGACTAAATAGGCTAATCGTTCAAATTATATGTCAAACCTTAAAAGAAATGCAAAAAACTAGAAAACTCTAATAAGAGAAAGATAAATCAATAACTTTCAACAATTTTTCAAATAATTGAGAAGCAGGATAGTGATTTTACTTACTAGTTTACAGTTGCTTTGAAAACCCTAATTCTAGTCATCATATGTAAGCTTGAAATTTATAGCGAGAACTCTTAGATGTACAAAATGCTTTAATGGTTTGCAATTGTGATTTAAAGCAAGTTTTTACGGCTTTAAAATAGATAAGTTCAATAGTTGGGTGTTGTATCTACCATTAATGTTTGCTCGCACGAATAGAGTGGCTCATTTTCCCTTAATCTCAATTTTGAATCTTAGCCATTGATCTTGCAATGAGATGGCTTGATGAATGGACTAGATTCAGTCAAATAAGTTTGAAAATTAGAGTATAAATGGTTGTTTCCATTGACCAACTAAAAAATTGCATGTGGATTCATCTCCAAGTCATTATGTGGGCTCCACCATCTCCACAAGCACTGAAACTATCTACGTGTCAACCTCCCTATTTCCCCTTTGGATTTAAAGTGTGTGCATCTTATAGTAGTGGGGAGGTGAGGAACAACCCAGATTAAATATGGCACCTTCAATTTGTAAGCCTCTTACCTTTTACATTGTCTGCCTGAGTAAATAACCTTTGGACTTAATGGATGGTCACAATCATGACATCTTGGAAAGCAATTTTGTACGTGCCTACAAACCCCTCTAGTAGCACGCTATTTAACTCTTCAATACTTGTTGAGAAATATTTCACCAAATATTTCTATGTCTTTAATAGTCCAGTGGATAGTGGTGATAGTGCCACATGGTGCCTCCCCGCTTCCCCTTTGAGATAAATGAGCTGAAGGTGGGTCCTTTGTAGGCTAGTGGGGAATGGCTGAGATTTTTTTGTCAGAAACCATAGTAACAATTGATTAGATCACTTTTAGCCATCAATACCTTCGAGCAGTGGCAAGACCTACCAAAAGGGTGGCCAGGTGTCACCTAGTTGCTATCCCATCGACTCCTTAATTCAATTATTTTAATCATGTGGGATGGAGGGCCAATAGAAAGTAGTCAATGGGACTCTCCAAGCATAACAAAGGATTAAAAATAAGCATTGCACTTATTACATGACTTAAAGGGGTTTCCTGCCTAGGTTTATAGCATAAAAGACATTGAGTGAATATTAAAACCAAGACTTAGGGAAAGAACAAGAATTAAGAGAATTTTATGAACTGCATAAGATAAGGAAAAAATTATAAGGATTCTATGGGTAGTTGTATTTGCTGAAAACTAAAAAAGCTGATTTAAAACTATAAATCCAAAATCAAGATTTCCAACATAACATCAATGAAGCCTTTCTTAAAAGAAAGCACATGCAAAAAACATAAAACTGAACTATGTGAAACCAAACATATACATTCAAAAGAAAACCAACTCCATTGTTCTCCTATTCACCATGATCTTTATTTATGAATTTGATGCTCTTAGATTTTCACAAGCACAAATTGAACAAGAAGCTCTGATGAATGGAAGAGAGGATTGCAGGATCAAAATTCAATGTATATTTTTTTGGTGAGAAGAGAAGGATTTTTATAGATGTCCTCATGGGGTAGATTCGAGATATGGGAGAAATGTGGGATAAAAGAGTGAAGTGGAGGAATGAATTATTATCCCATATTCTTTAATCAAATGCAATTGATTGAAATGGGAGAGATAAATGGGTGGATTATGATATAATATAGCTTTAGGCATTTAGAATAAAGTGCATTTGTGAATTTAGATGAATGATATAAATAAATGGATTTATATATGCAAATGATTTAATGAAATATGTAAATGGATGTAGATTAAATGATTTAATGGTTCAAGTGAATTTAGATGAATGATTTAATGGATTGAGTGCATGGATAATTTAATGATTGTGTAAATGGTGTAATATGAAATGGATAATGATTGATTATGTAGATGGATAAATGCTTATAATACTTTAATGATTTAAGTGATTTAATGAATGAATAAAAGTAAGTATTACATGAATTAATTAAACAGATAGTATCCATTTAATTAATAGACAAAAAATAGGATGATTGTGAGGACAAATTTTGAGTGTCTACATTTTTTCCCTCTTTGAGACAATGTAGTATGTCACGTTGTTTCAAAGAAAAAAGATTGATTAACTGATACATGCCCCAGGGATATCCTGGTAAGGTTGATGATAAATATGATATGCCCCCTTGAGAGATTAATCGAACTAGCTATGATAAGATTAATCTCTGGATAGATCACGAGGAGAAATTTTGATAATTGACATTGCAAAGTGATTAAGTAGTGATGTACATTTGATAGGCGTAATTGAACAATTGATGGAAATGATTAGTATAGCTGGTTCTATAAGCTAATTAAGCTAATTGAGATTGATGCTAGCACAAAAAAATGATTGATTAATAATTTGAGTGATTAGGGAGCATTATAGTCCCATGCTAAAAATAAAGTTGATTGATTTGATATTTGGATTAAAAGATAAGTATTAGTCAGATAAAGCGATTAATTATGCTTTGAGATAAGGAGCATGAAGAAAATGAAATGATGATGAAAATGGATGATGGAAGAAATGATAGATGAAAAAGAAATATGAAGGAAATCAAGGTGATGAAGCTTTTTGTGCTTTACATAGTGCTTTATCATCATAAAGCTTGTTATGTCACAAATTAGTATAAGCATCTTGATAACATGAATGTCTAGATGACTTGAATATTGTTTCCATTTTTATTTAGAAATGAAGTATAAGCATCTAGGTATAAGGACCCTAGATGACTTGGATACTTATTTCATGGAAGACACTATAAGACAAGGAATGCTCTCATCCACACTAGACTTATGGGTCCTCGATGATTTTAGACAACCATGTCTTAAGATGAGTTATCCTATAAATAAGAAATAGTCCACAGACATCAAACAAGTGAACATGCCCCATCCTTGCCTCTCTAGTCCAAGACATCCTCAAGTAGCTAAAAGACACGCCACCAAAGATAAAATCATAAAATAATTAAAGATTAACAAACAAACATGCATCATGCTTCCACATAAATCTAATTCTTGTCACAGTTTATATGTTTGGTTGGATCTAAAAGATTGATTGATAGGTATGTTGCAATGACTGCTTGATTGTCAATCATGGCACATTTTGATTTTGTTGAAGTTCAAAGCTGTGTGGTGATCTGAAAGTGTCACTATTTTTTGGAAATTTTGATGTTATTCGATTGTTTTGGATTTTTGAAATATTTGATTTTTTTGGATCTTAGGAATATTTGATTTTTTGGATTTTTGGAATTTTTTTTTTGGATTTTGGAATATTTGATTTTTTGGATTTTGGATTTTTTTTGGATTTTCATAATAATCTAACTTTTTGGATTTTTGGAGTATTTGATTTTTGGATTTTCAATTTTATTTTTTGGATTTTTGGAATATTTGATTTTTTTTGAATTTTTTAGAGTATTTGATTTTTTTGGATTTTTTAGAGTTTTATGATGGAATGAGACAAATTGCATGCAGCAGACAAACAAAGAGGATAGTTTCTTTGATCGTGAGATGTTGAAAATCCCAACCCATAGCCAAGGTCAAGGAAATGATCTAGTGAGGGATATGACCAACCTAGCACACATGAGAAAGTGAGCAAGCGAGGGGAATGTCAAACAATTCACAAGCTATGGTGAGTGTGAAAAGGCTATTATGAAGTGGAGGGTGAATGTCAATGGGATGGAAAGATCAAGTAGAGCTCTGAAGGAAAGAGGAGCAAAGCCTCTACACATGGCGCTAATTTCTTGGTTTTCACCATGGTACTTGCTCAAGATGCCACCGAAGTGATTTTCACTATTGAATGAATTGGTTTCTCTTTACTTTTTTCTTTTTTTTTTGCATATTTTTGGACTCTTTTTCAAATTTTTGTATTTTTTCAAGATATATATATTTTTCTTTTTTATTTTTTTAGGAATTTTTCCCTTTTTTTTGTATTCTTTTAGGACTTTAAAAGAGCATACTATCTAAAGTACTCAGATATAATACCTACAGATATGCATACTATTGATGGGATCATTGAGCAATTCACCTTCTAGAGTAGATAACTGGTATGCCCTAGATCCATACACAACAGTGATAATGTATGGACCCAACTAGTTAGGCTCAAATTTACCCTTCTTTTCTCTATCTTATTGATTGTGAGGGTTTTCATGAAGGACAAGATCCCCAATCTCGAATATACATGGTTTCACTTTATGGTTATAACTTCGACACATCCATTGCTGATATGCTCTGAGATGATTGAAAACAATTTTTCTTTGTTCATCCAATAGTTCTAATTCTTGGAAATGGGAAACTTGGTAGTCTTCATCACTTATTTGATTGTGCAAGGAGACCTGCAAAGAAGGTAACTCAACTTCAATGGGAAAGATTGATCCGGGGGACAATTTTTTAGTGAAAATTGAAGTGTCTCCAATACTCCATAATTCAGTACCATTAGAAAGAGAATGACGTCCTGATTCCAACGCGACTTGAACGGGGCAAAAAGGACTCCGTTTGTGTAAGTTACGGCCAGTCAAACTAGCTTCAGGGGTGTCCAGAAGGTGAAAACATGATCATCTCAAAAATCAATGGAACCGGTGTCATCGCGAAGAGCTCATCGAGACGATTCTGATGGCGTTCATTTTGTTGAAATCTGACGTCGCATGCTCAAGATATAGGTGGTCAAAGTTTTGAGTTGACTTTTGAGCTGACTATACGGATGATGACGTCATCAAATCGTCTGTACCATATGGACTCTACATGGATGAATTTTGGTGTGACATGTGGCAGGTGACTCAGATCGTATGACCCAATCAGCGGGTGACACGTGTCCAACCGTACAGTACGACATCACAGTCAGCATATGTGTCAGCAGTCCAGTCAGCTTCCTCGTCAGCGTCGTCAACGAATAGGAACCTGACACGTGTCATCCAGTCAGTGTACGTATTTGCATAGTCAGCACTCAAGTCGGCATACACGTCGGATTGGCCTGCGAGTAAGAGTTGGACATGTGTCATTGATTGGTCTTCGACAGTCGGGTTTGTTAAACGGAATGCCAAAAGTAGTGGAGCGGGCTCGACCTCGCGATCTCCGCCCTAATGGCTGGGCCATTGGCCGTTGCACCACACGTAATGGTCAGTAATTTAAATAGCATTGCTTTGTTTTGTTGTTTTAGAACTTGTGTTGTCGGGTTTAAGGCGTGGTCGGAGGGGTTGGAACCGCCGACCACCCCTTTGCCAAAAATAATGCTGACCGGTGGACCACGCGACTTTGTCTAAACATATATGGCCATAGTTTGATTTTGTTAAGGTTTTGTCAACCGAGCCATAACCAAATGGCTTAATAAAGCCATAAACAAGTAACACCAACTCTAACAATCTAAACCAAAAGCCAAATGGAGATATCAGAGATGTACGAGATCATAAGGGAGTTAAGCATTTATTTTGGTGGTTAAGCCTAATAAGGCAAATTATATGTATAAAAAGAGGGGTGTAGGCCTTATTTTCCAAGTCCAGGTGGTGAGAATGAGAGAATGCTCAGGAGATTTTGCAGACATTTCCACACATCAGAGGAACGTTATGCTGCTGTGCTTGAAGGAGATTGTCATTCAAGCAATTGTAACTATTTTTGGAGTATAATTGGATTGGTCACTCCGTTGGAGAGGGGCCCGGAGACGTAGTCCTTAGGGACAAACTCCGTTATCAATTGTGTTTGTCTCCTCTTTATCTTCTCTCTTTCTTTTTAGTTCATTATCTTGGCAATTACATTATGTTCATTTATTCATTTGAGCATTTTATTATGTAATCATTTACGTTAAGCATTCATAAAGCAATTGTCCTAGATCCTAAATAGATCAAAGATGGCCTTAGATCCATAGAAAAAGGGTATATGGGGTAGCACCCATGGGAGTGTAGACACTGGTGTGGTAAGCCCACAAGGAAGGATTTAGTTGAAAATGCCAATCTCAAATAGCTTCATTGACCATCTTTTTAAGAATTTTGAGAATGGTCTTGTTAGAGGCCTCAACTTGGCCATTACCTTGAGGATAGTAAGGCACATAAAAATGATGTTGTATAAGGAATTACTCACAGAGTTAATGGGCATCCTAATTTTGAACGGACGAGCATTATCTATGATAATGGATAAAGGAAGACCATAGCAATAGATGATACACTTTACTATGAAAGTAACTATTTGTTTTCCAGTGATATGAGTTAGGGGAACAACTTCAATCCATTTCGTGAAATAGTTTGTGGCAATGAGAATGAACTCATGACCATTGGATGAAGGTGGATGTATCTTGCTCATGAGATCGAGTCCCCACTGATAAAAGGGCCATGGTGTACCAAGAGATTGCAATTCTTGTGCAGGAGCATGTATCAAGTTTGCATGCTTTTTACACTGCTTGCATTTTTTAACAAACTAATAAGCATCCTTTTTCATTGTAGGCCAATAATAACCCATACGCAAGAGTTTCTTGGCTAAGGTAGGACTGCTAGAATGTACCCCACATATACCTTCATGTATTTCTCATAACAAAGTTTTACCCTCTTCATGCTGAAGGCATCTGAGTAAAGTACCATTGAGACCTCAGTGGTAAAGAGTATCAATTAGGATTATGTAATGAGAGGCTTGACAGATAAAGGTTTTGTGGGATTTATTGGATAGGTCTAATGGCAAGGTGTTATCCTAAAGATAGGTATAAATATCCCCATACCATTGAGAATTAGGACCAACAATAAGGAAAATCATTTTAGATTGTGGTACATTGTAAGAAGGTTCCAAAAGAGGTTCTACTAAGAACTCGTAGTAGGCGACATTGCTTGGTATTTCCACAAGTGAACCAATTTTTTCCATTGCATCTACAACTCTATTATTATCTCAAGGGATCTGCTTAAAAGAAATTGATGTGAAATAGGATTTGAAATCATCCACCATTCTTTTGTAAGCCATCAATTTTTCATCTTTTATTTTATAGTTATCATTAACTTGTCTGATCACTAGCTAAGAGTCACCAAGGACAGGCAACTCTAGGATTTTCCATTTAACAACCATACAAAGCCCAAAAAGTAATGCCTCATATTTTGCAATATTTTCGGTACATGGAAACTATATCTTATAAGCTTTAGGTATATAATCCCCTTGCAGTGTGACAAAGAGAATCCCAGCACCAGAACTATCTTGTGTGAAGGACCCATCAAAATATAAATTCTGAAGATGTTTAGATTCCATGTTGAAGATTGATTTATCAAGGAACTCTATAATAAGAGGATGATTATCTATCATAGGAGCATCAATGAGTTGATCTGCTATAGCTTGTCCTTTGATTGCTTTTCTTTCTATGTACTCAATATCAAACTCACTAAGAATCATCACCCATTTAGCCAATCATCCTAAGAGTGCTACTTTGTTTAGGAGGTACTTAAGAGGATCACTTTTTGCCATGAGCTTTGTAAGGTGTATAAGCATGTAATGTCACAAATTTTGTGAGGAAAAAAACTACAACAAGGTGCTGGATCTCAGTTGTGTTTATGGTTTTTCCTTGATGAAAAAATCACTTTTAGGGTCTCATGGTCCAACAGTGTCTAATTTGGTCTCTCAGAATCTTTATGCTCTCTATATTCATGTTACATGTTGATATTATTCATGTGGTTTCTAGTTCAGATTTATAAATGCAATTATCTTCAGATGGTTATGGTTACTGACAGTGTTGATAAGGCTTGATACAGGTTATTCAGATGATGTTCATTGTGACAGGGCATGCATTAGCTTATGTGATAAATGATATTGCTATCTTGACAGGTCATTCAGATTGATCATGGTTCAGATTATTCAGGTATATCATTTTTAGTATGATCTTGGCTTCATTGTTATTTATCAGGTTAATCTTGGCATATGATATTCAATTATCATTGAGATTTTTCATGACACTCTATTGGAGGTAAAACCACACATGGCTTTGACTTGGCTTTGTTAGTAATTGGGTTCTTCACATTTCAAATCATATATGGTTTACATTGCATATTACACCTAGTGTATTTTTACCTTTGTCTCAGGTAGTTTGGTTATTGTTTCAATTGCTCCATGAAACTTGGTATAGTAACATCATTACTCTCATGTCTGTAAAGCCATCTTGAACTCACATTTTATATGGTGGCATAGTATACACTTCAGTTCCAGTATCTCACTTGTTTGATGGTTTTTATTGGCTCACATGGCATATTATTTTTACTTTTTATTTGGAGCCTCTTATGCTCAAGCCTTGACTTTGTAGTCGGCATCCAAAGGAAAATACTCATATTGACTATTCAAAGCCTTTTACATATGATATTAATTTATCATTGGTATGTTAATGATTTGTGGGGTTGACATTTACATAGAATAAACCCTATTGGGTTTCCTAAAGCATTTTTCAATGGTGATATTGTGTTCGAAGGTTACTTGGTTATATCACTTGGTAGCCATCATTTTTCATATGTTTAAGTTGACATTATGACAATCTTTGACTCATAATATCGTTTATTATGTGTCGAAAATTTGCAAGAAAAATTTGGAGGTGATCATGTGGTCGGGTCCTTGGTAAATGATTAGTCAAGCATACTCAATCATTTTTACTCAGTTGATTATTATTGTGTCTTTTTGACTTTAGACTCCAAATATTTATTAAATGTGGAAAATTCATCAACTGACTTGAGAGAAGAATTGTTTAGGGAAAAATGATATTGCATTTTCATTGAATGGTATGGAACCCTAGCGCCGCCTTGTTGGAACTTTAGTTGCATAGTGTGCAAGGTTGTTGTGGTATTTTGGTTTGGTTTTCAGTTATGTTGATCTTTGGTGGTTGGAAAGAATGTTGGTGGTTTTTGTTTGAGCTGGAAGCGGTAGTTTGGGAAGTTTTCATGAAGAACTTCAGGGATTTTAATTGTAGGTTAATTCCACTGTAACAGAGGTAATATCTATGCATTATTTTTGATATTTCAATGGTAAATCTGGTAAATGAAGAGGAAAAGAAAATTTTGTTTTTTAGTTTCAAATAGTTTTCTTAACTAAACTGAAACTACCTTGAACCTAAGTGTAAACTAAAAGGTTTCATCTCTCAGTGGAATTTTATCTTCATATCATTGATTTTTGATTGGCTTCAGATTATACATTATGTTCATAAACTCTGGTTATTGAAATCAAGGTTTTCTTGACAAAGTTGTATAACCATTTCACAAACATTGTATATATATATATATGTATCTCTACAAAAAAAAAGAGAGAAAAAAAAGAGAGAAAATAAGAAGAGGGCTTTATTGTAACACATCTATGGTTTTATTACAGAGATTGCATTCAGAAATGGAATGTGGTTTTTGTTTGAGTTATTTTGATCAAATTTGTGAAAAGAAGAAAAGAGGATTTCTTCTGTAATCTCTGGTTTTCACAACAGAGAGATTTGTGTTCAATGTGGGAGAATTTTCATAGTGCTGTTATGAACAGTACATATTGTAGTGGGTATCATTGAAGATCATTTTTGTATTTTTTATTCAGTTGTGATTTTAGGATTGCAAATGTAAATGCAATTGTCAGGTCATTTCTGTATACATAATTTAGGCAGTGACTTTGTAAAGGAGTTGGTGCTCCTACTGAAGTTGATGCTTCAGAATTTAGGTAGAGTTGGTGCTCTATGAAGTTGGTGCTTCAGAAACTTGTTACAAAGTTGGTCCTCTTTGATTAATGAAAATAAATTTTTAGCCAGTGGTTTTTTATACCCCATGAGGGTTTTTCCACTCAGGAAATTTTTGTTTTAGGTGTTATCATGTGTCTCTCTCATTCTATTTCATATTGATGTTAGTCAATGCTTTGATACTTTAAAATGTTCAATTTGGTCATGCAAAATTAACATGTGTAAATCTGATGCAAAATCTTTCATAGAGCAAATTGAAATCAACATTTTGTACTCCATATGTGAATGTTTTTCAAAGTTACATTTTGTGAAGTCTTTAAGTTTTGTTTTGAAAAGCACAACAAGATTGTTCACAACGTTTAGTTGAACATATCATATAGTGCTTTTAATAAGTGTTACATGTGAATTCAATCAAGTTTCACTTGTGCTAGCAAAGTTACATTGTATTAAGATTCAAACAAAATCTATCACATTGGGTTAAAGGTTAAAATTTTTAATTTGTACTTTAAGTGTTAAAATATGTATCACTCTGATTCACCCCCCCTCTCAGAGTGAATCCACTTCCAACACAAGGCACACTCTTTCAATAGGAATATAATTGAGCTCATATCCCACTAGAGTATGACTAATGTAATATTTTGCACATTCCTTTCCTTTATATTCATATTGTGCCAAAAGTGCCCCCAATGTTGTGGTGGTTGTGGATATATACAAAAGTAAAGGTTTGTCATTTGCAGGGGGTACTAATGTTGGTGGTGTCATCAGATATTCTTTGATTTTCTAAAAATCTTGTTAACACTTGTCATCTCATCTAAATGGCACATTCTTATGTAATAGGTGCTGAAATGGTTGACATTTATTTGCAACTTGCGCTATAAAATGACAGATAGACTGAAGTTTTCCTTGTAATGATCATAGTTGAATGATATTCTTAGGTGGAGGCATTTCAAGTATAGCCTTTACTTTTGTAGGATCAACTTCAATTTCTTTAGATGAGACAATGTATCCAAGGAGTTTCCCAGAGGTTACCCCAAAGGTGCATTTCTTTAGATTCAACTGGACCTTGTATTGTTCTAATCTGGTGAAAATTTTGTCCATGATCTCTAGATTTCTAGATTTGGTGTGGGATTTTCCCAAAAAATCATCTACATAGTCTTCCAAATAGGTATGCATTGTGTCATGAAAGATAGTGGTCATTACACACTGGTATGTGGCTTTGACGTTCTTCAACCCAAAGGGAGTGACATTCCAATAGAAGATTCCCCAAGGACAAGTGAAGGATATCTTAATTTGATCTTTAGGAGCAATTTTAATTTGATTGTAGCCTAAGAAACCATCCATGAGGGATAAAATTTTGTGTCCTACTATCAAATCCACTATCATGTCAATGTTTGGAAGTGGGAATTCATCTTTAGGACAAGCTTTATTTAAATATCTAAAATCCATGCAAACTCGAATACCCCCATGAGGCTTTGAAACTAGTACTAATTTTGAAATCCAGCCAACATAGTCAACAGGTCTTATAAATCCCACATCTAGCAACTTTTGTAATTCAATTTTTACCAGTAGAGCAACATGCGGGTGCATTTTTCTCAACTTTTGCTTAACAGGTTTTTCCCCCAGTGGAAAATACAAGTGATGCATTACTAAATCTAGATCAAGTGCTGACATTTCCACATATGACCATGCAAAGTTGACTTTTCTTTCCTTGTAAAATTGTATATGCTCTATTCTCTCTTCAAGTGTTAATGATTTTGCTAGATGAATTATTCTTGGTTTTTCTTCTATGCCCAGAATTGCTAGCACTGCCTTCTCCACCAACATAGATGATTTTTCATGATAGAGTACTAGGGGAAGTGTTTCAAGCCTTCCATCCTCAGGTGCCTCAGAGAGGTTTTCACCCTTGGATATGTCCTTTATTTTTAATTTTTTTGGGTCTAATAGCATCACATAACGATTTTCACTAGAAGACCTATTTATATTTTGAATAATTTTGTGACTGAAAGGCTTGAAACCTTCCCCAAAGTAAGATGCACCAGGTTGAGTTCTATGGGAAAACCTACTTTATGATCCTCAAGAGGTGTATCTTCTCGTGCTCCCAAAATTTTTATGATTTCCTCATCATTTTGAAATACATCCAGTTGTTGCAGTCCCTTCTGATCCAATTCAATGAGTTTGAGGTGAACCAAGGCTAAAGGGTCATGATTTGACTCAAGATTTTGAATGGATTCAAGGGTACAAATGTTATGATCAGGTTTAGGGGTAGGGATACTACTGTAGTCATAAATATCAATGAAGTCATTGATGGCACTGTCCTCGCTTGTTTATGTAGCATTAGAGGACTCTACTTCCTTGCTTGAAGTACATGTGATACTCAAGGTCTTATCTTTCTTTGCATCATATTCTAAACTAGGGACTTTTTGTGTACATGTAGGTTGTATTGGTTCCAAGATACCCTATTTTTGTAAGCCTAGAGGACTTTTACCATCATATCCCATTTTTTTCATAAGATCAAATACTTTATTGTACTATTCAAAAGGTATCTTTTTCTCTAGTTTTTCATATTTTTTCTTTTTTTGTATCTTCATCCTTGTATAGCCATTTCAGGAGATTAGTTTCTTTTGTTTTATTATAAAGGGCTTCCCATTTTTTGAAATTAGTTTATTTACAAATCACTGTAGTATTTTCATCCAATGTGGTCATAGTCATCTATGATTTACCATAGGTGTGGGGAGATAAAGGTAACTTTCCAATGCAAAGAGCATGATTCAAGGTATATTCTCCTACACTTTGTTCTTTTACTTGTATTTTGATCTCAACAACATTGGATTTTGAGGTGGATGATTTTAAGGGCTCAGGATCAACATATGCTTGAGAAGGAAATGCCTCACGATTACATGGGATTGTAATTTCAGTTTTAGGACTTAGATTTTGGAAATACGTGAAAGGGTTAGGATCTCCTTGTATTGTCATTTCAACACCATTGTGTGGGAATTTAATACACTGATGGTATGTATAAGGTACTACTTTCATTGTATGAATCCATGGCCTTCCAAGGTGGATATTATAGGTCAGAGGGAGATCAAGAACTTGGAAAACCACATCCTTTACCATAGGCCCAACCTTGATTGGTAAAGTAATTGATCCTTTAGATGAGCATTCCTCTTCATCATATGCCTTAATGGAAATATTTTTCTTTAGATCAACTGCATTTTTAGAGAACCCTAATTTTGTGATAAATTCCTGAGTACAAATATTAAGACCTGCTCCTCTGTCTATCAAAACTCACTTGATCTTGACATTATGGACAAGGACATCAATGTGTAAAGGTGCATTATGTGGTTTTTGAATGGAAGAATCATCATTCTTAGTAAAAGTGAGAGTATGAGGAGAGGTGATGTGTCCAACATAGCTTGGAATTGATCCACATGTAGGTTTGTAGGCACTGTAGTAGTAGTAAGTGCTTTATCTAAGACAACTTTATATGCTCAGGAGATAGGTGTAGTAGCTTAAGTATAGAAATTTGTGTGGGTGTTTTACCTAAATTCTCTATGAGGTTGTATCACAAAGTTGGTGTAACGGGTTTTGAATTAGGACCTCTAAGGGTAATTGTGCCTTTGTGGGTAGTAACATTGCAATCAGGTTCTTTTCCTTTTATAATAAAAGTGTTCACATGATTATCGACCTCACTGATGTTATTTATGGTATAATCATAGTTAGCAATAGTATAGTTTACACCATCAATAGATTCAAGGGCATTTTCTGTATACTTTTCATGCTTAGGGAAATGGTTTTTAAACATATCATGATCATAGTTACCAGAAGGAGTGTGTCCACCAATTGCTATCTTACTGTCATCAATAAGGTATTGTATTAGATGTTGAAGTTTATTGCAACTATTAGTCTATTAGTCTTATGTCCTTTGTGTCTATGATAGTCGCAAAAATGATCCTCATTCCACCATGGGGGTTTGACTTGTGGATTATATTCTTTCATCTTAGGTAGCATTAATTTTCAAGGAGTTTATTTTAATGTGGATTCAAGAAATTGTCCCAATGGTGTAAAATTTCATTTAGTTAAACTTATTTGTTATTCTTTTCCTTTATTTGAAGATGAACCTTTAAGGTTGTAGATAGGTGATGATGTTATAGTCATTTTCACATCAACAACTTTGTCATTGACCACATTCTTGTTCTTTATCCAAAAAGGTGTCTTGTTGCTTGAACTTGATTTTTGATCTTTGCCATTATTAAGTTTAATAGTTCCATCATTGTTGAGAGTTTGTTTAATTCAAAATCCCATTTCTATGGATTCACCAAAGGAATTCAATCATTTGAGGTGAATTTCCCTTCCAATTTCCTTGTTCAAATTTTGACAAAAGAGGTCAACCAATTCTTTGTTTGGAATGTCATAAGGTAATCGTTTGGTTAAATGTCTCCATCTTTGTAAAAATGACACAAAAGATTCTCCTTGTTTTTTTGTGGTGTTAAAAAGGTTTGTCGTGGTCACTTTAAGTTCACAGTTGAAACTATAATTGGAGACAAATTTATCATCTAGTTCTTGAAAAGATTTGATGGTCGGGGGTAATCGTGAAAACCATTCCATAGCTTCTCCTCCTATACTATCAAGTTAATAATCTCATAAGGTATTGTCTCATCAACTACAAATTCAAAGGTAGTAGCAAAAAATTCTCTTAACCGGTCTTTAAGATCTCCTTTTCCCTTATACTTATCAAGTTTCGATATGTCCCAGTGACTAGGAAAATGTGGCATTGGTATGCTTGGATCAAAAGGATAAGGAAATATATCCTCAATGGAGAACTTGTGGGATGATGTTTTATTATTCTTGAGAGTATCCAATTCTTGTATTAGTGCTCTAAGCTCATCCAAAATAGGATTGTTTTTAGGTGCAAGTTTTGATGTCTTTGAAGATCTCTTGTAACCAAATTGTAGATAAAATGGTCTGTGATATTTGATTCTATCATCATTGTTTGTTTTGGGATGCTTAGATTCACTAGATTTAGGTTGGTCATTCATCATGAGGAATGATATGTCAAAATCAGGAGGTAGTTTTATTCCATCATCAACAAGTGCCTTGAAGTATTGTTGCGGATTACGTTTGACTACCTTTGTAAGTAGTTTAGTGAATCTATGATCATTAAGTGCTTCATTTATATGGGATTGGGTTATTTATTTGTTATCAGTGTTGGATTTTGTGGTTTGGTTGTTGATATGTGGTCATTGATTTCAACACTATTAGCATTAATGCATTTGAAGTTGTATATTCCAAGGATATTGAGAAAATTGTAAAGAAATGAGTTGCAGGTTGTTAGTGGTGAAGTGAAGTTCAGTATGTTGATTATTTTTGTACATTGATAATCAAATGTTGTGGACTAAAGGGTTTTTTTCTGAGTATATCTATTTTATCCACATTAATTTTCAAAGATCTGCATGAAGATTTTATCGAGTTATGAATATTTTTATTATGACAGTTTTTCTATTGCTTCAGTTAGTGTTCCTAATTGAAGATGATGCTATTTCAATTATTTTAGCTATTGTAGATGCTTCTCTATTGGTTCGTGATGTTTGTGGATGTTTTTAGATCATTCTCTATCTTTTTTTCACATCTGCATTGATCGTTGTGCTCATGGTTGGTGATTTTCTCTTACGTGTTCATGATTTTCTTGTTCTTGGCCGACATGGTATTTGTAGCATGTTGTGGATCTTCGAGGAGAAATGAATTGAAGTATATTCATTTTGGAGATGTTGTTATGGGTCCTCACTAAGCTTTGGCTAACCTTGGTTGATTCACATTGATAATCTCTAATGTTTTGGGCCGATAGTTATATTCTTTTTATTATTTTTTTGAGGCCAACATGAAGCGATGAAATTTCTTGTTGTTGATATATAAGAGTGATCAATTATTTGAATTGAAGTGTGTAAGAGGGTGCAAGAGTGTGTGAGTGGATTCTAGAGTGTGCTTATGTGTGTGTATGTGTGAATATCATTCGAAGGAATAGAAGAGTGTGAAGAAGTGTGTAGAAGAGTGAGGAATTGTTTATGTGGTTAATTGAAACTGTAAGTAGGCATTAGTAGATGCTATTTTCTCAATTCAAAAATCCAGATGGTTGTAATTCAAATCTCTTTGTAAGACAGTGTGTCTTCCATTGTAATTGAGTAGTGAGCTCAAGGCAGTGTGCCTAAATGCATGTGCATTCCCCATATTTCATTTTCATTATACTTTTAACAAGGTATAATGTTGTGGAATAACCTCCATTGTGGTTTTTCCCCTAATAGGGTTTCCACATAAAAAATCTTGGTGTTATGTGTGTTTCTGATGTGTTGATTATTTATGTTTTCATGGGTAATAATCAGATCTAAGAATAAGATTAAGGGTATGTGTAGGATCATGATGGGCCAAAAAGTGGCAATATGATGAGTATCTATAGGGTATGTGGCTGACGACCTTTTTTTATGCAAAATTGATGAAATAAAAATGGTTTTTAAAGGATATTCTCAGCTTTCCACCAATATAAAGTATGTTTTACTTTGAATTTAATAAATAATTATTATTCATTTTCTATTTGAATTACGACTAAAGTGTTGATTGATAGGCTAATTGAAAAAAATTTATAGCTTTTAAATAGTATCACATTTTTTGAGTCTAAAACAACATGTATAACATTCTATGCTTCACATACTATAGGACAAAAAAAAGAAAACTTGAATTTCATGAATTTTTGACCAAGTATGGGTGGTCGCATACTCTAGTTTTATATTTTTAAAATTTTTAATAAAAAATCATAATTAATTATTTACTTGAAAAATTACAAAAAATACCACATCTAGATTACGAGTCCTCTACTCTATGTATACAATCTTTATAAAAAAAAATATTATCATTTTATTGTGGTTAGGTGGTCGTATTGCACACCTATTATTTCTTATTTTTTTCCTAAATTCTGGCACCAATGCATTGGAAATTTCAAAATTTTGACCAAAACAGATTTTATTTTTTTTAAATAAACCTAGTAGTTTAGAAACTACATTCAATTCTCTGCTATAGATTTATGCATTCTACATATTTTTAAATAATATAGACAACTTAATCAAATTTTTACTGCCAAAATGCCTAACTTTGATTTTCAAAATTTGCCACTTGTTGGCCTCTCTGTTTTTCCATCATGATCCTGTACATGTACCCCCACAAGTTGAATAAGTTTTAGAATTTCGCACAATTGATTCACCCCCTTTCTCGCTTTGTCTTCCCTTTGTATTTAACAATTGGTATTAGAGCAAAGTTGCTTGGAAGAAGTTTAACAACTTAAGGTGAACTGTATTTGCAGTTACAAGAAGGATAGTCCAATATTTGATGAGAAAATTAATACTTTCATGCAAAGAGTGAATGAAATTGTGTGTGGTATTAGATGTGCTAGTGTTAAGACAGACGAATATGAGATTGTTGCTAAAATGCTTAGATCCCTGCCTGATTCCTACAAAGTCAAAGCTAGTGCTATTGAAGACCTCCAGACTGTAACAAACATAACCAAAGATACGTTGGTTGGAAGCTGACTGCTTTTGAGTTGAGTGAATTTGATGATGTGCTTCTTAAGGTTGAATCTACATTTAATGCCACTACTTCTAGAAGAGATAGATAGAGATATGATCCGAGTGAGAGTTCATCTAGAAAGAAATTCAAGTATGAGGATGAAATCAGATAGGTTGAAGAAGAAGAAAGAGAGATGGAAGAGCTGGAAGCACTTATTGTCAAAATAGTATCGAGAGGAAAAGGTAAGTATGAAGGAAAATTGCCTCTTAAATGTTTTTCTGCAATAAGATAGGTCATTTTACATCAAGGTGTTCGTAAAGAGCTCCTAAACCAAGATATAACAAGCCTAAATTTCAAAAGAAGTGTTACTATGCTGCTAATGAAGGTGTGACATATGATGAATCTTACAAAAGTGAAAACGAATGGGTGTTTATTGCTATCAAGGAAAATGATTATGTATCTATTGAATCTGCTAGTTGTATAAATGTAGAGAAAGCCCTAGTTGCTCGAGTTGAAGAGAAAGATGAATGGGTGATTGATAGTGGATGTTCACATCATATGATAGGAGACAAAAGTAAGTTTTTAAGCTTGGAAAAGTATGATGGTGGTGTTGTGAGATTTGGTGATGACACAACTGGTGTGATCCGTGGTAGTGGATGCATTTCTCTTGATGGTAAGCATAATTTCACCGGATGGGATGGTCTCAGATGTGGGAAGGTCTACATAATATTTGAGTGTTGGCCAGATGCTGATAAGGATACAATTTTATTCAAGGATGGAAAGTGTAGAATATTGAGTTCCAAAAATGAAATTGCATCAGTACAAAAAGGGTAATATCTTTCACTTGAGTGCTGCTAGTAAAAGTTTTTTGATTGCTCTTGAGTTGATGAAAGTTGGTTATGGCATAGGAGATTGTATCATGTTAAATTTGATAATATTGTCAAGATAAGTTCCACTAAGGCTATGAGAGATATAACTAAGTTGGTGAAATATACTAATGTAATATGCAAGGAATGTCAATTGGAAAGCAAACTAGGATTTCATTTCAAAGTAAAAAGCATTGTTCAAATGAATTGTTAGAGATTTTGCATATTGATCTGTGTGGTTCCTCTAAGGTCAGAAGTTTACAAGGTTACATGTATTTCATGCTAGTCATTGATGATTATTCTACAATGGTATGAGTCACCTTCTTAAGGGAGAAATTTGAAGCATTGGAAAGGTTCAAGATCTTTAAAGTTATGGTTGACAGAGATAGGTTTGAAGATTAAATGTCTAAGATCAGATAGAGATGGTGAATTCACTTCTGGTGAATTTAATTCTTTTTGTGAAGAACATGGAATAAAGAGACAATTATCTACACCACATACCCCTCAACAAAATGGAGTTGTGGAAAGGAAGAAAAAAATAGTTGAAGATGTTGCTAGAACAATGATGATGGAAGGAAATGTCCCTCA
>VDFB02281492.1:863532737-863722744 GCA_007258455.2 Sequoia sempervirens | reverse complement strand
GGAGTTTATTTTAATGTGGATTCAAGAAATTGTCCCAATGGTGTAAAATTTCATTTAGTTAAACTTATTTGTTATTCTTTTCCTTTATTTGAAGATGAACCTTTAAGGTTGTAGATAGGTGATGATGTTATAGTCATTTTCACATCAACAACTTTGTCATTGACCACATTCTTGTTCTTTATCCAAAAAGGTGTCTTGTTGCTTGAACTTGATTTTTGATCTTTGCCATTATTAAGTTTAATAGTTCCATCATTGTTGAGAGTTTGTTTAATTCAAAATCCTATTTCAATGGATTCACCAAAGGAATTCAATCATTTGAGGTGAATTTCCCTTCCAATTTCCTTGTTCAAATTTTGACAAAAGAGGTCAACCAATTCTTTGTTTGGAATGTCATAAGGTAATCATTTGGTTAAATGTCTCCATCTTTGTAAAAATGACACAAAAGATTCTCCTTGTTTTTTTGTGGTGTTAAAAAGGTTTGTCGTGGTCACTTTAAGTTCACAGTTGAAACTATAATTGGAGACAAATTTATCATCTAGTTCTTGAAAAGATTTGATGGTCGGGGGTAATCGTGAAAACCATTCCATAGCTTCTCCTCCTATACTATCAAGTTAATAATCTCATAAGGTATTGTCTCATCAACTACAAATTCAAAGGTAGTAGCAAAAAATTCTCTTAACCGGTCTTTAAGATCTCCTTTTCCCTTATACTTATCAAGTTTCGATATGTCCCAGTGACTAGGAAAATGTGGCATTGGTATGCTTGGATCAAAAGGATAAGGAAATATATCCTCAATGGAGAACTTGTGGGATGATGTTTTATTATTCTTGAGAGTATCCAATTCTTGTATTAGTGCTCTAAGCTCATCCAAAATAGGATTGTTTTTAGGTGCAAGTTTTGATGTCTTTGAAGATCTCTTGTAACCAAATTGTAGATAAAATGGTCTGTGATATTTGATTCTATCATCATTGTTTGTTTTGGGATGCTTAGATTCACTAGATTTAGGTTGGTCATTCATCATGAGGAATGATATGTCAAAATCAGGAGGTAGTTTTATTCCATCATCAACAAGTGCCTTGAAGTATTGTTGCGGATTACGTTTGACTACCTTTGTAAGTAGTTTAGTGAATCTATGATCATTAAGTGCTTCATTTATATGGGATTGGGTTATTTATTTGTTATCAGTGTTGGATTTTGTGGTTTGGTTGTTGATATGTGGTCATTGATTTCAACACTATTAGCATTAATGCATTTGAAGTTGTATATTCCAAGGATATTGAGAAAATTGTAAAGAAATGAGTTGCAGGTTGTTAGTGGTGAAGTGAAGTTCAGTATGTTGATTATTTTTGTACATTGATAATCAAATGTTGTGGACTAAAGGGTTTTTTTCTGAGTATATCTATTTTATCCACATTAATTTTCAAAGATCTGCATGAAGATTTTATCGAGTTATGAATATTTTTATTATGACAGTTTTTCTATTGCTTCAGTTAGTGTTCCTAATTGAAGATGATGCTATTTCAATTATTTTAGCTATTGTAGATGCTTCTCTATTGGTTCGTGATGTTTGTGGATGTTTTTAGATCATTCTCTATCTTTTTTTCACATCTGCATTGATCGTTGTGCTCATGGTTGGTGATTTTCTCTTACGTGTTCATGATTTTCTTGTTCTTGGCCGACATGGTATTTGTAGCATGTTGTGGATCTTCGAGGAGAAATGAATTGAAGTATATTCATTTTGGAGATGTTGTTATGGGTCCTCACTAAGCTTTGGCTAACCTTGGTTGATTCACATTGATAATCTCTAATGTTTTGGGCCGATAGTTATATTCTTTTTATTATTTTTTTGAGGCCAACATGAAGCGATGAAATTTCTTGTTGTTGATATATAAGAGTGATCAATTATTTGAATTGAAGTGTGTAAGAGGGTGCAAGAGTGTGTGAGTGGATTCTAGAGTGTGCTTATGTGTGTGTATGTGTGAATATCATTCGAAGGAATAGAAGAGTGTGAAGAAGTGTGTAGAAGAGTGAGGAATTGTTTATGTGGTTAATTGAAACTGTAAGTAGGCATTAGTAGATGCTATTTTCTCAATTCAAAAATCCAGATGGTTGTAATTCAAATCTCTTTGTAAGACAGTGTGTCTTCCATTGTAATTGAGTAGTGAGCTCAAGGCAGTGTGCCTAAATGCATGTGCATTCCCCATATTTCATTTTCATTATACTTTTAACAAGGTATAATGTTGTGGAATAACCTCCATTGTGGTTTTTCCCCTAATAGGGTTTCCACATAAAAAATCTTGGTGTTATGTGTGTTTCTGATGTGTTGATTATTTATGTTTTCATGGGTAATAATCAGATCTAAGAATAAGATTAAGGGTATGTGTAGGATCATGATGGGCCAAAAAGTGGCAATATGATGGGTATTGTAGGGTATGTGGATGACCTTTTTACCAAAATTGATGAAATGAAATGGTTTTTAAAGGATATTCTCAGCTTTCCACCAATATAAAGTATGCTTTACTTTGAATTTAATAAATAATTATTATTCATTTTCTATTTGAATTACGACTAAAGTGTTGATTGATAGGCTGATTGAAAAACATCTATAGCTTTTAAATAGTATCACATTTTTTGAATCCAAAACATGTATCACATTCTATGCTTCACATACTATAGGATTAAAAAAGAAAACTTGAATTTCATGAATTTTTGACCAAGTTAAGGTGGTCAGACATACGAGTTTTTATATTTTAAAATTTTTAATAAAAAATCATAATTAATTATTTACTTGGAAAAAAATTACAAAAAAATATGCATCACATCTAGACATGAGTCCTCTACTTATATAAATCTTATAAAAAAATATTATCATTTTATTGTGGTTAGGGTGGTCAGACAGACACCTATTTCTTATTTTTTTCCTGAAATTTAAGTACTAATGCATTGAAATTTCAAATTTTCACCAAATAGATTTTATTTTTTTTAAATAAACCTAGTAGTTTAGAAACTACATTCAATTTGCTATAGATTATATTCTTACATATTTTTTAAATAATATAGACAACTTAATCAAATTTTTACGTCAAAATGCCTAACTTTGATTTTTCTAAATTTTTTGCCACTTAAGGGCCTGTTTTTTCCATCATGATCCTGTACATACCCTTAATAAGTTGAATAAGTTTTGAATTTTTGTGACAATTGATTCACCCCCCCTTTCAGTTGTCTTCCCTTGTATTTCTAACAATTGGTATTAGAGCAGGTTGCTTGGAAGAAGTTTAACAACTTAAGGTGAACCAGGATGGCAAGTTACAAGAAGGATAGTCCAGTATTTGATGAGAAAATTAATACTTTCATGCAAAGAGTGAATGAACTTGTGTGCGGTATTAGATGTGCTAGTGTTAAGATAGATGAATATGAGATTGTTGCTAAAGTGCTTAGATCCCTGCCTGATTCCTACAAAGTCAAAGCTAGTGCTATTGAAGACCTCCAGATTGTAACAAACATAATCAAAGATACGTTGGTTGGAAGCTGACTGCTTTTGAGTTGAGTGAATTTGATGATGTCCTTATTAAGGTTGAATCTACATTTAATGCCACTACTTCTGGAAGAGATAGATAGAGATATGATCCGGGTGAGATTTCATCTAGAAAGAAATTCAAGTATGAGGATGAAATCAGACAGATTGAAGAAGAAGAAAGAGAGATGGAAGAGCTGGAAGAACTTATTGTCAAAATAGTATCGAGAGGAAAAGGTAAGTATGAAGGAAAATTTCCTCTTAAATGTTTTTCTTGCAATAAGATAGGTCATTTTACATCAAGGTGTTCAGAAAGAGCTCCTAAACCAAGACATAACAAGCCTAGATTTTAGAAGAAGTGTTACTATGCTGCTAATGAAGGTGTGATAGATGATGAATCTGATAAAGGAAATAGAAGTGATGATGAATGGGTATTTATTGCTATCAAGGAAAATAATCTTGTATCTATTGAATCTACTAGTTGTACAAATGTGGAGAAAGCCCTAGTTGCTCGAGTTGTAGAAAAATATGAATGGGTGATTGATAGTGGATGTTCACATCATATGATAGGAGACAAAAGTAAGTTTGTAAGCTTGGAAAAGTATGATGGTGGTGTTGTGAAATTTGGTGATAATACAACTGGTGTGATCCATGGAAGAGGATGCATTTCTCTTGATGGTAAGCATAATACTGATGATGGTCTGTATGTGGAAGGCTTGAAGCATAATATTTTGAGTGTTGGCCAGATGGTTGATAAGGGATACAATTTTTAGTTCAAGGATGGAAAGTGTAGAATATTGAGTTCCAAAAATGAAATTGCATCAGGTACAAAAAAAAAGGGTAATATCTTTCACTTGAGTGTTGCTAGTAAAAGTTGTTTGATTGCTCTTGAGTTGATGAAAGTTGGTTATGGCATAGGAGATTGTATCATGTTAACTTTGATAATATTGTCAAGATAAGTTCCACTAAGGCTATGAGAGATATACCTAAGTTGGTGAAATATACTAATATAATATGCAAGGAAGTCAATTGGGCATAGCAAACTAGGATTTCATTTCAGAGTAAAAAGCATTTTTCAAATGAATTGTTAGAGATTTTGCATATTGATCTATGTGGTCCCTCTAAGGTCAGAAGTTTACAAGGTTACATGCATTTCATGCTAGTCATTAATGATTATTCTAGAATGGTATGAGTCACCTTCTTAAGGGAGAAATCTAAAGCATTGGAAAGGTTCAAGATCTTTAAAGTTATGGTTGACAGAGACAGGTTTGAAGATTAAATGTCCGAGATCAGATAGAGGTGGTGAATTCACTTCTGGTGAATTTAATTCTTTTTGTGAAGAACATGGAATAAAGAGACAATTATCTGCACCACATACCCCTCAACAAAATGGAGTTGTGGAAAGGAAGAAAAAAATAGTTGAAGATGTTGCTAGAACAATGATGATGGAAGGAAATGTCCCTCATATCTACTAGAGAAAAGCTATGAGTACTGCTTTGTACACACTCAACTAGGTACAAATCAAAGGTGATATTGGTAAGACCCCTTTTGAGCTATGGACTGGTCAAAAGCCTACTATTAGATATTTCAAGATATTTGGAAGCATATGTTATATTAAGAGAGATGAAGAAATAGGAAAGTTTGATGCTAGGAGTGATGAAGGTATCTTTCTTGGTTATTCTACTAAAAGCGATGCCTACTAGTGTTATAATAAAAGATTGAAGAAAGTGGTTGAAAGTGCAAATGTTAAGGTTCATGAAGACTTAGGTACACCATCCAAAACTTGTGGATATGACTTTCATGATTAGGATGATAGTTTAAACCAAGGAAAGCAAGTTCAGACTACAAATCAAGTGCAAATCAATCTGATAAATCAAGAGAATGGAGAAGAAGGAGAAACTAGTGAAAGATTAGAAGAACGATCAGAAGAGCCTAAAGTTGAAGAACATCCTAAGAAGACTCAGAGGCATGTAAGACTAAATCATTCAAAAGATTATATTATAGGTGATAAGAACAAAGGTGTCCAGACTAGGAGAAAGATTGCAGAAGAGTATTGCTTGATTTCAAATATTGAGCCTACTAGTGTGAATGAAGCATGTAAAGATGAGCATTGGGTTGAAGCAATGAAAGAAGAGTTAAAACAGATTGAAAGGAATGATACATTGATTCTTGTTCCCAAACCTAAGAACAAGAATGTCCTTGGAACTAAATGGGTCTTTAGAAACAAACTGAATGAGCAAGGTGAAGTGGTTAGAAACAAAGCAAGACTGGTATGTAAAGGATATTCACAGATGGAAGGAATTGATTTTGAAGAGAACTTTGCCCCTATTGCTATAATTGAAGCTATAAGATTATTTCTTGCCTATATTGCTCACAAGAACTACAATTTTTTTCAGATGGATGTCAAAGAAGCTTTTCTAAATGGTGTATTGGAAGAAGAAGTGTATGTTGAGCAACCTGATGGATTCCAATTGACTGATAAGGGAGATATGGTGTGTCGGTTAAAGAAAGCACTGTATTGACTCAAGCAAGCACCTAGAGCATGGTATGCAAGATTGGATAAGTATTTGTTGAAGCTTGGATTTAACCAAGGTAATGCTGATAGTAATTTGTATTTCAAGATTGATCATAATAAAAATTTGATTGTTGAAGTCTTTGTTGATGATATCATTTTTGGAGGAGATGATGCTTTGTGCATGAAGTTTTCTAATGAGATGCAGAATGAATTCGAGATGTCTATGATTAGTGAGATGATTTTTTTTTTGGGATTGCAAATTACTCAGTTAGATAAAGGAAATTTTATATCTCAGTCCAAGTATGTGAAGGAATTACTGAAGAAGTTCAGTGTGGAAGATTCAAAGCCAGTTGGTACACCCATGGTAACTGGATGCAAGTTGACAACAAAAGATGATTCTCTAAAAGAAAATCAGACAAGATACAAATCAATGATTGGTGGATTACTATATTTAACTCAAACTAGGCCTGATATTATGAATATTGTATGTATTGTTGCAAGATTTCAAGCTAATCCAAAGGAATCTCATGTGACTGCTATGAAAAGAATTTTTAGATACTTGAAGGGAACTGTTGATCTTGGGCTATGGTATCCTAAAGATGATGATCTTACTTTGAGTGCTTTTACTGATGTTGATTGGGTAGGAGATGTGAATGATAGAAAAAAGTACTAGTGGTGGAGCATTTTTCTTGGGTAAGAAGCTAATTTCATGGTTAAGCAAGCAGAATGCCATTTCCTTGTCTACTACAGAGGCCAAGTACATTGTTATTGCTAACAGTTGTACTCAAGTATTATGGATGAAGTAGATGCTGAAGGATATCAAAGTTGTATATGATGATCCTATTGCTATATTATGTGATAATTCAAGTGCTATTAACATTTCCAAGAATCTAGTGCTGTATTAAAAAATAAAGCATATATTTATTAAGTTTCACTTTTTGAGGGAGAAGGTAAGTGAAAAAGAAGTCAGACTGGAGTATGTGCCTACTAAGGAGTAGATTGTAGACATCTTTACCGAGCCATTGCCTAAGGATACTTTTGAGTATCTTAGAGGGAATTAAGGGGTGATTACCCATCCTAATCAAAACTAAGGATGCATTACATATTGCATGAGTCTGTGCATTTCATAGTCATATCTTGCTTCATATTGATGTTGTGGTGGCTGCTACTCAAGGGGAGTAGTCAAATGGTTCAAAAATTTAGATATGTGGTTCAAAGCTTATAGATCTTTGTGATTGATGTCAAAGGGGGAGAAGAGTCATGTGAATTTTTTTTGATTATTTGAGGAGAAGAGCCTTATGGGGAAAATATCATGTGAAAGAGTTGAGGAGAAAGTGAGTCAAATCCTAAGGGGGAGTAAGTGTCAAGAGTTTGTTGTGTTGATGGTGTTTTTCACATCATGTGTTGCCATCAATGCCAAAGGGGGAGATATTTGGATGTTGTGGTTGTGTTTTTGATATGTGGTTGTCATTGATGTCAACACTATTAGCATTAATGCTGAAGTTGTATATGTTGAGGACATTGAGAAAATTGTAAAGAAATGAGTTGCAGGTTGGCAGTGGTGAGGTGAAGTTCAGTATGTTGGTTATTTTTGTTCATTGTTAATCAGAGGTTGTGGACTAAAGGTTTTGTTTCTAAGTATATCTAGTTTATCCACATTGAGTTTCAAAGATTTGCATGAAGATTTTATCGAGTTATGAAGATTTTCATTATGACAGTTTTTATGTTGCTTCAGTTAGTGTTCCTGGCTAAAGATGATGCTATTTCAATTATTTTAGCTATTGCGGATGCTTCTCTATTGGTTTGTGATGTTTTTGGATGTTTCTAGATTGTTCTCTATCTTTTTTGTATGTCCTCATTGATCGCTATTCTTGTGGTTGGCAATTTTCTCTTGTGTGTTCATGTTTTTCTTGTTCTTGGTTGACATGGTGTTTGTAGCGTGTTGTGGATCTTTGAAGAGAAATTAATTGAAGTATCTTTGTGTTGGAGATGTTGTTTTGGTTCCTCACTAAGCTGTGGCCGACCTTGGTTGATTCACATTGATAATCTTTAATGTTTTGGGCTGACAGTTATATTCTTTTTATTATTTTTTTGAGGCTGACATGAAGTGATGAAATTTATTGTTGCAAATATATAAGGGCGATTGATTATTCAAATTGAAGAGTGTAAGAGTGTGCAAGAGTTTGCAAGTGGATTCCAGAGTGTACTTATGTGTGTGTATGTGTGAATATCATTCAAAGGCAGAGCAAAGTGTGAATAATTGCGTAGAAGAGTGAGGAATTGTTAATGTGCTTAACTAGAACTATAATTAGGCATTAGTAGATGTTATTTTCTCAGTTCAAAAATCCAGATGGTTGTCATCCGAATCTCTTTGTAAGATAGTGTGTCTTCCATTATAATTGAGCAATGAGCTCTAGGCAGTATTCCTGAATGCATGTGCATTCCCCATATTTCATTTTCATTATACTTTTAATAGGGTATAATCTTGTGGACTAACCTCCATTGTGGTTTTTCCCCTAACAGGGTTTCCATGTAAAAAACTTGGTGTTATGTGTGTTTTTTATGTGTTGATGATTTATGTTTTAATGGTTAATAATCAGATCTGAGAATAAGATTAATAAGTTGAATAAGTTTTGAATTTATGTGACAACTGATTCACTCCCCCTCAATTGTCTGCCCTTGTATTTCCAACAATTAGTTTCATTTGTTTCACTAGTTGCAACACTAATGTGATCTTCCCCATCAAAGCCTTTTCCCCAAGGGTTCCCTTCTTGAAACATTTTTACTCTTGTTCTAGGGGTCATAGGCGATTGTTCTAATATTCAACCTAAGACTAGATAATGTATGAGACCTAAGACAAGGATGCAATGAAAAGGTATATGATTCTAAAATGAGATATGAGAATGGTGTGGTATGATAAGAATGCAAGAGCTAAAAGGAAAACCTAGGTCCTAAACTTGTTATGATGCAAGGCTTTACTTGTGCTATGATGGATAGAAACAAGGATAAATGATCAAGAGAGTGTATGTAGGAGATGATGAACTCCAAGAGGATTTCCCTACTCAAGGGTAATGGTATGTTCCCTAACTCAAGGATGATGATCCTCAAGTGATGTGGGTGATTAATAGCCAAAGCTTTGATTTCAAGACCTAGGAAGAGTAGCCTAAGTGCAAGCTAAAGGTTTGTTAGACCAATAATGGATATGCAAGGGAAAAGTATATTTAAGGACTATGCATAATGCAAGTATTAAAAGATCGAAACTTGAAGGATGATGGAACCAAGATATTTAAGTGAAAAGTTCATTTTGGATGTTTTTGCTATTTGAATTTTTGGGGTCGGAAAGGTTGAGATGTTGTAGATTCCTAGGTGTGATGTTTGTTTGAGATTTGTTTTGAACACACACACAAGAAATAATAGAAAAAATATTTTTGAGTTTGATTTTTGGAAAAGTTTTGAGATTCACAGGACAAGGGTGATGTTTGATCGTGACTGAAAATGTTTATTTTTTTTATTGTGAATGTTGTTTGATTGTTGCAGTAAAATAACATTCAAGCACAAATCCTATGCTGGTAGAGACAATATTTTCTAGGTTCCCACTTGGATTTCTCCAGCCACACCTATTCAGAGAGGATAGCTTAGATGTTTGGTGGCATTGGCTCTCCTCCATGCCACTCACTTCTCAGGTGCACCAAACTTTGAATTCCCAAAGACTTGAAGATCTCAAGGAATTTTCTATCTCAACATTGAACTATGAAAATGTGGGACAGCTTCAGAGGTCTGACCTCCTACACCAAAAAATAGAAGGATTTTGGCTACTAAAAACAAGAGGTGTCGTGTAGGGGATTACTGTGAATAGATAGGTCATCTGTAATACCCTAAGAACTAGGAGGCCCACTACCACTCTCATCACTGGCGAGTCTCGATGAACTGAGGGTCTAGTGGCTTGGCTTCAAATGACTCTAGCCACTCCTTGGGGTACAACTTTCATTCTCCCCCTTTGATATATCCCACTAGAAAATGTGCTTGAGGTCAAACCCTGGGGTGATGAAATCCCCAAGAAATCCTCTACTAAAAATAAAAAGGAGACCAATGTGTATTTCTTGTCATCCAAGATTGCACAAGTGCGCAAGGGGAGAGGATACATACACACTAGCTTGAGTAACACATAATGTGCAAGCGCACGAAACACGAAAAATCCACCATGCTGAACTTCACCGCACCACTGACAACCTGCAACTAATTTTATTACAATTTTCTCAATATCCTCAACATATACAGTCTTAAAAGCACCAATCAAAATGTTTTCTATACTAAAAGACAATTAGTTTTAAAAAATCAAGTCTTCAAGAAACGTCCTACACCAAATGTCATTTGTAGTTTCAAGCCTCCAAGTAAAGCGAGGAAGTCGGCATGATGTCTCAACGAAGGATTTGTGTCTTGCTGATGGTTTAAAGGATATCGGTATGACTCTTCAAGCTCGACAAGAGCTCCCATCAATAGTTTCAAGCTATGTTGATAATCACAGGAAGGTTTAATCACATCGGGGAGACACGATTAGTGTCTCACCGACATACTATTCTATAGGAGAAGCTTTTGACTACCTGAAGAGTCTACGTGGAGTATGTTCGACCAATCTGAGGGAGCCAAGTATGAACTATTGATGATTTGACTATTTGACTTCCCTTGTGGATGGGGGCAACAAAACCTAAGTGACGTGGAGCTAATTTGAGGATAAAATGATGAATGAATTCAATATCTAGAAGGCACATTTAGAGCAGCTCGACAACAAGATTTAAAGGCAGACACGAGGACCAAAGGGTAGCTACAAAAGATCTGAGGGCCTCTTCAGGGAGGGATTCTTCATTGACAATAGAAAACAAAGACACACAGGGGTGCAACATTAATTTCCTTAAAAGATCTAGGGGTAGATCTTTTTTGAGCCCGATATTTTGTAAGCCCTAGGGGCTGGCATCACTTTTGTATATAAGGCATTTTTTTCCTTTTTGTAAGGGGGTTCCGATGTATGCTATTATGAAGTCTGTGACCCTTTTGTAGTCCTCTCTCAGACTAGCAGGATTCTGTGACTCAATTTGGAACATAATATGCAAAATCTACCTTGGTTACTATTGATGGTCCATCATTCTGTCGTTTGATTCTTGTCAAGTATAGTGCATTATTTTTAAGTGATTCATTGAGCTACTTAGTGAAATATTCTCTTTCCTTATAAGCTTTTGTTTCATGTCGTGCCTTTCTTTGCAGAAGTAGTATCATGTAGGTTACAAACTATGTTTACTTAATCCTGCACATGATCTTCTAGTTAGTGAAAATCTGCCTTTCCTTCTTAAAGGCATGTACATGTCAAACCTGTTTGAATGTGTGATCTATAGGATCTTGTTATGCAATCTCATGGCTATCACCAGTATTCAAGAGAAGCTCGAGCATCTCATTGTTCCTATCATTTTGGTGCATCACCTTAGGATTTAATTTCCATTTTTATGTTTCTCCTTCTCCCTTTTTCTTACAAGATCATTAGTTTAGGTGACAACAAAAGGAAGTCGGCCTTCTCTGGAGGTTGACCTCTGCTTACAAGAAACCCACATCTTTGGAGGTCTTCCAATGTTACACTGAGGTGTTGGACATCAAGTTCAACAGGGTGTAACTTCAGGTGATAACAGTTTTTGGCACGCCCAGTGGGACTATGAACTACTTCTCAGTTCATGTTTATGCATTTTATTGCTGCTGTTTGGTGTGTGCAACAATAGTTTCAGCCTTTTGGAGGCACTTTATTTACATATTTGGTGACTCCAAGCTCAAATCATCTGGTTTCACAGGCACAAGTCTTGGTATTTCTCAAAATAATCTGTTAATTCTGAGTTTCTAGCTCTTTGGCTGAAAAGATGTCAAATGCAAATGAAGATGCTTACTATTACCCTCCATATCATGAGTATGTTTCTCCTACACGTCCATACCAGAATGTATTGTACTTGCTTCAACATATTGACCATACGTTGTGGGATCTTAGTCAGGGTCTTCACAATATGGGGATTAATGATACTAGTAAAATGTTTGCATGTCTATCTAAGATGTTGGTTGATATCAAGATGCAATAGGGTACCATTATGCAGCAGCAAGAAATGGCTGAGCAAGTCTACTTTTATGACCAAGGGAGAGTAGCAAAAAGAATTCAGTTTGAGGGAGACCTTAAACAAGAAATAGATGCTAAGGAAGAACAAATGAAGTTGCTCTCTACTCAAGTGCAGAGTGGTCAAGATTACAGGGATTATCAGCATCAACTAATGGAGGAGTTGCAAAAGAGGCAATTGGAAGAGAACCTTGTGTAGCAGCCGGCTGCAAAAGAGGCAGAAATGAGGCTAAAATTTTCTAAACAAGAGATTCCCAAGTACAAGTTTTCCAACTTCAGGCAAAGTCAGCCTCTTAACTCCCTTAGTAAGTCTTCTCAGTTTGAAATTCCAAGCTTTAAGGGATTCAATTCGATGCAAGAGAATGTAGTACCTAAACAAGATCAGTCCATCATCCCTCAAGAGCAGCCCATTCATCCAAATGACTTACTCCTCAAGGAGAGAATTATCAAAGTAAATCCAATGCATTTAGCTATAGCATGTTACCTACTACAGCAAGAAAAGCTCAAACATGAGGAGAGGTAGGATTTAGGACAATAGACAGTTGAAGATCTTCACCTGCAAGCAGAGGATACCCAAGTTTCACTAGAAAAGGGGCCACATAAAGAAGAAAATTTGACTTCTTTATTTGATCAACTACCTGGTTATGTTGAGCAAGCGGAAGAAAACCTGAAGGTTCCTAGTCTACCAGTTGATTTGGAACGGCTAGGGAATATTGCTGACTTGTTCAATGAGCTTCCTCAATTTGTCGATGATGATCAAGATCTCACATGCATGATAGCATCTATGCCTGGTATGGAGCAAGTAAATGATAAAATTCATCTAGATTTAGTACAAAATTATGAGTTAGATGATATCATAGAAGCTTTTTGTTCCAACATAGATGATGAACTAGTATCATGTGAGAGGGAAGCATGTGATCAGCCTAGTCAAGATGGTGAAACTATTGAAGAGGTTGTTGAAGGTAATGTCTTGCAGCCTATGAACTTACTGGATGAGCTCCCCCACTTTGTTGAAAAGGAGGTGTATTCTATCATGGATAAAGAGCATAATGAACAATAGTTTGAGGATTTGTTTTCAGTTATCCAACAGGGATATCAGCTCCTTATCCAAGAAGATCAGACTGTAGCAGCCAATGAATAACCTATATATTACCTTCCATCAACATTTTTTCAAGAAAAAGATGAAGTCTTTAGAGATCAACAAGAGACTAGTAGGGAGATTTCAAGTTTTACCCTTACTAGGGGATGTCCAATCAGGTACCTAGCTCAGATGGAGTCCAATACTGCACCAAGAACAAATCTTACACCCAAGCATGAGGGTACTGCTCAGGAGGAACGCACTCAAGTTACCATTCCACCTCAAAATGGGAATGTTTACATTCCATATGAAAAGGTTAGTAAGCCTGAATATGTTCTACAAGAGGTCTTGCAGCAATCAGTTGAATTGTCATGCCTGCTTCATTTCTCTTTAGTTGTTCTTTAGCATAGCAAACATTGTAATTTTTTTAGAAGGGGTAGTTATTTCAGCCAACCTGTTAATGGGTTTGTCTGACCATTTTCTTCTCGATTAGTATATGATAGGTTTAGTTGCTTTTTCTTTCCCTAAGTGCTATTTCAACACATGTAAATAGTTTATTTCAATTTTCTTATTTTCAATAAGTTTCCAAGTGTTCTGATGAGTCTCAAGATGAGTTACAACCATGTTCAAAGCTGCTCTTGATCTTTTTTGAGTTGTCCCAATGACTCCATGCCCAATGTATAGGCCTAGGCTACTGGTCTTCATGTTTAGCAAGCAAACATCTAGCAAAGGTCATCAGAAATGCTACCTAATTTTACCCTCAGGCTCAATCAGGCAAGGCATCTATGTTGCAGAGGTTCATAGGGGCCAAATGGGATATCTCCATTGAGGGTTATTTTATGCATATGATGACATTTCACAGGGGATTCAGTTGAGAGGGCTGCTCTGTTGGGAACATGCCTCAATATTCTATACCCAACCTCCATTAGAGCCAGGTCAGCATAACATCTTCAACGTCTGGCCGACTGGCAACTTGATACTTTCCATTTTGAATAGGTCGCTGTGACCTACTTTTTGTCCTACCAAATGGAGCTGCAGAGCCTATCGCTCTAACATTGAGGGGTCAGTATGACCTCTTATCGCATGCATTCCTCTGGCTGATAGGCCATTCAATCATGAGCTCGAGCAGACAAAAGGAGTTCGCCATGAGGTTTGGTCGATAGAAGGAGTCTCGCCAACAATGAAAGACTTTGACGAGACCAAAGACATTGGCATAAAGTCATGCCAAAGTAGGGATGTCTCCCCAACAAGATGTAAAGTAAATTCATCACCGAGAGAATGAGGAGCCTGGTGAGAGGTCTAGCTGACAAGCCAAGGTCTCGGTGAATTTGACGCACTCGCTATGACTCCTGCCGAAGGGATGAGGCTTCAATATAAGAAACAAAGGTCAATGTAAGGTCCTAGTGACCAGGAGATGTCTTGGCGACTGTCAAGGACCTTGCTGAGAGAAATTCATTTCGCCATAAGGTCCTGTTGAATGCATAAGGTCTCCCTGACACGTATAATGTTGGCACAGTTTCCAGCCATCGCTCAAATGTCTTGCTGACATAGGTGACCC
This sequence comes from Sequoia sempervirens, assembly GCA_007258455.2. Lineage (NCBI taxonomy): Eukaryota > Viridiplantae > Streptophyta > Pinopsida > Cupressales > Cupressaceae > Sequoia > Sequoia sempervirens. The sequence goes on along the minus strand of VDFB02281492.1, from coordinate 863,707,937 downwards.
CAGTGACAGAAACATGAATCGATATGACCAGTGGACTTAGCCATCATGTCTTCCCAACTGATGGGAGTCATCCTGAAGGAGATTTGGAGCTTAGAAAAATGAATGTCTCAAGGATAAGGGGTCTTGGGGTAGCCTCTTGCTTTTGGTAAGATCTCTCACTGACACTTAATTGTCTTACCGAATGGGATCTTGGGGCCTGAGACAAGGTGATTGGTTTCACCAAAAGGTTTTCCTGACTCAATGTTGTCTTGCCAACAAATGAGCAGCTCAGCAGAATGAAAGGACCTCAGTGTGAGGTCTAGGCGAAGTCAAAATGTCTCACCGAAGGAAAGCAATGAAAAGAGGGCTCACCAGGAGGTCTCTTCGAAGATGAAAGGTTACACCAATGTGCCTGGATCCTTCGGTGGAATATGAGAAGCTCAGTATGAAGTCTGGCTGATAGGCCAAGGTCTCGGCAAAAGATAAGGAGCTCAACAAAAGGTCTTTCCAATAACGATTGTCTTGGCGACCATAGAGGCAACATCGGTATGACTAATCAACTTTGCCATAAAGTCTTCCCAACTTCTAGGTGTCTTGCCGAAAGAAATGTAGCACTCGGTAAAGCGAGGAAGTCAGCATGATGTCTCAACGAAGGATTTGTGTCTTGCCGATGGTTTAAAGGATATCAATATGACTCTTCAAGCTTGACAAGAGCTCCCATCAATGGTTTCAAGCTGTGCCGATAATCATAGGAAGGTTTAATCACATCGGGGAGACACGATTAGTGTCTCACCGACATGCGATTCTACGGGAGAAGCTTTTGACTACCTGAGAGTCTATGTGGAGTATGCTCGACCAATTTGAGGGAGCCAAGTATGAACTACTGATGATTTGACCATTTGACTTCCCCTATGGATGGGGGCAATAGAACCTAAGCGATGTGGAGCTGATCTGAGGATAAAATGATGAATCAGTTCAATATCTAGAAGGCACATTCAGAGCAGCTCGACAACGAGATTCAAAGGTGGGCGCGAGGACCAGAGGGTAGCTACAAAAGATCTAAGGGCCTCTTTAGGGAGGGATTCTTTACCAACAATAGACAACAAAGACATGCAAGGGTGCAACATTAATTTCGTCAAAAGATCTAGGGGTAGATCTTTTCTGAGCCCGATATTTTGTAAGACCTAAGGGCTGGCATCACTTTTGTATATAAGGCATTTTTTTCCTTTTTGTAAGGGGGTTCTGATGTATAATCTTCTGAAGTCTATGACCCTTTTGCAGTCCTCTCTCAGACTAGTAGGATTTTGTGACTCAATTTGGAACATAATATACAAAATCTACCTTGGTTACTATTGATGGTCCATCTGCCTTTTGATTCTTGTCAAGTATAGTGCATTCTTTTTAAGTGATTCATTGAGCTACTTAGTGAAATATTCTCTTTCCTTATAATATTTTATTTCATGTTGTGCCTTTCTTTGCAGAAGTAGTATCATGTAGGTTACAAAATGTGTTTACTTAATCCTGCAAATGATCTTCTAGTTAGTGAAAATTTGCCTTTCCTTCTTAAAGGCATGTGCATGTCAAACCTGTTTGAATGTGTGATCTATAGGATCTTGTTGTGCAGTCTCATGGATGTCACTAGTATTCAAGTGTAGCTCAAGTATCTCATTGTTCCTATCATTTCGGTGCATCACCTTAGGATTTAATTTCCATTTTTATGTTTCTCCTTCTCCCTTTTTCTTACAAGATCATTAGTTTAGGTGACACCAAAAGGAAGCTGGCCTTCTCCGGAGGTTGACCTCTACTTACAAGAAACCCACATCTTTGGAGGTCTTCCAATGTTACACTAAGGCATTGGACATCAAGTTCAGCAGGGTGCAACTTCAGGTGATAACAATAATCTTTAATGATTTCAGTGATTTAATGAATGAATAGAAGAAGGTATTACATGAATTAATTCTAAAGATAATATCCATTTAGTTAATAGAAAAAAATAGGATGATTGTGAGGACAAATTTTGTGTGTCTATAGTAGCAACCAGAAACATTAGGATCAAGGGGTTGGTGAGTAAAAAGATGGAAAGGCATAAGATATGACTTAAGAGACTGGGAATGGGTAAAACCTAGTCAACTATGAAATAGAATGTAGGCAAAAGGAAAAAATACTTAGGGTTTTGGAGAGGGTTTAAAACAAACATAAACCCTAGAACATGAGAATGACTAGAACCCTAAGCCTTACAACACATTCCAAATCAATAGAATAACTAGGTTTTGTAATAATAATCAGTGGAACACAAAAATTTGAAGGGTTCTATTGATGATGATGTCACTTGTAGCAACAATGTAGATAAAATCCTCATAGGAAAACCGTGAAGAACCTATCTTCTTGAAGGCTTAACCAAGACAACCACAAGGTGTCCATGTAATAGGAAAAGGTTGACTAAGCTCAATCCCAAGTCTTTCATAGTCAGGTCTAAACCATACTCGGCCCGCTTCAGGGTATGATGTGATATTTTTGTTAATCTCAAGAGGTCTACAGTTATCTCTGTAGACATCTAAAAATGACCTAGGCCTACAAGCTTCATTTTTACCACTTTTGTCCTAGCATAATTATGATATTTAATTATGTCCTTGGTCCACATTCGACTATTGATTAAATAATTCATAATTATTTAATTAATTCATGTCATTTATTCTTCATGAGTATTAAATAAATAAATTTTATTTATTTATTAAATATGTCATTAATTGTCTAAGTCTTCCTTTAATTAAATAAATTTCATAATTTATTTAATTACCCTTCGTCATATATTTCTTCCTGATTATTAAATAAATAAATTTTATTTATTCATTTAATATGTCACTAATTGTCTTAATTAAATAAATTGATTAATTTATTTAATTAATTAGTCTTATCCGCTAAATTAAATAATTAAATAAATTATTTAATTGCCAATTTGATATTCCTCTCATTTTAAATAAATTAAATTATTTAAAATGTCATCTTAATCTTAACTGTCAATCCATTTTGATAAATAATCTGAAAAAGATTATTTATTATCTCATAAAATCCATAATTTGAATTATCTTAATTCAAATTAATAAATAATCTTCCAAAAATCAAGTAATCGAGCAGATTCTTGATTTTCCAAATCTGATTTTCAGTCCAAATCCTATCTTCTTGATTTTTTGAATCTCACAGATCAGGCGATCTTATCTTCTTGATTTTTTGAATCTCACAAATCAGGCGATCTTATCTTCTTGATTTTTCAAAAATCTTTATTTCTTTAATTAATTTCCTCATTTATTCTCCACCGTCGATCCAATTATCTGAGATTTTATTCTAACCGTTCGATTAAAGAATTTTCCCTAACCCTAATTAAGGATTCTCAGGTTTAATGTGGACCTCTCATTTTAGGTTCTCATCATCAATTAATCTCGTCCGTCCACTCAAAATGACATTTTCTATAAAATGTCATTTTCCCCTCACTTTTCTATTATACACGCACATGCTGACATTTTACATAGACATTCTAGGCATTTACTTGCACACTTAGTTTTCATATGCAATTTCAATTATTGTTATTATTTGATCAAAGTCTTAGACATTGTCATAGGCATAGGTATTTACATTTTTAAGCAAATCCTTCAAGGCTTGTTGTAGGACTTAAACATTTTCAGATTTTGCTCACACAACAAATCTAAGGGCTACATTATCCAACAAGTAAGAAGGTATTACAAAAGTGAAGCATGGAGGTATCGGCGATCTGGTATAATCATTTTGTGTTTTACTTCCTTTGTGTTTTGTAAGATCTTTGGGTTTCGTTGTCATTTATTATTTGTTGCTAACACTCCTAATCAAACCTAAAAGAAATCCCTTGATCACATTGGTGAACCTGACTCTATTTTTCTAGTTTTTCCCATACGTTTTTTTGTGTTTTCTACTATTTTGCAGGTACAGGTACGAAGCGACGCAATTGTTTTTTAAAAACATCGTGATGCATTTGATGCGTCGCGATGCATTCGCTGATAGAAGAGCTGCAATCGCCCTGATAAGCTGCAATTGACATCTGGAATGACACATCTGATCTATCATGCTGTATTTGAAGTCCCAAATGATGCATTTGCTCTGTCGTACCACATTTGACTGGTAAAAAAATTTTCTTTCATTTTTGACATTCTGATTTTTGGATCTTAGGGTTTTCTGGTTTTTGTTTCTTTCCTAGTTTATTTTTATGGTCTTCTATTTTTCTCTTTTTTTTTATTCTTGCATGTTAGCTAGATTAGATTTTTGTGTTACTAATTTCCATTTGTAACGTGTGGCGATCACTATTCGTGTGTCGAAGACCATTGCATAAAGAGATTACTAATATTTTGTTTGTAGATTCAAATGTCGAAGACAAAATAAACAAACATTGTGCTTGTTTTTCTTTCATAGATTAGCAAACATTTGATTTTGGTGCATATAAAAAAGAACACTCATGTCTTCTTTGATTGATTGTGTTTGCAAAATGGTAGGTGAGTATGCTCTCACTTGGTGAAAACCTTGTGATCAGAAAAATAGACCCATTTTTTTGTTATTACCCTGACTTGGTATATCGGAGTATCCTCTCCCCTCGCGCTTTCGGGTGATCTTGGGTGTAAGAGAAACGGTTACCAACTCTAGAAATTGGGCTTGCCTGGGGATTTCATCACCCCAACATGACTCAAACTGGAAACAGAGCTAAAGCCAAGCTACCCCCGACTGGTATATAAATGTAAAACTTAAGGGAAAACCTAAGGTTGCGAGTGCAGATGTGTCATATGGATGGAGTTGTACTCCCTTAAACCCTGTTCAGCTTAACCTCTTTAGGCTAGAGTGCCACATTAATGGTGATTAATCTCTTGCCCCATGTATGGCCACTCGAATGGGGGTCCCTAACTAAAAACTCTTGTATAGAAAGCCAAAATCTTTCTATTTGCTAGCATAGCACTGGTCGATGTGAAGGCATCCACACTTTCATAGTTTGTAGTAGAGGTGATCAGCTCACCATGGGAGTTTCATGGCGGTTGAAAGCTTGGTTGGCCTAAGAAGAGAGTGCACTATAAGGGGGAGCCCATGCAGCCAAGCTTTTGAATTCACATGCTATAGATATGCGGTTGGGGAAACCTGCGTGGAATCTAGCGAATATTGTCATGGCCTAACCTAGGATCGTACTTATCTGATGTGTTTTTGGTTACTTTTAAAACACTGTGTTTTTCAAGTGTTTTTTGGTTTTACCATAGTTTGAAACAAAACATTCACCAAACAGATAAAAATTTCCATCAAAACGACAAGAAAACCATTTTGAAACAAAGCTATCTTGCATCGGTCGAACCGCAAGTGATGTACTGTACCGCAACTGCTCTGTTAAACCACATCTGACACTCAGAATGACGCATTTGTATGCGTCACGATGCATCTAAAAACTTAAAATCCACATATGCTAAATCAAGTCGCATTTGACAGTCCAAAATCCACAATTGCAAAATTGAACTATATTTGCTAAACTGTGACACATTCACAGCTTCAAGTGACGCATTTGCCTGTCAAAAGTTAAAACTTCACATTCAAAATCTGAGGTCCTCAACTTGTCCACCATTTGTCAAACACTATCACCAAGAAGATTCTATGAGAAACCAAACTTGAAATTGCTCAAAGTCTTAACCATTAGTTTGCATTAGTCACCATAGGTTTCATCATCCTCCATTTTTTTTAGTTACCTACATTCAACATTAGGTTGTCCCTAGGTTCATATTTGCATACTTAGGATTAGGAAAATCTCAACACACTTCGCAAAGTCATTGTTTTTGAAATTAGGCTCTCTTGGACCAAGTTATCAAACCCCCTTTTAGTCATTGTCCTCTTTTGTGAGATTTTTTCCAACTCAAAAGTCTAGTTAGGAAGACTCACTAGTCATTTAGACCTTGTCAACTTGTCATTTTCAACAAAGTCCTCTAGTAGTCAAAATAAAAAACAAAGTTCAATCTTAGAAGTGCTTAGATGACCTTCTCTTACATTTCATACACATTGCATATCCTATTCACGAAAATTCAAAAAACATTAGTCATTCTAGTCATCATTTTGAGCTTTAGATCTTGCATAGTATCATCATGATTAGTTGTCATTCCCTTTTGAGCAATCTCATTTCATGGTGGAAACTAGATTTCAAAAACAACAACGACAAATGGCGAATCTTGGACAAGACCCCACTTCCACTGTTGACAATCCTACACATGACACAAACTGGACCTTTTACGATCCATTTGCCAATTTAGACAATCAACCTCCAATGACAATGCAATCCTCATCAAACAGTCCATTCGAACAACTCTTGCAAAGAGATAAATATGGTCATATACTTGAGGAAAACTTAGAGGCAATAGCACAAGACCCAGAGGCCTCTAACTTTGTTCAAACAATGGTCCGTCATGATAGAGATAGATTCCTATCCATGCTCTTGAGTGAAGGAGCTAAGTTACCACAAGGATTTGACATTAACACGCTAAATTTGACAACTAATGACCCTAATACCAACAATGCACACATGTCACATAGTGGTCAACTTCCAAATACCATGAGCAATAATTCCTTTGGGACCACAACGACAGTGCATGCCACTCCCAATGTCCCAAATACCCCCAACATTCCCAATACCACAAATATCATGACATTCAATGCCACGACAGTAAATTCCATGGGGGCATCATCAACTCACAACAATCCCCCCTTGAAAACTCCATCTACTACCATGAACACAACTTCAACATATCCATCCAGTGGTATTTCACAAAACCCTTCAGGAGGAGGCACAAGACATATTTTTATCCAAGGACAACAAAACATTAACATAACAACACAGTCAAATGTCATTTCCTCCCAAGGTACAAATACAAACGTTCCCCTTGTATGAAATCAACAATTCGCAGAAGGCAGCCAAGTAACACAACCCATGACATCATTGACACACCATAACATTCATGGTCACAACATCCCCCAAATAATGAAACACATGGCTGGCGAACACATCTAACATTCATACTCATCAACATCCACCCAACCATAACTTCCAATACCAACAACATGCCAATCTGCACACATCATACATACCACAACAATCCATACCACCACAATACACCAATATTCACGCACAACAAACAGGAACACATGGTGTACCAGACAATCCAATTTACGGAAACATAAGCGACCTTGCTGTGGATGCCCTCCAAACAAGAATCAAGGATGTAGAGAAAACTATCCAAAACATGTGCATTTTAGGCAAGAAATCAAAAATATCATATGACCTAAATGTATACCCATTCGACACGAGCCTATACATGCCTCCATTTCTTCTAGGATATGTGTCACCCAACTTCACAAAGTATAGAGTCAAGACAAACCCCATTGAACATGTTCGCGAATTTGCAACCAATTGTATGGACATCGCCTATGAACAAACATATTTGATGAGACTTTTTTCTAAAAGTCTAGCGGGTCAAGCCCTTGAATGGTTTTCAACTCAAAAGGATATCCAGACATGGGATGAGCTTAAACAAAAATTCACAAGAAATTATGTGTACAACATTGACATGGATACCTCTATCACAAGCTTGTGTAATCTCACACAAGAGGATTTTGGTGAGACATTTATCCCATTCTTTCAAAAATGGAGAAGCCTTGCTAGTCAATGTCACATTGACATCCCCGAAAGAGAAAAAGTTGACATGTTTGTCCAAACACTTTTGGGACCCCTAAAATTTACATTGCAAATACATTGTTGCACAAACTTCACAGAATTGGTTGAAAAGGGGGTCCAGAATGAGAAAGCCATTATCACAAAGGGAGAACTAAGATATGGTTCCAAAAACACAAACGTCAATCCACCCACTGACAAAAATAAATATTGGGTTAAAAATAAGTATGTTACAAATGACGGTGTTGTTGATGCCAAGATTGCAAACATCGTAGGTCCTATATTGGCCCTGAAAGGGGTTTAACAACAAAATAGACCAACAACGACATTGACACCTTCTCCCAATACTTATTCAAACAACCAAAGTGGTCAAAACAATCAAGGACAATATCGTCAGATGAGACAATTTCCTAGGGGTCGCACATACACCCATTTGGGTGAACCCATTGAAGAAGTCCTTAAGAAATGCCTCCAGCATGGGGTCATCATACTTATGGAAACAAAACTGTATGACCGAGGACAATTCAAACTAGCATGGTGGAATGACAATGCACTTTGCGAATACCATCAAGCAAAAAGGCATACAACCTCTAACTATTGACAATTGAAAAACCTAATACAAGATCTTACGAAAGTCACACCATCAAAGTAGGTGGATCCCAATTCACCTCCAATTCAGATCATACTATCCACAAGAATCCACTGCAGGACCATGGTTCTCATAATGCTTCCACTTTAGGTCCACAGAATCAAGCTAACTTCACCCAAGCCAAGTATGATTATTCTAGTGGACCAATTATAAATAATGTCTAAAGTGATGATGAGTGCATCAATACCATTACGATCAAGAGAGCACCCCAATGTAACACTACTACTCGAAGTGGCAAGGTCACTATAGCTGGTCCACCTCCCGCTAGACAAGCCAAAATCACTATACCAAGCCCATCGACTAAACAATCACAACCTGCTCCATCTTCTAAACAACCAAAACTTGTCACAACCATACAGTAGTGGAAACCCAAAAGTTAGTTCAACCTCATCGACCAAGGAAAAACTCCCATGCAAATATCTATCCTTGAGCTGCTTCATATCTCTCCCATGCACAAAGAAATCCTAGACAAAACTATCCTAGAGTCGTCGGTCCCCAAGGACAACGATGTCAATCAGTTTGAAACTATGGTGGGATATCTCACTACACCACACCACGTCACCTTCTTGGATCAAGATTACTCATCACCTAAAACCAACCACAATGATGCATTGCACATAGAAACTTTTGTCCACAAGCACAAAGTTAGACGGGTTTTAGTAGATGGCAGAGCAGGATTGAACATATGCTCCCTCAAATTGGTTAAGGCTTTAGGATTCTCTGATGCATGCATGGACCCAATGAAAAGTATAGTGATCAAGGCATACGATGATGAGGAATGCTCTTCACGTGGCATTATCTCTCTACCTATCAGGGTGGGACCGGTCATTGTGGACACAACCTGCCAGGTCCTAGATTTGGAACTACCATATAACATCTTACTTGGTCATCCATGGATTCACGCCTTAAAAGCCGTTCCGTCTACATATCACCAATGCCTAAAGTTTCCATTTGACGGCATAGAAGTAACCATATACGGAGACCCCGACCCTTTCCAATATTGTACCAATTTAAGGGGTATCTATGAAAACTAAGTACCTATTAACCGAGAAGCACCTGGCTCTTCATCATCTAAGTATATTGACCCATCCACACTCACGTCATCGTCCACATCTGCTCCATCCACGTCTTCCACTATACCACCACCTTCCACCAGCCCTAAGACTGAATCCACTATCAAAATCCAAGACCTTGGCTGTGGAGAATTCAAACTGCACATGACATATAGCATAACAACAATGCCCAAGTCTCTAAAGGTATATGGTCGGACATGTTTTAGAATGGAACCTCAAGAAACCTTCAAAGTCCCACCGAAAATAGTTTTTATCAAGTGGGGAGACATGAGTGATGAAGAACTTGCTGACATCACAGGATGGATCTATAAGGATATAGTCACATTACCTCTGTTACCAATTCAAAGATATGGAAAAGGTTACAACATCATGAAGGCTAAAGGCTACGATGGTACTGGTGGCCTTGGAAAAAATAAAACTGGTCAAAGGGAACCCATAGAACCTTTTCAAATTCTGAAGTATCATGGATTAGGGTTTGGATCACTTGACAATGACGATCGACGTACCTCTAGACTTTCAAATGAGTGAATACATGCTTATGATAGTGTTAAGACTACTAGGGAAACCCTCACTAAAACATACTCCCATGAGTGGGAATTTGGCTCAGAACGATCCCTAAGTGGCTATTGTCTTGATGATTTGTTTGTCAAACTAGGGGAATTGACCTCTAAACAACGATTTTGGCAAACATTCAAAATTGAACAAGCACCAAATAGTCAAAGTCCCACTACCACTTCCCACAACATACAACACCCATTGTCTGAACCCCCTCAATCCAATCAATCCGAAGTTTCAGATGACATTGATAACCAAGGCTCTAAAACCTTCACTCCTTATTACAACAACAAATATGACACTAGTGAAGGAGAATATTAGATAGAGTTTGATGTAGAGTTGGATGATGATAACCTCATCTACAACATCACTGAATCCATCTACATGTTGTCTGCATCCTCACCCCAATTCACTATGCTTGACAATGGCATTTCTTTAGTTTACCTTGAACTAGTTGATTGGGACCAACAAGGACTGCCAATTCTGGACACATTTCAGAATGATGAGGCAATTGCCGAATTCATGGGATTACGAGAAGGCATACCTAGTGGGGACCACAAATCCAAATTCGCCATTGATTTAGACTGCATCACATACTTCGATGAGACTGTTTAGTCCTCTAGTCGCAAAAGTAAAAATAAAGTAAAATATGAAACGTCTCTAGGTGAAAACCGAAAGGCACCTCTTGACGATAAAATAGTAAAAATAAAGGACGTATCTATGGGTGAAAACCTCTCTGAGGTGCCCAAAGATGGAGGATTGGACTTTCTCCCCATTCAACAAGATAAATTGGCTATGCTTATTGAGGATACAATAGAGGATAACATTTCAACTGCAGAAGACCCCAAGATGGTCCTATTTGCCGCATCATTGACTGATGAAGAGAAACCAAAATTTCATAAATTCTTTGCAGATCAGAAAACCAACTTCGCATGGTCCTATGCTAATATGCCAAGATTGGATCCAGAACTGGTTCTGCACCATCTGCCACTATTACCTAACGCTAAACCAGTCAAGTAGAAGTTGCGCAAAATGCATCTCCAAGTTGCCCTATTGGTCAAGGCTGAGTTAAAGAAATTGCTAGATACCGGATTCATAAGGTCTATTGACTACACTGAATGGATTTCTAATCTAGTCCTAGTCACAAAACCAAATGGGTTGATCCGTGTATGTATAGATTTTTGAGACCTAAATAAATCATGTCCAAAGGATGACTTTCCTTTCCCAAACATTGACATTATAGTGGACCTTACAGCAGGGTATGAGATGCTATCACTCATGGATGGTTTCTCTGGTTATAATCAAATCCGCATTGCTCTTGAAGATTAGCACAAAACGACATTTACTTGCCTATGGGGTATATACTGTTGGAATGTCATGCCCTTCGGTCTCAAAAATGCAAGTGCCACATATCAAAGGGCTATGACCATGATCTTCCATGACATGATGCACAATATAATGGAAGATTATGTAGATGACCTATTGGCCAAATCAACAACTAGGAAAGATCATTTGAAGGTACTCGACATAATTTTCAAGAGACTTGAAGAGTACAAAGTTCGGCTAAATCCTAAGAAGTGTGTTTTTGGGGTCACATCAGGAAAATTATTGGGGTACATAGTTTCCTGAAGAGGCATAGAGGTTGATCCAGAAAAGGTCAAAGCAATCATAGACATGCCTCCGCCCAGAAGAATAAGTGAACTTAGAACTCTGCAAGGCAGAGTACAATCCATTCGGCGTTTCATAGCCCAATTGGTAGATAAGTGTCACCCATTCCAGTATCTGTTGCACAAAGGTGTTCCCTTTGTATGGACATATAAATGTCAAGAGGCCTTCTAGAAAATCAAAGATTACCTACTATCAACACCAGTCCTCATGCCGCCCATTCATGGAAAGCCATTGATTCTATACATCTCGACTACTATTTCGGCACTGGGGGCATTGCTAGCACAAAATGATCATGAAGGAAAGGAAAGAGCGATCTATTATATCAGCTGCACACTGATAGGCTATGAGTTGAACTACACATACATTGAACAGGCATGCCTCGCTATTGCATTTGCATCCCAAAAACTAAGACACTATATGCTCAGTCACCAGACACAACTAGTCACCTAGATTGATCCACTGAAATATCTACTAAGTCGGGTGGCATTAATAGGCCGGTTGGAAAAATGGGTCATGATACTAAGCGAGTATGACATACAATATGTCGAGCATAAGGCAATAAAATGACAAGCAATAGCAGATCAACTAGCAGATGCACCAATTCAAGTCACTCATCCACTAGTAACTGATTTTCCCGATGAGTCCATTTTTCATGTGGAACCAGTAGCACCATGGAAGTTGTATTTTGATGGGTCTCATACTGGTCATGGCTCAGGTGTTGGAATCTTGTTTATCACACTGCAGGGGGATTCAATTCCTAAGTCATTCTAGATTGCCTTCCCTTGTACAAATAACATTGCCAAATATGAAGCACTAGTCACAGGTCTCAAGTTGGCAATTAAATGGAAAATTCAAACATTGCTTGTATTCGGGGATTCCCAGCTCATGATCAACCAAGTGAATGATGACTATGAAACAAAAAATGAGAAGTTGCTTCCCTACAAGAGGATGGTGGATAGTTTCCTAACATACTTCCAATTGATTTCCTTTGAACAAATCCCCAGGGCACAGAATAAGGTAGCTGATGCAATGGCTACTATTAGTTCTCTCTTGGACATCCCTAAAAATGTGTCACAATTTGAGTTCTTAGTAGGACAGCTCTTGATACCGGCATATGACATCCCAGAATCAGAAATGGTTTGTGAACTTGTTGGTCCCAACTCTCCTTGGTATCAAGACATTTACGACTACCTAAAATCTCAAACCCTTCCACCAAACCTGTCCAATAACCAAAGTAAGTCCTTCATTAGAAAATATGCAAGGTATGCCATTGTCAGTGACACTCTTTATTGCCATAGTTTCAATGACACACTCCTTAGATGTCTCGACACTGACGAAGCATGTATGACCTTACATGAAGTACACAATGGTATATGCAGAGCTCATTCGAGTGGTCCTACTCTTGCTAATAAAGTAACGAGACTTGGGTATTATTGGCTGACCATTGAAAAGGATACAATTGAATATGTCAGGACTTGTCGCAAATGTCAAATTCATAGTAATTTAGTCCATGCTCCAGCACAGGAACTTCAGCCAATCACTTCTCCATGGCCCTTTGCTCAATGGGGACTTGACCTCATGGGTAAGATTCATCCAACCTCATCCAATGGCCATAAGTTTATCATTACTGCCACTAAGTATTTCACAAAGTGGATTGAAGCCATCCCATTGACATACATTATTGGCAAGCAAATATCCAAGTTTATCCTTAATTACATCATTTGCCAGTATGGCCTTCTACAATCCATCATCACTGACAATGGACATCCGTTCAAAAACTAAGACGTATGTGAGTTATGTGATCGATTTCACATTCAACACCATTTTTCATCTCCATATTACCCACAAGGAAACGACCAAGCTGAGGCGTCGAATAAAACGATTGTCAAAATTCTAAAAAAGACTGTCAATGATGTTGGTTGTGAGTGGCACATACAACTCAACCCTGCTCTGTGGGCTTACTGAACTAGCATTCGTACACCTATAGGAGCTACCCCATTTGCCCTAGTCTTTGGCACTGAAGCCATCTTACCTATTGAGGTCAAAATTCCTTCGCTATGAGTCTCCCTGAAGGGTCTAACTAATGAAGAGGAGTACCGAAAATCACACTTGCACGAGCTAGAAATGCTGGAAGAAAGAAGACAAAACTCACTGAACCATCTCCAAGCATATCAGAACCATCTTTGTCATAGTTATAATAAAAAGGTTATGGTCAGAAAGTTTGACATTGGCGACCTAGTTCTCATGTAGAACCCCAAGAACCAAGCTGATAGAGAAAAGCTAAGAAAATTTGAACCAAACTAGTTGGGTCCCTATATTATCATATCTTTTTTTGGTTCTGGAGCTTATCAATTGGCAACTCTAGATGGGAAACAATTGACAGAGCCCATCAATAGTTTACATCTCTGAAAGTTCTACGCATAGCATTAGAGGATGGAGCTGAAAGCCATAAAATACAAAAAAAATAAAAAATGATAAAAATTGTCACCTTGATGAAAACTTGGCAAATAGGCATCTTGGTGGCACCAAAAAAATCAAAAAATCATGAAAATAGTAAAGAGAAAAATAATTTGTTCAATAGTGAAAACCTAGCAAACAAGCGCTTTGGACAAGTACCATGGTGAAAACCTAGCAAACAGGTGCCATGCGTAATCAATCACTGCTCTACCATCTACTGTCACTTTTTCTAACTTGGCCTAGGATGAAAGGTATTTCTGCCACTATTATGCAAATCACCGCACCATCCTACCCTACCTGTCCTAGTGGATAAACGATTGACATCAAGTCCTGACGACTATCCATCTAGCAAGTCAGTAGCATCATGTCCATATTCCTTGCAAATGGCTAAGTCTTAGACCTGATTGGGGGAAAAATGTTTATCATGCAAGTGTAGTGGATGTCACATATGATCACAAAAATAGTGTAAAAAGTCCTAAAAAAAGACAAAAACATCATAAAAAGTCCTGAAAAAAGACAAAAACATCATAAAAGTCCTAAAAAAAGATAAAAACATCATATAAAGTCCTAAAAAAAGATAAAAACATCATAAAAAGTCCTAAAAAAGACAAAAAAACATCATAAAAAGTCCTGAAAAAAGATAAACACATTGGCAAAAAGTCCTGAAAAAAGACCAAGACCATCACAAAAAATTCCTAAAAAAAGACCAAAAAATCATAAAACGTCCTAAAGAAAACTACAAACAAAACACCAGACAACTCTGAGAGCACAAACGCATTGTCATCTCTTGTCAAAGTCGGTCATGTCAAATCAATCTTCATCATTTGTCCGAACTACGTTGTCTCTGTGCATTTGCTACGTAGGCAAGACTCATACTTGAGTCCTCGAGACATTAGGTCAGTCCTTTTAGGTTTGTCAAAATAAATCATGGCACAATCTTTGGTCATCAGGACAAAATCATTGGTCGTGTTGAACTACGAAGTCTCTGAGTGTATGACATAGGCAAGGCCATCTATCGATGAGCCCCCAAGGCCGCACTAGGTCAGTCCATTAGGGTTCATGGCATCACACTAGCACACACATCAAAAAGATCTTCAAGGCAACACAAATCTTTCTCAAACGAATGAAACTCATCAAGAAAATTTTGGCAATCATTTATCCCAACATGACAAAACTCATCAGCACATATTATTAGGACATAGCAACATCTGGTCAAAATAGGTCAAACTCAGTTAAAACAAGTCAAACCATCATAACCCATCAAACTGTCAAAACTTGGTTAACCTTTAGATGTGTCCTTCTGAAAGGTAACCTCTATCATTCATGCCTTAGGATGTGTCCTTCCTAGGCATCGTCATTGTCATTCGACATTTTCGCGCGATCCTCGCGACATCTAAGGATCACCCCTCTCGACATCGGCACTCTTTAGATGTGTCCTTCTAAAGAATCATTTGTGTTGTATATGCCTCAGGATGTGTCCTTCCTAGGCATCATCATCATCACCATCACATGACATTTGGAGATTAATTCTCTTGACATCAATTTTATTCAGGATTTGTCCTTCGTAAATTTGGCAAACCTGGACGTCTATTGTCAACGCATCGTCAAAGCTTTAACAATCGGACATCTCATCATAATTAAACCAAGACATCTTGACATCAGAACAATGGATATCCAGACGCACTTGGTAAACACTTGACAATTGTTTTTTGATCTATTATCATGTTATTAGTTTTTCAGCGAGATCCCACTAAGCAAGATTTAGAGAAGCATCGACGTAGCATGACAATTGACACGCATGACTACTAGCTTCTCAGCAAAGTCCTAATCCTAGGATTTAGAAAAGCAATGACATATCATGGTAGGGACTTTATTTTTGTATTTTGGCAAACATGTCACTAGTTTCTCAAGGATGTCCTGGAAACACGATTTAGAGAAGCAACGACGTGTCATGTTTTCTACTTGTCTTTTTCTACTTGTGGTTGATTATGACAAAAAGACTGGGGCAGTCACGCTCTTGGTATAAGTCATGATCATCCTTGTCTGTGATTGTTTTTCTTATGTAATGGTACGACCTTGCACACCTTGAGCTATGTCATATCATGGTGTTTGTTGGCCATTACAACAGTTTGCCCAATGATGATTAAGAGCAATAAATATTAAAAGTCCTACATAAAATTTTGAAGGATTTGGTCTAGGAATTAGCATGCATTTCCGTCAGTCTCATGTCTTCTCCTCTTTGGTCTGATCATCTTCTCTCATCAGTCTCGTCATCTTCTTTCATCCATCCCACAATGATATCTTGTAACATCCAAAAACATAAGTGTATACATGATCATATAAACATTGCATTAGGTCCATACATACATCATCCATGGCATTAAATCATATACATCACATTAGGTCCATACATACATCATCCATGACATTAAATCATATACATAATCACAAGCATTGCATTAACATAATCATCAGCATTGCATCTATTACTAAATACATTATGCACATCATTAACATAATCATATAAATAAGCATTGCATCATCATGGCATCAAAATCACAAATAGGCATCATATGACATACATGATACATCACAAATCATACATCATACATATCATAATACATAAAGCAAAAAGCATCACACAACACATGTAGGCCACATCAAAACTGCATCATCATATAAATATCATCTCAAAAATGTACAATGTCATAGGATAGAGTCAACAGATATCCCAAAAATAGAGCTCGCAGGCTCAATCATATACATAATGTGTCACAAATAGAAAAATGCCCCTAGGGTAGACTCTCATCACCCCCTCATGGTGAGGAATACGGAAAATATGGCTCTAAACCTGGCACTAAATTGATAGGTGGACCTGTCATGGGCTATGTCTGTGCTACCGATGGAACCTCAAGTGAAGGTATCATCCTGACGGTAGCAAACACCTGTGAGGTCACTACCGCTGGACTCTAAGAGGTGGACGGATCTATCACTGGTGGCTAACCCTGTATTGACCTCTACACTGAATTAGCTAACCCGTGGCTATGAATCAGAGTGTGCCTGTGAGAGTGATGTGACCTATGCTCGAATGTGTGACTTGTCGAGGTAGATCCTCTAACACTAGTGTGAAGCCTAGTACCACTGCCACTGCCTGACCTATGTCCACTGCCTATCCTCGACTGTGATAGGGACAAGGTAGGATCCTGCCACTCTTGTGGCACTGCCTACTCGTATAGTGTCCTATACTATTCTAGCCTTGTATTCATCCTGGCAAGCTCACGAGCCATGTCTCCCATAGGCCCTGTACATAATGCTACAAAATTTGTACACCACTAAGCTACATCCTACTGATGGATCACCGCCTGATCCCGCTCTACCTAGGCTACCTCCAGTGCTGACTCTAATGACCTGACCTAGGCCATACTCACGTCCAGTCTCTGTTGTAGGTCTGCTACCCACTAATCTGCTATGGCATCTTGCGGCAACCCTGAGGTGGACGGTATCTCCTCCTCTCCCTCCACCATCTACCATCTCAGGAGTCTCTTGGCCTCATCCATGGCATCGTCCTCCTCATTGTCATCATCAGCCTCTATCTTCTCCCGTCCTACTATCGCCACCTCCTCTTCTTGTCCTCCCATCACCACCTCCTCCTCTTGTCCTCCCACCGCCGCCTCCTCCTCCTATCCCATCACATCCTCCTCCTGACCTCCTACAGCCACATCCACCTCCTATCCTCCCACCACTGCCTCCTCCTCCTATCCTCCCACCCCCACATCCTCCTCCCATCTCTCCTCACCTTCCCCCTCCTATCTGGGCTGCTCCTCACCCTCACCCTCCTCACCAACCTTGGGGATAGCATCTAATGCTACCCTTGCCACATGTTGTCGCACCCTGCGGCCTTGTTTCTGGTCGTCTCGCCTCTGCCTCCAGCTATCTTCGCCATCATCCCCACCTCTGGCTCCACCTCTACCATCATCCCCACCTCTACCTCCATCTCTGCCCCTGCCTCCGTCTCCACCCTAGCCTCTGTCTCTGCCATCATCCCCACCTCTGCCTCCATCTCTGCCTCTACCTCTCCCCCTGCCTCCATCTCTCCCCCTGCCACCTTTTCTGGCCCGTGATACTCAAGGAATCACTGACCTCTTATCCACTGGTGTTGGCCCATCAGGATCTATCAATGGCACAGTTCTGCATGCCTGCCACCATAAATCATAATCTGGTGTAGTACCTGGATCGGCTGCTCCTCCTCTCCAACCCCAGGCCTGGGCCACTAGCCCGTCAATCTGCTGCTCTGCAAATGCCATAGGGATGGCTAGCCCCCATGCATACTCTCGGGATAATCTAGCATACTTGGCTATCCCCACAGGTACACCCTGCTGCTCTCTGAACTACCTAAGAACACGCTGCAGAAGATACATCTTGATAATCAAAGACATCTGCACTATCCTGCCAATAAGATACATGTATTGTTTGTAGAAATTGAGGTGATCGGCCTCGTCGTCCCATGCCTCACAGTCTCTGTATGGCCTCTAGATAAATGTCACCATGGTGTCGATCCTATGCCGCCACCAACCAGTCTCACCCATCCGTGTTTTTTGTAGCATACCGGCATAATAGTAAGCATAGGGCATCCCCTTGGCCAGCTGTGGTCTCTGAATGGGAGGACGAAAGATGGCAATGTGCTCCCACACCCAGATCATCATCAATGTGGTCCTGTAGGAGATACTCTCTTCTCTTCTGTATGCAACATCATGCAACTGGTGGTAAAGTGTCCCAAGCAAATAGGGACCCCAAGCATAAACTGTCCTGTCCCATCTCATGCCAACCAGTACGTCGCCCCAACCAATAGGAAATCCATGACCCTAGTAGTCAGGAATCAAGATTCCTCCAATTAGCGTCGCCAAGAAGGCATCAAAGCGACCATAGTGCTTGGCCATAAACTCCCACCGGATCTCGTAACCTTGGATGCCTAGGCCTGCACCCTGATCTCAATAATAGGCTCGGAAGGTCTACTCACCATGACGAGGTTTGTAGATGATCTGCTCCCCTCGAATCGACACTCATAGAATCTGGTACACGTCCTCTAGAGTGATGGTAGCCTCACCTATCGGCAGGTGGAATGGACAAGTCTCGAAGTGCCACCGCTCACACAGTGCAGTCAATAATCCCCTATTCGCTCGAATGGTGGGCATAAAGGCAGCATAGAATAGTCCCAAATGCATCAACTATCGCTGCTCTCGCGAGCCCAACTGATTGACAAACTGAAAGGTGGTCAGTCTGCTCTCTTTTGTGTAAATAGGGGCAAGTTGCCTCTGCAAAAAGGATGAACAATACATCAGTACCTTTTAGACAACTGTCATCATCATGAAAAGCATCTAAGGATACACAAATATTAAAATTCACTAGGGTCAAGGAAAAATGCAAATGCGTCGTAATCAGGCAATTGCGTCTCAACAAGTCAATTGCATCGTACTGTACATCAAATGTAGTCCAACATTGCAAATGCGTCACATTACTTTGCTTGCATCACAAAACATGATAGTTGCATTGCATTTTGGCAATTGCATCCCAGAATCACAATTGCGTCGATCAAAAAAGCATATGCGTTGCAATTTGACAATTGCCGCATTTAAACATTCAATTGCAACACGAAAAGTCAATTGTGTCACATAAATTGTCAAATTCGGCACAAGCCACTACTCTAACCTATTTTTCCTTGGCACTTGTGTCACAGCGCATCAAATACATCGAATGCATAGACAGTTGCGGCTTACGCGAACACAATTGTGTCACAGCGTAGTTGTTATCTACCCTAGAAACATAAAAATGGCACACAAAACAAAAAAATGACAAAGTGAGTTAAGGGTACATACCTCTGGCTCTGAGCCCTCTAGCTATCTGAAGGTCCTCATGATCTCTTCATGATGCTCTGACACTGGGATCACCATTGTCACTACTATGCCTCTTGCTCTGAGCTCTCGAATTTCACAAGGTAAATAGTAAAAGTGAATTAACTTTTACCCCTTTGTCAACCTATTTATAAAGTCAATATGACATTTTTCAAACAAGGTCAATACTGGAGGCTCATTTGACCACCTTTGACTTCCTCGTTAGTTGTTTTAAACATGTCAGAATCCAAAACCGACTGCGCCGTTGTTTTCTAGTCATTAAATTGATTTATTGGGACCCTTTGCAAATTTTTCTGTAGTCGACCCAAAATTTAAAAATTTCCCCAGGGGGCAATGGTACTCCGTACATTTACTGGGGCATGACTTTGACTTATTTTCTTTTTCACAATGCGACAAGCGACATTATGACAAAGAGGGGCAAAATGTAGACACCTAAAAATGACCTAGGCCTGCAAGCTTCGTTTTTACCACTTTCGTCCTAGCGTAATTATGATATTTAATTATGTCCTTGGTCCACATTCGACTATTGATTAAATAATTCATAATTATTTAATTAATTCATGTCATTTATTCTTCATGATTATTAAATAAACAAATTTTATTTATTTATTAAATACGTCATTAATTGTCTAAGTCTTCCTTTAATTAAATAAATTTCATAATTTATTTAATTACCCTTCGTCATATATTTCTTCTTGATTATTAAATAAATAAATTTTATTTATTTATTTAATATGTCACTAATTTTATTAATTAAATAAATTGATTAATTTATTTAATTAATTAGTCTTATCTGCTAAATTAATTAATTAAATTAATTATTTAATTGCCAATTTGATATTCCTCTCATTTTAAATAAATTAAATTATTTAAAATGTCATCTCAATCTTAACTGTCAGTCCATTTTGATAAATAATCTGAAAAAGATTATTTATTATCTCATAAAATCCATAATTTGAATTATCTTAATTCAAATTAATAAATAATCTTCCAAAAATCAAGTAATCGGGCAGATTCTTGATTTTCCAAATCTGATCTTTAGTCCAAATCTTATTTTCTTGATTTTTTGAATCTCACAAATCAGGCGATCTTATCTTCTTGATTTTTCAAAAATCTTTATTTCTTTAATTAATTTCCTCATTTATTCTCCACCGTCAATCCGATTATCTGAGATTTTATTCTAATTGTTCGATTAAAGAATTTTCCCTAACCCTAATTAGGGATTCTCAGGTTTAATCTAGACCTCTCGTTTTAGGTTCTCATCATCAATTAATCTTGTCTGTCCACTCAAAATGACATTTTCTATAAAATGTCATTTTCTTATCACTTGTCTATTACACACGCACATGCTGACATTTTACATAGACATTCTAGACATTTACTTGCACACTTAGTTTTCATATGCAATTTCAATTATTATTGTTATTTGATCAAAGTCTTAGACATTATCATAGGCATAGGCATTTAGATTTTTAAGCAAATCCTTCAAGGCTTGTTGTAGGACTTAGACATTTTCAGATTTTTCTCACATAATGAATCTGAGGGCTACATTATCCAACAAGTAAGAAGGTATTACAAAAGTGAAGCATGGAGGTATCGGTGATCAGGGATAATCATTTTGTGTTTTACTTCCTTTGTGTTTTGTAAGATCTTTGGGTTTCGTTGTCATTTATTATTTGTTGCTAATACTCCTAATCAAACCTAAAATAAATCCCTTGATCACAATTCCAATCTCAAATATTGGTTTCATTAAGAATCATAAGCATTAGATACAAGATTTCTAGTTCAATCATAAAATAATCTCATGAAATCAAAATATTTTCAATAATATTTCATGAGCATCAAACAATTGTGCTACCACTTAAGTAGATTTAGCTTTAAGCATTCAACAACTTCATAGAAAACAAAATATTTTCAATAAATTTCCATTCATTTATATCTATTTTTTGGAACATTTTTTAAAATTTAAACATCTAATCTAAAATAAAACATCAAAATACTAAAAAATAAAATTTCTCCCAATTATTTTTGACACATGCCCCAAGATTTGACCAAATCAAGGAAAACAACTTTATACTTCACCAGATTGCTTCACAAATAGCTATAAAATGATAAGAGGTTTTAAAGAAGGGGGTTTTTGTTTCGACATTGAGTTGGTTTTGTATGCACCCTTAAATGACGCAACATACAGTCGTGTTTGGATGAACTAACAAAACTAGCTACAAAAGATACATGAGATAGGTAGCTATCAAATTGGATTTGATATTGATTAAGTTATGTGTGCATACAAGCTTTTAGTTTGGAATGATTTAGAAAATAGGAAAAAAGAATAAAATTTTGAGAAGTTTTGGCTCTTTCGACATCCACAAATTTTGAACTTAACTTAAAAAAGGTATCCCCTGGCCTTTTATAGAAGTAAGACATGGGTAGGATATGACAAATACATAAGAGGAAATACAAGGGATGAATCACATCAAGGCACATGGAATGTGGTGACTAGTAAGAGAATTGCAAATGAAGTCAATGAAGGTCAACCTCCATATGTATGCTGAAGTCCTTTCAGTTTTCATCTTTTTATTATCGCCAGGATAATAACTTGAATTAGGATAGTGTGTAGGAACTTCTCATATATTCATAATGCTTGCTTTATCATCCTATTCCTACACTTCTATTTTTAGAATGAGCTTCCTCGAAGGTTGGCGCTTTCTATTGCCATATGTGAATACTAGGATCCCTAGTATTATGATGGATTCAAGCCCCTCTGCATATAACTTCCCAAAATATGCAACCTAATCTAAATATGATTCTATTCATGATTCAAGTTTTCCTAACCATCCATACCCAAACTCTGCATTGCAATATGCTTCTCCTACAATCACAAATTCCATCTATTAAATCCCTTAAAAAAAGGACATTTCTAAACTATCTCATGTAAATAAAACCATCATTAATTCATTATCATATAAATCTGTCATAAATAACATGCTTTCAATAGAATTATATATTCTTGCATAATTATCTTTTTATATCTATTGGACTTCTTAGATAACCTTAAAATTTTAAAACTTTTCTTTTCCTTGTTACCCGATACCTGGTATTCAACTTTACCAATGATTTTCCTTGACTTTGGTTTTACTAGAACTTCCATCTTCACTAGACCTTGACTCTCAGACTAGAAAACTTTACTTTACCCTTTCATTCTCTTTTAGATTTTTGACATTCTCGGTTCCTAGTTCTTGGTATCTAAAACACTTGAATTAAGAAGTAATATTTCAAAAGATTTCTCTTTGCTTTTCACTTCTAGTGATTTTTTCAACTAGCCAACATTTGCCATAAGCATTAGTTTTCATTTAGGGTCCCCAAGGCTTATAGTCTTTGGGCGTGTTGTGAGACCACACAACTTACAACCAATAAAACCAAATTTAAATCTAAATTTGAGATTAAATCACTAGTCATAAATTATAATCTATGCATATTTTAAAATAATAACTCTTTACCTTTACCTAGATTCTGACATAAAAAATAATAAAATTCCTATGAAAATATTCATGTGTGCTTTGATTAATTCCAGTTTCTAGAACTTAGTGAAAAAAATTAGTTCATTTACATTGAACTACATTATTTGGTAATCCTCCAAAGCTAACCAAGGATATAGTGTTGCTTCCAATTAAGCATCCATAGCCCCGAAAAGGTTATCTTTGTAATTCCCCCAAACATAGCTCTACTACTAGCCAAGCATCTATGGCCCCGGTAGAGATATTTGGATAGCCTAAAGAGTTGATATATATATATATATATTTTGTACATCTCTTTTGATATTTCATTAATAGCTTATTTTTCTTTTGATATTTCATTGATAGCTCATTTCAACTTGCAAGCAATGAAGCCCACTATTAGGTTGGGAATTATAGTGGTACTGAAGGTTACCTTTTGATTTTTCATTCAATGCAAATCCCTTCATTGTTTCGCTACTTCTCAAACACTCATTTAATGATTCCCTATTGGTGTGTATTCTCGGCTAAACTTTACCACTTTTATGCCAAATCCTAGCTAACTGCAACTCGTTATATGTTAGAAAATATGCATAAATTAAAATTTAGCAGCAAACAACTTAATCACCGAATTTAAATCTAAATTTAGAACGATTAGTTACCACCCTTCTGATCAAATTTTATGGAAGCTACTAAATACTCAGCTAAATTTTGACTTGACGGTGTTGCACCACATTAATGGATCAAAAATTTCATGATGACACTTAAAAATGATCACATTATTTTGCATTAAATTCACATGCCTCAATGTGCATGTATTACTTCTTTCAAATTTCCTAGGTGATGATGTGTGCTACCTTATCGGATTCATTTTCCTTTCTACTTTACATACATGGGACCTTCATGATTAATACAGCTTAATAAAATCACAAAGAAATGACCACCATTAATTTCAAAATATTTAACTTGCTTGATTCACAATCTTCATACTAGGTGAATTTGAAGCAAATTGTCACCAATTATGTGTAAAAATTAATTTGATTTAATATTATACTATGGAGAAACTAATCCGGTTGCCACCTTGCTTATAATTTTCAAGACTTCCATCTAGGAAACTATATACCATAACTTCCTCATGGTTTTCTATAAATTCCACACTTCTCTCAAAATTTTCACACTTCTACTTTGCCTTCTTCTTTTTTTATATTTTTTGTTTCTGCTAGTGCTTGCTTCTAGGTCATGGATACTCCAATTTTCCTGACTTGCTCTCACCGCCAGAATGTTTTCATGGGTCGTATCTTGACTCAGAGGCTTGAAAAGGTTTTCTTCATTTGGACTACTAGTTTTACTATTCCAAATCTGTGCTTAGTCCTCATGGAACAATATGTGAATCCTAGAGCTTACTATTGGTTTTATTCTAACTTGGCTTCTCACTTTGTAGCATCACTCCAAGACATTAGGCTTCTTGTTAAAGATGTTTTCTTAGTTGTGCATTGGATAGTGTGGCCTAAATATTTGGAGAATCTGGATATTGTTTTATCTGTTGCACATCCGACCAATAGAATCCCTTCCATGGATGATATTCCTTGGTTCTTGGAACATTGGGAAGTGGTTCCACTTCAGTTGTTTCTGACTGACCTTCAAACTCCTAACTTTGAAGTTCATCGGGAAATTTCCTATGTAGGTTATTTAGCCTTGATGGATGAGGCATCCTAGATTGGGTAAATGGCTACTGCTATCTACAACTCAACTCCGTATTTTTGCATTTTTTTAATCCTCTTTTACAATAGGAATTTTGATACTTCTATGTATATACGTGATATAAACATATATATACTTAGCTTTTTTGTACATTTTAAAGCATGTATTTACTGTGTATGGTTTTATCATTTTAAATTTCATAAGACAATGTTACAAATGTTTAAATTAACTCTCATGCATATGATAAGTAGAATTTGCTAATGCAAAGGGCCAAACAAAAAAAGAAAGAAAAGAAAAAAAATGAAAGCAAAACAAACCCTACAAAAAGAAAACTAACCCCAACTAACAAAAATTGTAATCTAATAAACAACTAACACTAACAAACCAATTTATTTTAAGCTCAATAACTATTTTCATTATTGTTTTTGTTTGAATTACAACAAGTTTATCCTTGAATTCACTGGAATAAATTTCAAATATCCTATAGCAATGAATTTCTTTAAATTTTCTACATTTAACAAATGCAAATACAAAAGTATACTTACCAATAACTTGGCTTATATGTATAAAAAAAACCTCATTAAAGGTTGATTGCACACACCTTCTCCAGTTCTTCAATACTCTACCTTCTTTTAGGCCTGGTTCATGGTTTTCCTCTTTACTTTGTTCAGTTACATAAACGGTTGTGTCTATTTATTGATTTTCTTCTCCTCTAAAAATTTTTGTGTCCTTGGCCCTGTCTTCACTTTGAACTTTGTTAGAACAAGAAATATCACAATTTATATTGTTATCAGAGAGACAAAAAGTAAAAGCTTGATATTCTGTATCTTGCATAAAATCAGAAAAATTTCCTTTTTTATCTTGTGAATTTTCAATTTAGAACAAAAACCATGTGTCTCTCGCTCCTTCTCTTCACTTATGTTTCCATGTATGAAGAGATGATGACTCATCAATGTCATTTTCTTATTTTTGGTGCAATGTTTCTAAGTCTCAGCATTCTCGCCTGTCTTCCTATGAAACCTTAAGATTTTCTTCATAACAATTGTAGTTATCAAACCGTTTTGATATATTAGTTAATTTTTTAACATTTTCAATTCCACTAGGGTTATACTCTCTTTCAGGATTCAACTTATTTCTTGTTAATAGTCCCTTTCTTCTAGTAGTTAAGACTTATTCCATTAATGAAATCACCTTATGTGTAGCCAAACTTACCCTAGTTAAAAAAAATTCACAATGAAGTTCACCGTGATCAGTTGTGTCATGAATTCTACAATCGACGACTCTACCAAAGGTGAATAAACTTATAGGATGTAATTTTTGGTTATGAATTTTTTGGAGTTTTTCAACTTCCATTTTTGAGATATAGGCTTGCATCAAACTTTCACCTTACAAGCTACCTTTTAAGCTCAAAACTAATACATATTCCTAAACAAAACAAAAAGATAAGGATATGAAGAAAAGTGGAAAGCAACCCTCCTTCAAGTGCTAGTTCTTGTTGATGATGATGTCACTTGCAGCAATAGTGTAGATAAAATCCTCTCAAGAAAACCACAAAAAACCTATCTTCTTGAAAGACTTAACCAGGGCAACCTTAGGGTGTCCATGTAATAGGAAAAGGTTGACTCAACTCAATCCCAAGTCTCTGGTAGTTAGGTCTTGACCATACTAGGTTTGCTTCAAGGTATGATGTGATATTGTTGTTAATCTCAAGGGGTCTATGGTTATCTCCAATCACAAATATCAATTTCATTAATAATCAGAAGCATTAGATACAATATTTCCAGTTCAATCATAAAATGATCTCATGAAATCAAAATATTTGTAATAATATTTCATGAACATCAAATAATTGTGATATCACTTAAGTAGATTTAGCTTTAAGCATTCAACAAATTCATAGTAAATGAAATATTTTCAATAAATTTCCATTCATTCATCTATTTTTTGAAACATTTTTAGAAATTTAAACATCTAATCTAAAATAAAGCATCAAAATATTGAAAAATAAAAATTTTCCCAATTATTCTCCATGCATGCCCCAAGATTTAACCAAATCAAAGAAAAGTGCTTTATAATTCACCAGATTGCTTCACAGCTAGGTATAAAATGATGCAATATTTTAAAAAGGGGGTTTTAGTTTGGACACCGAGTAGGTTTTGTATGCACCCTTAAATAGTGAACATATAGTCTTGTTTGGTTGAACTAACAAAACCAACTACAAAAGATGCATGAGATAGGTAGCTATCAAATTGGCTTTGATATTGATTAAGTTCTATGTGAATAAATGTTTTTAGTCCATAATGATTTAGAAAATAGGAAAAAAGAACAAAACTTAGAGAAGCTTTGGCTCTTCCGATATCCACAAATTTTGAACCTAACTTAAAAAAAGGTGTCCCCTAGCCTTTTATAGAAGTAAGACATAGGTAGGATAAGATAAATACATGAGAGGAAATCCAAGGGATGAATCACATTAAGGCATGTGGAATGTGGTGACTAGTAAGAGAATTGCAAATGAAGTCAATGAAGTTCAACCTCCATCTGCACGTTAAAGTCCTTTGGGTTTTCATCTTCTTATTATCACTAGGATAATAACTTGAATCAAGATAGTATGTAGGAACTTCCCATATATTTAGAATGATTGCTTTATCATCCTATTCCTACACTTTTGTTCTGATTCAGGCTTTATACTCTCAAGAATGAGCTTCCTTGGAGGTTGGCACTTTCTATTGCCATATGTGAAATACCTAGATCCCTTGTATTTCGATGGATTCAAGCCCCTTTGCATATAACTTCCCAAAATATGCAACCCAATATGGATATAATTCTATTTGTGATTCAAATTTTCCTAACCATCCATACCCAAACTCCGCATCAAAATCTACTTCTCCGACAATCACAAATTCTATCTATTAAGTCCCTTTTTTTTAAAATAACATCTATAAAATATATCATGTAAATAAAACCATCATTAATTCATTATCATACAAATCCATCATAAATAACACACTTTCAAGAAAATCATATATTCTTGCATAATTATCTTTTTATACCGGGTTACTAGACTATTGGACTTCTTAGATAACCTTAAAATTTTAAAACTTTGCTTTGCCTTGTTACCCGGTACCCAGTACCTAGTATTTAGCTTTACCCATGATTTTCTCAGACTTTGGTTTATCAAAACTTCCATCTTCACTAGACCTTGACTCTCAGACTAGAACACTTTGCTTTACCCTTTCATTCTCTTTTACATTTTGGACATTCCCAGTTCCTAGTATTTGAAACAATTGAATTGCAAAGTACTCTTTCAAAATATTTCTCTTTTCTTTTCACTTTCGGTGATCTTTTCAACTAGCCAACATCTTCCATAAGTGTTAGTTTTCACTTGGGGTCTCCAAGTCTAATAGTCTTGGGGTGTGTTGTGAGACCACCCAATAGGTTCCACCAGTACCTATGGATTAAAACAAAGATAAAATCCATACATCATTGGAAAAAAATGAATATGAACAAAACAACCCTTGATCATTTTATTCATAGTTCATATAATGAATACACCAAGAGAGAAATGGCTTTGAATTTGCACCATTATCTACATTCATTTTCTAGTATTGTTATCATGTGTTTATGTCATCAATTTTGATTGTTAGCTTATATTCAAGGAATGGATTAATATTCCTTTTAGTTATTTATCAAAGATTGTGTGA
Source organism: Sequoia sempervirens (assembly GCA_007258455.2). Classification (NCBI taxonomy): domain Eukaryota; kingdom Viridiplantae; phylum Streptophyta; class Pinopsida; order Cupressales; family Cupressaceae; genus Sequoia; species Sequoia sempervirens. The sequence goes on along the minus strand of VDFB02281492.1, from coordinate 863,679,043 downwards.
ATGGGAATGCAATAGGAATTTATAAGTAGTGTGATAAATGTTGTTCTTTTAAAATGATGCAAAATCACATATCGAATTCAATATCATGGAATACAATATAAAATATAATCAACTATAGTTTGGAATATGATTCATGATGTGCAATATAAAATAAAATATCATGAAGTGCAATGATTCACAATTTCATGGAATACAATATAAAATATCGTCAACTATAGTTTGGAAAATGATTCATGAAGTGCAGTATAAATACCTAAAAGGAACTAATTCACTTCCATTTCCCAAATGGAGTCAGGATCCTAAAACTAATGTTCAACTTGAGATAAAGTAAAAGATTTATCTTGATTTTGATTCTTGTCTTCATTTTCTTCACCTTACGTCTCAAATTCAAAATTCATTGTGTCACTGCCATTTGTCCCACTACCAGTGCCACCAGTACTAGTGTTGGGAGTGTTGGACAACCATCTTCTTTCACATATGGACATCCAGATTGTGAGTGCCCTTTCAAAAGGAAATTTTTTGACATTATAAACAGTTCCTTTCACCCTCAAGAAAATTTCCAGATTCTTGTCTAGTTTTTTTCTTATCTTTGATTTCAAAAATGCAAATGAACTGAAAATTCTCTCATCCCCCATCAACCCCAATATAATTGTTTGCAATAAATCAACAAGTTTGAAATATTTTGATGTTGAACCACACAATATTTCACTCTGACTAAGTTTTTCCAAGCCTTTTTTATTGATCTTATTCAAAGGACTTCTCCATGCCCATGGAATCAAACTGGTCCATCATACTTCTTGTAGATTTCTTACATTGTTGTCTAAGCTTATCTACATTTATAATTCCTTCTATTGTCTATCATTGTATTTTACACTTTTTGAAATGTGTTCAATCAAGATATTTACTTTATCATGAAAATAGGTTGGGCTATCTCGGTTTGCCCAAAATTGAGGATACACAATACCCATAGCTTCAAGTATTTCTTGTCGAGGGAATCTATCATAAATCTATTTGGAAAGACATCTTGAAATTTCCTTCAAATTATCACTAACAGATTTAACAATGTTGTTCAAAGATTCCCTTCTAATAGGAACTACTTTGATAGAGCTCCTGGATATCATACAATTGTGCATTGGTATCTCAAATCTATGTACATAGATACATAAGTTCTCACTTGCATTATACTATAAATAATTATCAAACTAATTCAAATCAGTAATTTTTTTCTAGATGAAAAAAATGGGTTTTTAGAAGTTAGATCTAGATATAGATGATCAAGGGCCATGCATGTATGTCTATGTAGGTTGGTGTATTCATTAATATACATATTTTTTTGTTGTGCTTTCTTCACAAAATTGTTCATTTCATCCAACATGGGGAGAAGACTAGGTAAAGTCAAGAGTGTCTCTATATCACTTAACCTATGTAAGAGGTGAGGAGCTTTGTCTACTGTGTTGTGGTGCTCATATATTACTCCAATCAAGGATTGATATTTTGAAATAACTCATTGTGCTAGTCCACGCAGGGAGATCCATTTGGCATCAACATCCTTGAGAAGCTTTTTTCCTATTGTTATTCCCTCATCAAAATTTTGAAATTTAGCGAAACATTTGGGACTTCTATAGAAGTATGCGTAGATCTCATAGACTATATTTTTTGTAGTACCCTTCCATTTATGCTTATGTTTTCTCTTTGCATGTTTTCACACTGTTAGACTTTGGTACTTTGGTTTGGATATTTTGATCACTGATTTTGAGCGACAGTCGATTCACTTTGTGATATGATGATACATTATATGGTGATAATTGATTTTTGACATGCTTTGTATTAGCGTAGATGTTTTCTTTGGATGTCATTGCTATATATATGTTTATGATGGACTAACTGTTATTAATTTGTCGGTCTGATGTGACGTGTATTGGTGTGGAGAACAAAATTGCATCACTCGCTTGTGAGTGCCTTGTGATGTCCATGATTTTCTCCGCACAGTGTGTTTGTACAATGGATTATATATATATGCATGTTATTGGTTTGGTTGCAGGATTGCAGGTATATGACACCGACTCCACCTAGTTATTCAGGTCTGAGTGTGTCAAGACTCAACGGAAATGTTGATTAGGAGGTAGTAACATGGTTTATCCTAGTCTAGTCTTTAACCCAGTCATAGTACATTGTCAGTTTTAGTTTGGAGTCTTTGGTTGTCTTGTTTGACCCTAATTGGATCAATTGCTTGAAAGGAAAATGTTATCAATTTTATGATAGTTTATTATTCTTTAATTTACTGTGGATTTAAATTAATTTTAAATGTTGAAAATAAGGTTTTACATTTTATTTAATTAATTAATTAGTTTGTTTGGTTAAGTAATTTAATTATTAAGATTAAATTCATTTAATTAAATTAATTAATTAATTAAATTAAAGTTGCTTTAATTGTGTGAATATATTTAAATTTGAAATTAATTATTATGTGGAAATGGCATTTTTAATTTGTTTCATCTTGACATGTGTGTCAGTTGAATTAATTGCCTTTTTGGGTGGAGGATTTTCTCGGATGTTATCTAGGATTTGGGGAAATACAGAGGATTACCTTTTTCTTCATGGGAAATGAAAGAATAGTTCGTTGTTAAAATTATTTTAAAGAAATTGTGATTTCCTTTGTTTTGTTGTATATTTCTGGAAGATCTCTTTGGTTGGAAGATCTTTTTGGTTGGTATTAGCTTTCTTTGGATTTGGGTTTTCTGGAGAAGCTTTGGAAGATTGCACGCAACAGGCAACAGAGGCTTTCTTCTATAGGCAGTTTTCAAGCTACAGGAAAACAGGTACTTTTCTTTGTATTTAAAATTGTTTTCTTTAGAAAAGATTGTCTAAGGAAATATTTGTTTTGAGAAAGTTGTATTTCTTCTCGGAGTTTTTTTTTGTAAACTATTTTTGTAAAAATTTGATTTCCTCTCTGTGAAAATTATGAAAACAAAGAATTATAGAGAAATCAAAGAGCAAAAAAAAGAGATTTAATTTAACAGTAGAAAATCTACCAAAGAAATTGACAAAATCTTAGAAAGGTTTTATGTTATAATTGTTTGTTAAAATTGGTGATTAATTTGGGGTTTTGTAATAATTTATTAATTTGGGAATAAATTGCTCAGATTTGAAGCTTTTCCAATTTCCTATTGAAAATAATTGCATAGTTACAATAATTTTATTGTTATTTGACAATTATATATATATATATATTTATATATGTATATGTATTGGATTTATATATACATATACATATACAAATGTATATATATTAAATGATTTATGTTTATTGAATTCGCAGTAGTGAGTGATATAGAAATCGCCGTACGCGATTACAGAAAATCACCGGAAATATTAAATGTATAAAAAAAAAGTTAAACTTTTAAATGTGGTTGTTGGTGGCTTGTTCCCCACAGCTGACCCCCATAAGGGAGTGGTTGTGAGGGCAGCGCCCTACACTGCCTTCATAGGCAGTGTCGGCGTTGCCTACACAGCCGCACCCATGGAGGGTTCGGCTATGTGAAGGCAGCCGACCCTTCCTTTGTTTTAAATATAATAACAAACTTTTATTTAACATAAACTTTAATTTGTTTAATTTACTTTTAGATTTAGTTTATTTTTTTATATATGTTTTATTAATATAATATATATTATTTAATAATATATGCTATATATATAAAATGTATATATATACATTCTTACTATTATATATATTTGAAATTCTATTTTAAATATAAAAGCTGATAAATTATTTCAAATATATATTCGTTCTTTCATATATATATATATATATATATATTAATTTTAGGAAAATGATTTTGAACTCAAATAAGGTTTTATCTATTTGATGTAGACAAAGTATGAGATCAATCAATTTTGAAACAATAGGATTGATTGAGAACAATTAGTATTTATTTTTATGCTAATTTTAATTGTCTTAATTGGATTTAGTAGATCCTAATAATAGATGTATATTTTTCTTGATTTGCTTTAAAATGTGTTTCCTTTTATTGGGCAAATTGGGAATGTCTTAGATGTACAAGTCTTCCAGACAAATTGTGAAATGTGGAAGTTGTGATTGTTTAAATTGAATTCTTGTATTGACTAAGGTTGAGTATATAATTTTTGTATGGTGTTTAGACACCTGATTATATGAACATAGACTTGATGTTCATTATGAAAAGTGTAGAATTGTATGTTGTATGTTTGTACACCTTGCCTACCTTTGTCAGGGAAACTTAGAATTCCTTGTTTTGTTTAGGGGAGTGGCTCTGTGTGAGGGCCGACACACAAAGTGGTGTTAGGGTAACTTACAAAGAGTTAGTAAGTGAAAATTAAACAACACAGTAGTTAGATTAAAATCTTTAATAAGATTTTTATGCCTCACTTATAGACTCTAGAGCTAGTTCAGTCTTGAGTATAAGATGAGAAGGCCTGGAATGGAAAATCGATGTCTTGTTACTTCAAAAAACATTCGATTCTGCAATAGTATGCAAATGGGGCTCGGTTTCGTAAGAGGTTACTAGGGTAACCCAAGTTGGGGGCCGGAACCTAGGAAGAAACACCAAGGTAACCTTTGCAACATTGTGATGACACTCCACCTAAAATAACAGTTTACCTTGTGTACTTAGCACATTTGATTGTCTTAAATCTAGAAGCAATGTAACCATCAGTTAGTTATGTACTTGTGTCTAGGGTGAATAGGTTATGTCTAGGTAACCATATTACTATCTCCTAGCATGAGGGGTGGACCTACGGGTACCACATGGTTGGGTGGAACATTCACCTTACTCCGTTGGGTCCCCAGTTTATGATCATGGCAACAAGAGCTTCATGGATGGAGAGCTCATACTTGGATACATATGTGTACTTCTTTATTGCATTATTGTAAATCTTGTATTTGTAACATCCCTCAGTTGTTAAGAGGTGAAAATTTGTAAAATGTAATTGTAACTATTATTGATCTACCTCATCAGATGAATGAGTATTGTAATATTATTTCAATGCAATGTAAGAATCATATTTGTACTTTATACTATCTTGAATGAATATTCAACTGTTATGCAATGATTACCTTTAAGTTTATGTTAATTATAAGAGTGCAATGTTAAATACGAAAGTTGTCTATGGAATCTCAAGTAGTGTAACATCGTGTAACTTAGTGAATGTATGCAACTAATTAACTTAATATTAATACTTTAAAAAAAATTATTACACTTATATACACAATTGCAACATTCCTTAGGTTATAAGATGGGGCATTACATTTTTAACTTTTGATACTATAGGAAACTTGCTTACAATTCTAAATGCTAAATTCATTCTATGGGCCATGCAATGAATGCCAAGAATGTATGGTGCATGAGTATTTTGTAACTTTGTGCAAACATTGTTCCTATTACCTTGCATTACTGTAGCTCCATTAGGTCCTACACACACCAAATTTTTGGCAATTTTCAAGTCATCCATACCTGCAATTTCATTCAAATATTTCTTGACTAGTTCAAATAGTTTTTGTGATGTTGAACTGTTCTTCATTTTATGAACATAGAGAAGATGAGCTTGGCAGACATGTTTTACAACATACACATGCATATAGATCCAAGAAGTATTTTCTACCACAATAACTTCATCTAAAGATAATGCAATGAAGTTTGACTCTTTTACTTTCTCCTTTAAATATTTTTTTTCCATTGTAGAAAGATAAATTTCCCATTCCCATCTAGCGTTTATTGACCAGTGTGCACCAGGAAAGTGAGGAACACCCAAAAAAGATAATAAACTAAAATATTTTGGGTGGTCTTTCATAGGATGCCCTCTAAAAAAAATGAAAAACAACACTCATCTGAATAGCTTTTTCTAGTTATGCTCCTTCCATTGCCTTTCCAAATTGAGTCTCAATTGTACCTTGACATGCAACAAGCTTCAACATTCTTTGCTTATGCTCTTGATATTCCATGGAATACTTAACATGAAGACATTCTTCCCTTTTTTTCCATCGCACTACTGATTGTTGCTTTCCATCTATGATTTTTTTCATAAACTTTACCGATATGATTTTCTATAGTGTCAAGATTTAGCTACAACTTCTGGTCTCTTTTACATTTCCAACTATAAACCATACACTTGCATTTTGTTAGAGGTTCATCTCTTATTTTCCTTCTCCACTGTTACAATGAATGGGTACTTAGACACCCAATCAAGCTAAAAATTCCTTGTCATTTCCCACTCACGCCCCACTTTTGATTTTCCTTTTCTTGCTACCAACAACATCCAAGTCAATTATCTCATTGTGGCTAACTAGGGTATCCCTTAGAACATCTTCTACAGTATTTTCATCCTCTTTTGACTCATTTAACTCAATGAAAATATCACATTGACCTTCCGATGGTGGTGAGGTATTGTGAATGCCTTCTTCATTAATATTTGGTGGAAGAGTTGATGGTGTAGCTCCATCTTGATCTGATGGATCATAATCATTACCAATTTTGAAGTAAGACTGTATGGTAACTCTACGTTTTGCACATTTTGATGGCCTCCCAGTCCTTTCACCACCCTGAGGAGTCTTACCCATGTTGCACTTGCTGCTCAACATATTGATCTCTAACTTCGAATAAAAGCTAGAAAAAAATATCTTCCTGTTTAAGGATAGAGAATATAGATCACATTCCCTACTCAATATCTTCCTTTAAGATTGAAGCAATAATGGAAAAGAGGTAAAGAAATCTTATAACACTAGGAAGAAATAATCACTCACCTTTAAGTTTAAGTTCTCACTACTTGTTATTCATTAATGTAGGAATGCCTATGTTGTAAGTTTGTAACTTTACTATGATCAACTTCAAGGTTCCAAGTCCAACTTCCAAATCGAGAGCTCACAATTTCAGAACTAAACAAAATGTGTAAGAATAAATGACAGTTTCACTTGTATTTATATCAATTCATATTTGGTGAATTCCCTAGGATTTTTAAATGGTATATTAAAAATTTGACGAATCTTGCAATTATACAATTATACATTGCAATTTTCAAGGCAATTATGGCCCTACGATTAGGATGGAGGTGTCACAATAATTGGTGAAATTTGTCCTCAAATGTAATTATTTTTTAATTTCATTCGTGAAATGGGTCCTAAAAAAAACTATTTGTAAATTTTAATTTGTGAAATGGGTCATCACAAGCAACTATTTATAAATTTTGATTGACAAAATGGGTCTTGATACACAATGTTGTTTTAATAGTATTGGTCAATATGAAGGTGATTTATTACATGCTTCCGAGATTCTAGGTGAAAATATTAATTGGTCCATTTTAAATGCATAGTTTGTTATGATGAATTGATTTGTTAATTATGCCTCATAAAATAAATCGATGAAAAATTTACATGCATTGAACCAATAATTCATAAAATTTGGGTGATTTGGCCACCCTATTGGGTGTGATTAATTTTCCAATTTTGACTTGGCCAATATCTAATATTTTCCAATTGGAAAAGATTCGCCACTAAATTTTTCCTTACCCTTTAGGTCTCCCATTTCTATACACATATGGGCATATCCAATTTCCAAGATTCACATAAACATATTAGATTTTGATGATAATTCTTATAAGGTACCTCACTACATAAGTGATAACCTCATTATCATTGAGGTATGTAGATACATGAGATTAGTTAATAAGAAATATAACACAAGGAAGAAGGTAGGGCACCCATTTCCTTTGAATCTAAGATAATATAATTGTAAATCTTATTTGGACACCCAAAATATTAAGATGTCTTTGGAAATATCAACTCACATTTATATGCATGACAATACTCTCTTTTGATGGAAAAAATATGCTAGAGATCACTTACATTATGGATTGGTATGTATTTGCATTCCACCTTTGGAAGATCGTTGGGAATCTATAAAAATGATTTTGAACTTATAAGGAAAGATCATATGAGATTAATAGTGGAGAATGTCAAAGCCTTCACTCTAGAATGTGACACGGATGACATAAAGGAATATGGCTTAGACATGTTGATCAAGTTCATATTTCTACCATACAAATACAGCAAACCACTCCCATCAATTGGGTTGGTAAGAAAATGATTGATATCTAGGAAATAACATGTCTTGTTAGTATAGAAGATAAAAATATACTTGAGATCAAGAGTCATAGAACACATTACCACTAAACCATCATTAAAATAAAATAAAAAATGAGGAAGAAGCATGTTAAGTCTTCATCTCATCGACCAAATTTAGGTCTACAATGGCTAGGGGATGTGACAATGAAGCTCCTAAGAAGAGGGTAGAATTAAAGAATACATGTGAAGGAGGTGGCTTTGAGATAAGTAAGAAATTAGAAGTAAAAAGGTCATTAGTTCAAATAGAAGAGGGAAACTGATGCAAGAGCATCTTGTGGTATAGAGGAAATCTTGCATCACCCAAAATAATATTTTTCCTTATTTACTTTAGTTGTTTTGAGTCCCATGATGGCACTTAAGGGGTGTAAGATATTTAGGAGTCATAAAAGGAAAAAAATGGTCACTTACTATTTTTAGCAAGTCAGCTTAAATGGGCTTGTATGGACTTGAAAATTTAACCAAGGAGCAAAATTGAAAAACATTTCTGATCATGAAAGAATTGTCTCAATACCCTATATGGTTTGGGAGATATTAAAGTTTTTGTCTCGGGAAATTTCTCCAATGCCGCTTCAAATTCAAACATGAAAACCTTAGAGGCCCCACAATAGCTCAAAAATTTCACAAACCAATCTTTGATGGTTCGACATTGTAGATCTCTTTGAGAGCTTTCCAACAATATGTTATAATAGAAAATCGGACACCCAAATCAAAAGTTATGGCCCCACAAAGTTGCCCCACTAAAAAGTGAATTTCATTAAAATTTCTTCCTAGGCGAGAAATCAAACAGTGGGACTTTTGGCACAAAACAAAAGGAAAAGATGAACTTTCTAGAACATTCTAGGGCAGCTATTGGGTGAAATAAAAAAGGTTAAGTGGGGGTTGTAGAGGGTGGCTCCATTAGTGCAGATTGTGGCTCTGAATAATATATTTTATTTTCACAGTTGATTTTGTTGTAATGAATAAAGCCCATTAGATTGTAGCATTATAAGTTCTGAATCTATAATTTCATTTTCTAAAAATAATTGAAAGTGAGTTGTTTTTTGTCTTGCATCTTCTGTGTTGGTATCTATTGTTGTGTTTTGTGTGGGTTTCAAGCAGTGGAACCCTCATCAAAAAATCTCAAGTTCACATTAATCAAAAAATTTAGGTTACTTCCCTTTCTTCATAGCCTACATCATTTCTATTTCCTTCACCATATCCTCCTCATCCACCTCCTCTTCCTTCACTACTTCCAAGTAATATAAATTTTTATATTATTCCTAATAAATTTACCTACTATTGCACCTTCTTATTCAAGGCCCAATTCTTAACCAACATTATCTCCATCATTATGGCTAAAATAATTAGTTTCTAAGAAGATGGATCACACTTAAATGATTAACATAGTTTTGATGTGGAAGTGAGGATTTTATAAATGATGCCTCAACCTAGGAAGGCTTCTACTATTTATAGGTTGATGATAGACTCAGGTCTTTAGGCAATCAATATATTTAAATTTCCAAGCCAATCATAGAGAAAAATAAAGAAGAAATGACGTAGAAATTAAATTATATTATTACATAGATAGCCCTTGACTTATCAATGCATAAAGGCGATATTCAAAACTTCTAAGTATCTACGACCAAATCAATATAATGAATGGAGAAAGAAAAGAAAACATGAGTGTATATTGAAGAACATGTATAAATGTTAACATCATATGTTAAATACATTATACATACCACTACACACCCCCTTGAAGTTTTTCCATTAGCATATTTTGAAGTATCATTAGGAGGAATAAGTAGAGTTTTTGAAAAGGAAAAAAAAGGTTTTACAGGGACTTGAAACCGCAGAGTTTAAACAACAAAAGATAACAAAATAAGTCCAAACGAACAGACTGCTGTCCCACAAAAGAAACGACAGCAAAAAAGACAACAGGGTCCAAAAAAGGACTACCCAAAAAAACCAGAAACAAAAGCGATCGCACTACTCCAAAGTTTTCAACAACTCCTCCGCCTCCATTTCAACATCCTTCAAATCCTATAAACCTTGCTTGAGGATTTGAGCCGTATGAGATGAAGTTGGAGTCTTCCTCTTAGTGTTAGCCCAGGTACGAGTCGAAATCCCTTCACCAGCAGATCTGCAGCCACCTTTGTCCGCATCCAAATCCACAACCAGCGAGCCCTTTTGATTTTTTTCGAGCTTTTCCACCATATCATTGATGATGATGGTGTTATGCCTAGAAATTTTGTGATTGTTCACCACCGTGGCCCTAATATTTTGGCTTATCTTGGACAAATTGCATTCGATACTGGTCAATCTTTCCTCCTGCAAAAGTTATATTTTCCTTGGTAAGGGGGTTTCTTGTCCATCATTCTCTTTATGACTCCAGCTCATCTTCTGCTCCAAATCCATGACCCTATTGCTTAGGTCAATATTACGACCTTTCAAATCAAAAACTTCCTTCTAGGTCCACTTCAGAACAGTGAAAAGGCCATCCGTACTTTTCTCTGCCACACCCACAATGTCCTCAGGTTTGAGCTTATTCAAGGCCGAATTAATTTCATCCTGATTAGGGGAATCATAAGGGGCATTCCCAAATCTTCCAGATGCAGGGGCACTAGGAACTGACTCCTTACTGACCATTGGTTTACCAGAAATAATTTCCATGGAGTTCCCAAAATACGAAACAAGTTTTGTAATAGAGTTACCTTTAAGGCCAGAGACCAAACCCGGAGTAGGACAGCTGGGAGACGGCTGGGGAAGACAGGGCGGTGAAGCAAAACCCGGGCTATGGCATTCAAGCAAAGGCTGCAACTTAGGACAAGACGGCAGAGCAGAATCCTTAAGGGCCTTCCGACAAGACCGAGACTGGGGAGTATAGGTGTTAGGACCATCAGGGGTACAAGCAGGGGGGCCCTGGGGTCAACCTCCCTACTACTTTCTATATCCTCATCATCTAGATCTCCGAGATCAACAGTTTTAGGCAAAGCGGGTAAATTTTGATAATGCTCAAATATGAGCCTGACAAGACCAGGGTGGATAATAGCATTCCTCCTAGGGTTTCTTTCAACTTCATCAAGGGAGGAATAAGTAGTGTTATCATGGATGAAATTAAAAAATAGAAAGCATATGATGAAACTAAGTTTAGGGTAGGGAGGATTCTTAATGACCTTTTTATATTAAAAAATCTATGAAATTATATGAGTATACCTTATCTCTAAGAAAATAGAAGTTAAAATAGAATGTCAAGTTACAAATAAATAAGATACAATTTGATAATAAATAGCCAAAAAGCCACATGAAATGTTGAAAATTTATGTGAATATTTTAGTTTTTGCGAAGATATTCAATAAACCTAAAGAGAATTATTCAATCAAATGATGTGAAGGTATAAATTTCAAAATGACGGTCTTGAAGAGGTTAGTTTCCAAATTTAAAGGGTAACTAAAATATGTGATTATTTTCTTAGAGATATTCAAACCAATTATTTTTTTTTTGATGTTGTTGTTATTAAAGAAGATGAAACTAAGTTGGCTAATGTTCCTACTATCAAGAAGAATTTTAAGGATATAATTTGAGAGGTTATTTTCAAAAAGGATACAATTACTAGTAATACTATGAAAGAATTAAGTAATATGTTTTCTTTTTTAATAACTTTTTAGAGAGATGTTTATGATATACATAAGATGGTTGCAGAAATTAATGAAACTTTGTTGATATAGAAATTGTGGCTCCTTGGTAATTCTGTACCAAATGGATAAATATTTGTACTTTCAATAGCATATTTTAAGAACTATAAAGCTAAAATAGTTTTATCACAATCATGAGTTTTAACAACAAAATTATCTAGCAGTCAAAATCAAGAAAAGAATGGGGATGATTCTAAATGATATTTTATAACTCTTTATCTTTTATTTTTAAATTGAGCTTATATAAGTTATTTTTTAATCACTTCAAATTGAACTTTATATTCATAAAGAAGATAAAAGGAAATGAATAGATTTTATTTTTAATTTAGTTTTTCAAGCAGTTACAAAGGAAAATTTATATAAAGGAGATCATGTTGTAAAGAAAAGATCCTTCTTTCTCTTCTAGCTTCTTATTTGATATTTCTTCCAAGTTTATTTCTCTTTTTTTATCTTTCTTTCCATTTAAGAATTCTTTCACTAACATTGTACTTTTTTTTTTTAGACTTTAAGATCTCATATTTTGAATACAAGGAATATAATTGAGCTTCATGTAATTTATTCTAATTTTCTTCCTATTTTTGTTATATAAATCATAGCCTTTCAATAATTTTCTTTACAACTCTAAGAGTATTATTATTTTTTCATGAATTATTTATTTATGCATGTTAAAAGTTGGACAATCATGTAAATATGTTAAGCCTAAAACCTTGCGTTATAAACAATATGTTTCTTACGTTTAAATAATGTCCTACTAATATCGTTTAGATCTATAATAGTTCATTATGTTGATCGTGCCAAGAATGGGACTTTATATTGATATCTTTAGTTATATTCTTTAGAAGATTTAGATGTTTGACCTTATGTTAGCTATATCTATAATTCTTCCCTTTTCCTTTATTTTTAATTTGTGTGCCTTTCCTTCTTTCTAGTTAAATGCATGCCCCAAATACCAAAAATCTATCATATCAAGGTTTTACCTCTCTTAAATGCAAAGGAAGATCATTAATCCAATGGTAATATCTTTGATTGTTATAAGTTTTTTTTGTCATTCCTGATTGAGTGAGTTAAGTTGTTTCATTGAATTATCATAGTGCATTTATCTATTTATCAATACCTCTAGATATTTCCTATAAAATTTTGGTAGGGAAGGATTTTTGAATGATGCTAAGCATTGAGCTTTTAGAGTCTCCTTGTCACCTTGCTTTAGGAAAACATTGGGAAGAATCACCATATTTTGAAATTTTAATCTATGTTATCTTTTAGAGTTGCAATTTCAAAAATTCTTTTATTTGCATGCCTTTAGATATGGATTTTGAGGTATTTCCACCTGTGTGGATAATTGAATTAAGTATTATTTTATCTTTAATTACCTATATTCCTTCCACTATTTCTAGAAATAAATGAGCAACTAATTTCCTTCTCATTTTTGGTTGTAACTAGAATTATAGATTACTTTTTCAAATTTTAACAAATAATCTCATCTCTTCATCCTAAAACAAACTAATCATGACCATCCATATTTTATTTTATTCTCCTTCATCAATCTTCCAAAAAACTCCCCACCATTCATTTTTCCTCCCAAAAAAATATAAATGAAGGTGGGAGTTCCCCTAAATTGATCAATTGTCTCTTATAGGTATATGTTGTAGGGATTTTGAAGGAAACAAATGCACAACTACATTTCAAAATCCTCTAAGCAAGTCCACTTGAAATAATAAAATTTGGTAAAATTATCTTGTTTTATTATTCATATTTTCATTATGTTTAACCCAATATGAGAATTGAGTCTAAAATATAATTTCAATTATTATTGTATTCGTTTAATTTTTTCATGTTTACATTGACGCATAATTTTATCCTTGAACACTCCAAGAAAGCATAAGTTATTCTTTGTTATCTATGAGTTCATCCATACAATATTTGGAAATTATTTATATATTCTTTGGCAATTTTGTTATTTTAAATCATTCTCAACAATTCCCATTAGGGATAATTTTAAGAACCCCCCCAGTGAAGGTGTAAAATCTTGGTGAATCTTGTATACTTCCTGATAAAAATATTAATTTTATTAGCAATTTTTTCATTTTTCGTGATAAATAATAATCTCAATTGGCGAATCTTTTGTAATCACTAGAAGTTTGTGGAAAATCCTAACCAATTGATTTTTTTTTAAAACAAATAAAATATTTTCATTGACAATTAAAACCTATTTTCAAACCAATAAAATATTTCCATTGATGAATTAAACATGTTTTCAAACTAATAAGATATTTCTATTAGTGAATTAAAGTTGTGCTTAAACAAATAAAATATTTTTGTTGGCGATTCAAAAATGTTTTCAAACCAAAAAAAAAATCATTGGCGAATTAAACCCTTATTCAAATGAATAAAAAAAATATAGGCGAATTAAACATAATCTCAAACCAATTAAAAAATTTATTGGCGAAATAAATTGGTATGCCAATAATAAATCATAGCATGGGTGGTAATAATATCAAATGCTACATGTTCTATTTTGGGAAAAAATTTCTACACATCCAAATTCCTTCATAAAGTGTCCAGAATGGGGACAAGTGTCAACATATTCATTATGTCTGAAGCTAGGTGTTAATGCAAATCAATATAACCCATGATCATTTGATGAATTTTTGATGGATTGTTGTAGTTACATTTCAGAAGAAAATGTATGAAGCACTAGAATTGTCAATTCAAACCTTCTAAATAATAGTACAACCATTAGATTTCCAAAAATCAATGGTTGAAATTTTATTACTTAGTAAATCACTTAAATTTATGACAACCAAAATAATATTTTATCATTGAGTATGGTGGTCTACAAAAGTTCAAGCTTTTGGACTAAGCAGCATGAAGGAGGAACAAACTCTGGCATCCGACGTTCGATCAAAAACCTCATCAGAGTGACATGGGGATTTTAAAGAAACCCTATTTCATGTCCCTTCAACATAGCGATAAGTAGATGATAGTGGTGGATGGTTATGTAGGCTTCACATCAAAGGGAGATAGATATGTCAGCAGGACAAAATAATGAGTCCCTTCAATACTATGACAAAGTGTCATTGGTGTGCTCGTATCAGAGAGACATATCATTTTCGACATGATATAGCAATGCAAGTCTCCTCAACATCCCAATAAGCATTCCATCAAAGAGACATGAACATATCAATGGAACATAAAAGTGAGTCCCTTCGACATCCTGATAACACTTCATCAGGGAGAAAGTGGAATCTTGGTTAGACAGTCTCAAGAGTCTCTTCAACATGCTGATAAGGTGGGACCAAATGATGGTGAAGGATGACATTAGCAAGAAACGTGGTGATGTGTGTTTGGTTCATATATCAAATTGCACTAGTGACGTTAGTTGTATGATAATGATAGGGATGACACGTAGGCTGTGGGGACCACCTAATCAAAGTTTCAAGGAATATCGATGAGACTTTCTTATATCAATGGGAGTTACTACAATGTCTCTTCAACATTCTGATGGGAATTCATCAGTGAGACTTTTCCATATTAGAAGGAATCATTTGGGAGTCCCTCCAATGGAGTGAGAGGCATATTGTGCCAAATAATGACGTACAAAACAGAGGGCAAAACATGATCAAATAAGGTGATAACACATGTTCCATTAGTTTCATCAAAGATCAACAATTATCAAAGATTCAAAATTAGGTTATTCTTCTAAATTTCTAATTGGGTATGTGTAGGATCATGATGGGCCAAAAAGTGATGATATGATGGGTATGTGTAGGGTATTTGGTTGACGACTTTTTTTAACCCAAAATTGATGAAATAAAAGGATTTTTAAAGGAGATTCTCAACTTTCCACCAACATAAATTATGCTTTACTTTGAATTTAATAAAGAATTATTATTCATTTTCTATTTGAATTACGACTAAAGTCCTGATTGATAGGCTAATTGAGAAACATCTATATATTTCAAACTATATCATATTTTTTAATCCAAAACATACATCACATTCTATTCTTTACATACTATAAGATTAAAAAAATAAATGAATTTCATGAAGTTTTAACCAAGTTAAGGTGGTCGACATACGAGTTTTTATATTTTTTAAAAGTTGTAATAAAAATTCATAATTAATTATTTACTTGGAAAAGATTACAAAAATATGCATCACATTAGGACATGAGTCATCTACTTATATCTAAAATCTTATAAAAAAATATTATTATTTTATTATGCTTAGAGTGGTCGACAAACACCTACTTATTTTTTCCCAAATTTAAGTACTTGCATTGAAATTTCAAATTTTCACCAAATAGATTTAAAAAAAAAAAACCCTAGTAGTTTAGAAACTACATTCAATTTTATATAGATTATATTCTTACATATTTTTGAAATAATATAGATAACTTATTCAAATTTTTACGTCAAGTTGCCTAACTTTGATTTTTCTAAATTTTTTGACACTTAAGGGCCTATTTTTTGTTGGATGATGTGGATGTGTTGTTGATATATAGTTGTCATTGATGTCAACACTATTAACATTTGGTGTATCAGAGGATGTATATGTCAAGGATATTGAGAAAATTGTAAAAGAAAGTGTTCTAGGTTCCTAGTGGAACTATGCAGATCATGAAGGTGTTTTGTTCTCTACATTGAAGATCAGTTGGTGTGGATCAAAGGGCTTATTGTTGAGTATATATAGATCATCTACTAGAATTTTTATGGGTCTGTGTGATGTTTTGAGTGTGTTGTGGTCTAATAGTGTTTTTGTGGTCTCTGTTAGTGTTCTTGAACATAGATTGTGTGATTTTGTTGATCTCAGTTGTTGTGAATGCTTCTCTGTTGTTTCTTGGTGTTCTTGGATGCTTCTAGATCATGCTCTATCTCTGTGGTATGTCCACATTGATCCATGTACTTGTTGTTGAATATTTTTCTTCGTATGTTTGGTTTTTCATGTTATTGGCTGACATGATGGTGGTAGCATGTTGTGGATCTTCAAGGAGGAATTAATTGAAGTCTTTTTGTGTTGGAGATATCAATTTGGGTCTCTAATATGTTGTGGCAAACCTTGGTGGATATGCATTAAAAATTTGGGCCGACATTGCAAATATATATATTTTTCTTGGTCAACTAAGATGTGATGAAATCTCATGTAGCAGATATATAAGTGAAGTTGTTTTATTGGTGTAGTGAGTAGAGAAGGTGCTCTTGTGTGTGTATGTGTGAATATATTTTGGTTGTAGAATAGAGTGTGAAGGAGTGTTGAGCTTAATTGGAAATGTAATCAGACTTGTGTAGAAGCTAGTTTCTTAGTTCATACCCTTTGTATTTTTAATCCTATTCTATTGGGAAGTGAGCCCCTTTTGTATTTGAGTAGTGAGCTCTAGGCAATGTGCCTGAATGCATGTGCATTCCCCATATTATTTTTTATTATACTTTTAGTAGAGTATAATTTTGTGGACTAACATCCACCATGGTTTTTCCCCTAAAAGGGTTTCCACATAAAAAATCTTGGTGTTCTTTGTCTCTCTAATGTGTTTATTGCTTGTGACTAATTGCTTATTCATCAGATCTGAGATTTAAGTTAAGTTAAGTAGGAAAAGTTTAAATTTATGTGACAACTGATTCAACCCCCCTCTCAGTTGTTTGTCCTTGTTTTGCCAACATTTTTTCCATGATGATCCTACACATACCCAATCTGAAGTGAGTGAAATGTTTGATTTGATAACTTGATATTGAAAAATGGCAGAAAGTATGGCACATGACACATGCTTTCTTTTTATCGATTTCTATCTTTTTATCGATTTTTACATATCTGTTGGATTTTCTTTCTTTAAAGTGTGGTTATGGTACTGCAAATTAATGGGCCCCGGTGATCTCACAATAGTGGTTTACAATTTATGGCCAAATTGGACACTGAAATAATTTTTTTTAACAAAATCTTCACTTTCGGGCACCTATAGCGGCTAAACCGTGAGAAATATAAAGATGATGTAAACTAGAGTTTTGTGAATTTTTTTTTGTAGATTCTAAATATATTTTTTTCAAAATTTTTTGAATCAGATTGCACTTATTTTTCCATCTCCCTTGAAAACTAGTTTTTTTTAGAAAATAACATTTTAAAAAAGTGATGCTCACCGATAACACAACTTTTTTTCCATGAAGGATAAAATTCTAATTCTTTTGAATTTAGATTTGTAACTCTGATATCTAGTGCTTCCACTTGGTTAGATACTTTTTCATTAAATATTTTTTCTTTAACCAAGTTTCAAAGTCAAACCAATTACAATTTAGACATAGCGCGACCATATAAGGTGTAACTTTTTTTGTATGCACCAAAATTCAATTTATTTATTTTTGTTTGATCAAGGACTCCAATATCTAGTGCACTCATATTTTTCAATTTTTTTTTATAATCTTCTATTTTTCCACATGTGCAGAAAAGAGAGCTTGAATTTCAGAGAAAAACCTACATTCACAAGAAATAAAAAATAAATATAATAATCATATTAAATTTAATTAAAATTATAATTTTTTGGAAGCTTATAATAAGGACTACATACTTACAAAAAAATAAATTTTAAATGAATTCATTTGATCCCCCAAAAGGTAAATCAAAAGTGGCTTTTTATCAGCATTTTGATAGGTGTAAAGAAGACTTCGTTATAGGTATGGTTTAAAACTAGCAGGGTTCTATCCAAGGGGGCTTAGTCTAAGGTGGTTTGATCAAACCCTATTCAATTGGAATCCTTTAAATGGAACTTATCAAGGATTAAATCATTATATTTTCTAAAAATATGTGATTTCAAAAAAAACAAAGATCTTCCAGAAAGTGTAAACCACTATTGTGGTAGCACCTCATATGTACATTTGAAGTGATTGATTGGATAACTTGATATTGAAAATTGCATGATGTACTATAGATGATGATGTCATTAATCTAGTGATAAATTGAAATAAGATTTGTAATGATTTCATATCATTTGAGTGGTGATTTTGACAACTTGTTAGCTTGAGGTACTATTTACATGTAGCTAGACATCAATCAAAATAAAAAATTTACTTGTAAATGTAATACTTAAGTTACAAGATTGAGTTGGTTTTTTGGTTTGCATGATTATCATTATACCCAGCCTCACATGAATCACAAGTAAATAGAAATCAGGATGGTAGTGGTACTCGTGGTTCATAAATAGGGATAGTGAGCAAAACTAAAATTATTTGTTGAACACTAAAGGCTTTACAATGGAGTGCAATTGGTGCAAGAGCACCTGCCTCAGTGCTTAGTAGCAAACTTATTTAGAAGGTTTTCATTTTAAATTTCTTTTTGATGTTTTGGTAAGGTCTAAAACACCATTGATAATGTGTAAGGGGACCTTTTTGGAGCTTAGGTTTAAATTTGGAATAAGTTAGGAAACCATGTGTGGTTGTTTCCTAAGGTTTTGGTAAGGTTTGAAAAACACAGTGTGTTTTCAAACATGCATCTTTTCTTTACTTTTGAGCTCGAAACAGAAAACCTAACTAATTTCTTGTGATGTAAAAGAAATCTCTTGACTTTTTGAGAGGGTTGAATGTTTTTGGATGGTGATAGCTTTCTGGAGAATAAGCAGAAGTCAGTTTTTAGTGTGTAAATTCTAGTTTTCTCTATTTTCTTATTGCTTTCTGCAAGATAATGTATTGATTAGTAGTTTTTAAATGTTCAACATGTATTGAGGTTGTTTTAAAGCATTGTATTAGTGTAGTAACTATCTTATATTCATGGTAGAGTTTGTATTTGTTGTCTTTCCTTAGAAATTAGTTCTGACTGGTAAAAGATAGGAATAATGGAGTTTTAGCTGCATTGCCACTATACTCAAGCACAGGTTCAATGGAAATGAAGATAGACTCCACTGCTGTACATAGAATAGGAGTAGGAATCTATATGAGTTTACAAGGCATGTAAAGAGTCTAATTCCTAGGCGAGCAATCAATTCCTGATTAGGAAAAGACACTGTTTTTGCACAGTCCCAACGCAGGGGTGATGAGTATTATTCAGTGTGTGGTATATAAAGATTGCAAGGACCTTTTTAAGGGTCTGAGAGGAGGCTCGAGTCATTAAAATTTCAACTAGTGGTTGGAGGATGAGGACAGTTCTATGTATGTTCAAGAAAAGGCTTGAAAAGCCCTACAATTCCTTGAAATCAGCATCAGTCCTGTGTATGGCCTGAGAGTTGAGTAAGAGTGCCTTCTGGAGTTTCTGGTGTCCACTGAGCTGAAGGGTGAGATAACTCAAGAACCCAAGTTAAGAGACCAAATAGGCTCATGGCTACAAGCCCTCCTAAAACCCTAGGCTTTTGAGGCAGCGATAGAGGAAAGAGGGGTTGTGCTAGGACAAAACCCTTCCTAGACTTTTGACAGTGATTTTTAAGCCAACTAAACTAACTCACACCCCTACAACAAGGTTGGGCAGGATGGAAAGTGGACTAGTCTTTAGAGGAATAAGGGCTAGATGGTGCATGTGAAGAAAGAGTACTAAGTAACGCTTTGTAGCAGCAAATTTGCAATGATAGCAGGGTTGTTAAAGTGAACTAGGGGTGCCTCAAAGGCAGAGGACCTATAGGTTGTAGGGTGAAAGAAATAACACCTTATGAGTTCTTAAGACAAGGACTCAAGCATTGAGATTGTGTTTTATCAATTCAACCCTCATTCTATCAGATTGGTATCAAAGCAGTGAAATATTTGGGAAAGCAGCTTATATGTCAGAGGAAGTTGAATCAAGTGAACCACCCAAGATAGTGACAAATGCACAGTTATCCAAGATGGTTGAAGAGAAAGAACAGGATAACAAATCTCTAAAGGAAAGAATAGAGCAGCTTGAGGAAGCACTGAACAAGGTGAAATTGGAAGGCAAAGTGCCAAAAGACGAAGAGGTTGCAGAGGAAGACAAATTCCCTGAACCTGATCATGTTCTCAAGGAGGAACCTTTCTTGAAGGCATTAAAAGCCTTGAGTGGAAAAGGACTTGAGGGTGTACCACTATTCCATGGAAAGATGGATCCTGATTTGATCTTGGAATGGATAGATGGAATGGAGAATCACTTCGAATGTGATGGAGTCATAGAAGCACAAAAGTTGAAGGTTACAAAATCAAGGTTGAGAGGATCAGCATTAACTTGGTGGAAATTTGTCTAGACTGAAAGGGAGAAAGAAGGTAAGCAGCCTATATCAACCTGGAAAGGAATGGTTGCTAAATTGAAAGAAGCCTATATGCCAGATGACTATGAAATTCAACTCCACAAGAAGAGGCAGAGTTTAAGACAAAAAGATCAAGATGTCAACACCTACACAAAATAATTCCAGAAGCTTTGTTTGAGATCAAATGTGGCAGAAGATGAGAGCCTGAAAGTGGCTAGGTATCTAAATGGATTGAAGTGGAATATACAGGAAGAGATGGCTTTGCTCAGCCCCAAGACAGTCCACCAATGTTATCAGCTGGCTATTAAGATTGAAGAAAGGAATAAAAGGAAGCATGATCAGTCCTCTAAGGGTAGAGGGAGAGGCAGAGATCAAAGAGGACAGCGTGGAGGTTACCAAGGAAGAGGTGGTGACCAAAGAAACTAAGGTGAATCAAAGCTTACTAAACATGGAGGTGAAACCTCATCAAGAGGAGGATTTAATAGAGGAAGAGGACCTCAAGGGGATTCAAACAGGGGTAGAGGAGCAGGCAGAAGTAACTCCTACTTTGCCACTATGAAGTACTATCACTATAATCAGCTAGGTCATCCAGCTTATAGATGCCCAGAGAAAGCTTCATCTAGCAATGAGAAAAGAGTATCTTATGCACAAGAGGACACCATGAGTGTAAAGACACCTGAGATCAGTCATATAGAATCAGAAGTAGGTGAAAATCTGATGTTCAATAGGGTTTTGATCAGGTAATCAGTCAAGGAAGAACCCAAGCAAAGGAGAGCTTTGTTTAGAGCAAGGTGCAAAATACTTGGCAAAGTATGCAAGGTCATTGTAGATTCCAATTCTACAGACAATATAATCTCTGAAGAGGCAGTAACTAAGTTAAAATTTTAGAAGGTACCTCATGCCAATCCCTATAAAGTCACATGGTTGAACAAAGGGCAAAGTGTCTTAGTGAATGAGCAGGTTACAGTGGAATTCTCAATTAGAGGCTACAAAGACAAGCTGATTTGTGATGTACTGCCCATGGATGCATGCCATCTTCTTCTTGGCAAGACATGGCAATATGATAGAGGTGTTGTATATCATGGAAAGGAGAATACCATAGAATTCAAGAAGGATGGGAAAACTTTCAAGCTGCAATCGTTGATTGAGGATGATGAAGGGTAGTCCAAGGTTCCAAACATTATGTTTATTAGTGGTAAGGAGTTCATCAAGGATCTACACCAAGGGAATGAAGGGTATGTGATCATGATGCAGCCCAAAGAAGAGGAAAAGGCTAATAGGACAGTGTTACCAGAAACAGTCCAAAACTTGCTTGACAAATACAAGAGAATAGTGAGTGATGGAACACCATAAACTCTACCACCCAAGAGAGAAATAAGTCATCAAATTGACTTCATACCTGGAGCCTCATTGCCTAACAAAGCAGCATACAAACTGACCATGGAGCAGAACCAAGAGGTGGCAAGACAAGTGGAAGAATTGCTGAATCAAGGTCTAATTCAAAAGAGCATCAACCCATGTGCAGTCCCAGTTGTTTTGGCAACTAAAAAAGGAGGTAAATGGAGACTTTGTACTGATTCTAGAGCAATTAATAGGATCACCATTAGGTATAGATTCCCAATACCTAGAATTGAAGATTTAATGGATTGCCTTAGAGGTGCAAAATTCTACACCAAGCTAGATCTTAAGAGCGGGTATCACCAAATCAGAATTAAGGAGGGTGATGAATGGAAGACAACTTTTAAGACAAATGATGGGTTATATGAGTGGAAAGTGATGTCAGTTGGCCTCTCAAATGCCCCTAGCATGTTCATGAGACTAATGAATGAGGTGCTTAAAGATTTCACAGGGATTTTTGTGGTAGTCTACTTGGATGACATACTAATTTTTAGTAAGACAGCAGAAGAACATTTGAAGCATGTAGAGATGGTACTCAAAAGGTTGCAAGAAGAACAGTTGGCAATCAACATTGAGAAATGTGAGTTCTTCAAACAAGAGCTTGTGTATCTAGACTTTGTGGTATCCCAAGGAATGTTGAAGATGGATCCAAGTAAGGTGGAAGCCATCCTAAACTAGCCTACCCCAACCACAACAACTGAGGTAAGAAGTTTTCATGGTTTGACTTAGTTTTATAGGAAGTTTATAAGGAATTTTAGTGGTATATGTGCACTAGTGTTAGATACAATCAAGGGTGGTCAGAAAACAAAGTTTAAGTGGACACTAGAGGCTGATAAAGGGTTTGAAAAGCTGAAACAAGAGGTAGCAACCCAACCTATACTTTTGTTGCCTAGTTTTGATAAGTTATTCATAGTTGAGTGTGATGCAAGTGGAGTAGCAGTAGGAGGAGTCCTTAGTCAAGAAAGTAGGCCTATAGCCTTCTTCAATGAAAAACTCAATGAAGCCAAGGAAAAGTGCAATCCCTTAGGAAATGGAGGCATTATTTGTTGCCCAAAGAGTGTGATTTTCACATATAACTAGGCACTCAGTTACATCAACACCCAGGAGAAGTTAAGCAATAGACACTTGAAATGGATGGAGTACATTCAAGCCTTTACATTTACCATTAAGCACAAGAAGGGATAGAAAAACAAAGTGGAAGATGCATTAAGTAGGAGGATGTTGACAGTCCAAGAGATACAGCTGAAAAGCATTGAATTGGAAAGTTTTAAAGAACTCTATGGTAGGATGAAGATTTCTCAGAAGCCTACAAGGTATGTTCAGATTTTGTAAATCATTTTCGTAGTCAATATGCTAAGTATACATTGCAAAATGGATTGTTATTCAAGGGCAATCTATTATGTGTCCCAAGAGGATCAATGAGGGAAAATCTGATCCAAGAGAAACATAATGGCAGTCTTAGTGGACACTTTGGAACCAATAAAACTTTAGAGCTAGTACAAAGATTTTATTACTTGCCTAGGTTGGCAAGAGATGTTAGGAAGTATGTAGAACAGTGTGTTGTTTGTATGAAAGCCAAAGGGGGAGCTAGCAATGATAGGTTATATCAGCCCTTTCCTATTCCTAACAGACCATGGGAGTGTGAGTATGGATTTTGTGGTGGGTCTTCCCAAGACTAAAACTAGTTTTGACATTGTTTTTGTAGTTGTGGACAGATTTAGCAAGATGAGTCACTTTATTCCTTGCAAGACTACACATGATGCAAGTTATATTTCCCATCTATTTTTTAGGGAAGTTGTAAGAATCAATGGATTTCCATTGAGCATTGTATCAGACAGGGATGTGAAATTCATGAGCCATTTTTGGAAAACACTATGGAGCAGATTGGGAACAAATTTTTCATTTGGATCAGCATACCACCCTTAGACCGATGGTCAAACTGAGGTGGTTAACAGAGTGTTAGGTAACCTATTGAGGTACTTGACAAAGGAATATGGGCAGACCTAGGATATGGTGATTTCCCAAGCTGAATATGCATATAATGATAGTGTGAACAGAACTACAGGAAAAAGTTCATTTGAAGTTGTGTATGGGATGCACCCAAGAGGAATTTGTGAGTCAGAGACCTTGGAACAATGGAAAATAGGAGTGGACATGCAAAAGACTTCACTCAAACCATGAAGGAGATTCATGAGCAGGTTAAGAAGACAATCACAGTAGCAACACAAAAGTTGAAGGATAAAGTTGATGAGTCAAGGAGAGATGTGCAGTTTCAAGTGGGTGATTATGTGATGGTTCACCTCAAAAAATCTAGATTACAGAAGGGGATGTCCACCAAGTTGCAAATGAAGAGAGTAGGACCATGCAAGGTGTTAGCTAAGTATGGGAAGAATGCATACAAGGTAGAACTTCCATCAGATTTGGGTATATCTCCAGTCTTCAATGTTGTTGATTTGATCAGGTACAAAGGAACAGTCAATGATGAAGTTCAGAATAGTCAAGAAATATTTTAGGATATCACTAATATACCCCTTCCAAGTCAAG
Source organism: Sequoia sempervirens (assembly GCA_007258455.2). Classification (NCBI taxonomy): domain Eukaryota; kingdom Viridiplantae; phylum Streptophyta; class Pinopsida; order Cupressales; family Cupressaceae; genus Sequoia; species Sequoia sempervirens. Next base: position 863,654,112 of record VDFB02281492.1, on the reverse strand, counting down.
AGAAATCTCAAGCAGAGAAGTTCTTGGAGTCCAGGGTGAAGAAAGCAACAAGACACAAGGCATATATGGAACACCTTGTCAAGTTGAAGGGAAAACCTGAGTCTGAGGCTACCTGGGTTGAAGAAGCATATTTCAAGAAGCAAGGAATTGATCTATCACTGCTAGCACATCAAGTTCCTTGATCTTTGTGCTGAGAGGGGGAGAATGGTGTAGGAGCACCTGCCTCAGTGCTTAGTAGAAAACTTATTTAGAAGGTTTTTGTTTTAAATTTCTTTTTGATGTTTTGGTAAGGTCTAAAACACCATTGATAATGTGTAAGGGGACCTTTTTGGAGATTAGGTTTAAATTTGGAATAATTTAGGAAACCATGTGTGGTTGCTTCCTAAGGTTTTGGTAAGGTTTGCAAAACATAGTGTGTTTTCAAACACACATCTTTTCTTTACTTTTGAGCTCGAAACAGAAAACCTAACTGATTTCTTGTGATGTAAAAGAAAGCTCTTGACTTGTTGAGAGGGTTGATTTTTTTTGGACAGTGACAGTTTTCTAGAGAATAAGCAGAAGTCAGTTTTCAACGTGTAAATTCTAGTTTTCTCTATTTTCTTATTGCTTTCTGCAAGATAATGTATTGATTAGTAGTTTTTAAACATTCAACATGTATTGAGGTTGTTTTAAAGCATTGTATTAGTGTAGGAACTATCTTATATTCATGGCAGATTTTGTATTTGCTATGTCTTTCCTTAGATATTAGTTTTGAATGGTAAAAGATAGGAATAATGGAGTTTTAGTTGCATTGCCACTGTACTCAAGCACGGGTTCAATGGAAATGAAGCTAGACTCCACTGTTGTACATAAAATAGGAGTAGGAATCTTTAGGAGTTTACAAGGCATGCAAAGAGTCTAATTCCTAGGTGACCAATCAATGCCCGGTTAGGAAAAGACACTATTTTTGCACAGTCCCAATGTAGGGGTGATGAGTATTCTTTAGTGCATGGTATATAAAGATTGCAGGGACCTTTTTAAGGGTCTGATAGGAGGCTCAAGTCATTAACATTTCAACTAGTGGTTGGAGGATGAGGACAGTTCTATGTATGTTCAAGAAAAGGCTTGAAAAGCCCTACAATTCCTTGAAATCAACATCAGTCCTGTGTATGGCCTAAGAGTTGAGTCAGATTGCCTTTTGGATTTTCTAGTGTCCACCGAGCTGAAGGGTGAGATAACTCAAGAACTCGAGTTAAGAGACCAAATAGGCTCATGGCTACAAGCCCTCCTAAAACCCTAGGGTTTTGAGGTAGCGATAGAGGAAAGAGGGGTTGTGCTAGGACAAAACCCTTCCTAGACTTTTGACAGTGATTTTTAAGCCAACTAAATTAACTCACACCCCTCCAACAAGGTTGGGTAGGATGGAAAGTGGACTAGTCTTTAGAGGAATAAGGGCTAGATGGTGCATGTGAAGAAAGAGTACCAAGTAACGCTTTGTAGCAGCAAATTTACAATGATAGCAGGGTTGTTAAAGTGAACTAGGGGTGCCTCAAAGGAAGAGGACCTATAGGTTGTAGGGTGAAAGAAATAACACCTTTTGAGTTCTTAAGACAAGGACTCAAGCATTGAGATTGTGTTTTCTCAATTCAACCCTCGTTCTATCAGCAATGTTTTGAATTGTCGTAAGGGTTTTAATTCTATAAGGTTAATAATGAAGAAGGTGATGTGGTATTATTGGGGATACTCTAAAATATCCTAGCTCCAATTATGTAGTTATAGAGTAAAAGAGCAATTTCTTTCAAGTTCAAAATGGTTGGAATTGGAAAGAAGTTGATTTAGTTCACCTGACTTTTGAGATAGGTTTTGAACTAGGATGAGGAAATCTGATGGAGATAAGTTCTTTCATAGAGAGTATGCCCACATAATTATTTTAATCTTGTTTTCATTCAAAGATGATGACTTCTCATACTTCTTTTTGATAGAGGCCCTCAAAGAGGAACTGTGGACTTTCAAACTCACTGTGTATTATCCCAATGCATGGAAGTTGTGTGCAGAAGGTGGGAGTAGATTTAATACCCCACATATTTTTCATGAATTTGGTTCTCAAAGAGAATAAGTACATTTTGTATCTTCATATCTCCCATTTCCCCAACATGGTTGGCCAAGCAAGCCCTATGGATTCTCAAAGTCATTTGTTGGGTAATATGGTTTGTATTGTCCCTAACAGTAGAAGCAACCAATAACCCAACAACTTGGAATCAATTGTGTCTAATGTAAAGTGGCATGTTTCATTTATAAAAAACAAGAGCTTGCATTCTCTACTCATCTTTAAAAAGCTATGTAATAATGTAACATTTTAATTTAGTGGTAATAAAATAAATAGTTGTGTTATTCTTCGGTATTCATTTACAATAAAGAATTACTTTTTGTTTACAATGTCTATTCAAATTATACAAGTAATTTAAATAAAATAAAATAATGGAAAAATATTGGGGGTGACTCGTATAACATGACAGTTGAAACACTTGCTCGGTGACACTGCCACCAAGGTTCAAACCCCCACTGGGCTGCTTAGCTCGTAGGCTTTGTGCCTTCATTTTGCTAGTGGGCTCGCTGGTTTGAAAAACTATAGTGTTAGGCACCTTAACAAGTTCCCATTACCAATCAAAAAACAAAAAACAAAAAAAAATCAAAAAAAGAAAAAAAGAAAAAAAAATGGAAAAATGTTTAATAAACTTAGAAAAATCATATTTTTTCCTTTAAGAGATTAAGTATTGTGTATCCTAGCACCACAAAAGTTTAAATTTTTAAAACAACTTTAAAACACATGTTTATTTATTATATCATAAATTACTCAACCATTTGATGGACATTTGATGTTGCATTATGGATGGTTGTAGTTGCATTCCAAAATGAGATGCACAGAGCACTATGCTTGTGAACTGAAACCTTCAGAATCACCCTATAACCATTAGATTTACAAAGATCAATGGTTGAGAATTTGTTTGAGAATTTATTACTAAGTGTCTTTACAGAAATGAAATGTACTAATTGTGTAGTCTGACGACAACACATTGATGTTTCATTCACTTTAATATTAAAAAAAAAGTGAACTTTCTACTGCTAAGTGATTTTATTTTTAAGTGATAGAGTCAACACATAAGGAGATTTCAGATTGCTCGTTGTAGTGCACTAGGGAGATTTTGGGTTCCAACAAAGCCAAATAGTATTAATATTTTAAAGAATCAAAATTTGGGTAAGTGAAAGACAAAATTCCTATGACTACATTTCACTGTTTCTTAAAATCTTATTTTGTCAAACTTTGAAGTTTGGGTTTAGGGTTGTGAGACTTAAGAATTAAGAAAAATTAAGGAGTACTAAGAGGGAATTCACAATTTCACATTGTATATGCATGTCTACCACTAGTACCACTAGAGAAAAATTGGATAAAAAATACATTTTGTTGGATTGCTTAAAATCCCAAGTTTCACTGATGAATACCATGATATTTATGATCCTGAAATGTATGGTAGGTGTACCTCAAAACTTAGATTTTTATTTGAAAATAAGGTTACAAGCCAAATGCAAGTTAATAGTTTCAATGCACCATGGGTAAGTGGATTAGGGTGCATGATGTTACATGAGGTTTTCCCTTGCCTAAAATTTATCATGGTATGTGCCCAAAATTATGATGATAACAAAAGAGAAATTTATAATAAAGATAGAAAAGAAGGATTGTTATCCATTAATGGAAAAGTGTTTGGGTTTACAACCGAATAATTTGGAAATATCCACATTGAGCTAGAAAAGCTTGCTAGTGATTGTATACACCTAAAATCGGTCAAGAAAATGAATTAAGTAAAGACAAGCTATTTAATTAATGAAACCCTTTAATTTGTCTACTTATAAATAAATTCTAAATTTATTTATATAGTTCATACTTTTCTAATTCTTCAATCTAAAATCACATTCTTCTATTTTAATTAAATAAACAAATTCATATAGTTTGTTTAATTTAATTAATAATCTTTTTACTAAATTTAAATGCCCAATTTGAATTTAGGCACATGTCTACAACTTTTCTTGCCACATCATCAAGTGTCACATGAATTTAAATAAATCTAATCTCTAAATTAGAATTATTCTCAACCAGTTCCAAAACAAACTTTGGACACTTGGAATTCTCACACATTTTATTCTCTCATACATTTGGCATGTTGCCCTTGGTCAAGGGAACATCCTCCATGATTCTTTCTAACCTCTTCCATCTCCACCGTTCATCTCTCATGTTGAAATATTGTTTGTCGATCGCTGCCACATCACAAGATGCTTTGGAAATCCTATAAATACAACTTCTTGCTACAACATTTTACATCCTGTCTTTGAGTAAAGTTACTATGCAGGAATATCATTTGGAGCATTTGGAGTTTGAACATTTAGCATTGTTTAGCATTTAGAATTTAGAATTGTTTTATCATTCTAGTTTCAAATCATGTCTTAATTCATAGCTGCATTTTAGTTATCATCTTAGATTTCATACAACATTTCCACCATAACATTTACCATCATCATCATAGAATAATCTTCATTTATCATCAGCTATATTTAATATCATAACATCATGGCATCAATCACATAGTTTATACTTCATTTAGGAAATAAGTTTCTTCCATTTACAACATCTCATTTCTTAGGTTGTCATCCAAACTAGTCATAGTGCATATACAAATATGAGAGCACTAATGATTTAGAGGATCCCTGAGAATAAAGAAAAATGGAATGAGTTTAGAGATTTGTTTTGTTTTAATTTGGTTAATTCTATGATTCAAATCTTTAATGTAATACGTCTCATTGGTTGTGTGTGTTTTTATTATTCATTTTCTAACTCTCACAATTCACACAACAACAGTGATTATGAATTAGTGGATGAAAGGGGTGGACCATAGATTTTTGGGTAGGGCTTATAGACTACTCTTGCACTCTTAGGATGTTTCACCTAAAAGGAGAGAGATAAACCCTACTCAAAAGACCTGGCTAGGTTCACTCAAATTATGCAATGTGATGTTAAATCTAAACTAAATGGAATGAACTAAGTGCAAGTAGAAGATATATTTGATTGATTATGAATGCAAAAGTTAAGAATTATGCAATGTTGGAAAACACAATGTGATATGCAAGCATGAATTATGAACGAACAAATGGAAAAAAAAGAAGGATGAATTATAGTGCACCTAGGCAGAGAATGGAGAATCTAGAATCTTCTAAATGTTGTTTGAGACCACTAAAAATCACCAGTGGGACTCATTCGCCACTGATGGCAAACCAATCATGCTTCTAATGAAAACTATTGGAAACAAGTTTCTAAGTGCTGGGATCTAAAATTTGACAAAATCTAGATTTACAACCTTAAGGCGGGACTCATTCACCATTGATGGAAAATCATTCTTCTCCCAAAATTCTAAGAAATTAGGGGAAAATTCTGCAACACTAGATCTGAGGTTGTCTGCTTGTCGGGTTGACAAAGTTAATTCTACAAAAAATGGACAAAATATCTTCTCCAAGCTTGAAATGGGGTTGATTTGACTTGAAGCACCATGTTGAATTTTTGACCACTCTTCAACACCTAAATGATTGTTAAATCTACATACAAAGGTTTGCACATACACATACAAAAGGGGAAAAAATGGTTGAGGGTTAGATAATAGGGGTTTGCCTTGGTCAAACCCAACTTTTGTAATCAAACCCTTAATGAAATAATGAAATGAAAGAGAATGATAAAAAAATAACAGGAAAATTTTATCAACTTACCAAACCCTTGTTCAAGATAATATGAAGTTATGTCAATAGTTTCTCCAAGATGCTTGATTAGATGATGCAAAGTGCTTGAATGCTTGATGAATATTTGAATGAATGGGAAATATTGCTTCAATGTGTTAGGAGATGTAAAATGAGGAGAAAAACACTTATTTATACATTCTTGTGCCTTAGTAACCAATTGATACCTCATCATGGGCTGACATCAAGTGATTTTGAATAAAAACCCAAAAGGAAATTTGAATTTTTTTGAATTTGGAGCCAAGGGGGACTCATTCGCCACCCATGATGAATGGGTCCCACCTTGGACCTGGAAGTGGGCATCAAGAATTAAGTCACATTTAATGTTATTTGTCATGTTTACATTAAAAAATATAGTTACTAAAGACTTATAAGGGCATAAAGGGGTCAAATAAAGCATAAGAAAGTTGTAAATAGTGAAATTATGCCTAGAGAAGCATGAAATCTTGTTACAATAATTTACAACACTTAAAAATAGGACTTGATTAGTGATGAAAAGGTGTTTTTTAAGTCAATTGTAATAAATAAAGTCTAGAAGAGTGTAGAAATGTTTTACAACACTTCACAACACCTTCACAAGACATCATAATTTGAATTTCAAGAACCTAAATGTGTATGTTCAAGCCTCATTGTAACATAAAATCAAAGAAAAGTGGACCAAGCCTCATGAACAAAGACCTAAAAGGCCATGAAAATGACAAGGGGCCATTTTTCTTTGGCACAAGGGGAAAAAATTCTTTCATAAAACAAAATAGTTCAGGATAACATACAAGCTATAAACAAATTAAAAGGTAATCATAAGCCTCCTTATGATTTTGATATTTTAGACCATGGGTTTAGGATACTATTTCCATGCTAGCATTTTTTCTCGAACTGGATAGCAATTGGGAAGTGGGTGAGAGACTCCTTGAAATGGTATATAATATCCATTTTTCTTTTCCATCTCAACCTATCAAATATAACTTTATTGAGCACATTGTAGAATCCATGCATGAAAATATTTTAATGATTAAAGGAGGTGCACACTCAAATTCCACTAATACATTTAGGTTCACAACCTACTTGTGCTATTCTTTTCTATTCAAATTTAGTGGAATGTTTCAAACTAACAAGCTTCAAATTCAACCCTATATGAATGCTGAGGAAATGTAAATGGCTCTAGTATACAATTGGACCATTGAGATAAGGATGCATGATTCTCAAAGGAACTACAATAATTTTGTAGAATACTTTTTGGCTCCATTGCATCAATAAAATACAAATTCTCTATTGCCTAGATTGCCTATATCATGTAGAAATTGTATTCAACTAGGAAAAGAAATAAAATTGGCTGATTGGTACTTAATGGAAGAATATATTGTGCTCAAATTTTATGGATCAGGAGTAGAGCCATACAAACTTGTAATACATGTGGCAGAAAGGGTTTTTGCATTGGAATATGTAAGGCAGATGCAAAGTATTGATGAACTACATTTTTTCAATCAAAAGAAGATGACCTTATATCCTTCTTTACCTTTTTCATGTGGAGGGTTCACATTCGAGAGAAAAGCATTTAGTGTGGCACATGATCTTTTGAATTTTTTTAATTTTGATGTTGCCTATCACTGGAAATATGATCCATGTGACACCATTAAATCAATTATTGTGTTTAATAGGAATGTTGCAAGTAGAATTCAACATCAAAGTAAACCCTTGCTTGAAAACTTGAGAAACAAGGATTCTTGGGATGAGGTCAAAATAGCAATAGAGAAAAGTGTTGTTGAGAAAGGTATTTCTTTTGAACAATTGTCAATAAAAATTATGGCATTGTATGGAAAGACAATCTGGAGGTACAACAATTTTTATGAAAAAAGTGATAAACCATCTAGTATAGTAAAAATGCTAGATTCTCTAGATAAGGAAGTTATAGATAAAAATTGGTAACGATAAAAAAATGTTTCCTTTTGGTCTATGAGAAAGGAGCTAGGTGAACCAAAAATTCTTGCAAACTTTGGAGATAACAAAGAAGATCATGCATTTAGAAAATTGTGGAATATAGAGCATCCCAAGGAACATGAAGATGAGGAAATTGATGATGAATCTAATGATGATAGGGAAGAAAAAAGCTATGTTAAAGCTAGTTTAAGTGAGGCCACAAAAGAAGCATCTACTTTAGGAGCAACCATAGCCAAAAAAAAAGGTTTTGAAGGTGGTCCTTTAGGGTCCCAAGGACAAGGCCCTTGGACAATAACATATGTAGAGCATAGAAAACTAGTTGATAAATCTTGCCTTGGAGCTAATAAAGTAGACCAAGGGCATACAAGTACAAGTAAAATAATTTATTTTGTTAGAGCTTCAAATCCTAATCCTCAAGGTTGGATACAATCACAACTAAGACATGTCCATGGTGGAAAACCTAGTGGAAATACCATTGCCACTGGTGGCGATGGTATGGGTAGTAGTACTAGTAGCGGTCAACATGTGCTACAACAAAAAATTACACACAAGAGGACACCAATACAAGATACCACAAAAACACCAAGTGATCAAGGCATATAGAAGAAGGAAAATATTTTGATAGGTCCAAGTCCAATTACCATTTCCACCACAAAGGAGTTATTTCTAGGAACTCCCACACTTAGTGTGGTTGCAATAGCATTAGCAACTGCAAGTACTCTTAGTCCTTCACCATTCAAGAATTCGATTGTTCTTGCATCCCTAGGTTTTGATTACATTGAAGAGTTTAAAAAGAACTCAAAATTGTATAAAAAAGAAAAGATGCAACTAATGGAGAGTGCATTTGTTGTAACTTCAGATCCTGCAACAACCATGGTATTACCCACATTTTGATACAAATAAAGAAATCATAGAGTACACAATTTTTGTTCCCATAGTTCAAAATAAACAAGCAAATCAGATGGATCGATCTAAATTTCAAGTGAGCAGTTTACAATTGGATTTTTCTAGACTCAAAAATATTGAAAAAATTAATGTATCAAAGAAGAACAATGAATTGGTGCACACATCATTGCTAAAGCAAGAGAGAGAAATGAAAAGGTTGTAGACTCAAATAGAAAATTTATGGGTAGACCTAACAAATGAGAAAGCAAAGAGCAAAGCAACATATAACAAGAGTAATGAATTAGAAAAATGAATAAAAATTCTGCCTCTACATCAACAAGCAAAGAGGATAAAAAAATGAGAGACATAAATGAACTAAAGCACAGCTTAGATGAGAGAAAAAAGAAATATGATGAGGAAAAATCCACCTCAAAAAAATTAAGACAAAGCATTGGGAAAGGAAATGAACAGTGGGAACAAAAATTGGATAAAGAGAGAAAAATAAATGAAAGATTGGCTATAGAGCTGATAGAAGCAAAAAATGAAATTAACTCTTGTCAAAATAAGTTAACTACATTTTGTAGAGAAACAATGAGGTATATGAAACAAAAGATCTGGGAGGAAATAATGCAAAGGATTGATCATTTGTGTGAATTTTTTTAACTGATTGATGCTATTAGACTACATTATAAGAAGCTCAACAAACATTTATTGGACAACAAAAATGTGCTGGCATTAGAGAAATCTACAAATAAATTTCAACAAATAGTCTACAAAGCCAGTGACAATGATTTGAAATCAAAAGGGATTAATAATCAACTTACTACCTCAATGATGTTGTCATCTATCATTCAAAAATGTTTGAGAATATGTGAAAGAAAGGAATTTGTGCATATGGCTATAGACAAGATGAAGAAGCTAGATGAAAAGGAGAAACTTCACAGAGCTTGGTTTTCTAGAGGATTGTGACACAAATGAGCGATTCATTGGAAAGGATGATTTTAGAAAGAAGATGGAGGGTGCAAGGAAGATTGATTTGGACCAGTTTCCTCAAAACCCAGATGTGAGAACTATTTGGATTTCATCAAACCATTGATAACCTTGAATGCAATTTTAATTGAAGAATTCAAGACAAGTTCCAATTTCAATCATGAATTGTTAACAAAGTTTCAATTCAAACAAACTCAATTAGAACAAATGACAATTCCAACACTTGAATAGTGGAAGTTTCTAGAAAAGGTGATACATTGATTTTATATTTTATAATATGAGTTTCCAAGTTCCAACTCAACTCTGTGAATAGTTGTCTTTGAGCAAAATTTTGCATTTCCAATGCCTCTATGTATTCCTTTATGTGAAAATCAATAAAAAAACTCAAATTCAATAATGTGTTGATGTTCAATTATCTGTATTATTTATTTTATCATTTGAAGAAAAAGTCTAGTTTCAACTACTAGATACACATTAAACAATTGTTAATGTTCATTGTTGTATATGCTACTATTGTTAATATGTTATTAAGCATTGATTTGAATGATGAATCATTGAGTACGTGTTTAGCACAATTAAAATATGAGATTATTAATAATATGTTAGTTTATTCATTTTAATGCATAATTTCAAGGAATAAAATATCAAATACAATCTAAAATATCACTAAAATTTGAAATATAAAATTCTTGGTAATCCTCAACTAGTTAAATTAGGGTTGTTAGTTCTACAACCTAGGGATTTCTAAAACCCTATTATCCTAAAACCCTAGAATAAAATTCTTGGTAACCCTCAACTATTTAAATTAGTGTTGTTAGGTTTGCAATGTAGGGATTTCTAAGGGTAAGGTCATGTTGGTTGCTTTTCAAGAACCAAAATGATCTTCAAAGGAGCTTATAGAATTTCCATTTCCAATTCTCGGCACCTTGAAGGGATTAGCCAATGAAGGATTGAAGGAAGCAATGCTTTCCTCTTGTACTTCAAGATCTACAAAACTCGGGAGGGTGATCCCATTATGTACCTATGGATTAAAACAAAGATAAAATCCATACATCATTGGAACACAATGAAGATCAACAGAACAACCCTTGATCATTTATTCATAGTTCATATAGAGAATACACTAGGAGAGAAATGCCTTTGAATTTGTACCATTATCTATATTCGTTTTCTAGTACTATTATGAAAAAATACAATTGCATGCCAATAAAACTCAAAAACCTAAGACAAGACCCTAAGTTGTTCCCTGTATTCTCTATTACAAAATTTTCTCTATGATCAATCAATAACCTATATATCTGGTCATGGATTCCTTCTTATAGAAATGAAGGAGCAAAAAAGATTTAGGCCAGAATGCACACATGTCCCCATCTCATTGAACCGATACAAAATACATTCCTTAATGTAGTTATATTTACAACTCAAAGGAGGGAAAACATCATGTGGGATAAAAACCATTTGCATTTGTTGATGAATTTTTGTCCCTCCTTCCAAAAGGAACCTTTTAGTTGTTGCAATAGTTTGTCCACATGCTTCCAAAATTCTTTCCACGTACTCCAAACTTTAAGGAAAATAAGCATAAAATGAAGAAAAAGTAAAAGGACAAAGTACCTCCACATTTGCAATCCTTGTCATCAGTTTCAAACTGGAGAGAATACAATTTTTTAATAGTAGTGTATCAAAGGCCTAATCTATATTAGTTTTAGGCCATGTATTGTACTCTCCCTACTGTTATTCTCCATTGTTGTAGATGTAGGACCAAAATTGCAATAACCACCCCCATAGAAATAACCTAATCATAGAAGACATCAAGATACTTATCTTTCCATAGCTGAAACTTCTCCTCTGAAGGCCAATTGAATTTAATAACTTTATCAACTTTTTCCCTATATGGTGCATATTTGGTCACTACCTAGTTGGCTTCCTTATCAAATTCTTCAAGATCAATCCCTTCTTTGGTAAGAATATCCATGCTACTCTTCATCATTTGCATGTCAACCCCTTCACAAATTAGGGTTGCCTGAGATGCAATTATCTCACTTGCTTGACCCTTCCAATCCTATAGGGATTTCACCTCACCATTCTCATTCAAGATATAAGGGAGAAAACCAAAATTCAACTCATCAAACCCTTTGACGAGTTCCCTTATTTTTGCCTCTAATGGCTCAATTTTTCCTTGGAATTCTTGAATTCCACTTACAAGCCTAAGAGTGGCTTGAATATTTTCTAGATTATTTATATAATGCTTTGATCCTAGAACCAATAAAAATGGGGGTGAAATGGTAATTATTAAGTGTTATCACACCCACTTTCAAGTTATTCCACTTTCAAGTTATTCCATTCAAGGATAACCCTAGAGATCTCAATACAAGAGAGAAAGAGATCTTGCAATAGGGTTGTCCTAGGGGATGAAAGTAGACTAATAAGGGGTTTACCACCAAGTTTAGACTTGGAAAATATAATGAAATTCAAGATGCAACACAAAACCCTAGTTTGATGCAATAACCTATTAAATTACTTATAAATGTAAATAAAATAGAACAAAAAAGTAGTAAGATGTATGGTGTACACTTGCAGATTTGGAAATGAATGATTGAAGCTCTAAAATGCTGAAAATTTTGATTTTTTGACCTATTGGGACCCATTCGCCATTTTGCGCAAATCAGTCCCAAATCTAAATTTCTGTACAAAAGCCTATTTTGGGAAAAAGGGTATATGAATATGCAAATAGGTCTGGAAAACACCTACAATGGGACTCATTCACCACTCTTGGCAAATTAGTCCCATTCCACTATTTTGGGAATTTAAAGTTTTGATCTACACTTCAACACTTGCTCTTTACTTCCAACTTGAATTCTGGATCGAACATTGCAAAAATACCTTCAAAAAAAAATATAAACTTTATTTGCTAATGGGTGGTTTTCCCTGGTCAAACCCCTAGTTTGGTAATTAAACCTTGATAGAAACAATGAAATTTGAATGCAAATAGGACTAAAAATCCTAGCCTTAAGTGTGTCTAAGACTAGGAAATCTGAAAAATAATGCAATTCTATAAAATATGATATAAGAATGGAAATATGGCAATGAATGACTCACTTTGAGAGAATTCCAATCACCCAAATGAGCCTCAATAATGCTTGTACATTCCTTAGGCTAAATGTCGATTGATAATGGAGGATGGAATCACTTAGGAAACAAGTCTTTAGGCTTGGCTTGATGGCTAGTTGCATCTCCCCAACCTCCAATCCATGATGATTCAACATAGACAACCATGATCAACCCTTGAAAATGTTATATCTTGAATGAAAGTGAGCTTGAAGACCTACAAAAGCACTTTAATGCTGCTCTAAGACTTCAACTTTGCTTGCTTTTGAAACTTGAATGCCCTTGTTTGAAGATTCTCAATGCTCACCTCTTGAATTTCTGTCAAGAAAATACTTTCTCAAATTGCTTAGATGATAAAAATGGCTTAGAAACTTGCTTATATAGGCATTACCACCTAATTGACTGTTATTTAGATCTCAAAGGCCAACATCCACCAAATATTGATGAGGGCACAACCTGAGACACAAAAAATAACCAACAAACAAAAGAATAATTTTATTATTCAAAAAATGGAGCTTCTTACATGCTGAGGATTTCAAATCCCCAAGTTTTACAACACATGCAAGTTATAGAAAGCTACAGAATAACCCTTTCGCAATATGCGAGCTTGTCCCCAAAAAGTTACCCAAAAATTAGAAACCCGCCCATAAATAGAGCTCCTCTTTCGTTTGGAGCCAAAACAAGATTCAAATTTTGTTTAGGCGGTTTGGCGTCGAAAAATTACAACTTGAAGTTCAAATTTCAAAAGAATATTTGCAATTGTATCTTCTAGAAAGTGCTCCAACTTCCCGGGGCCATAACTTTTGATCTGGGACTCCAATTCGCGAACTGTTTGAACCGTTGGAAAGGTCACGAAGTCGACAACATGCTCAAAATTTGCTACACCAATTTCAGCAAGTTTCAAGGCCAATCCGGGAACTCTAAGTGCCTCAAATCTAACTTGGAAGATTTTCAAGTGCAAATCTAGGAAACTAAAACTGCAATATCTTTCCACCCAGTAATAGAAAATAAAAACCATAAATTGGGAATTTTTTTATGACAAAAAGGGTATCCAAAAATGTAAAAACATCTAAAAATTGGGAAACTTGAAATTTAACTATTTTTGGGTGATGCAAGATTGCCCTTACACCACTGGATGCTCTTGCATCAGACACCCAGGGTAATTTAAGAAGTGACCCTGTCACATCTCAAATGGTGGAGGAAAAACCAAATGGTCAACCTCTGCCTTAGGCAACCGAGATGAATCTTCAATAGGCCTTCCTTCCATTTCACCAAATATTCTTCATATTGCTGTTCTGGTACTCCTTCCCACATGACTAGCTAAGTTTCATCAATCTCCTCCTTTTCTCAGGTGTTGGAATCCCACACCTCCATGGTACTTCCTCTACATACTTCTGATACTCAAATCTAAAATGTTGAACACAGGGGAAATGTTGATTCCATCAGGCAACTCTACCTCATATGCATTCCCTGAATCATGCTTCTTCAAAATCTTACAGGGACCGAATTTCTTCATCTTCAATTTGTTATATGTTCCTACTAGAAACCTTTCTTTCCTCAAGTGGACCATCACTTCATCACCAATCTAAAACTCCTTATACCTCATCTTTTGATCTGCCTTAGCCTTATACTGCATATTCATCTTGTTAATATGTTCTCTTAACTTCTCATGTATATCCTTGATGTGTTCTGCAAAATCTTCAGCTTCAACACTTATTTTCTTCTCTTGGTCCATCTTCCTCAATTTTGGAGCTATTCTTAGGGCTACCTCCATACACAATCTAGAATAGTGATCTACCAGTGCTTCTGTTGACAGAATTGTTGTAAAGAAAATTTGTCTGAGGTAAGATCAAGTCCCATCCCGGGTTTATCTCCTACCAAACATCTCAATAGGTTACCTAGACTCCTATTAACAACCTCTGTCTGCCCATCTGTTTGTGGATGGTGTGTAGAACTGAACTTCAACTCTATCTTTAGCTTCTTCCACAAGGTCCTCCAAAAGTACCCCACAAATTTGGTGTCACGATCTGAAACAATACTCTTTGGTGACATGTAGCCTCACCACCTCTTTGAAGAACAAGTCAACAATGTGGACTGCATCATGGGTCTTTTGACATGGAATAAAATGTGTCATCTTCAAAAACCTATCAACCACCACAAAGATCGAATCATTCCCTCGTTGTGTCCTTGGCAAACTAAGAACAAAGTCCATACTAATATCCTCCCATGGCCTCTCTGGTATAAGTAAGGGTTGATATAAGCCTGTATTCTAGCTCACTCCTTTAGCCATCTAACATACCTTGCAGCTTTGTACAAACTTCTTCACATCCCTGACAATTATGCCAATAATAATGCTCATTGATAATGGAAATGGTCTTTATCCCTAATTAAAATGTTCCGCCATTCTCCACTATGCTTCCTTTATCAGTTCTCCCTCATGGAACTCCTCAGAATACACAATTGAGTTCCCTTAAATAACATTCCATCCTAGATTATGAAATCCAGCCACCTTGTCATGTCCACTGTAACAGGTTCCTTGCAAGCTTTCCAAGCCTCTGCAAAATCAGGATCTTCTGCATATAGTGTCTTGAGTTCATTGAACCCAACCACTTCAATCTGCATCTTTGTCATCAATGTATGCCTCCTACTTAAGGCATCTGCAACCCTATTTAACTTCCCACTCCTATGTTTCAAAACAAAGGTATAACTCTGCAAAAACTCTACCCATTTCATATGCCTCTGATTTAATTTTCCCTAACTATTTAGGTACTGCAAAGGCCCGATGATCAGTATATAGAACAAATTCCTTCAGCAACAAATAATGTCTCCATTTCTTTAATGCTTAAACTATTGCATAAAATTCCTGATCATATACGGAATACTTTCTCTTGGCATCATTTAACTTTTCACTGAAATAGGCAATGGGCTTACCTTCTTGGCTCAACACTGCTCCAATGGCACAACCACTGGCATCAAATCCACCTGAAAACCTTGTTGAAATCTGGGAGGGCTAGAACAAGTTGCTCTATCACCTTCTGCTTCAACAGTTCAAAAATTTTTGCCACTCCAGTGCTCCACTTGAATTCTTTTCTATCCCCTCTCATTGTTTCAGTCAGGGGTCCACAAATACTACTGAAGTTTCTAATGAACTTTCTATAAAAACTATCCAAACCATGGAAAGATCTCACCTCGGTAGCAGTTCTTGGGGTAGGCCATTCTAGAATAGCCTTCACCTTCTCTGGGTCCATCTTGAGACCTTTCTATTGAGACAACAAACCCCAAGTACACTAACTCTCTCTTCACAAAACTGCACTTCTTTAGATTGATCAATAGTTTCTCTTCTCTTAACTTCTCAAAGTCTCTCTGAATATGCATCAGATGCTCATCCAACGTCTTGCTGAAAATCAAAATATCATCTAAATACACAATAACAAAACTTCCCAGAAATTCTTTTAGTACCTCATTCATGAGCTGCATGAATGTGCTCAGTGCATTGGTTACCCCAAAAGGCATGAATAACCACTCGTACAGGCCCTCTTTTGTCTTGAAAGTAGTCTTCCATTCATCTCCCTCTCAAATTTGGATCTGGTGATATCCACTCTTTAGATCAATCTTTGCGAAGTACTAAGCTCCACTCAAATAGTCCATCAGGTCATCCATCCTGGCAGGGAAATCTGTACTTGATTGTTATCTTGTTTATGGCTCAGGAATCTGTACACATCCTCCACTCCCCATCCTTATTTGGTGCTAGTAATATAGGTACTGCACATGGACTCAAACTTTCCCATATCAAACCCTTTCTCAACAACTCTTGAACTTGTTTGTTCAACTCCTCATTTTCTACTGGAGTCATTCTATGAGCTGCCTTATTTGGAAAACTGGCTCCAGGAATCAAGTCAATCTGATGACTGATCTTCCTTATTGGTGGTAAAACCTCAGGTACATTATCAAAAACAATATCTTGAAACTCATCCAACATCCTAGAAACTTCTTCTGGAACCTTCTCACTATCCTCCTTTCACTCTATGAATCAATGCATAACACACATGCTCATGCTTCATACCTTCTAAAAAATTTCTTACATCTACATCACAAATTCTAGCACTAATGCATACCTTTTCTTCGGTCTCCTTTAGGGGCTTCAACTTGTGACGAACCCCATCCTTTGTCAAGGAATAAGTGTTTGCATGGCCATCATGTATAGCTCTCCTATTGAATTGCCACGGCCTCCCCAACAACATGTGACATGCATCCATGGGGATGATATCATAGAGTACATCATCATGGTAGCTCCCAATCTTGAATTTTACTAGGCACTGCTCATTGACCAAAACTTTGTGGTCTTTCTGCAACCAGGCAATTCAATACGGATGTGGGTGTCTTTCCCTCTTCAGCTTCAACTTTGTGACCATCTCTTCTGACACCAAATTATTGGTGCTCCCACTGTCAATAATGACATCACAACATTTTCCTTCACACTTGCACCTTGTGTGAAATAGATTCTTCCTCTGTTTTGGTTCCTTTTCCTCAGTCACCAAGGCTCTCCTAATCACTAGGGATTCTCCCCTTTCAGCATCATCTGAATGTTCATATTGGGCCTCCTCATCTACGTGCGCAACCCTTCCATGACCTTCTAACCTTTTTTCTACCCTTCCTTGGTGTTGTGGACATTCATAGGCTCGATGCCCTTCTTCACCACATTGGAAACACGTTCCTTTGAAACCACCTCTTCCAGATCCTTGTCCATATCTCCCTCATCCTCTACCTCTTTGATCACCACTGTTTTGATCACGAGGGTGGTAGAAGTTGTCATTCCTTTGGCTTCGACTGGTACCCACATCTTCACTTTTCTTTTCATCATCATTTTGGCTTCCTGAAGGTCTTCCACTACCTCTTCCACTTTGACCTCTTCATCCTTTTTTCTTGCCATCAAATCTTTTGTTCAGCTTCTCTTCCACCTTCAGAGCAAACTGATACACATCGTCAATGGTGGTCATTCTAACTAGGCTTAACTCCTCTTGAATGCTCAGTTGTAACCCATTAAGATATCAGGCTACCTTCTCCTTATTGGCCTCTGTGTGGCCTGTTCTAATTGTTATCTTGTGAAATTCTTCAGTATATATTCTTTCACAGATCTGCTTCCTTGCTTCGACCCTTGCAATTTCTTCAATAGATCTAACTCGTAGTCCATTGGTATGAACTGCTTCTTCAGTTTCTCTACCATGTGATCCCATCTGGTGATATTTCCTTTTCCTCTTTGATTTCTTTCCAACTGGACCTCTTTCCACCAAATACTAGCATGGCCCTTCAGCTTCATTTTTGCAAACTTAACCCGATCTAGGTCCTCCATTTCCTCATACTCAAAATATTCTTCTAGCTCGTTGATCTAGTCGATCAACTCTTCCAGGTTCAGACTTCCAAAATAACTGGTGACTTCTACTATGGGTCTTTTCCTGATCTTTGAAATGGCCCTTATTAGCTGCATTTGGTCTTGATCAATTGCTTCTTCTTCCTCTTCTGCATTTGAACCTTCTTCCTCTCCTTCATCCTCACTTTCCTCCCTCGAGTTTAATTCTCTTCTCAACTACTCTTGTAACGCATCAATCTGTCTCTGGAGGGCTACCAGTGCATCTCTTCCACCAACATTTCTACCACATTGACCACCTCTGGCACCACCACGCCTACCAGGATTCACTCTTGGAGGCATCTTTGTTGACCTCAACCCACAACCACGGTCCTGGTGTGAACTGCCTCACGATCGGCGATCTGTCCAAATGCTCAAGAAAACCTTGCTCTGATACCACTTGATGAGGGCACAACCCAAGACACAAAAAATAACCCACAAATAAGAGAATAATTTTATTATTTAGAAAATGGAGTTTCTTACATGCTGAGGATTTCAAATCCCCAAGTTCTACAACACATGCAAGTTACAGAAAGTTATAAAATAACCCTTTCGCAATATGCGAGCTTGTCCCGAAAAAGTTACCCAAAAATTAGAAACCTGCCCATAAATAGAGCTCCTTTTTCATTTGGAGCCAAAACAACATTCAAATTTTGAGTTTAGGCAGTTTGGCGTCGAAAAATTACAACTTGAAGTTCAAATTTCAAAAGAATATTTGCAATCGTATCTTCTAGAAAGTGCGCCAACTTTCCAAGGCCATAACTTTTGATTCGAGACTCCAATTCGCGAACCGTTTGAACCGTTGGAAAGGTCACGAAGTCAACAATGTGCTCATAATTTGCTATGCCAATTTTGGAAAGTTTTGGGGCCGATCCGGGAACTCTAAGTGCCTCAAATCTAACACGAAAGATTTTCAGGTACAAATCTAGGAAACTAAAACTGCAATATCTTTCCACCCAGGAATAGAAAATAAAAATTGTAAATTGAGAATTTCATTATGATGAAAACGGTATCCAAAAATGTAAAAACATCTAAAAACTGGGAAACTTGAAATTTAACTATTTTTGGGTGATGCAAGATTGCTCTTACACCACTGGATGCTCTTGCATAAAATATTTGAGTTAAAATGGTGAATTTCTCGCTCAAATTTGAAAAAGACCCCAAATGGGGCTCATTCGCCATCCTTGGTGAATGGGTCTCACCTAAGGGGACTCATTCGCCCAAGGTGGTGAACGAGTCCCATCTTAGCTTTTTGAGGTGGGTTTTTCAAAAAAATTGGTGTTTTAAGTGATTTTATGGGGTTTTAGGTGAAATAAGCCCTGAGATATGAAATAATGGGTCTTAGGGGCCTATAAATGATGATTTAAAGGGTAATTAATGCAAGAGTACCCAAGATAGGTCCAAATTAGACAAGGAATTGTACTATCTCCCAGAAGAGAGTACAATTTTGGTTGTTATAGATCCAATAGCTATAAGCCTAAGATCTTGATATCTTGGAATCTATTTCTCCATAAGTGGGATAGCCACTTTCTTGTCCCTATCAAAATTCTTTACTACATCAAATATGGAGGAATAATTATCATGGATGCTAATCAATCTCTTGTCAATTCCTTTGCTTAGATGCTCGAACACTACTACCATAATATTTAGATTGCTAGTAAGAATCAATATTCCCTATTGCTTGCATCTCTCATATATTTTCAACTTCTCAATCAATTTTTCTCTATTGATTTTGTTGTGCAATTTTCACACATGCCCCACCGAAGGCAGGAACCCTCTTTTTTCCTTTTGCATCTCTACCTCTTAGCTTGGTAAAATTTTGGTTTTACTTTTCTTGGGAGGTTATTTTGGGATTAAGTCTAGTCTGGGTTTGATGAGGATAATATTTTGAGGCTCTAGGGAAAATTTTCCTGTCTTGGAATTCAAAAATGGGGATTTTGAAGTGAATTTTAAATATTATATGTAAATATTTTTTGCAGCCATGGATAGAGGATGAAAAATTAGGTAGGGTTGCTTTTTGAACTTTTAAAAAATTTCTTCTAGAAAAAAAGTTGAGGTTTAAGGGATTTTGACACTATAGGGAATTTGAGAATTTTTGTCCCTGAAGGAAAATCCTGAAATTTCCATGACCCCCTCAAAATTCTAAAATTTCCATTTTTGGAACATTCTTTACCCCCATCAATATCCCAAAAATTTTCAAAAATGGAAATTTTCTAAAATTTCCATTTTGAAAATTCTTTCACCCTCAAAATCAAAATTTGCCAAAATGGAAATTTTTTCCAAAATGTTTTTCCTAAATGGAAACTTTTTCTGAAATGCAATTTTTTGAAAATGGAAAAATTTTCCTTGAAATTTTAAAATGTTCCCCTAAAATGAAATTCTTGAGATGGATAAAAAAATTGAAATAAAAAATTTCCCAAAATGGAAAAATTCAAGTTTAATTTGGATTGGATTTTTAATATGTGAGCTACTAATGATGATATCTATTTTTTAGGATTAAATAAATATTAAAAATGGGGACTTGCATATGGATTCGTGCCAAAAGGGAAATCTAGAAGAGTTCAATTCAAATTTTAAAAGTGGAACTTGCATAAGAATATGTGCCCAAACTGTCTATAGCTGGAAGGAGTTTCTGGAAGACATGTGAAGCTAATTTCACCATCCAATCAAAATTTTCATTAATGACAAGCTGACGTAATATTGTTTTCTCATTGTTCCATGATGTAACTACTTTTATGCAATTGGATGATGATGTACCATGAGCTCCCAAATTAAATGTAACAACTTGATGCTTCTAGAAGTGCAATTGCAGCCATTGGATGAACTAAATCCTGGCCATTGATTCAAAATGTAATTTTCTATAAAAGGCCAGTGCCTTCTCATTTGTAAAGGGGTCATATTTAGGGGTTAGACTAGATTAGAAGAGTTGATTAGAATATGTAAAAGCCAAGATTGGCTAAGTTAGAGAAGTCATTAGTTGTAGGAGAGGAGAGACTAGAAATTGTTATGTAATGTTGGAGAAGTTAATGCAATTGGATTGTTGATTTGGAAAGCTTTGTGTTACACTTTGACAGTTCATGGTTTCTTGTTCTTGATTCTCAAATGTAAGATGTTAGATTTTAGTTCTTTTGCAATAATGGTGAGATGTTAATGATGTTGATAGATCTTCGGTCCATACTTTTAGCAATTTGTTGTGCAAAGTTAGTTTGGGCTTTATTTTGTGCGAATTTCAACGGTGGATGCTTGTTTACATTGTACCGGTTATTGGGTATGTGGATGAATATTCATAGTCTGAAAATCTTCAGTTTCCTTAGAAGATTGCACCATTTTTGTAGAGTTGTGGGCTTTTCCTTGATCAAGCAGAGATTGGTTTTATCAGAGATCTGTCCATTTGCAACATTCATCATTATGGTGATTGATCTTAGGAGTTAGTTTAGAGTTGAATCTCTCTAAAATCTTAATCTCTTTGCTTTTTATTTTGAATCTAGGTTAGTTTTAGGACTGGAAGCATCACCATATTGTTGCATTTGATGAAAGTACACTTCCAACATTGTTCATTTGTAAGGCCCCTTGTGATTACCAACATTTGCACATTATCTCTGAGTTGTTTCATTGCATTTTTCAAGACCTACCTTTAGAGACCTTGGGGTTATCTCTTGAGGCTTGCTAATAGAGATTACCTTTCAAAAGAGATAGGATTTCCATATTCTGTCTAGTATATTCTGTGTGGTGCTACACTTGTGCCATAAACTATAATAATTGTATAGCTAGGGTATGCAATCACATCTTCCCAATTGTGCTTTGTATTCAAATTGGGCCTCCTATCCTTAGGCCTCAATAAATCATGCAATGCTACAAGTATCTATGGCATATCCAAAATCAGGGCCCTCCTCAACTTTGAAGCAAAAATATTCTCAAACACCATAAAACTAGATTTGTGATCATTCCTATCAAGGAGTCTAGTCCAACATTGGATAGGAAAATCCATTTCACCCTTCTTTTTGATTAATTTCATATCCTTTCCAAAGAATCCAATGCCCTTATATAGAAACATATGAATGAACAATGAATACCACTGAAATCTTACCCCATCATTTCCATTCTTCAATGCAATCAGGCCCTCATGCATCCTCTCGGCCAAGTATGACCCAAATTCATAAAGTGTATTGTAGGTGGGGTGTTGGATATGAGAAACCATATACATTTAAGCCATTGGCATGCTAGTAGTTGGATAAAACCCTAAGATTTGGCATAAATAATAGAATGTCCTTTAGAAGTATGTCACAAATTAGTTTATAAGGAAAGGCTCTTTATCTGATAGGGCTAGAATAATATTTCTTTTTTCCTTCATAGATGCTAGAAAATGCTACAACACTGAGATCTTGAAGGTATGTCTTATTTTCTCATACTCAACTCTGAGTGCCTTCTCATCAATCTTTACCATATCTCCACTCCACTTAGTTATATTAAATACCTCAACAATTCCATCCCTAGTGACCTTAACCATTTCAATGTCATCATATGTTATTACAACCTTAGAGATTGATCATAATTCACAGCCACTACCCTCAAAAGGTCAATATCCATGTAGACATTAGGCACTACCAATTTTTCTATGTCTAATCTCCAAGGGATACCAATGGGTATACCACAATTTCTATTTCCAAACCAATAATAAAATTGTGCCCATCTAGTATAAGGTAGTGTAGCATCTTTCATAGTGCACTATTTGTCAATGAGACCCTTTATAATTTGAGTTCCTTGGAACAACAACTGACCCTTGGGTTTATCAGATGTTGAGGGTTTTAATTGGTCAACAAGGTCTTGGGAAAGGTGTCTTTTCTCCTCTGATCTTGAATTTTGGGCTTGTGGAGGTGCCATGGTTTTAGGGTTTCTTGTGAAATAGGGTTTTAATTCTTAGAGAATTAGAAACCTACGACTAGGGTACAAGTTTGATGTAAAGAAACAACAAGATTTGAAAAATTATTCGTTCGAATTAAATGTCGAACCTTAAAATAAATGCAAACAAACTAGAGAATCTATTGACAATATGACATAATGAGAACTCTTAGCAAATTTGCAAGCAATTTAGAGACAAGGTGTTGATTTTACTTACTATTTGGAAGATGCTTTGAAAACCCTAATTTTGGATGCAAACGAGCTTGAACAAGTAGCCAAAAATCCTTAGTCAAGTACAATGCTTTAATGAATTGCAATTATTATTTAAAACAAGCTTTTTGTGGTGTTAAAGTAGACCAATTTGGTAGTTTGACATCATATCTGCCATTACTATTCGCTCGTGCAAACTAGAATGACTCACTTAGCCTCAATCTTGAACTTCAAATTTGAGTCGTTGATCCTATAGTGAGATATCCCATCGAACAAATTAGATTGATTCAAACTAATTTGAAAATCTAACCATAAATGACTATTACCTGCTAACCAATCATATTATGCCATGTCGATCTTTTTCCTAGTCATCCCGTGGGATCCACTATCCTCATGATATTTGAAAATGGCTACGTGTTAGCTCCCTACTTCCCTCTAGGATTAACCCATGCACATCTTATGGCAATAGGGTGGTAGGGAGCAACCTAGATTAAATTTGGCACCCTCAACTTGCATGCTCTTTACCTTTCAATCTATCCACCTTAGTGCATATCCTTCAGATCTTATGAAAGACCAAGATTATAACATCTTGTCCTTCAATTTACCATGTGCTAAAATAACTCTTTAGTAGCCCAAGAGTTGATGCTCCATAATACTTATGTAAAAATATTTTCAAAATATTTCCCATCCCATTATAATTCCTTTGATGGCTTGGATTGTTCCATTTGGCACCTCCCCGCTTCCTCGTTGAGAGAAAAGAGATGTTTGTGGGTCCATCATGAGCTAGCAAGGAATGGTAGGATCAACCCATGACATCTGATCACCACCATTGATTAGTTAAAACCTAGCACTCAATACCCTCACATGCTAATGGATCATGTTTGAAAGAAAGGACACACGTCACCCACCCGCCAGCTCGTTGGAAAATTTTAAGGAATATTAAAACACATGGGGAAGCGGGGAAACAGTCATGATCAAATCAAATGATCCAATCACCACCATTAAAAGTTTCAAAGCTGCATGTGCAAAATGTTAGTAACTTGAAAGGGGTGGCTCGACTAGGCCAACAAGAGATGGGGGACATAAACTTATGCCCAAGAATTTATACCAATAATATAATATTAAACCCCCTTTAAACATTGATGCATAATATTTCCCAATGATTGAAAGATCGACAAGACTAGGTGAAGGGGTTGGTAAACTAAATGAGCTCCATGAAATAGGTTCAAACTAATGTGACTGGGAACTACTGATAACAAGTCAAGGGGGAAATATAATAAATGGAGATAAAGGAGTTTCTTTGAATAAATGGAGGATAAACCCTAAACCCTAGACCTAAAACCCCCACCAATGAACTAGGTAAGATCATAGAGGCATCCAAATGTAGTTTCAAATCAACAAACCAATTTTTTTTTGGGAGTTCCATCAAGTGTCTAACACCCTCTTAATGATTCGCCTCCCTATAATTTGTAGATGGTTTTTTAATAGGAGGTTTCTTTGTGTTTGGGGCTAGGGCCCAAATTTCTAGTGTATCCCACTGCTCACAAAAAGTAGACCCCCTGTAAAGAAATTAGTGCCTCTTCTTCTATGGAGTAGAGCATCCTATCATATCTCAATGTATCAAAATTTTAATGATTGACAAGTGGGAGAAAAAAATCTCTAAGCCATAGGAGCAATTTTTAGCCCTACCTCAATTTCACCTGCTCAAATCTTCAATCCTAAAAGGTAGTGGCTGATATTTTTCTAGAAATATTCCAATTAATCCTATAGCATAATTTTTTTTTCTATGAGACCTCCTCCATGAAAATATAAGCTCAATCTCCCCCATGGGACCATACTATAAGCTTTTATTCCTATGCCTCTTGTTTGAGAATTTGGTTGTCAAAAAGTTTTGGGATAAGGTTCTTCATTTATTTGCTTGGTGCTTCCTTTTTTTGATCTTGCATCTCATTCTCTGTAAGCTCTTTTTGCATAGTTTAAGCTATTTGATAGCACATATAGGAAATGTTATAATTTTTCTTTGTAATAAAAAATATGACTCAAATACTTAAGTGTATTTCTTTAATTTTAAATATCGATCTATCTTGCTCTTCAGTATTGTATTCACTATCTTTTGACTCAAAATAATTAAAGATTATTTATAAGTTGTCATATCACATCATGTTTTTATGTTATGGATGTTGAATTGTTAGCTTCTATTCAAAGGATGGATTAATATTCCTTTCAATTATTTATCAAATATTGTGTGAATGGAAATGCTATAGGAATTTATAAGTAGTGTGATAAACTTGTGTTCTTTAAAAATGATGTAGAATCACATATCAAATTCAATAACATGGAATACAACATAAAATATAAAATATCACAATTTCATGGAATACAATATAAAATATCATCAACTATAGTTTGGAATATGATTCATGAAGTCCAATATAAAATAAAATATCATGAAGTGAAATGATTCACAATTTCATGGTCCATGGAATAAAATATAAAATATCATCAACTATAGTTTGGAAAATGACTCATGAAGTGCAGTATAAATACCTAAAAGTTGCTAGTTCACTTCCATTTCCCAAATGGAATTAGGTCCTAAAACTGATGTTCAACTTGAGATAAAGTAAAAGAGTCATCTTGATTCTAATTTTGGTCTTCATTTTCTTTGCCCTGCATCACAAATTCAAATTCATTCTATCACTGTCATTTTTCCCACTACCAGTGCCACCAATACTAGTGTTTGGAGTGTTACAAAACCCTCTTCTTTTACATATGGACCTCCAGATTGTGAGTGCCCTTTCAAAAGGAAATTTTTTGACATTATACATAGTTCCTTTCACCCTCAAGCAATTTTCCAAATTCTTGTCTAGTTTGTTTCTTATCTTTGATTTCAAAAACACTAGTGAACTGGAAAATCTCTCATCCTCTGCCGACCCTAATATCATTGTTTAACATAAATCAACAAGTTTGAAATATTTTAATATCAAACTATACAATATTTCACTCTAACCTAAGTTTTTCCAATCCTTTGTTATTGATCGCGGTTCAAAGGGATTCTCCATGGAATCAAATTGGTTCATCACAATTATTGCAAGATGCTTACATTGTTGTCTAAGCTTATCTCCAATTATAATTCCTTCTATTGTCTTCTCATTTTATTTTACACTTTTCAAAAACTGTTCAACCAATATTTTTACTTTATCATGAAAATAGGTTGGGTTATCTTGGTTTATCAAAAATTGAGGATATGCAATACCCATGGCTTCAAGTATTTCTTGTCAAGGGAATCTATCATAAATCTCTATGGATTTTTTTTTTTGCAATTTCCTTCAAATTATCACTAATAGATTTAGCAATGTCATTAAAAGCTTCCTTTGTAACAGTTACTTCTCTAATAGATCACTTGACTATCATACAATGGTACACTGGTATCTCAAATCCACATACATAGATACATAGCTACCCACTTGCATTAAACTATAAATAATTATTAGGCTAATTCAAATCAATAATTTTCTACTAGATGAAAAAAATTGGGATTTTAGAAGTTAGATCTAGATATAGATGATTGAGGGCCATGCATGTATTTCTACATAGTTTGGTATATTAATTAATATACATAGTTCTATCTTGGGATTTCTTCATAAGATTGTTCATTTCATCTAGCATGGGGAGAAGACTAGCTAAAATCAAGAGTGTCTCTATATTGCTTAACCTATGTAAGAGTTTAGGAGCTTTGTCTACTGTGTTGCGATGCTCGTACATTACTCAAATCAATTCTAAAAGAACTCATTTGCAATGGTCCATGTAGGGAGATCCATTTGGTATCAACATCCTATTGGCAACACAAGGGCAGACAATTGAGAGGGGGAGTGAATTAGTTGTCATATAAATTATGCAAATTAAAATTGTTCTCAGATCTGATAAATAAACATAAAAGCATGAACCATCAACACATTAGAAACATACATAACACTAATATTTTTTACATGAAAATCTTGTTAGGGGAAAAACCATGGTGGAGGTTAGTCCACAAGATTATACCCTATTAAAAGCATAAAAGAATATAAATGGGAATGAACATGAATTCAAGTGCACTGCCTAAAGGTCACTACTCAAATACAAGAGGCTTACTACCCAAAGGTAAACACATTGTCTTATAGAAACATTCAAATTACATCTGTAGGATTTTGAACTGATAAAATAGCATCTGCTAATGCTTGATTACATTTCTGGTTAAGCACATAAAAATTTACTCACTCTTCACACTCTACTTCTTCCTTCAAAAGATTAGAACATTATTCACACATAGCATGCACACTTCACACACCACTTGAACCATACCTTCAAATGGGATAAACAATCGACATATATATCCACAACTAGGGATAACATCATCTACATGTCAACTCCAACAAAATAATAAAATGTGTACAAACTGTTGGCTCAAATCAATAAGCAATTATCAATTCAAATCAACCGATGCCATCCAAAACATAGTAAAGATTCAAAACAACATCCTCAAACATAAAACACTTTAAGAAATTATGCCTCGAAGATCCACAACACGCTACAATCACCTTGTCATCCATGAACATGAAAAACATGAACACACAAAAGAAAATCACCAATCACAAGTATAGTGATTGATGTGAATCACCAACACAGATAGAGCATGATCTAGAAACATCCACAAGCATCATGAATCACTGCAGAGGAATCCACACCAATTCAAATTACTAGAATTGCATTATATTCTTTTAGGAACACCAACTGAAGCAATAGAAAAATTGTCAAAACACAGATACTCATAACTCATTCAAATATTCATGCAAATCTCTGAACTTAACATGGATAAACTAGACATACTTGAAAACAAACCCTTTGATCCATAACCTCTAATCATCAATATATTGAGCTAGCCATCAGACTGAACTTCACTACATCATTGTCAACTTGCAACTTATTTTATTACAATTTCCTCAATATCTTCAACATATACATCCTTAAAGAAATTAATGCCAATAGTGCTGACATCAATGACAACCACATATCAACAACATCCAACAATCTCCCCCTTTGGCATTGATGGAAACACATGATGTGAAAAACACCATCAACACAACTTTCTCTTAGCACTTTCTCCCCCTTAGATTTTGACTCTTTTCTCCTTAGCTCTTTCACAGTTTTTCACATGACTATTCTCACCCTTTGACATCAATGAAAGAGATGCATGTTAGCAAAATCAAAAAATATGAAAAAGATAATGTGTATCTTTCTCCACACATTGTCTAAATCCACATTTTTGAGCATCTGACTACTCCCCTTGAGTAGCAGCCACCACAACATCAATCTGGATCAAGATATTACTATGAAGTGCATGGACCAATGCAAGTTAATGCATCTTAATTATTATTAGAAGGCGTAATTACCCTTAGATTCCTTTTGAGATACTCAAAAGTATCCTTAGGCAAGGGCTTGGTAAAGATATATGCAATCTATTCCTTAGTGGGCACATACTCCAGTCTAACTTCCTTTTCACTCACCTTCTCTCTCAAAAAGTGAAACTTGATAGATATATGCTTGGTTTTTTAATGTAACACCAGATTCTTAGAAATGTTAATTTTACTTGAATTATCATAGAATATAGAAATAGGTTCATCATACACAAATTTGATATCTTTCAACATCTGCTTCATCTACAATACTTGAGTACAATTGTTAGCAACAACAATGTATTCTGCCTCTATAGTAGATAAAGAAATGGCACTCTACTTCATACTTAACCATGAAATCAACTTATTTCCCAAGAAAAATACACCACCACTAGTACTCTTTCTATCATTCACATCTCCTACCCAATCAACATTAGTAAAAGCACTCAAAGTAAGATCATCTTCTTTAGGATACCATAGGCCAAAATCAATTGTCCCCTTCAAGTATTTGAAAATCCTCTTCACAGATGTCACATGAGATTCCTTAGGATCAGCTGAAGTCTTGCAACAATGCATACAACATTCATGATA
Source organism: Sequoia sempervirens (assembly GCA_007258455.2). Classification (NCBI taxonomy): domain Eukaryota; kingdom Viridiplantae; phylum Streptophyta; class Pinopsida; order Cupressales; family Cupressaceae; genus Sequoia; species Sequoia sempervirens. Next base: position 863,624,847 of record VDFB02281492.1, on the reverse strand, counting down.
TTAGGTCTAGTTTGAGTCAAATAGAGCAATCCACTAATCATCGATCTATATCTAGTTTAGTTTTCTTTCAAAGAATCATCATCTTGTGTCAACTTACATCCAGTCACCATAGGTGTACCAACTAGCTTTGAATCTTCCATACCAAACTTCTTTAGCAATTCTTTCATATACTTGGATTGAGATATAAAGATCCCCTTATCTAGCTGAGTAATTTGTAATCCCAAAAAGAATTTCATCTCTCCAATCATAGACATCTCAAACTCATTATGCATCTCATCAGCAAACTTCATGGAAAAACTATCATCTCCTCCAAAAATGATATCATCAAAAAAGACTTCAACAATCAAATCTTTATCATGATCAATCTTGAAGTACAAGTTACTATCAGCAGCACCTTTATTAAATCCAAGGTTCAAAAAATACTTGTCCAATTTGGCATACCTTGCTCTTGGGGCTTGCTTGAGTCCATACAATTCTTTCTTCAGGTTGAAAAACCATATCTCCTTGATCAATTAATTGAAATCTATCAGGTTGCTCAACATACACTTCTTCTTCTAGATCACCATTTAGAAAATTTGACTTATCCATCTAATAAACCTTGAAATTTTTGTAAGCATCATAAGCAAGAAATAGTCTCACAACTTCAATCCTAGCAACAGGGGAAAATTTTTCTGCAAAGTCAATTCCTTCCATTTGAGAATATCCTTTACACACTAGTCTTGCTTTATTTCTAACAACTTCACCTAGCTCATTCAGTTTGTTTCTAAAGACCCATTTAGTTCCAATTACATTTTTGTCCTTAGGTCTAGGAACAAGAATCCATGTATCATTCTTCTCAATTTTTTGTAGTTATTCTTTCATTGCTTCCATCTAATGTTCATCTTTGCATGCTTCATTGACACTGTTAGGCTTAGTCTTTGAAATCAAACAATATTCTTCTGCAAATCTTCTCCTAGTTTGAATACCTTTGTTCTTATCACCAATAATCTGATCTTCTAAATTATTTAGTCTCACATACCTTGGAGTCTTAGGATGTTCATGAACTTAGGCTTTTGTGATCTCGCTTCTGCACTTTCACTAGTTTCTTCCTCTTAATTTTCCTAATTCACCAGAATGATATGGGCTTGATTTGAAGTCTAAACTTTCTTTCCTTTATCTAAACTATCATTCTGATCATTTGAATCATATCCATAGGTTCTAAGTGGTCTAAATGTGTCTTGATCAACCTCAAAATTTTCACTTTCAACTACTTTTCTCAATCTCTTATTGTAGCATCGGTAGGCCTTAATTTTAGTAGAATAATCAAGAAAGATTCTTTCATCACTTCTGGCATCAAACTTTCCTATGTCTTCATCTCTTTTGATACAACATTTAATTCCAAAGATTTTGAAGTATCTAACAGTAGGCTTATGACCATGCCATAACTCATAAGGAGTCTTACCGGTATCACCTTTGACTTGTACCTAGTTGAGAGTGTAAATAATAGTACTCACAATGTAATGCCCGCCGTGCAAACCCCAGAGAACACACACACAAAGCAAATAATTTTTTTAAAAAAAATTAAATTAAACATGTAATAACACTTAACCATAATCACATAGCACATTACAAAACATTAACACACTTAGTTCTCTGGGGCACGCGAGGTTACATCGCAGCAACAAAACGGAAATAAAAATAAAGATTACAACAATATCATTTATAATGATAACCAAGGATAAGGGTACATCCAATAACCATGATGCGAGAATAGTAAACATCGCATAATTACATCCATGATAAATCTCTTAAAAGAGTTACAACTGATCCTAACTATTAAATCATAGTTATAATATTACATTATAGTTTTGATACAAGAATTACAATAAATTCCCAAACATGTGGGATGATACATTTACAATGAAATATGAAGTACAACTGATCACTGGGACAACTCCACTGCGGAAGGCTGAGAAGCCATGAAGTTGATGGGGAACCCAACGGGTGCGGAGCACATTCCACCTAACCATGTGAATTACAAGTAACTCACCCCCCGTGCTCAGAGGTGACGAGGAAGTGAACCCGACCATGAATGTCAAACCGACTCAATAACAACATGATACTAAACAAGTACAACTCAAAGCATACCATGAACAACCAACAATGAACACAAGTCACATAACCAGTTGAAACTGTAACAACTCATCACAATAACATGAAGCATCACCAATTAGCAATCATGAGACAAATTCACAAGAATCAAAGACATTATCAGATACAATATCCAAAAAAACCGAACCAACACCCAAAATATATTTCGAAATAAATCAGAACCAATGAAAGGAACATGATTCCATAATAACACTAAATCAACCATTCAACACACCATTCCATAGGCAACAAGAAACAAGTCAGACGGGTGTCAAGTGGGGAGATCATCGCATAGCTCTCATGGGATCCCCTGGCACTTCCTCCAACCGAGGCGCTAACACCCAACTATGGATCCCCTAGCCCTAAAGTCAGAAACAACATAAATATAACAATATCCAGAGACAACTACAACAAGGCACAAGAGTGTCAAGTGGAGAGGGCCATCACATAGCTTTCATGGGATCCCCTGGCACTTCCTCCTACTGAGGCGCCGACCCCCATCTATGGATTCCCTAACCCTCGAACATAACAAAAATATAACCATATCCAGAGGCAACAAGAAACAAGAACAAGGATGTCTAGTGGAGAGTGTCATCGCATAGCTCTCATGGGATCCCCTGGCCCTTCCTCCTAACTGAGGCGCCGAAACCCATCTATGGATCCCCTGGCCCTTCCTCCTAACTGAGGCGCCGACACCATAGGGTAGCTAATGCGGAGCCGATAGTCTCTCATGAAGACGAGACTACGACCTTGCCGACCAAGGCCTACTTAGTCTATCACTAGTTTACGGTAGCCCTAATGCATAGATGAGGAATCCAGTTTTAATTATCTTGTATGTTTTACTACCCATCCCCCTAAATTCTATTTTTAGGTCATCACTTGTTTAACTACTCTTACGTGGGTTCCCCTGGCACTTCCTCCAACTGAGGCGCGGCGCCCACGAAGAGCCACTCTCCCTATGACCCCTAACATAAATCAAACTAGGCAAGGGTTGAACCAAAGCATAAGAATCATAATACTACAATAAGAACACGCGAGGCATTAACCCTCTCGCAATAATTCATAATCCAAAAATCCTAACAACCGTTCAACCCTTCCTAACAAAACCATTAAGTACCACTTTCCAAAAGTAAATAAAATAAAATATATAAAATATATAAAATAAAATAAATATATTTAAACATATACATATATATTATAAATATATATATATATTTATATATATATAAAACTAAAATTTAAAATTTATAAAAAAAAACTTTTAAACAACAACCCCTGCGGCCCGTACGCCGACGGACTGCACATAGCAGTCCGACGGCTGCTGTACGCAGCAGTCCGTAAGGACTGCTACGCACAGCATTCCGTCCAGACTGCTGTGTCAGCCAGCGATAGATATGGGGTGTGGGGTAACCTGTGACCCCACATCCATACAATTTAAATTTAATTTAATTTTTATTTTATTTTATTTTTATTTTTATTTAAACAATTTCAAACTGCGAAAATCCATTTCGCGATTTTCAATAAGTTGATTATTTTATCTTATATTAATTTTTTATATAATTTATATTTTTCAAAAATTCTGTGTCGTGCATAGGTACGGCCATTAATTTGGCCTGAGCAGTAAATTTTGATTCTACCATAAAAATAGAAATAAAATAATAAGTTTATACAAATAGTATATATATTAATATATATATGTATACATATATATATTAATATGTACAAATGATAATCTCAAAAATATATTTGATAACCTAATCAGACTGTACATAACTTTCTATTCACTAATATTATGTTTTGAAACAAAAAAATATATAGATTTTCAAATCAAAGGTATTTATAAAAACAAACAATATTATACATGATCAAATTATAAAAGAACTATATAAAGGTTTCTCAATGACAATAATCTTTTCCTATTGGTTTGTTTACTGTGAATCATTATATTTTCTAATGGAGGTTTTCTTTTCCTTTCAAGCAATCAATCATATATATTCATTTCTTTATCTAATTTCTTTTTGAAACAGAAACTGAAGAGAAATAAGAGGAACCTGGATTCCTGTGTTGTTGACTGTTGAAGAAGCTTGCTTGACCCCGATGGCCTCCACGAACAACTTCTCGTTCCTACTTCCAAATCCCTTCTCCTAAATTTTGTGCTCGAACTCGAATCCACTCCTTTGTTCAGAAGGCGTCTCCAAGCAACCCAGTAACAGATTTCCCATTTTCTTTCAAGAACTCTCCTCAAAATAAAATAAAAGAATCCCACATCCTTTCTCAATTTTCAGAATACAAAGCCAAAATTTTATTCAACTTCTGTCACAATCCTTCTCTGTATGTGTGTAAAAACTCCCCCAAAAATTCTTAATCCCATAAAAGATAATATCCCTCTCTTCACAAAAAACTCTAAAAAAAATCCAAAAATAAAAGAAAATCATTCTTTAAAAGCAAGCTTTTTAATTAGATCTGTATTCTTACTGGCTCACCTAGTCTTTTTATTCTTTTATTTGTTTTATTGTTTTAATTTCTATTTTTACCACTTTTCTTGCACAACACATTACTTATTTAATTTAAATAAATTATTCTAATAATTATCCTCCACCAGACAATTGATTAAAATAATTAAAACACAATTAATATTTAATTAATATTTAATTGAAACACATGATTTTATAAAAATTAAATAAAACATTTAAATATTTTCCTACAAATAACCAACATTAAAAATACACACTTATTATCCACCTTTAATTAACAAATTCACAACTAGTAAAATATCAACATCAATTAAATAATCATAACTTATAAAATACCACATTAATCAAACTATGACGACACATGAAACACAAGCCACAAATGACGACAATTACAACAATGAACAATACCAATCAAATGAGACGACCTGACATCATGGAACGGGAGGACTTCATCGTCACCTCTGTATCAACATTTATCCGTTGGGTTATTTGGTGCTCGCCCTGTCCTGCCGAAGCAGGTGGAATCGAGACTTATACCTGCAATCCTGCATACAAACGAAGTTGTGTACATGTGCATACATATATATAAAATCGAAGCATTAAATTAGAGTACTGCATTGTGAGAAGGAATCGCAACATAACAGGGCACTCGCGAACGAATGATGCTATATTGTCCTTCATCACACCTATCCTAACAATTATAATTTAACTGATAAAATAACATTTCTAAACTAACAATTTCATCTCATGACATAATTCATTAAATCATTGCATCATAATATAATTCTAAAAATTAACTAATATAACCAATCACAATATCATATGAAATGATCATGTCTACTAATGGAATAACAACATCATCAAATGTCTAACTATCCGACTCACACAATATCATCATCGTCACAAATAGCAAACGAACACATAGAAAAATAATAATTCCAAACAGAAAGAGGAGGGGTACTACATCCTCCCCCTCATAAAATTGGCTTACTCTTGGAAGCCGGTAAACAAGAGGAATAAGGTTCCCTAATACAGGAGGCATCCTCCCACACCAAGACGGTGTACTAATTACCATTAGAAACTAGAATCAAGCTCACACATAAGAGTAACAAATAATAATAAAAGTATTAGTAACATGGGGGTATTACATCCTCCCCCCCAAGGATATGGCTTACTCCAGAAAGCCATTAAATAGATAAGAGTAAGCACACAACAAACATGCAGAGATCACGCCAAAACCACACACATAACTCACATCACTAGAGACCACATCACACAATGACACAAGGGTTCATAGTGCATCCCTGATAGGAATGATATCGGTGCATTGCGCACTACACCGAGGGTCCTATCCTTTCCCATCAGTTTCCTGCACCATTGCCCTGAGACCAACTAACGGAAGAAACTTAGGTTCACAACAAACACAACAAAAACATGAAACTCTAGACTCTGGGAACTAAATGCAAGGTTACATAGTGAGCACACAGAGTGCCCAGTGTATGAACCTACGCTCTGATACCAAGTTGTAATGCCTGCCGTGCAAACCCCAGAGAACACACGCACAAAGCAAATAATTTTTTTTTAAAAAATTAAATTAAACATGTAATAACACTTAACCATAATCACATAGCACATTACAAAACATTAACACACTTAGTTCTCTGGGGCACGCGAGGTTACATCGCAGCAACAAAACGGAAATAAAAATAAAGATTACAACAATATCATTTATAATGATAACCAAGGATAAGGGTACATCCAATAACCATGATGCGAGAATAGTAAACATCGCATAATTACATCCATGATAAATCTCTTAAAAGAGTTACAACTGATCCTAACTATTACATCATAGTTATAATATTACATTACAGTTTTGATACAAGAATTACAATAAATTCCCAAACATGTGGGATGATACATTTACAATGAAATATGAAGTACAACTGATCACTGGGACAACTCCACTGCGGAAGGATAAGAAGCCATGAAGTTGATGGGGAACCCAATAGTTGCGGAGCACGTTCCACCCAACCATGTGAATTACAAGTAACTCACCCCCCGTGCTCAGAGGTGACGAGGAAGTGAACCCGACCATGAATGTCAAACTGACTCAACAACAACATGATACTAAACAAGTACAACTCAAAGCATACCATGAACAACCAACAATGAACACAAGTCACATAACCAGTTGAAACTGTAACAACTCATCACAATAACACGAAGCATCACCAATTAGCAATCATGAGACAAATTCACAAGAATCAAAGACATTATCAGATACAATATCCAAAAAAACTGAACCAACACCCAAAATATATTTTGAAATAAATCAGAACCAATGAAAGAAACATGATTCCATAATAACACTAAATCAACCATTCAACACACCATTCCATAGGAAATAAGAAACAAGTCAAAGGGGTGTCAAGTGGGGGGATCATCGCATAGCTCTCATGGGATCCCTTGGCACTTCCTCCAACTGAGGCGCCGGCACCCAACTATGGATCCCCTAGCCCTAAAGTCAAAAACAACATAAATATAACAATATCCAGAGGCAACTACAACAAGGCACAAGAGTGTCAAGTGGAGAGGGCCATCACATAGCTTTCATGGGATCCCCTGGCACTTCCTCCTACTGAGGCACCAGCCCCCATCTATGGATTCCCTAACCCTTGAACATAACAAAAATATAACCATATCCAGAGGCGACAAGAAACAAGAACAAGGATGTCTAGTGGAGAGTGACATCGCATAGCTCTCATGGGATCCCCTGGCCCTTCCTCCTAACTGAGGCGTTGGCACCCATCTATGGATCCCCTAGCCCTTCCTCCCAACTGAGGTGTCGGCACCATAGGGTAGCTAATGCGGAGCCGATAGTCTCTCATGAAGACGAGACTACGACCTTGCCGACCAAGGCCTACTCAGTCTATCACTAGTCTACGGTAGCCCTAATGCATAGACGAGGAATCCAGTTTTAATTATCTTGTATGTTTTACTACCCATCCCCCTAAATTCTATTTTTAGGTTATCACTTGTTTAACTACTCTTACGTGGGTTCCCCTGGCACTTCCTCCAACTGAGGCGCCGGCGCCCACTAAGAGCCACTCTCCCTATGACCCCTAACATAAATCAAACTAGGCAAGGGTTGAACCAAAGCATAAGAATCATAATACTACAATAAGAACACGCGAGGCATTAACCCTCTCGCAATAATTCATAATCCAAAAATATTAACAACCGTTCAACCCTTCCTAACAAAACCATTAAGTACCACTTTCCAAAAGTAAAATCAAGATGAAGAGAACATTACAATTTAGCAAACCTCTGGAACAAGGGTTTTTCGATAAATACAACTGAGTACACAATTACATGAGGTTCCTACACCGCTACCAAAATAAAGAAAAACTATAATCAAGGCGCACAAGATAGACGGCCAATCCAAAGGGTTTCACAAATTAACAACAACATATTCCACATTTCATCAACAACAATTCACTTTCATCTATTACTTGCATTCAATTTCCACGACCAACTTTACCATAAATATTTTATAATAAAATAATCTTACCCTATCCTTAATTTTATCAAAATTCCACAAAGCAATTAACAATACAATAATATCCTTTCCCACACACAAGTATCTCGGTACAAATCTGAATAATACAACTTGTCTATTCCTCACACAAATAAATCACAAATAACCATAGTCCAATCTCCCTATAAAATTTTGCCTTTCTACAAAATACTACACTGTTGTAATTTTCACAACTCCAAATTAAAGAACAGATTTAACTGAATTTTATATATTTCATCTTTAACTCAAAAACATAAAACATTTCAATTATATAACGATATACAAAACACGCGCTCAACGAAATTCATGCAATTACTTGCCTACCATAATCCATGATTTCCACACCAAATAAAATTAATACTCTAAATCAAATAACATGATACATTAATTTTATTTTACAAAATAAAACTTTAATAATAAATTCCCAAATAAAATTTACATTTCTTTAATATTAAAACAAATAATCATACTACCTTTTATTTTATTTTATTTATATTTATATTTTTATTAAAAAAATATATAAAATAAAATAAATATATTTAAACATATACATATATATATAAAACTAAAATTTAAAATTTATAAAAAAAAACTTTTAAACAACAACCCCCGCAGCACGTACGCCGACAAACTGCACATAGCAGTCTGACGGCTGCTGTACAGACTGCTGTGTACAGCAGTCCGTAAGGACTGCTGTGTCAGCCCGCGACAGAGGACAGTGGGGTGTGGGGTGGGTACGGCCCAGCCGACCCCCCCCCCCCCACATCCCATACAATTTAAATTTAATTTAATTTTTATTTCATTTTTTTTAATTTTTATTTAAACAATTTCAAACTGCGAAAATCCATTTCGCGATTTTCAATAAGTTGATTATTTTATCTTATATTAATTTTTTATATAATTTATATTTTTCAAAAATTCTTTGTCGTGCACAGGTACGGCCATTAATTTGGCCTGAGCAGTAAATTTTGATTCTACCATAAAAATAGAAATAAAATAATAAGTTTATACAAATAGTATATATATTAATATATATATGTATACATATATATATTAATATGTACAAATGATAATCTCAAAAATATATTTGATAACCTAATCAGACTGTACACAACTTTCTATTCACTAATATTATGTTTTGAAACAAAATATATATATATTTTCAAATCAAAGGTATTTATAAAAACAAACAATATTATACATGATCAAATTATAAAAGAACTATATAAAGGTTTCTCAATGACAATAATCTTTTCCTATTGGTTTGTTTATTGTGAATCATTATATTTTCTAATGGAGGTTTTCTTTTCCTTTCAAGCAATCAATCATATATATTCATTTCTTTATCTAATTTCTTTTTGAAACAAAAACTGAAGAGAAATAAGAGGAACCTAGATTCCTATGTTGTTGACTGTTGAAGAAGCTTGCTTGACCCCAATGGCCTCCACGAACAACTTCTCGTTCCTACTTCCAAATCCCTTCTCCTAAATTTCGTGCTTGAACTCGAATCCACTCCTTTGTTCAGAAGGCGTCTCCAAGCAACCCAGTAACAGATTTCCCATTTTCTTTCAAGAACTCTCCTCAAAATAAAACAAAAGAATCCCACATCCTTTCTCAATTTTCAGAATACAAAGCCAAAATTTTATTCAACTTCTGTCACAATCCTTCTCTGTATGTGTGTAAAAACTCCCCCAAAAATTCTTAATCCCATAAAAGATAATATCCCTCTCTTCACAAAAAAACTCTAAAAAAAATCCAAAAATAAAAGAAAATCATTCTTTAAAAGCAAGCTTTTTAATTAGATCGGTATTCCTACTAGCTCACCCAGTCTTTTTATTCTTTTATTTGTTTTATTGTTTTAATTTCTATTTTTACCACTTTTCTTGCACAACACATTACTTATTTAATTTAAATAGATTATTGTAATAATTATCCTCCACTAGACAATTGATTAAAATAATTAAAACACAATTAATATTTAATTAATATTTAATTGAAACACATGATTTTATAAAAATTAAATAAAACATTTAAATATTTTCCTACAAATAACCAACATTAAAAATACACACTTATTATCCACCTTTAATTAACAAATTCACAACTAGTAAAATATCAACATCAATTAAATAATCATAACTTATAAAATACCACATTAATCAAACTACGACGACACATGAAACACAAGCCACAAATGACGACAATTACAACAATGAACAATACCAATCAAATGAGACGACCTGACATCATGGAACGGGAGGACTTCATCGTCACCTCTGTATCAACATTTATCCGTTGGGTTATTTGGTGCTCGCCCTGTCCTGCCGAAGCAGGTGGAATCGAGACTTATACCTGCAATCCTGCATACAAACGAAGTTGTGTACATGTGCATACATATATATAAAATCGAAGCATTAAATTAGAGTACTGCATTGTGAGAAGGAATCGCAACATAACAGGGCACTCGCGAACGAATGATGCTATATTGTCCTTCATCACACCTATCCTAACAATTATAATTTAACTGATAAAATAACATTTCTAAACTAACAATTTCATCTCATGACATAATTCATTAAATCATTGCATCATAATATAATTCTAAAAATCAACTAATATAACCAATCACAATATCATATGAAATGATCATGTCTACTAATGGAATAACAACATCATCAAATGTCTAACTATCCAACTCACACAATATCATCATCGTCACAAGTAGCAAACGAACACATAGAAAAATAATAAATCCAAACAGAAAGAGGAGGGGTACTACACACAACTTCTCTCTCATAGATATGATGAAAATTTCCTTCCAGCATCATAGTCCTAGCAACTACTTCAATTGCCTCATTCTTCCTTTCCACAACTCCATTTTGTTGAGGGGTCCATGGGGTAGATAACTGTCTATTTTTCCCATGTTGTTCACAAAAATAATTACACTCACCGGAAGTGAATTCACCGCCTCTATTTGATCTCAAACATTTAATCTTTAGACCTATCTTTGTCTCAACCATAGCCTTAAAAATCTTGAATTTCTCCAGAGCTTCATATTTTTCCCTTAAGAAAGTAACCCACATCATTCTAGAATAATCATCAATAAGCAACATGAAATACCTATATCCTTGTAAAATTTTGACTCTAGAAGGACCACACAAGCTAGTATGCACAAGCTCTAACACTTCATTTGAACAATGTTATTTTCTCTGGAATGAAATTCTAGTTTGCTTCCCTAATTAACATTCCTTGCATATAGTATTAGTAGGTTTTATCAACTTAGGAAGATCTCTCACAACCTGAGTAGAACTTATCTTGATAATATTTTCAAAGTTTACATGACACAATCTCCTATGCCACAACCAACTCTCATCAAATTAAGCAATCAGACAACTTTTACTAGTAGCACTCGGGAAAAAGATATTATCCTTTATTTTTGTACCTAATACAATCACATTTCTAAAATTCCCCAATATTCTACACTTTCCATTCTTGAATTGAAGATTGTATCCCTTGTCAACCATCTATCCAACACTTAAGATATTATGCTTCAGACCTTCCACATAAATATAACATCATCAATATTATGCTTACCATTAAGAGAAATGGATCCTCTACCATAGATTATACCAACTTTGTCATCACAAAATATTACAACACCACCATCATACTTTTCCAAGCTCACAAACTTACTTTTATCACCTGTCATGTGATGAGAGCATCCACTATCAATCACCCATTCATCTTTTTCTTCAACTCTGGAAGCTAGAGCTTTTTACACATTTGTACAACAAGCAGATTCAGTAGACATAGGATCATTTTCCCTAATAGCAATAAATACCCATTCATCCTCACTTACATTCCCTTTATTAAATTCATCATCTGTCACACATTCATCAATAGCATAACACTTTCTTTGAAATCTAGGCTTGTTAGGTCTTGACTTAGGAACTCTTTCTGGAAACCTTGAGGCAAAATGACCAATCTTATTGCAAGAAAAACATTTAATAGGAAATTTCCTTTTATACTTACCTTCTCCTCTAGCTTCTGTCTTGACAATAAGTGCTTCAAGCTCATCTAGTTTTCTCTCTTCTTCTTCAATCTCTCTCATTTCCTTCTCATACTTGAACATTTTTCTAGAAGAAATTTCTCCCAAATCATATCTCTGCTATATTGCAGTTTTTTTCTTAGGAAGAGCATCACCAAATTCACTTAACTCAAAAGCAGTAAGCTTACCAATCAACATGTCTCCAGTTACATTTTTCATAGTCTGAATCTTCTCAATAGCAATAGCTTTGGCTGTGTATGTAGTAGGCAAGGATCTGAGCTCTTTAGTAACAATATTTGATTCTTCCAATGTTCCACCAACACATCTGATACTACACACAAGTTCATTTACTCTTTGCATAAAATAAGTTATGTTCTCATCGTCACCCATTCTCAACATTTCATATTTCTCTTTCAGGCTTTGTAGCTTAGAAATCTTCACATGTGTATCACCTTCATACAAAGTTTCCAACTTTTTCTAGATCTCATAAGCAGTATTCAGATCCATTACATTTGTCATCTCGGAATTAGTCAGAGAACTCAACAATGCTTCCTTAGCCTTGATCTTGTATTTGGCATCCTTAATCTCAACAGAAGTAGTAGGACCATTCTTGTGGGATGATATACCTATTCTTTGTAATGTTCTAGTAAGGTTCACCAATGCATCTTAGATGACACTCGATTTGAATCTTCCACATAGAATAATTAAGTCCATCAAATCTTAGACTATCCTTCTTATATGTCACCATCTTGAATCACCTCAAGCTATTAAACTTCTTATGAGGAACCTACTTTGATACTAATTGTTGGCAACACAAGGGTGGACAATTGAGAGGGGGGGTGAATTAGTTGTCATAGAAATTATGAAAATTAAACTTATTCTTAGATCTAATAAATAAACATGAGAGCATGAACCATCCACACATCAGAAACACACATAACACCAATATTTTTTACATGGAAACCTTGTTAAGGGAAAAACCACAATGGAGGTTAGTCCACAAGATTATACCCTATTAAAAGCATAAAATAATATAAATGGGATTGCACATACAATCAAGCACACTACCTAGAGCTCACTACTCCAATACAAGAGGCTTAGTACCCAAAGGAAGACACACTATCTTACATAAACATTTGGATTACATCCACAAGATTTTGAATTGAGAAAATAGCATCTGCTAATGCCTGATTATAGTTTTGGTTAAGCACATAAATATCAGCTCACTCTTCTTCACACTTTACTGCTACCTTTGAAAGATTAGAACATTATTTACACATAGCACTCAACACTTTGCACACCACTCACACCATACCTTCAAATGGGATAAACAATCAAACATATGTATCTGCAACTAGGGATAACATCATCTACATGTCAACTCCAAAAAAATAATAAAATGTGTACAAACTGTCAGCTCAAATCAATAAATAATTATCAATGTGAATCAATCGATGTCAGCCACAACATAGTAAAGAACCAAAACAACATCCTCGAACATGAAACACCTTAAAAAATTATGCCTCAAAGATCCAAAACATGCTACAATCACCCTATTGGCCATGGACATGAAAAAAATGAACACGGAAAAGAAAACCACGAATCACGAGCACAACGATTGATGCAAATCACCAACAAAAATAGAGTATGATCTAGAAACATCCAAAAGTATCATGAATCACCACAAAAGCATCTGCAACAATTCAAACTACTAGAATCACATTATCTTCTTTCAAGAACACCAACTAAAGCAACATAAAAACTGTCAGAACACAAATACTCATAACTCGATCAAATCTTCATGCAGATATTTGAAATTTAACATGGATAAACTAGATATACTAAAAAAAACCCTTTGATCCACAACCTCTAATCATCAATATATTGAGCTAGCCCTCAGACCGAACTTCATTGCATCACTGACAACCTACAACTTATTTTATTACAATTTCCTCAATATCCTCGACATATACAACCTTACAGACATTAATGCCAATAGTATTGACATCAATGAAAACCACGTATTAGAAACATCCAACACATCCTTGAGAATCTTTTTTGTTGTTGTTATTGCCTCAACAAAATTTTGAAATTCCACTAAATATTTAGGATTTTAGTAGAAGTATGCATAGAGCTCATAGACTAGATTTTCAACTTTGATATTGTAGGAAACTTGCTCACAATTCTAAATGCTAAATTCATTTTGTGGGCCATGTAGTTACTGCTAGGCATGTATGGTGCACAATTAGTTTGTAACTTTGTGCAAACATTAGTCATGTGACCTTGCATTACTACAACTCCATTAGCTCTGACACACACCAACTTTTTTGCAATTTCTAAGTCATCCATATTTATAATTTCATTCAAAGATTTCTTGACTAGTTCAAATAGATTTTATGATGTTGAAATGTCCATCATTTTATGAACACAAAGAATATGATCTTTACTTTACAATATACACATGCATACATACCCAATAAGTATTATCTACCACAATAACTTCATCTAAAGATAATGCAATGAAGTTTGAATCTTTTACTTTCTCTTTTAAATCTTGATTTTCCACTACAACAATAAATTTTTCCCATTCCCATCCAATGTTTAATGACCAATGTGTGCTAGGAAAGTGAGGAACACCCAAAAAGGATAATAAATTAAAATATTATGGGTAATCTATCATAGGATTCCCTCTGGATAAAATATGAAAAACAACACTCATCTAAATAGTTTTTGCCAGTTGTGCTCCTTCCATTACTTTTCCAAATTGATCCTCAATTGTACCTCTACATGTAGCATGCTTCAACATTCTTTGCTTATTCTCTTCATATTCCACAACATACTTAACATGAAGAAATTCTTCCTTTGACTTCCATCATACTATTGATAATTCCTTTTCGTCTATGATTTATTTTCCATAAATTTTACTGATATGCTTTTCTATAGTGTCAAGTTTTAGTTGTAACTTCTTGTCTCTTTTACAATTCCATATACAAATCAAATACTTTCATTCTATTGGAGTTTCATCATTGTTTTCTTTGTCCACTGGTACAATGAATGGGTACTTTGACAACCAATCAAGCTAAAAAGTCCTTATCATTTCCCACTCACGTCCCACTTTTGATTTTCCTTTTCTTTTCTTGGTACCAACATCATCCAAGTCAATTATATCATTTTGGCTAACCAGGGTATCCCTTAGAACATCTTCTGTGGTATTGCCATCCTCATTTGACTCATTTAACTCAATGACAATCTCACCTTGACCTTCCATTGTTGGTGAGGTATTATGAATTCCTTATTCATTAATATTTGGTGGAAGAGTTGATGATGTAGCTCCATCTTGTTTTGATGGATCATAAGCATTTCCAATTCCAAAGTAAGACTATATGGTAACTATGTGTTTTGGGAATTTTGATGGCCTCTAAGTCCCTTCACCATCTTGAGGAGTCTTACCCTTATTGCACTTGTTGCTCGACATATTGATCTCTCACTTTGAATAAAAGATAGAAAAAATGTCTTCTTGTTTAAGAAGGATGGTGAATATAGATCCTATTCCCTACTCAATATCATCTTTAAGATTGAAGAAAGAATGGAAAAGAGATAAAAAAATCTTATAACACTATGAAGAAATGATCACTCACGTTTAAGTTTAGGTTTTCATTGACTTGATATTCGTTAATGTAGGAATGCTTGTGTTGTAAGTTTGTAACTTTCCTATGATCAACTTTAAGGTTCCAAGTACAACTTCTGAATCAAGAGATACAAGCTCAGAACTGAACAAAATGTGTA
This sequence comes from Sequoia sempervirens, assembly GCA_007258455.2. NCBI lineage: Eukaryota > Viridiplantae > Streptophyta > Pinopsida > Cupressales > Cupressaceae > Sequoia > Sequoia sempervirens. The sequence continues at coordinate 863,608,829 of VDFB02281492.1, read as the reverse complement.
AGAATAAATGACAATTTTGATTGTATTTATATCAATCCATATTTGGAAAATTTTGTGGGATTTTTAAATGGTATATTAAAAATTTGGTGAATCCTGTGTGATTATACAATGATATGTTGTAATTTTCAAGGTGATTATGGCCCTACAATTAGCATGGAGGTGTCACAACAATTGGAAAAATGTGTCCTCAAATATAATTATTTTAAATGTTATTGGAAAAATGGGTCCACCTAAGAAACTATTTGTAAATTTTAATTGGAAAAATGGGTCATCACAAGCAACTATTTGTAAATTTTAATTGGTGAAATGGGTCTTGATACACAATGTTGTTTTAATAGTATTGGTGAATATGTAGGTGATTTATTACATTTTTCTGAGATTCCGGGCGAAAATATTAATCAGTCCATTTGAAATGCGTAGTTTGTTATGGCAAATTGATTACTTAAATAGTCCTCATAAAATAAATCGATGGTGAATGGACATGCATTGGATCGATAATTTGTAAAATATGGGCAATTTGGCCATCCAGTTGGGTGTGATTAATTTTCCAATTTTGACTTGGCCGATATCTAATATTCACCTATTGGCAAAGATTTTCCTCTAAAAAATCCTTGATTCCCATGCCTAACTGTGATAAATCTCTTACTAGTTGATTTGTTTGGAGAATATCTAATTAAAATAATTACCTATGTTTCTTTTGGTTTCTTCTATAATTTTTGACATCTCATGTACAAACTTTTTTATATATTTTAAATCACCTTGTCAATGTTTTGTATGCTAGTTTTTGAATCCCCCTAATGCAAAACCATTCACAATAGAACATGTATTTGAGTAACTTTTTTTTTATTATTTATTTATAACTTTATTTCCTTTTACCCAATATGAGCATCCATCAATATGGGCCTACACATGTGATCCCTTACAATATTATCTTCTATGGATCATTGTTAACATAACAAAGAAGCATTTTTCCTTGAATAGATATTATAATAACTTAGAACATTCTTTACAATAGTTTATCCTTCTACCAAATTATATATTTTTTAATTTTTTTATTCCAATAAAAAACAAAGAAAGTAATAAAGTTTCAAGATAAATATAACTAGCAATTGCACCTTGGTGTGCAATGGGTATGCCAAAGAGGTCTGAAAGGTCAATAAAGGAAAATTTTGGTCTATTTTTTGCATAAATTTTTGTAGTAGATAAGATCAATTAGTAGGTCATTTATCAAATGATGTTATTTCTGCAAAAAATGTCTCAATCTAGAAGTGATACCTTCAAGTCAACTATGCATTCACTTACAAGGATCCAAACATGATTGAAATAAAACCTTTGAATCAGGAAGATAATCAAACACCATTACGAACAAGTGCATGTTAAGTTTTCAATATGGAGGGAGAGAGAGGGAGAGATAGGATTAGATAGTGGGAGAGATGTGATAGAGAGAGGGAGACATGCCTAGAGATAGAGGGGGGAGAGAGGAAAATAGAGGTTAAGATTATGAGCAAGAGAGGAAAATGGAGACAAATAGATAGAGAGATAGAGGTAGAGAGAGAGATAAAGACAAAGAGAGATATATAATTAATTTTCTCAAAGATTTTTTAGAGGTAAGCTATGTTGTATTGCAAATTTTAACTTGATACAAATATAATTTTGTGATGGTATAAATGGACCCTTGTTTTGTAATGAGATGAAATGGTCCCTTCTTTTGTAATGAGATTATAAATTATTTATATCAAAGCAATGACCATTAAAGTAGACCTAACTTGTTCGTTTGAAGAGAAGATGCCTCTTTACTACAAATTGTACATTTTATTTTTTCTTTAGTGTTTCATTAGTAAAATCTATGTGATATAGAGAGATGAATATAGAAAGAGAGATAGATCATGAAGAAGAGAGAGAATATATATATAAAGGGAAAGATAGAAAATTTGGAGAGAGGGGGCAAGAGAAAAAGAGTGAAAGAGGAGACACAGAGATACATTTATAGAGAGATATAAGAGATAAAGGAAACAAAGTCTGGCTATTTATCAACTATTATGTGGCAACAATCCAAAGATGGCACATGTCCATGGGAATCCACCTCTCTACCCATCTCTCTCTATGTCACTCTATTTGACTCTCCATCTCTATCCATTTAAATGTCTCTCTATCTCATTGCATGTCTTTCTCTTATTTCTCTCTATACCTCTCATGCTCTATTTTCCCTAAGATTTGATACTTAAATCTCAATGAAAAATTAAAATAGAATAAACTAAATGCAAAGTCAAAATATATAGTAAACAAAAAAGTAAAATAGAAGAATTGAAATATTAATAAAACATGTAACTAAAAATTATAATTAATATATTACAAAAAAATATTAACATTAACTGAAAGACAAGCTCAATATTAATAAATAAAAAATTATTATGAATTTGATCATAAATATAATTAATTTTTTAAATAAATTAAAATTCTAAAATGAAAACCCTACTAAACTATATTAAAATTTTCAAAGCTAAATTTTTAACTTGTATATTAAAATTTCAAGTAAAATCAAACTTTTAAAAGTTAAAAATAAAATGAAACATATTAAAAAGAAAAAAAGTCAACCTAATTATCCAAAATAAATATTAAAAATCAACTTGATATAATTCTTAAAAAAGAGGATCTAACATAATACAAATACAATTACTATTAACTTAATCTATAACCAATATCCTTCATCATTTCTAATGTACTAAAACATCAATCCTTTTTACTAATTTAATATTTAGTATAATACAAAAATGTAATAAAATGTAAAGTCAACTTAATCATATAAATATGACCTATTTTTTTAAAAGTTTCCACAAGAAGAGAGATGGTTGGTTGACCTACATGCGCCTTTGGCCCTTTAGGCTGAGGCTGCATGTTGTGCCTGGTCAATGCATGTGTTTGATTTTTGCTGGATTGGTTGCCTGGTGATTTGTGCTGCTAAGGGAGGGGTCTTTTTTGACGTTCAGGGGGGTGGTCTTCTTTTTTCCATGTCTTGGGACTTTCTTTGTTCTAGTTGGCTGGTAAGCGCTACTTTTTCTACACTGTTATGCCTAGGAGTGGTGATTTAGGCCTGGTGTGGCTTGTAGGTGTGAGCTAGATTGTTTCTTTGATTGGGTCGTTGGTGCTTTCACTGTCTATTACCAGTGAGGGTTTGAAGGAGGTTGTGATGGGATGAATTGGTGTGGATCAGTGGCTTGTTCTTTCTAGGGATAACTCCTTCTTAGCTACGTTGTGATTAGTGTTGTAATAGAGTTTGGATTTTTCTTGGGGGTGTTCTATCCTAGCTATGGGTTTTTTGCTGTAGGAGATCTCATAAGGGTTATGGGTGATTTTTCTTTGGTGGCTGTGGGTAAATTGTTGGCTTTCTTTATTTTTTCTTGCAAGCCCGTCTCAGGGTGTGAGCAGTACTATGGCCAGTGGAGAATCATTTGGGGCTCATCCCTCTTTGAACTTTTGCTCGATGTTGGGTGCTAAGGTATTGTCCCATGTTGCGGAGGTTTTTGATAATAATTTATTTTTGCCAAATATAGGGTTTGATGAATCATGCTCATCTAGTGGTCCGTAGATTAAGAAAATCAATGGCTATCTAGAACGGTGCAAGGAGAGGCTGAATGTTGTGAGATGAAGATGTTGGCAGAGTATATTGATTATTACTCAAAGTATTCCATGTACTGCAAGTTCTTAGGATTGAGAATCTCGTTGCAATTCTTGGAAGCCTATGCCCAGAGGAATTGGATGTCTAAGGGGGAGATGGAGATTTGGCTTCTAGAAAATGGCTATTTTATGGTTACATTTGATTGCATGGCTGATTTTTTAGGGGTTCCTTACTTTTACAACTAGGCGGGCTTGTTTATTAAACCTTGGCATGCGGGCTTCAACCCAGCTGAGGAGCTCCTGAGTCAGGTTCTAGTTTGGGTTCAGTTTCCAAGGCTCCTAGTCGAATGCTAGTGTGATGATGTTTTTTATTTACTGGCATCAAGGTTGGGTAGACCTGTTGGCTCATTGTAGCAAATGAAATTCAAGAAGGTGATGACATATTGATGCAGAGCTAGGAGGATCACAAATCAACTCAACCAATCATTCAAAGCAATGATACAAAATTATTTCTCTTAGGAATTCTTGGATTACTTTTCAATAACACAACTGAGAAATCATCAACAATGAAAAAAATGCAACAAACATGATTCACTTGACAAATTTCATAAATTGATTCATCTCAAACAATAAATATTAAGTGCATTCTAGATCACATTGGAAACATTGCCATGGCAACCCACAATTTAATGTAATGAACTGCCATTAATAACTTCCAAAAAAAAAAATCATTAAGCCAATCACTTGAGTGATATTGAAGATAACATAATTATAGACTTTTCCTCCATTTTTTGTGAAGAACCAATGGTGAAATTTGATGAGACTTGAAGAAAATGAAATTATATTCAAATTGAAACAAAATAATTTTTTTTTTAGATCAAAATATAGAGAGTACAATCCATACCATCACGTTTTTCAAACTGCAAATTTTGCACAATATTGTTAGAATAAGGCAGTCTCCCAAAATAGTCATATCTCCCACAACACTCAATAAAATTCAATGAGACAAAAATAATTGTAAACTAGAAAAAAATATATTTCAATCCATATATGATAATCCATGATATGAGTCCATACCAGCTGTACAATGCACAACTTCAACCTGAAAGCAATGTAAAAATTAGAAAATGCACACAAAATTTGAGGTTTCCATTCATCAAACTTCAAAAATAATGTCTCCAACCCCCAATTCGAGTTTTGGATGGTGTATTTATATATTTCCAACCAAAACCAATGATTTTCAACCATCTTTTTGTTAGTTTGTTGAAAAAACACCTTAATGACACTTTTTGACAAGTTGCTTGACAACTTTCTTGAGCAACTTTTACAATTTTTACAATATTTGCCTAAATTTCATCAAATGACAAAAAATGGTCCTAAACCACTTAGTATGGTCTCAAATGACCTTATTTACATCAATAAATAAAAAACAAAGAAAAAACCAAAGTTTCACAACATGACTTAAAATTGCATGAAGGGTGCTCCTGCACTATACTCTTGAAGAAAATAAAATTCAAGTCCTCTTGAAAACTGGTCTAATCCTTCTTCCTATTCTTCCAATTCTTTTGCAGTTTTTCCTTCATCTTGGAAATTATCCCTGGGTCCTTCTTCCTCTTCTTCTTATACCATCTCTCCTCTAGCAACCTCTCAACTTTCATGTTCCAAAAGTCCACTTCTTGTGTATATACTGTTAGTGTAATTTATTTCCTAGGTTTTAGGATCTTATCTTTATCTTATCGAGCTATCTTGTTGCTCAAGATAAGATTAGGTTTAGGCATCTTTGCTTTTATAAAGCAAATTATCTCTTGTAATTAATTTGATCCTTTCGAATATATCAAATTGCATGTTTTTATGCAATTTCTGCTTTTTCATTTTCCTCTTCTGTGGAAGGTATTTTCAGGTTTGCAATCAGATCTTGGCTATTCTAACATATACCTTAGTAGCATCATCTATATCTTCATTCTTGTAATGCCCTAAATTTTGCACAAAGGGAAAAAACACAACCAACTTTTTTTTTTTTTGAAAAAATATAGACATTAACCACTTGATACATGCTTGACGTGTTGCACCTGCTAACTAACTATGCACATCGGATGACAGTGCTCGTGCAATGTCATCAACAACACTGCTGTCGAGTAGGAAAAAGGAAATGTGCAAGTAGGTGTGTGGGTTGAGTCGTACGCCCATCCTTTTATATGATAATTGGTAATACTAGGAGGGTTTGGATATCTTATTAGGAATTACCATGAGGAGACTCTTTTATTCAGATGTAACAAGATGAAACACCATCCTTAGCTAGGAATAATGAGCTATATAAAAAAAAAAAATAACACAACTCCTTGATTTCATCATTGACCTTACGAACATTTTTTTTTCCTTAATTAAATTAACAAAAAAAAAAACTATAGATTGACTAGTTCGATAGAAGGGAGGAGTATTCGCTTGACTCAATATCAACAATAGTTATGAACAATTAAAATGATGTAAGGGGCCTTCCTTTAAGAAAATGTACTTATATGTGCCTATAATTATATACTACCATCTATAATTTATTATTACTATTATTACATAACTATCCATTTACTCCATATTCATATTTATCTATTAACAATTATATTTATCATTTTATTTTTATTTTTTTATATTTATATTTAAATACATGTATCTAATTATTCATGAATAATAAATACCATATATAAATAGTAAGTTATTTATATATATTTAATCTATTCATTATCTAGAGAAATAACATAAATGAATAAAAGAATCTTCCCTTCTTTCTTAAAAAGTGAAAACCAATCTTATCTATAATATTTATTCCCTTTGTTTTCTTTTTAAAAATCCTCTAAAATTAATGTATTTCCCCCTTCACGTGGAGGTAGGGAATCTTCCTCATATATATATTTTTTTCTTCTTTAAAAGATTAAAGAACATGAATTTAAGTGAAACACATTAAGACGGGCCTTACGGGGAAAAACGTGGAGCCCCAGGATTACTCTCCAAATGAAATTTTATTCTTGTGTCAGGTATATGTAAATTTATTTTATTTTATTTCACTTCCCTAACACATTTTAGGTCTCTTGAGTACTACTCACATTAATATTAATAATGATACACTTACGTCAGCCCATTCTTCATCTTGGTTTCCTTAGGCGTATGAACTAAAGTTAGCTACAATACTTTTATTAACTATTCTATCTTACGCCATCAACATAATGATGGTATTACTCACAACTATAATAATATAATCGTTATTTTCATTGCTAACAGTTTAACGCGATTGTGTCAAGAATGTGATTTTTATGAACATTTAATATAAATTCTTATAGTGCTATTTTATGTTAAATTTTACTCTTAAATATTTACGTTGACAATGTCTTTAATTAAGGAAGAGTAAACTGTCGGCATTGTCCTACAGCTGCACATAAGATACTAAAATTACTTTCAATATTAAACTCTATCTACTGAGATCACATGTTAATGTAATTGTAGTGGATTATTAAACTTTCATTTCTGCTCAAGCATGTTGTTAAATTAGTCACCTAAACGAATGTTAATATTATTAATTATTATCAGTGTTAGATGTTAAATTGCTTGCAGCCAATTTTGCTGACATTAATCTCATGATACTAATATTTATTTGCCATAAAAATAATATTATTATATTTACTTTATTATATTTAAATCTATACAGCAAGCAGATTATATATTGTAATTTATGACAGTTTATATATTTAAGATTTTACTCTGGCAGGGTATATTAACGCCAACTACACTAACATTCCTACGCTCAGAGGAGATAGTCAAATACATTAATGCTGGCATTACCATTTCTCACGTCTTTCACTAACCATGTAGTCATTAAATTTTCTTACTTAGCATCCGATTTGACCTTCGCATTAATGACTCTAAATGCTACCTGACCCAAGATCTGATATTCAATTCATCGAGATAGCGAAGATAGTCATTTGGCTGCAGGTTTAATTTTACCAGCCACCAAGTAGATCGTAATGACACAGGGTCCTTTTACTTATTTCATGCTTTGTTCTTTTCATTGTAGTGATTACTGCAGGTCAAGTTATTTTATTCATTTATTTTATGAAGGGGCAATGTTTTTATCAGAGAGATTCAAAGGAAATGAGAGTGGAATCCAGTTTTGAAGAGATACAACAATGAAGGGCAGAGAGTTGGTGTAGAAGATCAAGGCATCACTGTTCTTCCCTCATCGCATGGACCAAGTCTCCCATCCCCATGTCCTCACCGTGTTAAAATAAAAATCCAAGTTTGGTGTTTCTTCAAAATCTTGTGCAGATTATTTTAGTGTTTTTTTTCTTTTCTTTTCTTTTCTTTTCTTCTCTGTTTTATTCTGCTGGTACCTGGACACTACCTATGTATATTTTGTAAAGGGCCCATATATATATATATATATTTCTTCACCTAGTGTTACTTAGTTTTCCCGTTTCATCCTTTATAAGTTTGGCGTAGGCTTTAGTTGGGTCAATGGCCTCCTTGGGGGGCTCATGCTCCCGCTACAGATTCTAACTTATAAACAAAACTGTCCTGCTTACCAGTTACATCTTACTTTACCATAGTTCTCAGATTTATTTTATGCACAGGGAGTGTTCAATATTTGGCTTCAATACATCAGTAGTGTATACTACATGCTAGGAGTACTATACAAGCGTCCTATCATCCCAGTTTTTATAGCAAAAGTTTCTATATTTGAAATATGTTAGCAACAAATACTCAACCCTTGATCCAAGGTTTTCGTAAATTCCAGGTACTATAAAAATACCGCTAGAATGCAAGATTCATTATTTTTATGTATTTTAGGCGATAAAGTATTTATGTACAGGTGTTATTTCTTGCCTATGACATGCTACATTTTCTTCCTAGTTCACTTGCCCAAATTGCAAACAATGCTTAACAGTATACAGTAGAAACGAAGGGGGGGTGGAGGGTGGATTGGTATTCTTTTCTATTACAGCAATATGTTCACAGAGATAAACAGAATGCAAGAACACCATTTATTTAGACTAACATCTATTGGCATGGTAACAGTTACTGTATAAATCCTTGGACTTTTAAAATAAACATCTACCATAAACACTTTTCAAAATAGAGTGATACAAAAAGAATGTCCTCATTATGAGATATTGCTGCTCTGTAATAACAAAATATGAATGATGAATAGATCCAACAGTAAAACATTTTTTAAAAATTTTCTTTCCATTGCAAATACGAAGAAGCTTTCTCTTTCTCTTTACAAAATGCAAATGCTAGTATCTAAGGAAACATAGGGGACAGTCTCAGCAAATTCTATTTTTAGACTTTTCTTTAAGCTATAAAGTTTGAATACAAGTTCACACTATAAGCATGCGAAGCTATAAATGAATATATCACTCTTTGAAATCCTTTTCTCTACTCAGCACAGTCTAATTTAATTTTTATACTTCATAGGTAATAAACTTAAAACAACAAAACAAGCTATCTGCAATAGTTTGACCTGCTTTTGTTTTCTTTACAATAGCTTCATAAGGCTTTGACATATCACCCAATCGGGTAGATCTCATTTGGCCAAAAAAAAAAAAAAACCAATACCATCCACCAAGAACGTACCCACTCCCAAAACTGTGAACTTTTCAAATCTGCAACTTTCATGCATTTCTCCACCTACAAAAGTCATAAAATTTATCTAGAGGCCAATGGGTGCTCACCACCCAACCTTTGGTTGGAAAACCAACCACCCCCAAGCTAGGAGGTAACCAAGCTACCGGGTACACACAACAATAGAACAAACAAGCCCTTCTAAACACAACACTCAAACAAAAACACTCCCAATCGAGATTCACACATTTACATAGGGATCCTTTATGAATCCAAACATGGGGATAGAGGTGGACATCACTTCTATATGGGGAGAGTTGCTAGCAAATAAAAAAAACCCAACATCACCAATTTTCTTCTTCTCCAATCCACCCATTCATCAAAATTCTACTTATCATACACTTTTCATACAACAATCTTCCAACACACCATACTAACATGAAACAAATTTGGGTACTCATACCCTTTTTGTTCCTCTCCTTCTCAAAGGAGGAACAACATCCCCATAGAGGTTCCTACACATTATTATCCCCCACAAGGATTCTCTTCCCACATTGGGTGAGTTTATCCTATACAACCCATAACCAACACAAGGAAATGTAAAGGCACATAAATAGACGAACATCCCATATAACCCATCTTCTCACACTTCCATAAAAGAGATAAAAGACAAGAGAAACATAAATAAAGATAGAATAAAACCTACCTCAAATCCAAGCCAACAATGAGAGAGGGTTGAAGATGAATTCCAAATCTCTACTCCTCCAAGACCAAGCAATGTTTTTCCTTCTCCCAAACAATCCAAGCACCAAGCCAAGAAAAGAAGAGCCCTTCATTTGGCTTTTCAAAGGATTCAAATAAGAGTTTAGGGTTGGAAACCCTTGAAGGAGAGAGTGACACATGTCAATCTCCTATTCACTCCTATGGACACACCTCCCCACAAGTTCTCACACATGTGTGCGAACTCTTGGGGAAGTGAAAGGCCAAAGAGTGTTCAACACTCAACAAGGTTTTCAAATCTCATAAATGAGATTTTGGAGCCAACACTCCAATCCCATCTCCAAAATCCATCACCCTTCTTAATGGCTAATTAAGAAGGGTCACAACTTGCAATTTTTCAAAAGTTATGGGTTTGATTTGACCCCTAACCCATAGGTAACTATCCTAGGGGTTAAATTAGGGTCAATTAACCCATTTCAAAAACCAATTCAACCTTTTTAAACCCTCAAAAATAAATTGAAATTCAAACATAATAAAAGAATTTCCAAAATGCCCCAAAACCCTCACCCAAAGTTTAATTGACTTTTAAAAACATAGTTACAAGATTCAACACTAAATATTTTAATCACAGAATAAAATACAATACAAAGGCTATGATTCATTCTTTAATTGGATCATAGTGGGCTTCACTTGGCTAACACAATTGGGTACCCTTGGTTACCTCCAATCCCATTGGCCACGGGCATGTACCTGCACACTCAATTTACACTTGTCAATATATCCAATGTGAGATAATCCACAATTAAATCAACAATTCCATATATATATATATGACACAATTAATTCATGAATCAATAAGTTCAACACCCCTAATTATTCTTTATCTAGTAACAACATATTCTATCCATTCATATCCAGTCGTGTCATTATAAAGGAGTCTCATATTCACCTAATTCAATTTTAACATCTTATCAATCATATATCATAACCCCTTATCCATTCCTACCATGATAATCAGATAAGCATGAACATATCAATAAGCAAAACATCACATGCATATAATCCTCATAAGCATCATAACAAGAAACCATCATAAAATCCAATTTCCATGATTGTCCAAAATAGTCTAAACCAAATAGAGTACCAAGATGTTCGGATCAAAATATCGCCAAATAGGGTGTATCAATTAGTAGTCCTCACAATTCTCATCATTAGAGTACCATATAACATGTTCACTATAACCATAACCTGCATCATAGTCACACAAACCTTCATATACCTCATTAGCAAACAAATTTTCAACATCATTAGTAGCAATTTCATTATCAATAACAACTTGATCATGAATATCAACATCAATGTTATCAAAAAAATTATCATCAACAACTTGAGTATCAATACCAAGGTTATCAGTAACATCAACAACCTTCTCAACTTGTTCATCAACAATAATTTCATCAACTACCTGATTACCAACAACAACCATATCATTAATCTCAACATCAACATGTTCATCAAGAAACAAAGAAGTTTGTTCATCTTCAAACACAATTGGAATACCATGCATCTCAACTTGTAAGTTGCTTTTCTCAACAAAATTTACCTCTACCTCATTTGTTACCATCCTTGTTTTTATTTTTCTTCATTCAATAATTTTTTTGATGGGCCACACAACTCTCCCCTTCACTATCAAATGCCAACTTGTGACTCTTTTGAGCAACTGCTCTATCCTTTCCTTTAATTCTTTGATCTCTTGATTAAACATATCTTCTTTTCTCTCTCTCTCTCTTTCCTTTCTTCCTCTACCTGCAAATGTCTTCCCAATCTTGTCACCAAATCCATATTCACAAGAAATTGTCACCTTGCTTCTATTCAAATTTTCTTTGCCTTTCCTTGGTAGCAATCTGTACACAACCACAAAACCCAAACCACATGTTTTGTATTTATTGGCATTGAGGTTGGGTAGACCTATTAGCTCATCGCAACAAAAACAATTCAAGAAGGGGATGACATATTCTCGGTTTTGTGTGGAAATTGACTTAATTAAACCATTTCCAGATTCTATAAAGGTGTGTACATGAGAGTATTCATGGGTGCAATAGCTAGACTATGAGAACTTACCTTTTCGATGTCATTATTGCCATGAGTATGGCCACTTATAGCATAGATGTCCAAAGGCCAAGCCTTTGGAAGCTCAATCTTCTCAACCTCCTCATAACGCGCCTAGGATGGATAAGGGAAAGGATCCTATTTCAGGTGGTGGCATAGGGGATGATGGTTTTACTCCTATTAGAGCTCAGAACAAAAATAAGGGGTAGAAAAGGACTCTAAAGGAAAGGTAGGATGATGTTTCTTTTAATATATTCGAGGTGTTGGATGACCTTAACAAGTAGGAATTCAATCCAGGATAGTTACATTTGGATCAAGATATTATGGATACTGAACAACTTGGACCTCCTATTGAGGCAATGTAGGTTAACTAGTAGGAAGTGAATGTGGTCTTACCAAGCTTTTAGCAAGATGGGGGAGGTTTAGGGCATGAAGGGCTTAGTTTTGGGGTCCCTCTTGCTTCGTAGGTTGATGGGACTATGAATTTGGAAATAGATCAATAGATGGTGGCTCAGGAGGAGTCAAGTCATGTTGCTGAAGTAGTGAAGGGAAATGAGGCTTTGCTTCATTCATCGTGAAGATCGAGCATAGAGGTGGGTAAGAATAGTAAGTTGTCTCCTCATTTGGGTATTTTGCAAAAATATCTAAAGAAAGGGGGGTAGAGAAAGATTCTAAGCCTGGTAGGAAGAAAGATGTGGAAAGGATTAAAATGATAGGGGAGATGTTGGTGGAGTCAACGTCACTCAAGACTCTGGGTTCACATTTCTCGAGCCCCTCAAAATTATTGTTCTTTCATGGAATGTAAGGGGCTTGAATAGTGGACCTAGATAAAAAGTTGTTCAGGATCTAGCTAGATGTCATTTTCCTAATGTCCTTTTCTATAGGAGACCAAGCTTTCTATTGTATGATGGGCCTAGTGCCTAAGTTATGGAGGAATGGTGAATGCCAATGCATTGGTGTTAATGGGTCTTCATAGTGGTGGCTTGCATAGGGAACCCTAGGAAGATTAGCCCCCAGTGGTGGGTTTCTTTTAACTCCTCTCTCTCCATGGTGGCTTCTTGCTTTATGATGGGGGAATTTGTTCTTTTTTCCAATGTGTATGCACTAGTGGAGTTGCAGGGCAAGCAACTCTTGTGGTATAACATTCATTCTATTCACAACATGGCTCCTTACCATCCTTGGATTATTGGGGGTGACTTCAATGCTATTAAGGAGCTTGTGGAGAAGTGGGGTGGTACTGTGAAGTTGGAAGCCTCTGTGTTGTTGCTCCAACATAACATCTCTAATGTGAATCTTGTTGATATCAATCTCGACAATGATAAATTTACCTAGAATAATTAGAGGGTTGGTGACAATTGCATTGTGGAACGACTGTATTGGTTCATGGTCTCCTACTTTTGGGTTGGAGTTTTTTGGTCTTCTAGCTCTAAGAGTTTGGACTAGAAGGGTTCAAACCATTAGCCTATAAAACTTTCCATCCTCTCTACTCGGTTGCCTTGGACTCCCTCCTTTAAGTTCCAGCTTATGTGGTTGCATGATCCTGAGCTCCATGGCTATGTTTCTTAGTGGTGGCAGGATGGTAAACCCTCTTATTGTACAATGATATATGTCTTTGCTAAGCTTCTTCAATTTGCTAAATATCAACTTAAGCATTAGAACTGACACTGCTTTGAAAATGTTTTCAGTGCCAAGTCTGTTGCATAGGTTAAGCTGGATGGTATTACTAGGATAATTAGGGAGAATGGGGTGACTAAGAATTTGTTTTGGGAGGAATCTAGGGCCTTGAAAGTGTTGGAGGAATGGGAATTATGGGAGGAGATATTTTTGAAGCAAAAAACTTGGGTTGAGTGGCTCTAGGAGGGAGATAAGAATTTTTCCTTCTTCTTCAATTTTGTAAAGGATAGGCATCATGGTAATTCTATTCCTATTTTGGTCAATGATAGGGGAGAGAATATTTCTTCATTTTATGATATGTCAAATGAATTTTTTCATTATTTTACATCCTTATTTAGAGAGGATTCATAGGGTAGTTCTAAGAAGGAAGCTCGGGTCCTTTCTTGTATCCCTTCCCTGGTGTCTAGGGAGATGATGGATCATCTCATGGGAGAGATCACTTTGGAGGAGTTGGAGGGGACTATGTTTCAGATAAAGAAGGGGAAATCCCCAAGCCCTGATGGTTTCCTAATTGAATTCTTTCAAGAATTCTAGGAGATTATCAAGTTGGACTTATTGGCTATGGTCCAATAATCTCAGAGGAATAAGCAGATGTTAAAGGCTCTGAATTCCACTTTCCTTGTGCTCATTCCCAAGTGTGATGGGGTGGATAGGTTAAGCCACTTTCATTCCATATCTCTTTGCAATGTGGTGTATAAGATTATCACCAAGCTAATTGCTAATAGGCTGAAAAAGTGGCTACAAGTGCTCATTTCTGAGGAGCAAAGTGGTTTTGTGGAGGGTAGGAAGATTCTAGATGGTATTGTTATAACAGTAGATACCATTCATTCTATGGACAATTCTAGAGATAAGGCTATGTTTATCAAGCTAGATAAGGCTAAGGCGTATGATAGAGTCCATTGGTCTTTTCTCTAGAAGGTCCTAGCTCCTTTTAGCTTTGGAGATGAGTGGATTCAATGGGTCATGAGTTGCGTCATGTTATTTTTCTTCTCTATTTTAATTAATGGGGACCACTCAGAGCTTTTCGGCATTTATCATGGGTTGAGGCAAGGTGAACCTCTCTCTCCTTATTTTTTTATTTTGTTGGTGGAGGGTTTGGGTCACCTACTGAGAAGACATGTGGAGTTGGACCTCATCTAGGGGTGGAGATGGGGAGGTGACTAACCCCCATAGTCCCATTTTTAGTTTTTAGATGACATTGCTTTGATGGGTGTGGCCACTATTCAGGAAGCTATGAATCTCCACAAGGCTCTGGATATTTATCTTGTGGCTTTGAGTCTATTGGAACTATAAAAATATGGTGTTTTTATAGTTGATTTCATTCATAAATTTCTTGATCTGGTCCTACAGTATGCATATTTCATCTATATTTTTCCCTTTTGCCCCTCTGAATTTATCCATGTTTGCATTTTCCACCTTTTGGTCCATATCGGCATGAGTCTGTTCAGGTCCCCCCAACCCATTATATTTTTCTGCTAAAATCCTATGTTTTAGGTGTATCGACAAGACATGTTATTTGTTACAGCAATTGGTTTTCTCCTACGGGCTATTGGTGAGACGTTTCTGTGGTTGTGGCGATAGAGGTGACATCTATCAGGATTTGTTTTGGCAGTTGGGCTAACATCTTACTGAAACATTGATGTCTCAGTGACAGGTGCATTATGGTAGTCTTCGGTGAGAGCTTGGCGGTATCAGCGCAATGTCTTGGCGATTTCGTTTTGTCACACCAACCGAAAAGTTTGGGTGCATATCGGTATAGGTTGAGGCGATCATCGTAAGGTCTCGGTGAGTGACCTTCGGTCTCGCTGATGGAAAGCAATGAAGGATCTTTTCGGTAGGAGTGTGATCTTATCTTGGCAACTCAGGAGATAAAAAGAACTATCGATATAACAAAATGATGTCTACAGGAGGTCCTCCCGAAGGTTGGAAGCTATAGTGACATACATGGGGCATAAGGACTCTATCGGTGAGAGATCTAAAGTGTCTCAGCGACACAAAGTGAATTGGGAGTTTTCGGTGTGACTAAATGAAATCTTGGAGACATCTCGCTGACCATCTATTGTCTTGGCAAAGGTGATGATGGGCACTCATCAGTGAGAAAAACCTAAAGTCACAGTGACATGAAAGAAATAGGGGGAGCCTTCAGTGAAACATTGTGTAGTCTATGTGAGGTCTCCCCGATGGATGGAAGCTACAATGACATACTTGAGATGTATGGACTCGTCGACAGGATAAAGCATGTGTCTTGGCGACTCATAATGTATTATGGCTTTCAGAATAACTCTATAGTCTGCATGAGGTATTCCTGATGTCACAAGGTTATAGCGACTGTGAGTAAAACTAAAGGAGTGCATTGGTATGAATTTTCCTGTGTCTCAGCGAATGAAAACGCGATAGAATGCATCTCAGGGAAATGTAATAAAATCTATAAGAGGTCTTCCCGACGGTCGACAGTCAGGGTGAAATAGAAGGATCAGGGGAATCGATTAATGTATGAATTTCCTTCAGCATACCTGTAGGGTTGTTTGGGTGATTGCCTCAGTGGATGATTGATTAAGATTTATACACTGTGGGCTGACATATGGAATTTTAACTGTTACTGGCCGACTTGGTTTTTGCCCAATTTCTATGGTGGCCAACATGGAGTTTCAAAATGATTTATTTTCTAATGCTGGTGTATAAATGGGCACCCTGGTTGTAATTGAAACATCATGAGATTTTAGATCACATACAGTAGTTAGGAATGGCTATAGTAGAATAATTTTCTCTTATCAGAGACTATGTGCATGTTTTAAAATGGTGAATTCAATGAAAATCAGCTTGTGTGGCAGGTTATTTCTGGTGTTAATTGTATGTTGAACTCATTGAAAATTATTGTTGAAGCTATCTCCAAGTTGATTCTTTCTGGTTGTTTAAATTGATGTAACAAGTTTACTTTCAGTTTATCAATGCACATTTGTTGTATTTTTGTGATTAATTGACTAGTTCTCTCAAGTAGAGATTAAATCCTTTTCATTGATCACAGTAATCAGGGAGATTCATCTGGATTATTAAAGTAGAGCTCAATGGTCATAATCTTGCATTGTTTATACAAGTTATGAACATATCATATGCCTACAATTTGATTTTTTGCCAGAATAAGTTTTCCACTTCTGTTTCATTTGACTCCGCATACCCAACAAGGCACTGGTCTCTGTAATTTCATTATTTGAATTCATCCAATCTCTTTTTATCAGTTAATTAAGCATTCTAGGATTTAGATCAGAAGATAGCTATCAAGTTTGGTTTCATTTGTTGACTGTTATTTGCCATTGTGGACAAAGCATTTCAAGAAAGATAATCACAAGTTAAGTTTGCACTATTCAGAAAGGTACACCCACCCAGGTTTGTAGCACCTAAAGAGTAGAAGGTTGAGTTCTCTTGACCTTTTTTATTACCCTAAAGCGTATTAGGAGATTGGCAACCTCTTGAGGCATTTAGCCTTTTTTTTAGAGCTAACAAATTGGCGACTCTACTAGGGATTACATCAAAAAATTTGGTTGAAGACCATTTTATAGAGTCATTGAAGAAAAGATTTGAGAAGTTTCATAAGAGGTGATTCCACTGGGAAAAAGATCAGAAATAATGATTTTCCTACTTTTGGAAAAGTAAGTGGTGACTCTGAAAGAATTTTTGCAGCTATTCAAACATGAATGGAGGAGGATCTTAGTTTTGGGGAGGTCATGTTGGAGCTGCTCATGGTCAGTAGTATATGCCATATTATCATCCACAATACAATGGTCCACCATACTAGCATCAGTACCCACCTAGCATCCCCCCTCATCAGTACACAACAATGATCAGACAGTTTGATTTGGCAGGGATTCAGTTATCCCCTTATCCAATGGATAGCAGTTGGAGAAGTATGGTTCCAAGGTTTACTAGGAGTGATGCAATCACTGCTGAAGAGATCTAAGAAGTTTCAGTTCTTTCATCCAAGATTTGGGTCTACCATATGAAGATTTACACATGAGTCTATTCATGATATCACTTATTGAGGATGCTAGGGATTGGTTCAATAGCCTACTGGCTGTCTCTATTGATTCTCTCCAAGGATTTCAGGATCAATTCCTCAAGCAATTTGGGAATCCAAGTGCACCAGATACTACTCTTCATGAATTAATATGAATTTAGAAAGATCAAAATGACACAATTTATGAATTTAATCAGAGGTTCAATAAATTGCAAAATAAGATACCTCATGGATCAAAGTTGTCAAACTCTATAGCACTGAGTGTTTATTTGAATGCATTTGATCCTAAGACAGGGTATGAATTGAGAAATAGATTCCCAAGAGATCTGGCTAAAGCACAGAAGATGGCACAGACAATTGAAAACAATAGGAGGGTTGTGGGGATAATGGATAAAAGAGACAACCCTAGGGTTCATCAGCAAAGCAACAGTTATCAGTACCGACAGGAGAATACTTACAGAAATGAAAGGTCGAGGTTGCATGACATGCCTTATAATACAGACTGGAAGGATGAAAAACCTATAACAACTAGGCCTGGAAACAAGGAGGCTCCTGATCCATTGACAAAGGGAACCTATATGGTAAGTAACAATTATTTTTGTGAAGTTTGTAATATGCCACATTCCCCAGATTATTGTGTTGTAGCCTAGAGAATGCAAGAAGAGGGAATGCTGATGGGAAACAATGAAGATCACACAGTATTTTTGACTTCAGATACTTTTCACCATGTTGTGAGAAGGTATTCATCTTCAAAGGATGAAGGTTATCAGCATGATGCTTCAAATAAAAAATACAATGTTCATATGCCTGAACAACATGTCCTTTCTGACTCTGAAGAAGATTATATAGTGCCACATTCTGTTGAGGTGCCTACTCTATATAGTATGAAGAGACTTACTGAAGAAGAGGTAGAAAGACTAACTATTGCTGATTAGAAGGAAGAAAGCAAAGGAGTGACATTGGAGCATAAGAAATGGATTGAGGTAGAAGGCTCCTCTTTTAACTTCATTCAAGTGTTGTCCTAGGGAATAAGGTATGAGAACATTATCAAGGTTGATTCCAATGATTGTATTTCTGATGAGTATAGATAAATTGATCAAACAATGCTTCCAATAGAAGATGAGATATGTGCAAGTTAGTATGATTCCTGTGATAGCTTGCATAATGAAGATGAAGGTACAAGATATTTCTCTTGCATAACAGATTGTGACAGGGAAAGCAGCGTGTGTTATGATGGATCTAATGAATATTTAGATTTTGAGGATACACTTGTAGATTTTGATCTGCAGCAAGGGGATTCTTCTACCTCTTATGAAGATCAAGATGAAGAGGCAATGGGAAATGTTGATAGTGAGTATACAATACCTTTGGCTATAGTTGAAAGTTATGAAGATTCATTTGATCATGATGAGGTTTGTACATTTGAAAATGATTTCCATGCTTTTTCAAACTCATTGTATGATGAATATTTAAATGAAGAGCAGATGATTTTTTGTCAAGGTATGTCCAAGAATGAGTTTTAGATATTTTCAGATCCATTCTATGAAAAAGAGGAAATAATTCCATATAAACAAAGTATTTATGGCATAAATGACAACACTGATGATGTTTTTGATTTCCCATTCTCTAATGGTATTGGATTTTTGTTTGATGATGACAAGTGTGAGGAGTTTAATTGTAGTGATAAAAATGTTGAGACTTGTTCACTAGTCAGTGAACAGATTGTAGATTTGTTACTTCTGAATACCAAGGATGTGCACATGATGATGATCTTGAAGTTTTTTCTCCAACTTTCTTTTGTTTTGACAGTGAAAAATCTTTATGTAAAGATTCTTATGACTCCCTGTGCATTTCTTGGAATAATGGTGAAACTTTTGGTGTTGATCAAAAGTTTGTGTTTGTTTAGAAGGAGTTGGAAGAATGTTTCATAATACATAACAGTGAGAAAGAAAATGTGGAATGTTGTATTTCATATCCATATATTTTGTATGTTGAAGATAACAGAGTTTTATCTGATGATGGAGAATTCAAACTACTGAATACTATTGGGAAGTTGGTCCAAGCTGAGCATGGTGATTCTCTAAAAAATTCTAGTGACAGGAAGGATTGCATCTATGTCTTCAAGAGAAATCTGATGAACTCAAAACAAAACCATGTGTTTGATAGGGGGAGGTATGATTTGAGTTTCAAATTGTAACAGCTCAAGACAGGAGAAGTTAACACATAGAAGATTGAGGGTTGCTAGTGCATGGAAAACTCTTACTTATTCTCTTTAAAATTCTTTTCCATGCACAATAGTTTAGGGTTCTAATTCACCTCCATCTTGCATTCTTTCCATCATGCCCTATGCCCATTTCCATTCTGCTCATTTTGTGTTTTGTCTGGTCTGCTCACCCTAGATTCTAGATCCTTGCAATGATCTAACTATCATTCATCCCCAAATGGAGCCACTGTTGGAATTGTAAAAATCTGGTGTTTATACAGTTCATTTCATTCATAAATTTCTTGATTTGGTCCTACAGTATGCATATTTCATCTATATTTTTCCTTTTTTCCCCTCTGAATTTATCCAAGTCTACATTTTCCACTTTTTGGTCCATATCAGCATGAGTCTGTTTGGGTCTCCCCGACCCATTATATTTTTATACTAAAATCTTATGTTTCAGGTGTATTCGCAAGACATGTTCTTTGTTACAGTGATTATTTTTCTCCTACGGGCTATCAACGAGACGTTTTAAGTGGTTGTGGCGATAGAGGTGACATCTATTGACATTTGTTTTGGTGGTTGGGCTAACATCTTACCGAAACATTGATGTCTCAGTGATAGGTGCATTATGGTAGTCTTCGGTGAGAGCTTGGCAGTATTGGCGCAGTGGCTTGGTGATTTCATTTTGTCACACTGACTGACAAGTTTGGGTGCATATCGGTATAGGTTGGGGCGATCACCATAAGGTCTCGACGAGTGACCTTTGGTCTCACCGATGGAAAGCGATGAAGGATCTTGTCGGCAAGACTATGATCTTATCTTCACGACTCAGGAGATAAAAAGAACTATCGGTATAACAAAATGATGTCTACAGGAGGTCCTCCTGAAGGTTGGAAGCAATAGTGATATACATGGGGCATAAGGACTCTATCAATGAGAAATCTAAAGTGTATTAGTGACACAAAGTGAATTGGGAGTTTTCAGTGTGACTAAATGAAATCTTTGAGACATCTCGCCGACCATCTATTGTCTTGGCAAATGTGATAATGGGCACTCATCGGTGAGAAAAAACTAAAGTCACAGCGACATGAAAGAAATAGGGGGAGCCTTCGGTGAAACATTGTGTAGTCTATGTGAGGTCTCCCCGACGGATGGAAGCTACAGTGACATACTTGAGATGTATGGACTCATCGGTAGGATAAAACATGTGTCATGCTGACTCAAAATGCATTATGGCTTTCAGTATAACTCTATAGTCTGTGTGAGGTCTTCCTGATGTCACAAGGTTATAGCGACTGTGAGCAAAACTAAAGGAGTGCATTGGTATGAATTTTCTTGTGTCTCAGCGAATGAAAACGCGACAGAACGCATCTCTGGGAAACATAATAAAATCTATAAGAGGTCTTCCTGACGGTCGAAAGTCGGGGTGAAACAGAAGGAGCAGGGGAAGTGATTAACGTATAAATTTCCTTTAGCATACCTGCAGGGTTGTTTAGGTGATTGTCTCAGCAGATGATTGATTAAGATTTATACACTGTGGGCTGACATATGGAATTTTAACTGTTGCTAGCCGACTTGGTTTTTTCCTGATCTCTATGGTGGCCAACATGGAGTTTCAAAATGATTTATTTTCTAATGCTGGTGTATAAATGGGAACCCTAGTTGTAATTGAAACATCATGAGATTTTAGATCACATACAGTAGTTAGGAATGGCTACAGTAGAATAATTTTCTCTTATCAGAGACTATGTGCATGTTAATGGTGAATTCAATGAAAATTAGCTGGTATGGTAGGTTATTTCTAGTGTCAATTGTATGTTGAACTTATTGAAAAGTATTGTTGAAGCTATCTCCAAATCGATTCTTTCTAGTTGTTTAAATTGATGTAACAAGTTTACTTTCAGTTTATCAATGCACATTTGTTGTATTTTTGTGATTAATTGACTAGTTCTCTCAAGTAGAGATTAAATCCTTTTCATTGATCATAGTAATCAGGGAGATTCATTTGGATTATTAAAGTAGAGCTCAATGGTCATAATCTTGCATTGTTTATCCAAGTTATGAATAGATCATATTCCTGCAATTTGATTTTCTGCCAGAATAATTTGCCCATTTCTGTTTTATTTGACTTCGCATACCCAACAAGGCACTTGTCTTTGCAATTTCATTATTTGAATTCAATCAATCTCTTTTTATCAGTTAATTAAGCATTCTAGGATTTAGATCAAAAGATACTATCAAGTTTGGTTTCATTTGTTCACTATTATCTGCCATTGTGGACAAAGCATTTCAAGAAAGATAATCACAAGTTAAGTCTGCACTATTCAGAAAGGTACACCCACCCAGGTTTGCAGCACCTAAAGAGTAGAAGGTTGAGTTCTCTTGACCTTATATGTTACCCTAAACCATATCAGGAGATTGGCAGCATCTTGAGGCATTCAACCTGCATTTTTGAGAGCTAACGGAGTCAATTAATTAATGAAGAAAAGTCTTCCATCTTTTTCTTCAACACTTCAGATTCTATTCAAAGGAGAATTTCTCAGATTCTTCGATTTTAGATTGGGGTTCTTCCTTTGCCATATCTTGGGATTCTGATTGCTATGAGCAGACTAACTAGGGAGTCATGGCAGCCGATCCTCGATAAATTTTATGTGAAAGTTACTCATTGGACCAACCATTGGTTGTCCTTTGTAGGCTAGGTTCAGTTTCTTAAGTCTGTGGTTCAGGCTCTCCCCATCTATCAGTGTATGCTTTAGGTAGTCCTGATGGGCTTTGTTAGGGAGCTAGAATCATTAGCAAGATAATTCCTTTAGGCTAGATATTTGATGTCTTCCAAATGGATTTTGGTTAGATGGGATATTGTGTGTTGTCCTAAGCATTATGGTGGTTTGGGGCTACAACAGTCCTCGCTGGCAAGAGTGATGTTGGAAGTTAAACTTTATTGGTGGTGGTGCACTGAGCAGGATAAAATTTGGGCCAGGATTCTTTCCCATAAATATTTCCAAAATATTTCTCAAGAAAATATCCCTCGCTACCTTTTCGTGGGAAAGGTTTTGGCTATTTAGGCCACTCTCAAGAAAGGAGTTGCACTTGTCAAGAATGGCTAATTTTAGATTTGCAAGCATGGGACAAAGGTTCAGTTTTGGTATGATTCTTGGGATGGTTATTCACCCATTATCTCTCAGTTTCCTCACTTGGTGACCCTAAGTAGGAGATTCAGTGATGCTGGCTAGGTGAAGATGAGCAACTTTAAGTTTTCTTTTAATGGATAGCTGGTGAGTGCTAGGTGGAAGAATCCCATTGAGTCGCTGGTGGTGGGCATGAAAGAGGAGTGTGCGATGCTTCATAGGATTCTCTCTAGTAGAAAATGTAGTTCCCTCAAGGATAAGGATGTTCTTGCATGGTCTCCCAACCAGAAAGGTTAGTACATTGTGGCTTCTGGTTACCAGAGATTTCTCTCTCAAAAGATCGAGGGGGTGGAAGTTCCTTGGTGGAAGAGGGTGTGGAATAAGTTTTCTTGGCCAAAGTGCAACTGCTTTATTTGGACTTTGGATTGGAATAGATGTCTGACTTGGGATAATATCCAAAAGTGTGGGTTTCAGGGCCCCTCTATGTGTGTTCTTTGTGGGGGAGGTGAGGAGGACTCTTCTCATCTATTTTTTTGATGCCCTTTTACTTTGCAGCTATGGAATTCTTGGTGGGGAGTTTGGAACAGTCCCTGTGTTCATGCCTCCTCCTTAGTGGACTTCTAGGCTAGCTTGGGAAAACCTCCCTCATTGGCTCCCTTTCTGCAGGATTCTTGGATAGCGGGGCCTATTTTCTTATTGTGGCAGGTGTGGCTGGACAGAAATAGGAGGATTTTCAAAGGGAAGAAATTGTGGATACAACAAATGTGGTTCATAATCCTTGGTATGATTCAGGAGATGATACAAGCTAAGGGAGATGTAGTATTTCCCCTGGAGAAAAGAAATGCGGAGATGGTGGCTAGGTTGGGTATTCACAGGTTGTCCTCAACCTTTGCTTGTTGTAAGAGAGGTTGGAAAGTGAGGCAGCAAGTTCAAAAATTGGGGAATTGGCAACCCCCTTCGGTTGGCACTTTGAAGATTAATACTAATGGATCTTTTAGGGGGAACCTAAGACTTGCTGGAATTGTCGGGGTTGGTAGGGACTCTTCTAGTTCGGTGGTCTTCCTCTTTTCTATCCATAAAGGTTTGCAAATTATCAACCTTATGGAAGGATTGGTGATCCCATATGCTCTAGAATGAGCCTATGAGTTGGGATGGAATCGGGTTATTTGTGAATTAGATTCTCAGGTCTTGGTTAACTTGCTTAATGAACAAAAGGTGTCTGATGTTAGCTGGAAGTTGGCAATGATAGTGCAATAGATTCTGCAAATTGGCACTTTGATGGAGATGGTGTCTTTTGTCCATATCCCAAGGGAGTGGAATAGGATAGTTGATTGTCTAGCCAAATGGGCTTCTGAGCATATGGATGACTAGAAGATTGATGATAGGGTTCAGATCCCTCAGGAGCTCTATTTGGAATTGGAGAGGGTGCTTACTGAGGATGGTGTGGGTGCTGGTTGACTTTGGATTTTGCTCTACTTTTTGGTTTCTTTGGGCTTTCACTCTTGACTTTGATGTAATTCATTTTTCTGAGGTGCAATAACGTTTTTACCCCTTTTTCAAAACTTAATCATACAAATAAATAAATACATTGATAATTATTTTGTGGCACGCATTAGCCCCAATATCTTATGAAAGTGTATTTTATTCTTTGTAATTCAAGTTTAGATTTAAATAAGGTAGGTTTCAAAAATCCATAATCTACTATTAGTTAGAGCCTCCCACATAACATAAAATCTAACTTGCCATTATTTTTTTCCACTAAAAATTTATATATTTCAGGAGAGAAATAATTTAATTCAATTATAAAAATACTGTCTTCAATTAAATTCAATTAAAAACAATTGTCTTCAAAATATAATTTCAACAAAGAAATATGTTGCTTTGAACCATGTATTTGGGGTCATCTCCAAAGCAATGAAAATATTTATAATGCTTTGGAAAAAAGGTGGGTGAAATTGTTGGCATGAAACAACTAATCAAAAATTAGTTTATCTCTTCTCTATCTTTTTCCCTTTGTATCTCTTTTATTTCTCATTGGCATGCTCTATCTCTCTTTGTCTATTCCTCTCTCTTTCAATCTCTATATCCATCTATATCTCTCACTTTATATATATATATATTTCTATCTCTCTTTATCAACTCTATCCCTTTCTCTCTATCTCTCTCTCTCTCTTTATCTCTTTCTATCCCTCTCTCTCCCTATCTATCTATCTATATTTTTTCTTTTTCTATAGTTTGAGTTTTTCTCTCTTTAAGAGAATTCTACAACCTTCTACAAAATTTTTATCTCTTTCTATCCCTCTCTCTCCCTATCTATCTATCTAAAGTTTTGTTAAGGAAACCACAGAGTATACTCTAATATAGTGTCATGGTGTTTTGGTCTACAACCTTCCATAGAGAAAGTTTTTGGGTAAGTGCACAAAGTTGAGACCAAGAAATGTGGAAGTTTTTTCCTTAGAAAAAAATGAAATTGACATTGCAAACGCGAGATCTCAATTTTTCTAAACGGGATCTCGAGCCTAAATATTAAACAGGATCTAACTTTTTAAAAATCGGGATCTTGTTTATTAGAGGGTCTCGAATCGATGGACAGGGAATAGGATCCGGGTATGTACAGGATCATGATGGGCGAAAAAGTGGCAATATGATGGGTATGTGACTGACAACTATTTTTTTACCCAAAATTGATGAAATGAAAAGGGTTTTAAAGGAGATTCTTAGCTTTCCACCAATATAAATTATGCTTTAATTTGAATTTAATAAATAATTATTATTCATTTTCTATTTGAATTACTATTAAAGTCTTGATTGATAGGCTAATTGAAAAACATCTATACCTTTCAAATGGTATCACATTTTTTGAGTCGAAAACATGTGTCACATTCTATGCTTCACATACTATAGGATTAAAAAAATAAAATTTGAATTTCATGAAGTTTTGACCAAGTTAAGGTGGTCAAACATACAAGTTTTTTATATTTTTTAAAATTTGTAATAAAAAATCATAATTAATTATTTACTTGGAAAAAAATTACAAAAAAATATGCATCACATCTGGACATGAGTTGTCTACTTATATCTAAAATATTATAAAAAAATATTATCATTTTATTGTTGTTAGGGTGGTAAGACAGATAACTACTTATTTTTTCCTTGAAATTTAAGTGCTACTACATTGAAATTTCAAATTTTCACCAAATAGATTTTTTTTTAAAATAAACCTAGTAGTTAGAAACTACATTCAGTTTTTTACAGATTCTATTGCTATATATTTTTGAAAAAATATAGATAACTTATTCAATTTTATACTCAGTTGTTTGAACTTCCGATTTTTCTAATTTTTTGCTGTTTTAAGGGTTTGTGTTTTCCATGATGATCTTACATACCATCCCGATGAGAAAATTTAGATCCCATTGTAATAATTGGGATCTCATTTTGTAATGGTATTTATTTTTTTAAAACAAACTAACTTTCATTTTAGCAACGCATGAGATCCCGAGTTCTCAACGACAATGACCTCCAACAACAGCCTCCAGGTACCTGTCCACCTCCATTTTTTTGCTTTTTTTCATTTTTTATTGAAATTGTGAATAGTAGAATTGATTTCAGGATGTTTTTTTAATTTATTTGACGTTTTAAGCATTTTATTTCCTGTTATAGTAGAAATGAGGAATTGTAGAAATAGATGAAAAAATGCAATGAAACCTGAAGATATTGAATAGAAACGAAAAAATGAACCTTCAATTGTATTTTAAAAATAAAATTTAGCTTTTGAAACCTAAATTGTTTGATCAAACCAAAAAAAATTGTATTTGAAAACCCTAATTGAAACGAAACAAAAAAAATTGCATTTCAAACCCTCAAAATTGTAAATGAAATAAAAAAAATTGCATTTAGAAACCTAATCAAGCTTTTTGAAACTCCTAATTCAAATCAAACAAAAAAAAAAAATTTGAAACCCTAGTTTGAATGGAAAACAAAAAATTGCATTGAACTTAATTGCTTAGAATTGAAACCTAAAATTGAATTGAAATAATTTTTTGCTATAAAACCCTAAATAGGAAATCGAATAAATCATTTGATTTGAAAACCTAATTTGGAGCCTAAGAAAATTCATTTGCAAAATTTAAAATGTTCGAACTCCATTTTGCATTGTATGAGAAAACAATATGTTAAACTTTAGCTCAATGTTAAATTATAAATTAGGATTGTCAATATGTTAAAGAATAGTTACAATTCATAAATTCTATCAATGTTTGTTTACAAATTTAGTTAGCAAATTCCTAAATCCTTGTACAATTCATTTCCAATTGTCACTTAATTAGATAATATTTGCATTCATTTCTATTTTATGTTTTAATATCTCTTAGTCATGCCTTGTTTCCATTTCTTGTTTGCATGTGTTGTCTCTTGTATTTCGACAATCTTTAACCACCATTCTGTAGTCAATTAGTTGTTAATTAGGTTTCTAGTTTAGTCTAAAATCTCAATTTGTACTTGTTACCTAGACACTAAATCAATCTAAATATATATTTTTTCTTTCTTTTAGGTTCTTTCAATTCCAAACAATGCAAAATAAAATACTTGATCCAACATTAACTATTTTTTTATATACATTTTATATCATAAAATTCATTTAAGTGGGAAATATTAATGAAAAAAATGTTAAATAAAATAATCTTATATTCAATTAAAAAAAAATCCAATTAAAATATACATCAAACTCAATCTTAATAATACATAATTATGTGTTTCTATTATGTGAAATAGTCAATATATTCATAAAATAAAAAATATTCATAAACTAGGCACTAACTTGCAAGTCCATTATTCCAAGGGTCACCCAAACTTCACCCTAAGTTCGCTAAACCCTAAACCCTAAAGCCTTCATTTTTTCTTAGGACCTTAAAATGAAATTTGGTTGCCTTACGAAACTCCACCAAATTTTATTCCCTTAAGCCATGTCATTTTGTCATAGTACCTTACTACAAAGATCCCCTTAAGCCATCCTATTACCCTAAACCCTAAACTCTAAACCCTAAACCCTAAATCCTAAAGACATAATTTTTTCCTAGGCCCTTAATGAAATTTGGTTTCCTTGGGCAACGCCACCAAATTTTATTCACTTGAGCCATGTCATTTTGTCCTAGGACCTCACTAGACATAGATCCCCTTAATTCATCCTATCACCCTAAATCATAAATCAATGTCTTAAGGGGTCCTAATATGACATTTATTAAGGGGATCAAAGAAGTTCTCAAAATTTGGCGAAGTTGCCCAAGGCAACCAAATTTAACAATAATAAGATCGTGCAAGATTATAATATGAATGAGATTTCGTGATCTAGGTTGGTCACTTGAAACAAGAGATATCCCAATCAACTTTTCCATAGGAAAATGTTCTTCACTAACTTGCAAGTTCATTATATTCCAAGGGACACCAAAACTTCACCCTAAGTTCTGTAAACCCTAAACCCTGAACTCTAAAATCTAAACCCTAAACACTAAAGCATTTATTTTGTCCTAGGACCTTAAAATAAAATTTGGTTGCCTTAGTTAAGTCCACCAAATTTTATTCCCTTAAGCCATTTCATTTTGTCATAGGATCTTACTACATAGATCCCCTTAAGCTATCCTATTATCCTAAACCCTAAACTCTAAACTCTAAACCCTAAACCCTAAAGCCATCATTTTTTCTTAGGATCTTAATGAAATTTGGTTGCCTTGGGAAACTTCACCAAATTTGATTCACTTGAGCCATGTCATTTTTTACTAGGACCTCACTAGACATAGATCCCCTTAAGCCATCCTATCACCCTAAATCGTAAATCGATTTCTTAAGCGGTCCTAATATGCCATTTCTTAAGGGAATCAAATAAGTTCTAAAAATTTGGTGAAGTTTCCCAAGGAAACAAAATTTAACAATAATAAGATCGTGCAAGATTATAATATGAATGAGATAAATAATGATCTAGGTTGATCAATTTATGGTTTAGGGTGATAGGATGGTTAAGGGGATCTATGTCTAGTAAGTTCCTAGGACAAAATGACATGGCTCAAGTGAATAAAATTTGGTGAAGTTGCCTCAAACCTTAATAAAATTTGGTTTCCTTGGGCATCTTCACCAAATTTTATTCACTTAAAGGCCATGTCATTTTGTACTAGGGCCTTACTACATAGATCCCCTTAAGGCATCATATTATCCTAAAACCTAAATCCTAAACTCTAAACTGTAAACCCTATAGCATTCATAAATTGTCCTATATTAATAGTTAATTGTATTTTCATTCAAGTAGCATGCCTTAGACATAAATGAGGCTTGCATATTTTATCATTTGTATTCAATTAGGAAATTTATATTGAATGGTTTTAGGGTATTTCCTAAACATGTATCTTACATTTTGAAATTATAAATCTAATGCAGGTTCACTCATATCTTAGAGATCACATGGATCAATTCAATAATATTCACAATCCACCTCTGCACCATCCATCTCCACCACCTTCACCTCAAACTCCACCCACTCCACCTCCACCTCCACCCACTCCACCTCATAACCCCCCACCTCCACCACCAGAAATTAATATTGCTCATTTGCAAGCATGAATCAATTCCAATGTTAGAACCATCCAAGATCAAATCAACATTATTCAAAATGAAGAATGTGTCGCACCACTTGTGAGGGTGATTGCATCTAGGATGCAAACCATTGTTGATGTTGTTAGGGCTATGGATGGGATCTTAGATGAGCATTGAAAATGGCTAGAGGAGAGGAGAACTTCCAATTTGAAAAGGAAAATGCAAAGAAATGAAGAGATGCAGTAGAGATCCACAATAGTTTCTAAATTAAGACAATGATCTTAAATAGTTACAAATTTATGAATTTGGTGAACGATGGATATTTTGTGTGATGAATTTATAAATTTGGTTGGATGGATATTTTTAGTGACATGAATTTATGATTTTGGTTCTAGATGGATATTTTTAGTGATGTTAATTTATGATTTTAGTTCTAGATGGATATTTTTAGTGACATGAATATATGAATTTGGTGGAATTTATGAACTTATAATGATGAATTTATAATAGTATATATTTTATGACTATCTACTAGATCATGATTTCTCCTGTTGGAAAATGTAATATATATATATGTATATAAATACGTTACACATAAAATGAGGTTTTTGTGAATGTTTCAAGTTTATTGTTTAGTTTGTACACATGTATTAAAATTGCATATAGTTCTTAAATTTTGAAATTTATATGTATGTACATAGTTTAGTTTAATGATGTATGCATGCAAATTATGCATCGTATTTTTTATTTAAATGTATGTACATGTTAAATTTTGAATTTTGTATGCACATGCTCGAGTTCAGTTAATGTATATGTGTGTTTCAATTTTATATGATCTTAATATATGTATGCACATCCTATTTAAAAAAAATTGCATGTGTGTTTCAAATTTAACTATTTCTTGTAATTTTTTAAGTTTGTATGTTAATTTTGTATAATTTAATGCAGGTGCACACTTATATCTCATATCATGGATGATTTTAACATTGATGATATCATCAATCCACCACCTAAGCCATAACCACCTCCACCTCACCCTCTACTTCCCCCTCCACCTAATATGCCATCTCCAACACCTATTACATCTAATGAGGCTCGCTTGCGAGCACACATAAATGATCAAGTTACATCCATACAAAATCAATTCAATGCTATGCAGATTCAAGCATTGATTCCACCACACGTGAGACATTTTTCATTTGTGATGCAAAACGTTGTGGATGCCATCAGGACCATTGATTCTAATCTAGATAGGCATCAACAAGACATAGAAGAGAGGAGACAATTTTATGCTGATGGTCTCTCTTATAAAAAAAAATTAGACTTTAAATTAACAAAATCCCACCTAGCCCCCTACTTTCTTGACCTCGTTACTCAACAACCCATCCCTCCCAACAAATCTAGAATATCCATGAGGTGGTGCATACATCCATAGATGAGTACACATTTTTGGGATTGATGGTATATGGTTTTTGATAGTCCCCCACACGCTAATTGGGAGTGCCCATTGTATTTTTTGAGGAAACTATATGTAGATTTTGTTATGGGGAAAAAGCCCAATTATTTTAATTTTAAATCATTTCAGGGTGTTGGTGGCGGCATGCCATAACAAAGGTTAGGGGCAAGGGTTGATCCCCAATGCCCCATGCATGCACAACCCCTTATTGTTGCTCTTGGTCCTCCCATTCTCGCACTTGTGCATTATCGGGTTGTGGTCTTGACATTAGGTTCCCTAGCTACACTTGCAGGGGACCTTGATTGGAATGCTTCTTTGATAGAGGGTGGGGAGCATATAGATGATGATGATGGAGTGTTTTATGGAGCAGGTCCGAGTACCACTCTAGGAGTATTGAGGCCCATCCAACATGTATGTACTAGTTTCCATGAGGTATGCTATGGACCCGATTAGGCCACACCTAGTTTGGGTGGATGTGGAGATTCTGGTGGTTCATCTGGTCACATTAGTTCATTTGTAGAGTTTCTTACAGCAGACCATCACCCTGAGGACACTGTAACACAGGTATGAATATGCATCTACACGTTCATTTTATAATTTTTTGATGAATGTATATATCAAAGAAAAGTTTGCAATACATTTTAACAATCAAGCTATTTGGTGTATAGATGACACTAACGATGGGAAATCATCTGTTCCATGAGTACACACATCAACACTAGGCCTACTTGGCAACCCTTATGGGGTATTTTGATTTCAATTTTTTAAATTATATATGAAATGATTTTAAAATTGAGTTTTAAATTTATAATTGAATCACATATATATTTGAAATATTTATGTTGGTTTAAGCAAGTCAATTGGCTTCCACATTGATTCCACCCGAGGGGTTGTCAAGCACTCTTCCACTATCGGGCATCATAGATTAGGGGCAGGTACATTTATATTGTAAATTGTTTAACTTACATTAGTATAGTTACAATTATGAATTTTGAATTCACTATGTTTGAAATGTGCATGTACACTGGTAAATATTATAAGCGTTAAATGTCTACATGTATTTGTAGGTTGATACCACAATGAGAATGGGCATTGGGAAAACATTTGATGCTGCAGCTACTCATGAGGCCTTTGATTTTTAGGTTGTTTAAAAAAAATTCTACACAAAATGTGCAAACTTGAATATATATATATATATATATATATATATATAACATGCTTTAATTCTTATCTTGTAGGAATTTTTTAGTGCGACTTTCAGCACTAACCCAAACATAGTTACATCTCCAGGATGACATAGAGAGTAGGCTCCAAATCAAATGGTAATTTAATTTTTTTATTATA
This sequence comes from Sequoia sempervirens, assembly GCA_007258455.2. Taxonomy (NCBI): domain Eukaryota; kingdom Viridiplantae; phylum Streptophyta; class Pinopsida; order Cupressales; family Cupressaceae; genus Sequoia; species Sequoia sempervirens. The sequence continues at coordinate 863,576,379 of VDFB02281492.1, read as the reverse complement.
GTTAAAGTCAATTATAAATTATATATTTTGAATATAACTTTAATTTTAAATTTCAAATTGAATATATATATATATATATATAATATGAGCTAATACATGTTTTAAATTATATTTATTTTATACCATGAGACACATATTGTAGTTGAGAATGTACAAATAAGTCTTGGAGAAGAGGGTGCACAACCTCAGAATATGATACAATTAAAATAAGATAAATTATAAATTATAAATTAAATTGAATTGAATCATTTTTAATTATAGACTTGTACATCTAATTTCAACTTTCTTTGTCTTGCTTATGTAGATTGATTCAGAGAATTTATAGGTTGCTTCAGGTGCACTTGAGCATCCAGACCTAGATATGATGGTAATTTAATTTTATGATGAATTATAAATTAAATTATCATTTAATCATTTTTCATTGTCTTACATCTGATTTCATCTTTCTCTTGTCATCCGCATAGTTCACATGGCATGAAGAGGTCTCTTGATTATAGAGACAATACATGACCTAGAAACATGATTTTATAGGTTATATTTGTTTATTTCATGGACTATATTTCTGGTTTATCATGTACTCTATTGGAATTTATATTTCATGGCTCAAATACTTAGTTGGACTTTAGTTCATGGGTTGTACTCTTATGGACTTTATTTCATGCACTTAATATATTTACATAAATTATGGACTTTGTTATTGTTTGAAATTTTAATTTACACATGTATATTTATGCATTTTATGTTCATAGTCAAGACATTAATAGAGGACATTAATGTGAAATTAAATATAAATATGAAATTAAAGTTGATATTAATAGGAAATTTTAATATTTATACTTTACAAATTTAGTGATCTCATACATGATATACATGATATGTACATTCAATGATTAGCGATAATTAGTCAATAAATCATAATTTACAAACAAAATCAATCTATTTATATACCAGAAAGGATAAAATTTTAAGAAATAAACAATACCATACAAGATTAGAGAAAAAAAGCCTTAATAAATTCTATAAATTATAGCATCCAACACTAATTTATAAGTTGTCAAAACAAATAATGGCATCCAACACTAATTTATAAGCTGTCAAAACAAATAATGCCACCCAATACTAATTTATAAGTTGTCAAAAAAAATGATGGCATCCAATACAAATTTATAAGCTGTCAAAATAAATAATGGCATCCAATACTAATTTATAAGTTGTCAAATCAAATAAAGGCATCAAATAATAATTTATAAGCTGTTAAAATAAATAATAGCAACCAGCATTAATTATAGGCTATCTTAAGGGGATGTCTTAAGGGGTCCTAATACGACGTCTTAAGGGGATGTCTTAAGGGGTCATAATATGATGTCTTAAGGGGTCCTAAAACGACATCTTAAGGGGTCATAATACAATGTCTTAAGAAGATGTCTTAAGGGGTTATAATACAATGTCTTAAGGGGTCTTAAGGGGATGTCTTAAGGGGTCATAATACAATGTCTTAAGGATATAATTGATTTGAAAATAATGTATGCATGATATTTAGTGATTATACAATCAAATATAAAGTTTCAAAGTAGGAGAACATGCACATTTAACAAATAAAATATATAGAATATCGATTAAATGATACATAGAAGTACATAGAGTACATAATTGTGTATGTACATGTATTTGTAGTTTGTACAAAATGTTTAATTTTGTAAGTATGTATGTACATATATGTCATCTCAAAACAATTTTTACAAAATTTGGATATGCAATCTCAAGATCATCTCAAACCCATGCCCAAAATGTAGTAGGTCTTTACACCACTTGATATCTGTGAGGCTCAACACTGTCTATAAATTATGTGACATCTTAATAAGTTCAATTATGCTAGTTGGTGAATAAATAGATGAATTAACCCAATCCCATGTGTAATATTTTGATTTTCTTATAAACTAGTTTAAATTATTATTGTGATAAATTCTCTTAAGTAAATGAAAATGGGAAAACTATTAAGAATGAATGTGAGCAGATAATATTTAGATTTTTTATCAATTATCACATGAAGAATACACTTAGATCGATATGAGCTAAAGAATTTTGTGTACTTAACATTGGTTTGAATCTCACTAATAAGTTTCATGTTTCTTGGAAAATAATAATAGTCAGGAACAAAGTGGGACTGTTGGAAGATCAGTAAGAAGTTTCCAGAAGTATCAATAGCCAAGCACCATTGAGGTAAATTTAAAGGACAACTCTAATCAATGAGGGGTATACCTAAGGTAGGATAATTTGAGGAAAAATTCTATAAATTAGATATCAAGTTGCATGGTGAATTTTATTAAAGGAGTGTCCAAGAGTAAATTTAGTAGTGTAAATAAAGTATTTAACGAAGGTTTCGTTTTCATGCATGCTCAAATTTTTCATCTCTTATACGGAAAGGAAATGAATATATATGTGTATTATGGTTACTAACTATTGAATTTGATCTTATGGATACTTTGAACAGGTGTTTCTTATATTTCTATCCTAACATGTATTTGGGAAAATACATATGAGAGTAATGTCAAGGGATGGAAATATAATTAGGGTTTTGTCTAAGTTGTAATTGAGTGGAGGGTTTTAATGATTGGTGGCTTAGTGTAGGTACTTTTTGAATCCTTGTTGATTATACTCATGTGGTTAAGAGTGTAAGATCTATTAGGTTTTTCAAATCCTTAGTTAGGTCTTGAATTTCGAATTGGCCTTCAAAGTTGGCTTCTTAGGGTGTTGTATGGTCAATTGTTTTGATATTAGTGCCAAAACAGTCCCCTAGGACCTATACCTATGGGTTTGGAACCTTTTTGACATGTGAACTTGTCCTTGGAGTATGAAAAAACCCCTCAAAAGTCCACATTCATGAATGTGACGAATTCAAAAGTGTTGGGGCTTGGAAAAAGTGACTTGTCACTCTCAACTCCCCACTCCCCAAAAGTTCTTGGAATTGGCACAAGACTCACACATGTGTGAGCACTTGGGGGGAAAGAGTGTAGGTTTGGAGGATTCCTATATATCTCAAGAAGATGGAAGATTTGAGCATTGCCCACTTCTCCTTTTGGAGAACTTGTGAAGTGAAGAAAAGAAGGAAAGAGTCAAGGATGGAAGAATAGGAGTTCAAAGGAAAGCAGCTTGTAGAGAGATAAGTCTTTTCCCATTTCTTATTCTTAGTATTGGTAGAGATAGCTTGATCTATGCATTGAACCATAAGTAATATTGTTTAAGGGATATATTAGAGTAATGTGTTGTATAATGAGCAATCTTGTTATGGCACTAAGCTCTCACCATTGAATTACAATGGTGAATAATGTATTTCTTGCTCGGGGGTATGGCTAGAGCCCACGAGGCTCCATGATGCCATTACGGTAGGGTGGAGAGCAAGACCTTGTTCATGAGTTTGTAAGTCATTTTCTTCCTTAAATATTGTGATAATATTGTAAGTCTAAAAGATGGGATTCATATTTTTCAATGAAGAAATGAAAAAAAAGCAAGTCTTATTCCTTTGTTTGTGTTCATTGTATTTATTTTTAATACTATTGCAATAGTAAAAGTTTGTATTTTGTTTTAGAAGGAAATTATAGGAAAAGAGCAAGCCATATTCATCAAAGTGTATTCTTTACAAAATTTTGAGCCAAAAATGTTAAAGAGTTTATCTTTATATGCCTCCACTTGAAAAACCCTTGTTTATTAAATGAGAGATTTTGGTGTTTTCTCGTAGTGAAAATGGTAGTTTTTGAACTCATATTGTAAAAGAAAATGGTGTTATTATTCTAAGTAAATCTGCCCTTTTGAAGTTTAATTTCATAGCATTGGAAGGTTTTTTTTAAGTGTCTATGTGTAAACCATCTTGGTGGAAAGTATTGGGTTGTTATTTTTCAAAAGAAATCTACCATGTTGGTTAAAAATTTTAAGCCCTTATAAAGATGTTCTATGAGAGTGAACTTGTATTGTGCTTTGAAAAGGAGAATTCAGTTTGATGTGTAGAAGAAAGTAATGTCTAATTTTATGTTTGGATGAGGAAGTATGGTATTTTAGTTGGAATGTTTATCACATCAACCCTTGCTTCTTGAAATAAAATACTGTATTACTGTAGAGTAACTATTCACTAGGAGCGTAAGGGAGAAAGAATTTCTGGTTGTATCTTTGAAATAAAAAGTAGTACTCCACTTATTTAATTTGATAGCTTCACATACAAGTACACTTTTTTTGTGAAGAACCTATTTTTATTTGAAAGGGAACAAACTTCCCAAACTTTAAATCTGCAATTCTTTTATAAAAATACAGGGCTGTGTAATATGTTAATTTGAGCTCTGTTTTCTTGAGTTATATATAATTCTGTATATTTAGGAGGAAGCTATTACTCTATACTTTGTAACCCAAAGTAAAGTACATAAAAAGGAACACTCAGAATTCTAGTATGTCCTTGTGGAAAATCTGAAATATTTGCAAGGAGTTATTCAAAAATAATTAGCGGAACCCAAAGTAAAGTACATAAAAAGGAACACTCAGAATTCTAGTATGTTCTGGTGGAAAATCTGAAATATTTGCAAGGAGTTATTCAAAAATAATTAGCGGAACCCAAAGTAAAGTACATAAAAAGGAACACTCAGAATTCTAGTATGTTCTGGTGGAAAATTTGAAATATTTGCAAGGAGTTATTCAAAAACAATTAGCGGACCTACCATAGGGTCGAATTTATTTATTTATTTGCCTATAAATGAATGTGTAGTTTCAGTTGGAAAATATTTCCGTTAGGCAGATTTTTTTGAGTTTACTCTGTTGCTTATATGGCTCTACGTAGTTAAAAAAAAGGAAAGAGGAATATATTGCATACTGGGTTGTTTAGTCTAAGGAAAGAAGCAGAGGAAAATGTATAGATATAAATGTAAGATATGGTTTGATAGAAAATATTAGATTTGTGTTTGGCTCATAAGCTTTAGGTAATCTTGAGTGAAAAAAAAAAAAAAAAGATTCAATAATACTATAGGGAAATGCTGCTTTTAAAATCTCTGCTCTTCTGTTAATAATATAGTTGCAAGAGAAAAGATTTATACACCTACTCTTTTCAATTTTACATTGATACAAGTTGCTTGGAATTTTGACAAAATAAATGGTAAGAATTTGAATTAAGTTATTGGCGTTTAAATCATAAATATATGAATATATTTTATTCCCTAAAATGTCTTACAAAACTCACGTTCAATACATGTTCTGCAATATCTGTAGCTTAGATATATTACAGAAAGAAAAAAAAAAGAGAGAACTTAGAAAAGCCATGTTACTTTCATATGTTCAAATGTAAAGTATTCTGGTATAAAACTGAAAACAATGCGAAGATTACTTAGATCTCACTTTTAACAGTATATAATACAAATTTATTATTCCTCAATATATAGAGCCCTTCCTGTGCAATATTGTATTGAATGCTAAAATACAGTAAATTGGAATCTAGCATATAAGATAGCTTAATAAAGGAATAAATATATATATATATATATATATATATATATATATATATATATATATATATATATATATATATATATATGCCAAAAGGCTCTACAATGGGGTGGGGCTACAACTCTCACAGGCCACAACCTGTAGAGAGGTTGCAAGCCCCAAAGAAGGCCAATGATTTTTTTTTTGTGAAAAGCCCTCACCAGAAAGCCCTTGAAAGAAGGAATCTCAAAACATAAAATGTTTATCAGTTGCAGGTTGAGAACCATTTATGCTTAAACGAAATATATATATATATAGATAGATAAATAAAGATGAAAACCTAAATACAGTCTACTAGGGATTTCGCCCCCAAATAGAATAATCACCCCAACACCGCCATAGTTTCTGACCAACCTTCTCAGGAAATAAATCAGACAGATTTGATGCGTTGCCCAACATATTCAATCTACAGCACTCTTGGAAGCTTAACTGGGATAAATGGTGCATCGTCCTGCTCTGTGGAAAACCAGGTTTAAAAAGAAAATGCCAACAATTTAGGGTTGAAATATTGATATTTAAAATGGACGCTACAATATGCTTCAACTCCGTTAAATTTTGCCTTCCCGCTTAACGAAATAAGTTCATTGCTAAACAATAGTAGTTGGAGAAAGTAAGTCTTCTCTACATCAAAATAAATCAGTCATAAATCTTCGCTTATTTTTAAGCACTCACGTTTCAATATCATTAGGAAGGACTATGCTCTTGGGGCGATTGTATCTTGAAAGCCTTCCTGAAAAATTACCTCCAAAAGTTACGCTAGGATTCACCCCTTCCTTCCACGTAAGTGATGTCTCTTTGTCTTATATAGGACATCTTTCATCCCATGTTTAGTGTTCCTTAAAATAAAAAGAAAATAAAGGAATGTATTCCCATCCCTTTAGGAAAGATTCCTTTACCTTAAATTAAAAAAATAAGGAGGGATTTAAACACCTAATATTTGGGATTCTAGAAAAGAAAGTAATACCTCTTCCTTTATACCATTTCTTCCTTCCTTTAAGGAAATTAAAAATATGTACATAAAAAGGAATTTATAATGTAATGATTTGTATAAATTATTCTTTAATTTAATATCTTTTAATTTATTCTTGTAGTAAATAAATGTTTTTATTATATATTAATGTATTTATTTATTTATTTATTTTTAAAATAAATTAATAATAATAATTTAATTAAAATGGAAATTTATTAATTGATTTGTAAACTATGAATTTTCTTCTACCCTTTGTTTTTGCCTTCAAAATTAGATGTTAATGTAGACTTCATCAATTTTGGCAAGGAAGCTTAATTAGTGTAGAGTGAGCAGGCATAACTTTATAACATCAATTAATCCTTGCTTTTAACTTGTAATTACTCATTCTCAAATGTTGGACCCCGACCTTTCTCACGATTGCTTGAAGGTATGTGTGATGGTCTCCACGCATACCTGCTCATCTAAGTACCCAACCCTCACCCTCGAGTGGCATGTTGTTGATCTCGTTATAATGGAAATGTCATCTAATGCGTGTAATACATCATCACATTGTGTATGGTTAGTATAACGATAGAAAATTTACAAACATGTGTCAAAAAAAAATTTAGTCATGTTTTGTTTTGGAGTAAATTTTGGGCATTACAATATCAAAAAGGTATAAGCAATATCAATGAAATCATCAAAACATGCATATTTTAATTTATATAAAACTATCTATATGTACACAACTCAAGTACCTACATTTAAAAGTATTCCACACATGTGTGTAGGTTGAATCCAGGCATCCTCTCCTTATTGTTTCAAAGTATGAGATCAATGCAAGGATGGCTTCAGGACACAAAAAACGATAATAAATCAATTTTAACTATTAATGTAAAAGAAATATCAATATGTAATAAAAACATGTATTTGAATATAATTTAACTAATAATTACCTATTTTAACCAAGTATTCCATGTTGTCTAGGTTGAATCTACATGGACTAGATTCTTTTTCTGATTATGGCTTAAGGATCTATAAAAGGACAATTTAAATCAATTTCAACTAATAACACACTTGACCAATATTGAAACATGTATTTAATCTATTTAAAAGGACAATATAAAACTAAAATTATATTTACCTGTATTTACTTATTCCATTGTATAATCTACATCCTCTCTTTTTGCAATGCATGTATGATTGTCTCATGCTCTTCAATAGAAATTATCCATAGCACTTTATTTGCAGGTCTTCCACGATACCGATTTAGTTTTATATTTGTTGTCACCACCAAATGTGAATAATGTATAATATTTTTATGCATTTCATAATCTTCAGATGTAGGTAGACCATTCTTCCTTGCTAGGTAATTTTGTAGCCAAGTTCCAACAACCACCACCGATCCTATTGGAAAACATGAAAACCATCATCAAATAAGTTCTCAAAATTTTCTTAAGGGGATCCAAGACTTGTTCTAAAAAATTGCTTAAGGGGATCAAAAACTTGTTATCAAAATTTGCTTAAGGGGATGTCTTAAGGGGATCATTGTACCTGTTGGATAATGATAGCCATCATCATCTTCTCGAGGTGCTATTAACTTATGTTTAGTCTCCACACAACGAGCCAACCAATATTTTGTTTACTCTTCATTCCCTCAGGTGCAACAATAGAATACACATGTCCTGCAAATAAAAATTGATTTAATAACTTGCGCATATCCATATAAATAATTTAGTATTACAAAATAACTTAATAAAGTGAAATGAAATGAAATAAATTGAATTAAATTACCTTCTTGTACAAGGTTTGAAACACGGTCATAGTCTTCATATGCAAACACTTGATCATTTTCTTAAATAGTTCTTTCATATTCATCATGTGCTTGTGCAGGTGTCAACAATATTTACTCCCACTATTCAACCCATTTTTTATTTTCACATGCTTCCCAATCTCTTGAGATACAAAACTAGCAAAAAAATGTAAGCTCCCTTGTCTGGAGAGTCCATGTGCTTGTTGTCCAACTCCTAAATGAATGCCATTTAGTAGATCCACTAATTGTCTCACAGTCAACTCTAGGTGCAATGTTCTCTTCTTCAACCAACCAAAAGAATTGATGAACTGTAGAGTACTCACTCAAACCAGGTGCAAATAATCTTGTATTACACCAATCCACAATCCCATGTGCATCTTTAAATTTTACTGCATCCTCAAATTTTAATTGTTCTTTAGCAAGAATTCTTTTGACACGCACCAGCTCCAACATGTTCTCCTTTACCATGTCCAGCTTCAAAAAAGCTCCATATATGTTGGAAATTAAGTTCCTTGTGAGCCCTACTTAACCAATAGAACATTCAAGCATTCTTGAACTACCCCATACAATTATCTGACCATATGAGGTGTTCTTTCATCTGGATTCCTCTTTCTCTTAAATTTCTATAAAATATACTCAAACAGTATTGAACAAACTCTAACGAGTGTAATCGGTTGTCACTCAAATAAAAATGATACTCCCTCAAAAATTTTCTATCATCCTCAGTTCTATCATTTGCATGTCTATAAACAATATGGACAAACATAGCTACTTGCACTTAAATATAATACTGTGATTGAATTTCCTCTTGTGTAGCTAGAGTATAATTTTTCGCAAAATCAACCACTAAAAGTATAGTACCAATTGGAAATGTGTTTCTACATGCATGAAATTGGCCATCAAACCATTGAGCATGTTGAGAGTGCATGACATATTTTGGTACAATCTTATTCTTAAATTCACTCATGAATGCATGCACACTAACTTTTTCTGTAACTAAATCCCAATGCTTTCCTATTTTTCCATCTTTTAATGAATAATGAACATTCTTAAATATTTTAACATCTACTAATTGTTGTCCAAAATCATTATCAACACTTTCATGCATACAAATTCTGAAGAATGAAAGATTTCCACAGTCAATGCATTGTCCAGAAATACAAGAACTTAAATAAAACAATTTACCATTAGATCTTTCACAAAAGAAACCTAAAATAAACTCCCTTGTTGCTTCATGTGGCATATTAATACCAAATTCCTGTATAATCATGTTAGTATGCAAGGTATAATGCATATATCGAAAAACATCATAAAAATAATGAAATTGAACATGTGTTTTACAACAACAAGATATTTGTTGCTTATTAATTTTTACATACCATGGTTTACATTTTTCAAAAGACCTTTGACTTATTTTTATATTACCAGGCAACACTAAATTATCACAAAATTTTCTACAAAATTTAGTTTATGTTGTATCTAATAGGTGTTTTGGGTGAGGATCGTGAACTTTGGATCCCACCCTTAATTTTAAAACATCTCTAGCATTAGATGAAACCCTAGTACTATCATGCCAATATTTTTCGATCAAAGATTTAATTTCAACATTCAATTTCATATCAAACCTCAGGAGTCGACCACTAAAACTCCAGCATTGGTTAATAGGATCATTTTCTATACTTTCTCTTCTTTTTACTGCTCTTAGCAATGTTTTAGGATGCATTTTTAAAACTTCACTAATATTGCTTACCATTCTTTTATTCAAAGTTACTTTATTAACAATAGTAGTTGTTACAACTCTTCTTGCTGCATTTTTATCTTTAGATTGACTATTTTTCCCAATATATTGATTGGCACTAGCAACAATAGACATAACATGTTTTAATGATTGATCTTTTCTCTTTGGTTTAACAAAAAAGCGTAAGTTCTTTTTCATTATTTTCCTTTTTTTTGCATTCTCATCAATTACATCATTAGTTGACATTGAATTGCAAATTTTTTATGACAAAAGAATTTGTTGTATATTCTATTCACATGCATTCTTATTTGCCTCCAAGAAATTTGACCAGGAAGATTATCAAAAACACCACTTTCAATTTTAAAAAAGAAAGTATTTTCATTAAATTCAACATCACATTCTAGATTTTCATCTTCATCTTCATTTTCATTTTCATTTTCAACTTCAAAATGATTTACATTTTCATCAACAAAATAGTTTTCATTTTCATTAACAAAATAGTTTTCATTTTGATTTGCATCAACAAAACGGTTTTTGTTTTCATTTTCAACAAAAGGATCATTCTCATTTTCATTTTCAAAAAATTCTATAAAAGTTTCATCTCTCTGAATATTATCAATGTCAACATCGTTAAGTCCAACATCTTGTAAGACTTCTACATACAAATTTACCATTTCACTAACATGTGGATTTGAAGACATGGTAGGACTTGCTTGTATAATCATATTTCTTCTCCAAATTGACTTCTTGCAAATTAGCATCATCTACAACCATGGTCTCCTCAATGTTTTCATCTTCAATAGTTGTGGAATTGGATGCTCCCCAATCATTCATTGATTTAATTCTCATTCTTCTTTGTCTTTGTCTTTGTCTTTGTCTTTGTCTCTCCTCTTTTTTTGCTTCAATTTCTTCAGGAGTCAATGTCTTCCTCCTCTTATTACGAGCTTTATCTCCCATGATTATAAAATTCTCAAGCACAAATGAATGTCAATAGTGAAATTCTTCAAAAAATTCAATCCAAATTGGAAGTTGAAGACCTATAAGGAAAAAATTCTTCCTCTTGTGTTCCTAAAAAAAATAGAAAACTAGCACAATTCCACTTTAAAAACTATTTTCTTCATGCCTCCTTTGAAAAAATCAATCCATATTGCAAGTTGAAGAATTTTTGTTCCTCTAAACAAGTACAAAACTAACACAATTCCACTTCAAAAATAGTTTACAGGATGCCTCCTTTGAAAAAATTAATCAAAAATGCAAGTTCACCACCTATAAAGGCAATAGTTGATGAAAAATAGCCCAATTTTACTGCTCTTGGCCATACATGTGAAGTTGCAAACTTCACAGTAATTTTGGATAGTAAATTTAAATAAAAAGGTTAAAAACAAATGGGATCCTATTTATAGAACGAGATCCTATTTTATAATCGGGATCTCGTTCCCAATATTAAATGTGGGGACCGTTGACAAAGGAATATGATCCTGTTTATAAAACGGGATCCCATTTCCTTGTCAATGGTCACGTCATTTAATATTGGGAAACAAGATCCCGCTTTATAAAATGGGATCCTGTTTCCAATAATTTTAATTTTCTTTTGCTTTGTGGTTGGGTTTCTTCCTTGTATTTTGGTTCAGGAAAAGCATTGGGAATCTGAACCTAGGCCTTTAGCCTAGACTGACCTGCAAGTTGAAGGTCCTAACAATGTCAGAGAAAAATACCGAGTTTGGAATATGGCTAGCGAATTTTTTTGTAGAATTTTTTGATGAAATTAAAACCCATTTTAGATGAGACAATTCAAATTCCAAATATGTAATTTTTTTACAATTGGATTTTTTTTCTATTTTTCAATTAATTTCTAATGAAACCAGTCCATAAACTTTAAATATCAAGGTTTTTTAATATTTTAATAACTTTTGATCAACATAACATTTTGAAGAACGGTTTTCACGAGAAAAAATGTCAAACAATTCTTTTCAATTTAAAAAAATAAAAAAAATGATATGTTTAGGTCATCTTATGCATGTCATACACGATTTTTCAAAACGACAAATATGCTTAATAAAAACTTAACCAAAAAAAAATCAATAAAAAATTACAAAAAATATTGAGAACAAGCTTCAATGAGTCACAAATATTTTCCCAAAAGGATTTAGAAAAATACAACAATTTAGGTCAAAATATGGATGTTGTACATGTGCATGGTATGGTAAAAAAATGACTTTTAAATAGTGGTTTTTAGAAACACCTATTGAAACTCAATTTGTACAATCTGGGTATTGAAATAAATTATATATTTGAAAACTAGACCCCGAGTACTACATTTTATGTTTAGTGACTTTTTTGAAGATTCTATCTCTAAGTGCTTCAAATTTTAAGGTCAAATGTGTCAAATTCTAAAAATCAGGAAAAACACTTCCACTTTTTGGCCAAAAAGTGGACTCAACTTCTTGCCAGCACCCTTTGTCTTGTGGTTCATAATATAACATGGTCAACATGTGAAGGTGTTATATTCAAGAATTAAATTCATTACACCTTTTGTAGTGAAAGTTACAAATGACAGTGTTCTGATCTATGTTTTGGCATCTAGTGTAGTGTTGATGAAGGCCTATAGGAATGCTCTGCATTCCTCTAAGATGATAGATGTGATTGTGCAGACTTGGGGATATGTTCAGAGAGGTATAAGAGTTCTTCCATGAAAGTCTCAAGTATTTTGGTGTACAACAATGCAATAGCTTAAGTATTAGAGCATTACAGTTTGTTCGAGATGCTCTATTTTCACCAATTCAATATGTTTCTCTTCTTGCACTAATATACAATGATCAATTTCTTTAATCTATCAAGTTGAAGATATATTGTGCATATTCTATATTGTTCTCATCTTGGTTCACATAAATATTTTGGTCTTTCCCCAGTGGTGTAAAGTTGTACAATTGGTAGCTTTGGTGTGTTGCCATTGTTTGGGCCGACAGTCTTGTTCCCTTCATCTATGGTTGGTCTTGATTAATTAATATTTCTTTGGAGGATGTATTGAGATGGTTTTTGGTCCTGTTATTTTATGTGTTGATCTGCAACTCGTTTTCTCTTCATAATGTATATATTTGGAGCTGACCTATGTAGTATTGATCATGTGTTTCATCTAACTGTCATCTTGGAGCTAACCTAATTGTGGTTTTGAGTTGTTATAGAGTATATTTATAGAACATGGATTTTTTTTTAATGTATTGGTTTATGATGAATTGAGATTATGTAGAGTGTTGAATATGAAGTGTGCAAAGTCAATATGATGGATTAATTGCTCCAAAAATGGACTACAACATAAACATATGTTGGACATGCTTCTTTATAGTAGTTCATATTCATATTTCTCATTATAATTAAGTCATGTATCCTAATTTTTTATAGTGAGTCTCAGAAGGTCCTTATATCTTTCCCTAAGGTTGTGCACCTTAGTTTTCCAAACCTTAGGCAATGAGCCTTAAACAACCATTCTAATTTTGGTAAGCAATGAGATTCATATATTTTGAGTTAACTCTCACCATGCTTTTTCCCTCATTGGGTTTTCCACATAAAAATCTTGGTGTCCTTCTATGGTGCATGTTTTTATTTTTGTTGTTCTTTCAGTTAATGTGATGTGATGTTTAATAGATCTGCAAATGGGAATGGTTAAGTTTTAATATATGTTGATTCACCCTCCCTCTCAGCACTATAGTGTGTTCAACATGGGTTACATTAACATGATTATAATTAAAGATTTTGTAATACACATTATTCAGTCATGTACATATTTTTTATTTTACACTTATTTATTTGCTCAGTGAAGCACCTAAATTGGAGGCTTCTATTTGTGACAATTGTAAACTCCAATTTTAGAAATCACAGTTAACATTCGACTTCCTCCTTGTTTGAAATTTTGGTTTATCAAGGACATGAAATGGTAAATAGAAGATATAATTACCTCATGGTTACTAAATTAAGACAATATCTCATTGTTTGAGTGTTTTTGTTACTTGTTGTATTTGGATTTTTTATGGTTATCAAAAATTTCTTGTCTTTTTTCTATTACATTTTTTTGATCATTTGTAACTCTTGATTAGTTGTTTGGTAGGAAAAAGGGATATAGGGTCTAAATCACACTTTTATCCTATTGGACATTGGGGGACACAAAAATGATCATGAAAGACCACTTGTTTACTATCCTCAAAGGAAAAGCTAGAATGGTTGATCAAGTTTTTGGTCCCCTTTTTTGAAGGTGGATTTGTTGTGTTGGATACGATGTGTGTGATCTTGTGAATGTGAACTAGGTTAACCATGTGTCTACAAAAAACTGATGTAAATTCAAAAAAGTACAAAACTCAAATGTTGAAACCGATAATAGAAAAGTAGAAGGTAGAGATGGAGGAACCTAACCTATAAATTTTATCTAAAATAGTCTAGTTAGGGGTGTAGGTGCCCTAGAATAGAAATGTTACTTTCTAGAATATATAAACAAGTATAGGTGTGTTACAATCTACAGGTTCTTTCCTATCAAAATCACCTTCAAAACTTCATCTTAATGAATAATTGTACTTTCCCTAATTGTACATTGAAGAGGTGTGGAAGGTCAATCAAGGAAAATTTTATTCTATTTTTTGCATAAATTTGTGTAGTACATGAGGTGAATTAGTAGGTCATTTATCAAATGATGATTTTTGTGCAAAAAGGGTCTCAATCTAGAAGTGATAGCTTCAAATCAACTATGCATTCACTTATAATGATCCAAACATGATTGAAACAAAACATTTGAATCAAGAAGATAATCAAGCACCATTACCAACATGTGCATGTTAAGTTTTCAATATGGAATGAGGGAGAGAGAGAGAGGGAGAGATGGGATTAGATAGAGGGAGAGACATAATAGAGAGAGGGAGGGAGACATGTCTAGAGATAGAGGGGAGAGAGACAAAAATAGAGGTAAAGATTATGAGCAAGAGAGGAATATGGAGACAAATAGATGGAGAGATGAGAGATAGAGGGAGAGATAAAGAAAAAGAGAGATAAGGAGATAGAGAAATAGAATTAATTTTCTCAAAGAATTTTTAGTGGTAATCTATGTTGTATTGTACATTTTAACTTGATACAAATATAATTTTGTGATGGTATAAATGGGCCCTTTTTTGTAATGAGATTAGAAATTACTTATATCAAAGCAATGACCATTAAAGTAGACCCAAATTGTTCTTTAGAAGATAAGATTCCTCTTTACTACAAATTGTACATTTTATTTTTTTTCTAGTGTGTCATTAGTAAAATCTATGTAACATAGAGAGAGGAATATAGAAAGAAAGATGAAACATAAAGAAGAGAGAGAATAGATATAGAGGGAAAGATAGAAAATTTGGCGAGAGGGGGAAGAGAAAAAGAGTGAAAGAGAAGACAAATAGATACATTTATAGAGGGGTGATCCCACAATACTAGTTTACAATTTTTGGCCAAACTGGACACTGAACTAATTTTTCTAACTAAATCTTCACTTTCGGGCACCTATAGTGGCTAAACCATGAGGAACATGGAGATGATGCAAAATAGTGATTTGTGACATTTTGTTTGGAGATTCTAAATATAATTTTTTTCAAAAATTTTGGAATCATATTGGACTTCTTTTTCCATCTCCTTCAAAAACTAGTTTTTTAGTAAACACCATTTTTAAGGAGTGATGTTCACCGTATACAACATAACTTTTTTCCATTTTAAGCATAAAAATATATTTTTTTGAATTTATATTTGTAACTATGATATCTAGCGCTTTCATTTGGTTTCATAGTGTTTTATTGAATATTTTTTCCTTAATCAAGTTTTGAAGTCAAATCAATTGCAATTTAGACATAGGCAGACTGTACAAACAACATAACTTTTTTTGTATGTATCTAAATTCAATTTTTTTTGTTGGATCAAGGACTTCAATATATAGTGCACTGATATTTTTCAATTTTTTTTTTATAATCTACTATTTTTCCACATGTGCAGAACAAAGAGCTTGATTTTCAGTGAAAAACCTGCATTCATAAGAAATAAAAAATAAAATATAATAAAATTAAATTTATTTAAAATTATACTTTTTTGGGAAGCTTATAATAAGTACTACATACTTACAATTTTATTTTTTTTAAATGAATTCATTTGATCCCCCAAAAGGTAAATCAAAAGTGGTTTTTTATTAGCATTTTGATAGATGTAAAGGAGACCATGTTATAGGTACGGTTTAAAACTAGCGGGGTTCTATCCAAGGGGGTCTGATCTAAGTTGGTTAAATCAAACCCTTTTCAATTGGAATCCTTTAAATGGAACTTTTCAAGGCTTAAATCATTATATTTTCTAAAAATATGTGATTTCAACAAAAAATAGGATCTCCTAGAAATTGTAAACTAGTATTTTGGGATCACTTAGAGAGATAGGAGATGAGAAAAAAAAAAAGAGATATAAAGGAAACAAAGTCTAGTTTTTATCAAATATTATGTACCAACAATCCAAAGATGGCACATGTCCATGGGAATCCACCTCTACCCATCTCTCTAGATATGTAACTCTATTTTTCTCTCCATCTCTATCTCTTTATGTCTCTCTATCTCATTGCATGTCTTTCTCTTATTTCTTTCTATACTTCTCATGCTCTATTTTCCCTAAAATTTGAAACTTAAATCTCAATGAAAAATTAAAATAGAATAAACTAAATGCAAAGTCAAAATATATAGTAAATAAAAATGTAAAATATAAGAATTGAAATATTAATAAAATATGTACCTAAGAAATATAATTATTATATTACAAAAAATATTAACATTAATTGAAAGACAACTCAATATTAAGAAATACAAAATTATTATGAAGTTGATCATAAATATAATTAAAATTTTAAATAAATTAAATTTCTAAAATGAAAACCCTACTAAATTATATTAAAATTTTTAAAGCTAAATTTTTAACTTGTATATTAAAATTTCAAGTAAAATCAAACTTTAAAAAGTTAAAAAATAAAATGAAACATATTAAAAGGAAAAAAAAGTCAACTTAATTATCCAAAATAAATATTAAAAATCAACTTTATACGATTCTTAAAAAGGAGGATCTAGCATAATACAAATACAATTACTATTAACTTAATCTATAACCATATTCTTTACATCATTTATAATACTAAAACATCCATCTTTTTTACTAATTTAATATTTAGTATAACACAAAAATGTAATAATTAATGTAAATTCAACTTAATTATATAAATAAATAAATACATTGATAATTATTTTGTTGCACGTATTAGCCCTAGTATTTTATGAAAGGGTGTTTGTGGGTGAAATTGTTGGCATGAAACAACTAATCAAAAATTAGTTTATCTCTTCTCTATCTTTTTCCCTTTGTATCTCTTGTATTTCTCACTGGCATCCTCTATCTCTCTTTGTCTATTCCTCTCTCTTTCCAAATTTGTCCCTATCTATATCTTACTTTCTATATATATTTATATCTCTCTTTATCAATTATATCCCTTTTTCTCTATCTCTCCCTCTTTATCTCTTTCTACCCCCCTCTCTCCCTATCTATCTATCTAAATTTTTTCTTTTACTATAATTTGAATTTTTCTCTCTTTATATATATACATCTCTATAGAACTATCTCCCCTCTATATCTCTTTCTTTTTCTTCTCTCTTGCTCTCTTTCTCAAGAAAATTAAATAGTCAGATTTGTTTATCTTAATTTAATTGTATTATATTAAAAACATTAATTGTTAATTATAATAATTTTAATTATAGAATATAATATTATATATATAATAAATGTAATTATATTTTATATAATTTAATAATCTATATTATATAAAATAATATTATATAATAGTTATGTATTGTATTATATTTATAACATTAATTTAATTTATACTATATGGAAATGTATTACTTATTAATTATAATATATATTTTTTATATGTTTAATAATTTTTATTTTTTTATTTTTTGAGCAAAAGTGATAGGCCACTTATAATTTTATTTATAATATTTTATATTTACATATTGCTAGTTCAGGCAGACATACTGGTGGGAAAGAGCCAACAAGAAAACCCTCAATCATAATTTGAGTAACAGTTTTTACAATTCAACATATAGACCAGAATGGTCATTTAGAAGTTTACAAAACATTAACCTTCACGATACAACTAAACTAGATAAATGACTATGCCAATACATTCGACCATTCCCCTTTGATGCCCATAATACCCTATCAGAATATACAATCTATGTATATATCACTATCCCTGAATACAAAATTTTTCCCATTACACATATAATGCTTCAACATAAACTCTGCTAAAAAGATGCAAATTTGCTTCTAGCTCTTTGAAAGCCATTAACCAAAATTTCTTCAGAATCCACATGCTTTCCTTTATGTTGATGATCATAAGATGGAACTATTTTGTTAATTTCAGGTACATAACGGTAACATAACTTCCTTTTAGTAGCTTGTGAAGTGGCTGAAAGTTGCAAATCATGAATACACACATGACTTCTCAAAAAAGAAATTGCATGAAATTTTCTTTTGAAATCATCAATCTCCTCCATAGAAATAGCCAATCTATATTTGTTGAGAACTTGATATAGATACACAAAAGTATCATGCATTGTGGATAATAACATGTCTTGAAAAATCTATGCATACCTCTTCTTATGAAACTAGAGGTGTCATGGAAATAAACCACCTATTAAACCATCTCCTAATGTGAAATCATACTAATGAACACTATTTAGTAGGGCATCATTTTCCAAATATGCACTAACAAAAAACTTGTTAGCGATAATCCTCAAAACATCAAAATTTTGGATGAGGTCCAAAATATTTGATAAGAAAATGGAGAGAAAATTAGTATGGAAAATTAATCTTTGTAGCTTCGTGTGTAAAATATCCTCCCCAATGATAACCTTGATGCAATTTAAAACAGATTTGCACTTAACTTTGAATACATTTTGCAGTTCCTCCTTGTCAATGGTAGCCAAGAAGGGTTCCTTCCAAGATTTTACCTTAATAGGAACTCTGTAGTTGCTAACTTTAAACTTTGCTAATTCCATACTCTCCAATCCTCCAAAATGATAAGAACTGAAAAATAGAATTGTATGAAGCAAGTGAACAAAATAGACAATTTATAGCCAATTTTCATGTTCGCACGATGTAAGCATTAGAAAATACACCCAGTAAGGATAACACGGGTGAAGGATATTCGAGGATACATTACAACTTTAATCTTTCCATATTATAATGCCAACATTGTACTATCAATGCCGCCAATAAAATGGCTTTAAATCCTTCAATAGTGAAGTACCATTGTAACCAACCAAATACTACTGGTAGATAATTTTAACAATGCCCCAAACTGCGATATCTTTATTGGATGTCCAATGCTCCACCACATTTGTACATTTTGGCTTAGATTACATAGTGCCTTAGAAAGTCACGACAGCTAAGGCCACGCATGCCATCGTATGGCTTGAATAACTGAATCAACACAAAATCCTACAAGCTTATCACAACAATCATTAGAAGTACCAATTTGACAATATAAGTAGAGAAAGTGCCTTAGAAAGCCATGATAGATGAGGCCACACATGCCATTGTATGGTTTGAATAAACAAATCAACACAAAATCCTGCAAGCTTATCACATAAATCATCAAAAGTACCATTTGACAATAATATATAATAATAATATAATTTGTATTTAATAATATATAATAATAATATAATTTTTATCTAATAAAAAGTATAATTATATTATATATAATTTTATTTCTATTATATAAAATACATTTTATCTATATTACAATATTATATTATATTATATTTAAGAATTTATAATATAAAATGTAATATATAATAATAAATTATAAATATATGCACACCACCAGCAATTTTTCATGGTGGTGAATTGTTGGTGGTGAATTTTACTTGAGGTGAATTTGTCATGTGATGAATTTTCCCACGGTGAATTGTTGATGATAAATTTTCCATTGGTGAACTCCGCGATGAATTTTCCTAAAGCCACATATATATAATATTCCTAAAACCATATATATATAATATTATTTTAAACATAATTTTGTATACCATATAATTCATTTAAGTTTAGGTATATATAACATATCAAAAATAAAGCAACCACGTTAGGAACCCTTAACATGTTTTTGAGTAGGGGAGACATACCAGTAGTTGCCATGGCTAACTTCATGCATTAGTGTAGAGTGGGAAATAAGTCTAATTTCTTCAATTTTTTTGGGCTTGTTCATAAGTGAGTTAGGACCTTAAAAAGAAAATTTTTGGTTTCTGGGTATTTAAAATGCACATTATTGAACCTGTAAAGAAAAACGTGCTCAAAAAAGGCATTTTTGGACCTCCATCTGCTACATTTTCAGTACTTTGTCGATACCAATTCATTAATGTACCATAAAAAAATGGATCATTGAAATTTTCATGGTCATTTAGGTCTTTCTCTCATGATGCTTGACCTATTTTTCTTTGATTTTATGTTGCAATGTAACTTTTGCATTCACATTAAGACCTTAATATTCAAATTATGATGTCTTGTGAAGGTGTTGTGAAGTGTTGTAACACATTTCTACACTTTTCTAGACTCTTCTCATTACAATTCACCTAAAAATCACCTTTTCATCACTTATCGAGTCCTATTCTAAAGTGTTGTAAAGTCTTGTAACAAGATTTCACACTTTTCTAGGCTTGATTTCACTATTTACACCTTTCTTATGCTTTATTTGACCCTTTTATGCACTCATAAGACTTAATTAAGTGTATTTTTTAATGTAAACTTGAAGAACAACATTAAATGCAACTTAATTCCCGATGCCCACTTACAAGCCCAAGCTGGGACCCATTCGCCATGGGTGGCGAATGAGTCCCCCTTGGCTCCAAATTCAAAATAATTCAAATTTTCTTTCAGTTTTTTATTCAAAAATACCTTATGTTGGCCTGTGATGTTGTATTATTGGGTTATTAGGGCATAAGTGTGTATAAATAAGTGTTTTTACATCCACTTTAACCCCCATTCATTCAAGCATTCAATCATCCATTCAATCATCTCATTCAAGCATTGAAGCATCATAGCGTTGTTGAGTTTATGACATTTGCATGTTATTTATTCATCATTCCTTACTTATTTCATTCCATTTCTTCATTAAGAGTTTGATTACCAAAGTGGGATTTGACTAAGGCAAATCCCTATACTCTAACCCTCACTAATACATTTGACTGCAAAATCCAACGAAACTGTTTGACAAAATATGTAAAATTTGATGTTCGTCGCGTGCTTGTAAAATTTGACATGTAATTTCCAATTTTTTGAAAGTTTATCCCCAACGTTCACCAAAATTTTGACGAACCTGGGGTTCATCAAAATGTCAGCTATCATTTTCGTCGAATTTTTGACAAACATGAAAAATTAAAAAAAATCAAATTGTGGCCAACATAAAGAAAAGTGAGTTCATGCTTGATTTATTGCGACAGTGTTTTGCCCTACTTGAGACAGTTTGTGGAGAACTAAGGACAATTTTCTTGGGAAAAATCAGGAAAAATTCAGAAGATGTCGCTAGGTTGAGGGTAGTCATTGTCTTTTTGCAGAATTCGGTTGTGAAGTCAGATTTGTAGTTCAGGTTTGAAAATCATATTTTAAAGCAACATCTCATCAAATTTCATTTTTAGAGGTTTAGGGGTTTTGAGAATTTCATGTCTAGATTTTGTTGTGTGGAATCACCATAAGATCACAACCAAAGAACAGATTCTTGTGACTGTAATTATGTGATCCATAACTGTATTGGTCATGTGGCACAGTTGTGCTATAACAAATACAGGATGCATTCATGTGTGACCCAAGTTTAATGTGGCTATGTTGTGATAGAAATGGAGGCACTCATATAATGTAGTTAATTCAGGTTGTATAATGTAGGTGTCAATCATCATTGGGTGCATTCAGTTGTCTCAAGTTTAACAGGTTAGGATGTAATTATAGCATGATCGAAGAGTGATTACCTCTTGCTGCAATAAAGAGCCTATAACTCTAGTTGATATGCAGAGTGGTTGTGTTATATCAATTATGTAGTGCATTCAAGCACAACCCATGTTTAATGGGCTATTCTAGAGAGTGATCAAGATTTTCTAAACCTTATGAATGTTACTTGACATATATTTGCATAATCTCAAATTCCTTCAGAGGCTTTTGAAGTATCAATGTATCCTATATAGGGTTTAGAATGATTTATTTTAATTAAAAAAATAAATAAATGATGTATTTCCCTATAATTAGATAATGTGGAGATCTCCTAATCCCCAGCACACTATCCTCTTTGGCACTGTATTCATTACTCCAGCTACTAGGGTTTTGCATGTGACATCTTTAATATCTTCATGACCGTGGCTTTTAAATAGATCTCAGTCTTTGCTTTAATCCTTTTCATAGTAACCCTTGAGTTCCATAATCCACCTTCAATCTCTTCTAAGAACGTTGTCTTAAGCTAGACTGCATAGTATGCATATAAAGCAAGTCCTTCATACCTACCATTGTTCTAAACCACCACTCACTTCCTTGCTTAAAATGTTGCCTCCATAAGCACAATAGCATGTTTTAAAATCATGGTTGCCAGTGATTGACCATTAAGGTCACCACTTTCATCATGAAGATACAATGAGATTTTTGTCTTCAAACTCAAAGCATTATGGAAGATAACATTGTGAATTGTTTGTTGTGTACGATTCAATTTTCTTGCACATTTACTGCTTTGCTAACTTCCTTTAAGACTGGGTATTGCACCCTTAGCTGCAATCTCAAACAACTCACTCACTATCACTTGAAGATTCCTTTCATGAGCATCCTTCTATAAAATCAAACTATACCCTATAGACTGCCTACTTACTACAGGGGACTCATTGTTTCATGGTATTGTAGTTCTTAAGATCCTTCAACCTTATTGACACTACTTCACAGTTCCACAAGGTATTATTCACTATTCTCCCATCTTTGATGAGTCTCAAAACACTCTCAAACATGCAATCCACTACCTCCATTATACATTAATGGCTAAGAAGAAACATTGAACCTATGATTACCACTGTTACTTCATTTGGATAGTCATTCCTGATTGCATTTTCCTTGTCTAACACTACCAAAAGCATTTGAAAAACCCTTAAGGTCAGCAAGGGGGTAAGGAAACTCACTTTTAAAATCTCCACTTTACTATGCAAGGTTTGAGCTTTATTATCTTGTCACTGCTCAGCCTCTTTTTGATTGTCACATCTCAAGTGACTGTCATTCTTCTTACCATAGATTTCATTTACAAATGTCACTAAGCTACATAGTGTGCTTGTTATTGGCTACAATCTTTAGATTGCAAGATTTTTATTACCTACAATGTCTCAATATTTTTGGTATTGCAACCTCACTAATCCACTATAGTTATTGTTTTATGTTTCTCACGAGGCCTAGGGTTTGTACCTAATCATGCTCTTACCAATGCTTCTATTATTTTTTATTAGGGCTCTCTCAATGTTGAGGGCCCTATGGATAAGCTTGTCATAATAAGTGACACATTGCATCTTTAACTAAAAGGATAAATCTGTATTGACATTAGCAATGATGATTCCGACGTGTTGCTCCTTAGGAATGGGTCACTTATTCTTACTAGCTCGCTACCTCCATTGTTGTAGGAAGTTTGTGATCAAGTTCAATATTCTGATTTTAGGAGTTAACGGTTAGAAATCATGGTAAAATCATAATTTAATAAGTTTTGGAATTGGCATTTTAAAGTGTATTTTGGGGTCATTAACTTCAAACTATCTTTTCTTTTGCAAGGTTGGTTGCATGCCAAATTTTTTTGTATAAAATATCAGAATTATTAGATTATGTTACCTGTCTATGAATAAAAATTATTGGAGTGTGAGTTTGATATTTTTTGAAGATCTAAATAGTCAAGCTTGGTAAAGAAAAATCATGTTAGATAATATTAGTCCAAAACAAAATGAAGAGACACTTGATAGATTGTGGGCTAGATTGAAAAGAAAGGGTGATGGGAAATGTTATTGTCCTTGCAATAATTGCAAGGTCTTAAAGATGAGATGACTTTTAATCACAACAGCTGAGAAACATTGTAGGTAGCATGGTCACGTTGAAGGGGGGCATGATTATTATCCATTGGTAAGTTTTTCATTATATGTATTTATATTGATTGAATTTGTAAATGTTTATATCATTTTAACATTATATATATATATATAATCACTTGTCATGATCATGGTTTATTTGTGTCTATCATTATTATAAGGTGGGGCACCCTAGGGTAGATGATGTAGATTATCACAGCCCGGAGAATGTGGTTCTGCAAGTAGACAAACATGGAGCTATGAATATCGAAGATGAAGTTAATGATCCTATGATGAAGATGATCATGCACTAGAAAACACAGTTGAAGATGATGGTACAAATACATTGATCCATGACACATTTAGTGGCAGAGCTGATCATGATGATCAAGATGACTTTGATGATGTTTATGATTTACCTATACTTGAGAAGGCATATGAGCCCCTTTATGAAGGCTTTAAAACAACTCTTCTCTCTGTTGTATTGTTGTTGTTGAACTTGAAGGTTATGAATGGTTTATCAAACATAACAATCTCATGGATGTTAAGGTATGTCATATATGTCATCTTTTTCCATCTATTTTAATTGTTGTTAGTTCATCACTAGTAAATAAATGATGAAATATGTACCATTAATATTCTTTATATGAAAAAATTATTTTTTGTTGTAGATTGATTGGTGAAATTTTGTTACCACCATCAAATATTTTACCTCACTCATACTGAGATTTATGTGCCATAATGAAAGATATCGCCAATGGGAGTATCAAAGCGGTAGATATATACAGTAGTCTACATATTATATATCATAAACAACATGAATTTGCAATAGAATACCTAGAGTGTCATATCGTGCTAGATAGTAAGCAGTCAACTAACAAAGGGTGTCTCATAGGGTTCTTAGATTTATATTCCCATTATTCCCGCATTACAACAATTATTTAGGTGTGAAATCTTAAAGCGCCAGTGATGGATTACCGTACACAAAATGAAGTGGAGATGAAATTCTTTGAATTCCCTATGGATGGACATGGAGGAGAAATGGTCACACTAAGAAGAACTAGCAATCTCAATTTTCTTGGGAGTGGGCCCGGTGTCAATCCCGGTTTAGGAGAGGATTGAGTTCTATTTCCCTCAGTGTAGCCTATTACATTATCAACAATAACATTCCCCTCCATGGATGTCAACAAGAGGCTTGCCCTGCAATGTTGTGAAAATAATTGCTTAAAAGTATTTGTTTATTAATTTTTCTTTGCGTAGTAGCATCTCATTTGTCTTATTTGTTGCATAACAACATATTTTTTTCATTCAATAGTCATGTACATTAATTTATATATATTGCAGTAAAATGGTTATAATAATTATGTAATGTTTATGTTCATTCAACTAGGTAAGTACCAAGTTAAAGATATGAATGTATATATTGAGCCTCTTATCGATGAGTTCCTAAAGTTATGAAATGGAGTCACTATGTATGATGTCTCCAAACCAATAGGACAAAGACAAATTTCAATTCTATGTAATGCTTGTATGGACAATTAATGATGCCCCAGGGCTAACACATTTTTGTGGTATGTTATAATGTTCGACTGCATTTTAACAATATTTAATTTATGAAGTAGATATCATGCATGTTTTTAAAATAATCTATTCATTATATATAATTATAAAAATTGACATATTTAATCCAATTATATATCATCTTGCAGGTCTTCAAACAAAGGGAAAATTTGCATGTCCAATTTGTGGTCCAAAGATGAAATCTCATCATTCAACAAGTTTAGGAAAGCAGGTGTTTGATGAGTATAGGCACTTCCTCCATAGAAATAATAAGTATCGAACTACTGAAAAAAATCTTTTCAATGGGAAATAGGAGACTACATCAAAACCATGAAGAATGTCACCTCGCCTATCGAAGTTGGAATATAATAGAATTAATCATCAAGGTTATACATCAGATCAAATTGTTTATCTATCATATATGATATGTTTTGAATTTATATTTTTATATTGTGTTGTGTTTACTCATGTTGTAATTGAAAATGATTATCATTGTTAATTTGTTTAACTTATATACTTCATGAAGTTCATCAAGGCATTAATGGTCGGCTTCCACAAGGACTGAAAACTTATCCCAGAAAATTTAGTAGGTTTCCCTACTATGAGCAGCTACAAATTGTGCATTTGTTTGATACAATGCATATCAGAAAGAATATAATAGAAACGTTATGGAAAATATTGGATGGAAGACATGACAAAGAAAAAATTGTTAAAATTTGTAGTGACATTTAAGAAGTCAATCATGCAATGAAAAATGTCATTCAATTAAATAGTGATGGAGACCAAATTAATATAAGTGTCATTCCTTAGTTATTAACAGAGCAGCAAAGCAATGCTATAAAAGAAGTCACAAAAAAATTGATTTCCCATAGGATTTGCTGTGAACATAAACAATATAATAACAAAGAAAGGTGAATTTGGGTCAGAGATGAAAACACATGATTGGCATACCATCACTAAGGTAATTATTCTAGTATATTATATACACTTGTATAATGTATGTACTTTTCAATGTATTGTGTTTACTACTTTTAGAAAAATAATGAAAAGATCATTTTATAATTGTTGTAGTACGTTCTAGCTCTATCTCTCCCCAGACAACTTTGAAAACAATGTCAAGCAAGTTATATATGATCTTGGAAAATACATGAGGTAAGTAGCGAGATTTGTTCAATTCGCTATATACATCTTATAATTGTCATTTGTTTTACTTGTTATGTAATATATTGTATATTTTTGTTAAATCTCGTTAATATATTTGCGCCTTGAATTACTTGTAGATGGCTATCATCTAAAGAAATCCATAAACAAGATATATATTATTGGAAGAGGAAAATTCCTCGTCTAATGTGTGAAATGCAAAAGTGTCTACTTTCAACATTTCTCAATGCACAAGAACACTACCTCATACACCAAGTTGAGGAGATTGAATTGTGTGGACCTGTACACACAAGGTCAATGTGGATGGTTGAGAGGAACTTGAAATTTTTGAAGGCTTTGGTTAGACAAAGATCACATCCTGAGGGTTCTATGGTGAAGGGATATATGGTATACTAGACCATGGTGTACATTAGTGAATATCTTCCTAAGTTTGTAGCAAAGATCCATGTAGATCGCATTTGGGATCCCAACTCCATTAACAATTTCGAAGAGGAGTACCTGTTGGGGAAAGGTAGATTGAGGAAAGTGAGAGGTAATTATAAGACGGTCATGGAGATTAATTGGAATGCATTTTACATATGGTTTTTATGTATATTGTACTTATTTAATTTTTAATCTTCAATATACATCAATTATAAATTAAGATTTTATACTATGGTATTTAACTAATTATACGTCGTTTGTGAATTTCAATTTTTTTTGTATAGTTGGTCGAGAGTGGGATGCACTACATTTGTACATCACCAACAATCTTGATTGGATGATGGTATGGATTAAATGATGTCAACAATTTGGTTGCACATTAACATGGGAAGGTGTGGCTTCATTGGTTAAAGAAGCTCATCGTAATGGAGATTCCAATGTTACACAAAGGGAAATTGATTTATCATATGGTTTAAGAGATAAACAGGTACATATAAA
Source organism: Sequoia sempervirens (assembly GCA_007258455.2). Lineage (NCBI taxonomy): Eukaryota > Viridiplantae > Streptophyta > Pinopsida > Cupressales > Cupressaceae > Sequoia > Sequoia sempervirens. Next base: position 863,548,564 of record VDFB02281492.1, on the reverse strand, counting down.
TATATTAATCACTCATATTATTTAATTATTTTCAAGTATATTGATGTATATATATCTTGAGATTGTTTACTTTGCATACATTCGACCAAGAATAAATATGTCTATCAACTAACGATATTGCAATAATTTTTACATGTTTGACATATTGCAGGTGAAACACCACAAGGCTATGTGGTGCAATAGTCATAAATTTTGAATCAAAATGTTGGATGACATGAAGAAAACTTGTGATTCTAGTATACTGCAGTCTTTCAGGTGACTAATGTTTCATCTAGAAGCGACATACATCCAAAGTCTCAAAAAATTGATACTATGAGATTTTGGATGATATACTTGAGTGTGACTTTAAGTCCTTCAAATTAATTTATGTTCGTCATCCTATGGTACAGGCTACGATTGAATGAAAATTATCCTGAGAGAACTATTATTGAACATGATAATGGATTTACCATGGTTAATACAAGGTTTGTCGAGCGAGCTAGAAATGAGCCCTATGTTCTTCCAAGCCAATGTGAGCAGGTATTTTACTCAGAGGTTCCAAGTAAACCGGGTTGGTCATTTGTTGTTAGACATGATCCAAGAGGAAGGCCAATAAAGTATAATGTGGTGGAAGAAGAAGATACCGAAGGACTAGAAGATGATGTAGATGATCAGGATCAACAATGGAGTTGATGATGTCCCTGACGAAGATGTCGAAGAGGAGGAACTAGATCATGATGATGTAGGAGTTAATGTTCATGAAGATGATATCCGTGTGGATGATGACATTATTGGCCCGATATCGATGATGATGATGATGATGATATGACCAATCCTTACAATGTCGAATCTGGATGGGATGATATAGACAAAGAGTTGGATGAAGAGAGAAGATCAATGACATTGAAATGTATAAGTTATGCGATTACATTATCTATTTGATATTAATTTCTTGATAGAATTATATTTGACTTATGTGGTTACATAATTAATTCATAATATTTTTAATTTTTATGCCATTACATAATTAATTTAATGATGTACTTTTTAATGTTTGAAAAGTCAAAAAATTACAATAGTGATGTTAACAACCTTGAAATTAGTGTGTTTTATGTTTCATGTGATCATAAAAGATTAAAAAGTCAGTTGTAGAGGTGGTTGTTCAGTGGTTGATGTGTATGTTGATTCTTTTTACAATGTAACTAGGTTTGTCTTCTAATCTACCTATGGAATAACATTTCAATAGTGATGTTAACAACGTTGAAATTAGTGTATTTTATGTTTCATGTGATCATAAAATATTAAAAATTCAGTTGTAGAGGTGGTTGTTCAGTGGTTGACGTGTATGCTAGTTATTTTTACAATATAACTAGGTTTGTCTTCTAATCTACCTATGGAATTTCCAATTCCAATCGAAGGCAGCTCGAAGGACCTAGACCAACTAACAAGAACTTTAAAAGCCTCCTACACTTTGGGCTCTGCAAGAACTGGGAGGGTGATCCCTTAATGTGTTTACAACCTCTGCACCATTATTATAAACAACATTAACTATAGCAGATGATCTCACTTAATAGCTCAACACAATAAGATAATATCAACTAGAATTGGCTATTCATAGACAATATCAACTATCTAAAGCATGAGATAACTAAACACAATCCATTGTATAAGATAGTCAATGATTTGCAATTTGTAGCAAGCTCTAGGCAAAGACAAAAAAATATTGAACTACACTAATTATTACAACTTAGATCAGTGTCATATATCCATTGTAGGAGTTAAATTCATAAGCATCTAGAGGTTTATAATAGATTTAATACATCACATATAAGATCCCTGACAATATTGCATTACAATTTTATCAGTATGCATTCTGACCCAGGACTACTTATCAAATCCTTATACAACACATATTCACCTATAATCCCATTCAAGCATTTTGATTAATTCCTTGAATTAAAGCTAAAATAGAATCATACACACCACAACAATGAGATGGATTAAACAACCCTTAGTTATTTCATTCAAATTTTAGATATGCATGTACAATGGAGAGACATGAGCTTGAATTTTCATTTCAACTTAAATGCTAGTACTATTATACAACATTAAATCTCTATGAACTCAAAACCTATTACATAATGACTCAAAACCTAAATTTTATTTCTCTAAAACCATCGGATATGTAGAAAATATCTGCTTATAATAACATTCAAGCATTTTGATTAATTGTTTGAATTAAAGCTAAAATAGAATCATACACACTACAATAGTGAGCTAAATGAAACGACCCTTAGTTATTTTATTCAAAGTTCAAATATGCACATATAATGGAGAGAGACGAGCTTGAAATTATCATTTCAATTCAAATGCTAATACTGTGATGCAACATTAAATCCTCATGAACTTAAAACTTATCATAGAGTGACTCAGAACCTAAATTGCATTTCTCTCTAAAACCATTGATCTTTACAATCAGGTCTGCAACTTTGCCTAGACTCGATCAAAATTATCTAACTATTTAACCCATACTTCTAGCCTTGAAATCCTTCTTATAGAAAAATGAAGGAGCAAACAAGCTTCGGGCCAGAAAGTACACATGTCACCAGCCGATTAGAGCACTTGATGATATTCCAAAAAATCATTACAATTGCAATCATCCTAGAGCATATTCATGTTCATCATGTCAACTGAGGAAAGTTGACACAATTCAAAAACCACAAGAAACCCATACCAAGAAAGTCATCAATACAAAATTGGGACCGTTGTAACCGCAAGATCAGATTTGTTACCTATCCATAGTCCACTCTCTTTTACTCATCATCATTCAAATACTTAGCTACCCACTTTTGGTATTCTTCATCAGTAGGCTAATTAAAATTAATCACCTCATTTACCTTTGTACTATAAGGTATATACTTTATGGCTACCTGATTCACATCTCTTTCAAAAGACTCCAAAAATGAGTTGGTACCAATAATCTTATCCATACAACTCACCAACAAATCATAATCTGAGTCATCACAAATTAATTTAATTTGATTATTGATGACCTTATTTGCTTGATCCTGCCATTGTTGGAGTGTTCTAATTTTCCCCTACTCATCAATTATATTAGGTAACAATGTGTTACCCCAATCATTGAAATTCTTTCTCTTTAATCTTCCTACTCAAATCATCTGGTAGGGTTTGAAAACCTTGTAATGATTTTACTAACACATGAGTAGGCTTCAATGATTGAGGCCTATTGTTTATATCAAACCTTGAGGCTTTATTCATGATATCTAGATCATTGGCCCTAGGGATCCAATTTTTAATTATTTGTACCACTACCTCCTAATCCCTATCAATATTCTTTATTGCTTCCAACAACAAAGAATATAAAGAATGCATAAATTGCAATTTACTATCTACCCCTTCATTTAAGTGCTCCAAAACATTAGTAACAATCTCATTTTCCTTTGAAAGAAATCCCTCCTCTTTTATCCTTAATGATGTCTATAATTCATCAATTTTCTGTATGAGCTACCTCTTCATTGGATCAACAAAGCACTCAGTTTCTTCATCAATTTTTTTCTAGAGGAGGGGTGAGAACAAGATTTTGAATGGGAGGCCCTGGTGTGGAAACATTTGAAGTAGGAGGCATTGACCCTATTGTGAGAGGTAATGTGTTGTTTCTTGAAGCATTTGATGTTTCCCCAATCTATCTATATCTGAACCTTTCCACTTCAGTTTGTAATTCAACATTCCTCTGTTGCATTTTACTATATTCTTCAATCAAAATGTTATACTTCTCTATTAGGCTCTTCCTTTCAGCCTCTTCCCTTTTAGCAGTCCTTTGGGCCAATTTCACCACATTTACAGTTAAATTAGTGGCCTTGGTGGTTGAAGTCTCTAAATCTCTATTTATTATTAATCCTCCTCTGAAATTTGGATTAATATCAACAATATCTGGTTTTCTCCCTTGTGGAGCCAATGCCCAAATTGCCAAGGTCTCATATTCTTCACTAAATGTAGAGTTTTGCAATGCTACCTTAACCTCTTCCTCAAAATATTGAAAAGGATTCTTGGACTTCATAATAGCATTAAAAGCTACTGCATTTGCAATATCCCACTCAAGAAAAATCAATACACTGGAGCCTGACTGACTAGTTGTCTTCCTTCTTCAGGAGTGATGTTCTTGAACTCTTCCATCAATTCAAATTTTACTTCTTCATGATTCTCTCGGTTTGACCTGTCAGGCCTTAGTTCCCTTCTCTCCCTTTATTTATCTTGATACTCTTCAACTTTCATTCTCCATGCCAATTGCAAGAATACATGAGTTTTCACAAATGTATTATCATCTAAAAACTCCCTGCATGCTTCCATTCTTGCATCTTGTACACTTTTACCTTTCATATCTAAATCAGACAAAACCAATTTAGCTAACCTAGGAGGGGAAAGCATACCAACCTGCATGTCCTGATCAGTAACAATAATTTCATCTGTTAGATCCTCATGTGGGTGATTAGTTCTCTGCCTCTTAGGGCTTGGCTCAGATGGTGGTGATGGGGGACTATCTTTTGGTGATGACTTTAAATCAATGATTTTAACTGCCCCAGGTACTTTGAATTTTGGACCTGGTCATGGAGGCACCTTCATTATTTGCTTCCCCTTCCTAGCTACTTCCTCCTCAACATTGCTACTATCCTTTTTCCTTCTATAGATGGGTCACTTTTTTGTAGGCTGGTATACTAACCTTGTTTCAATTGGCCCATCACTTTGTTCTTGCATACCCAGACTTAGCCTTAAATTTATCTTTTTAGTTATCAAGGTGTCCATAATCTCCTTGAAGTTCTTCATTAGAAAATCAATTTTTTTATGGTATGGACTGAACTCCAACAGTGGATCATAGTTCAGATCTATTTCATGCACAACATCCAGTAGCTTACTATAATCTATCCATTTCTCCTTGTTCAAGTCCTGCTTATTTAGATCAAATTCATTTCTAATCAAGTCCTCAAGGAAGTTGAACTCATGTACAAATTTTCCAACTTTTATTCTTTGTCTGAAAAGAGCAAAGAAACCCTTAGGATCATGTTGTTGCCTTGGACCACATCTCAAATGGTAATCAACAAATAATTTATCAAAATGTGTCCAGCCTCCCTTTGAAAATACAACCTATCTGCCACATAACTTATGCAAACCCTGCTCTTGGTGGCACATTGTATGGTAGTATGTGAGGGGCTCCCTAAAATCCATATACTCTCAAGATAGTGCTGACTAGGTATGGGATAATGGCACCCCAGTTATGGTAAACCTCAACTCTAGCTTCCTCCCCTTTGACCTAAGAAATCATGCAATTCCTTAGGGATCCTAGGTACATTCACCACCAATCTAGCCCTTAATCTAGAAGAAAAATAATTATCAAATTGCACATAATTGGTGCTTTCCTTATTATAAGATAAATCTACAGCCCATATCTCCATCAACTAGTTGCCTTAATTTCATCTTCTCAAAAAATAAATCAACATTCCTAAATAGAAATATATGCATCAACATAGAATACCAAAAGAATTGAGTACCAGTATCATTTTTCTACAGCTTTGACAACTCTTCATGTATCTTCTTAGCCAAGAAAGAAGCAAAGTCATATGTCACAGAGAAGTTAGGGTGTTGTATTTGCACCCCTATGAACATGTACACAATAGGCATTATCGCAGTAGGACTAAAACCCAAAATATGACATAATAAATAGAAAGTGGCTAGGAAAGGTTTTGCAAAATAATTCAATCTAAAAGGTTCCTGGTCACCAGGGTTGATATGAAATTCTGAACCTCCTGCCCTGACTAGATGAGGTGGAAGCAGCTTAGCCCTAAAAAGAGATTTCAGCTTTGCATACTCCTGCTTCATTTTCTCAAGATTGATAAGAACCAAGTCTTCACTTGGCTCACTCAAATAAAAAATATATTGGATATCTTCTCTATTAATTTCTAGTAGCACCCCTCCATCATTATCCCTAATTACCCATGTAATAGGGTCATACCTCATGGCCACTACCTTAAGTAAGTCCACATCAGGGAATACATTTGGTACAACCAGCTTTCCCATGTCATACATCCATCCATTTGAAAAAGGGTGAGGAAAATTCCTCTGTCCATACCACAATTTGAACATTTCTAAGTTGGTGAGAGGAACCCTAGCATCGACAATGTTAGAATAATTACACACTAACCCCTCCCCTAAGATTTTCCCTCACATCAACACTACACCTTTCCTTCTATCATTCGTTGATAATGAAAATTAATCTAGGAAATCATTGTATAAGTTTCTTTTCAAATATTCAATGTGGCTAGAGTGCTGCTTGGTTGGTGCCATCTTGGAAAAAGTAGGGCTTCATTACAATGTTACACTTCAATCAGCTAGGACTAAGCAGAGATAGGAAACTATAGAGTAAAAAACTGCAATTCCTCACAATTTATGATTAAACTATAGCCTTAACAAGATATTTCAATAAGCTCAATGACAAGCATAGCAAACCCCTTTCCCAAATTTAGGTGCAAAATGACTGGGAGGCACAAAAAATAAACTTATGGCTCTTTTCGCATAAACTCCAAATTCTGGTTGCAGTGGCTCGCAATTTCACCTTTTGTTCTGAAACTATTTTCATGAAATAATTGGATGCTTTGTGATACAAATGAGGTAGGAAAATTGATTTTATGTCGATCAAATCTCGCCAGTAAATGTCTCATCCCCCATTAAAGCTCATTTGCGGGTTGTACGAATAGCTCCAACCACATTTGATACAGATTTAAATTTGAACTGTTGATCCTCCAGTTTGATCAAATCATCGACGATCACCTTCAAAATAGGCTAACATAATCACCAACACGACAATAAGGGGCCCACCATGCCATACGCCAAAAATGAAAACCATGTGGTGGTTGCCCGCGATACCAAAATCCCTCAATTTACCATCGCAGGATGGCAGGCAATCGTTGATCCTTCTCATCAGAGATCTTACTCCTTCAAAAATGGTCATTGTCCTTTCTATTAATTGTCAAGCAACTTTTCCCTCAAAATTATAACATCCGCGTTGAAATAAAACATGTGCATCTCATGAGCACTTTAGTAATCTTCCCTTTAACACATTTAGAACCGACTAATACTTCCTTCACTCTTTAGACCTCATTGGATGAGACATGTGGCAAGCATCCATGATATCGCAATCCTAATAATTCCTGATTGCAAGATGGCGGGCACTGTTGATCTACAGGAAATAGATCAATATCAGTGCTAATTCAACCCTCTAGAAAATAAAATCATTGATAGCCACCTTCAAAAAAAGCTGACACAATTGCCAACATGGCGATAAGGGGCCCACCTTACCATACACTACAAAGGAATTCCATGTGGTGGTTGCCTATGATATCACAATCCTGAAACTTCTGATTACACAATGGTAGGCAACCGTTGATCTTGAGCATCAATGATCTCGTTTCTAATGAGGGCACAAATCAAGACTTAGAAAATAACCCACAAACAAGAGAATAATTTTATTATTTAGAAAATGGAGCTTCTTACATGCAAAGGATCTCAAATCCCCAAGTTCTACAACACATGCAAGTTACAGAAAGCTACAGAATCACCCTTTCGCAATATGCGAGCTTGTCCCCAAAAAGTTACTCAAAAACTAGAAACCCGCCTATAAATAGAGCTCCTCTTTAGTTTGGAGCCAAAAAAATATTCAAATTTGAGTTTAGGTGGTTTGGCACCAAAAAATTACAACTTGAAGTTCAAATTTCAAAAGAACATTCGCAATTGTATCTTCTAGAAAGTGCGCCAACTTCCTGGGCCATAACTTTTGATCCAGGATTTGATTCGCGAACCGTTTGAACCGTTGGAAAGGTCTCAAAGTCAATAATGCACTTGAAATCTGATACGCCAATTTTGGCAAGTTTTAAGGCCATTCCGGAACTCTAAGTGCCTTAAATCTAACTTAGGAGATTTTAGGGTGCAAATCGAGAGACTAAAACTGCAATATCTTTCAACCCAGGAATAGAAAATAAAAACCATAAATTGAGAATTTTATTATGATGAAAAGGGTATCCAAAAATGTAAAAATATCTAAAAATGAGAAACTTGAAATTTAATAATTTTTGGGTGATGCAAGATTGCCCTTACACCACTAGATGCTCCTGCATCAGACACCCAGGTAATTTGAGAAGTGACCCCGTCACGTCTTAGATGGTAGAGGAAAACCCAAATGGTCAACCTCTGGCTTAGGCAACCAAGATGAATCTTCAACAGGCCTTCCTTTCCATTTCACCAAATATTCTTCATACTATCTATTCGTGTTACTCCTTTCCACACGACTATCCAGGATTTCTTCAATCTCCTCTTTTTCTGAAGTATGTGCTGGAATCCCACACTATTCCATCATTGGTACTTCCTCTAAACCACCTTCATGATACTCTGTCAAATCTAAAATGTTGAATACAGGGGAAATGTTGAATCCATCTAGCAACTCTACCTCATATGCATTCCCTAAATCATGCCTCTTCAAAATTTTATAGGGACCAAACTTCTTCATCTTCAATTTGTTATATGTTCCCACTTGAAACCTTTTTTTCCTCAAGTGGACCATCACTTCATCACCAATCTGAAACTCCTTATACCTCCTCTTCTGATATGCCTTAGCCTTATACTGCATATTCATCTTGTTAATATGTTCTCTTACCTTTTCATGTATATCCTTGATGTGTTCTGCAAAATCTTCAGTTTCAACACTTATTTTCTTCTCTTGGTCCATCTTCCTCAATTTTGGAGCTATTCTGGGGCTACCTCCATACACAATCTGGAATGGTGATCTACCAAAGGTTTCCGCTGATGTAATCTGTTGTAAGAAAATTCTTCCTGGGGTAAGATCAAGTCCCATCCCTTGGGTTTATCTCCCACCAAACATCTTAGTGGGTTACCCAGACTCTTATTAACAACCTCTGTTTGCCCATCTGTTTGTGGATGGTGTAACTAAACTTTAACTCTTTCTTTTAGCTTCTTCCACAAGGTCCCTCCAAGTAAATTCCCACAATTTTGGTGTCAAAATCTGAAACAATACTCTTTGGTAGACCTTGTAGCCTCACCACCTCTTTGAAGAACAAGTCAGCAATGTGGACTGCATCATGGATCTTTTGACATGGAATGAAATGTGCCATTTTCGAAAACCTATCAACCACCACAAAGACTGAATCATTTCTTTGTTGTGTTCTTGGCAAACCAAGAATAAAGTCCATACTTATATCCTCCTTAACGCCTCTAGTACGTAAGGGCTAATATAAGCATGTATTCCTCGACTCACCTCTTTTAGCCATCTGACATACCCCTCGTAGCTTTGTACAAACTTCTTCACATCCTGTGACAACTGAGGCCAATAATAATGCTCACTAATAATGGCAATGGTCTTATCCTGACCAAAATGTCCTGCCATTCCTCCACTATACTTCTCTTTTATCAGGTTCTCTCTCATGGAACACTTCAGAATACACAATTGACTTCCCTTAAATAACATGCCATCCTGGATTATGAAATCCAACCACCTTGTCCCATCCATTGTAACAGGTTCCTTGCAAGCTTTCCAAGCCTCTGCAAAATCAGGATGTTCTGCATATACTATCTTGAGTTCATTGAATCCAACCACTTCAATCTGCATCTTTTTCATCAATGTATGCCTCCTACTTAAGGCATTTGCAACCCTATATGACTTCCCACTCCTATGTTTCAAAACAAAGGTATAACTCTACAAAAACTCTACCCATTTCATATGCCTCTGATTTAATTTTTTCTGACTATTTAGGTACTTCAAGGCCTGATGATCAGTATATAGAAAAAATTCCTTCGACAACAAATAATGTCTCCATTTATTTAATGCTTGAACTATTGCATAAAATACCTTATCATATACAAAATACTTTCTCTTGGCATCATTTAACTTTTCACTAAAATAGGCAATGGGCTTACCTTCTTGGCTCAACACTGCTCCAATGAAACAACCACTAGCATCACAATCCACCTAAAACACCTTGTTGAAATCTGGGAGGGCTAAAATAGGTCGCTCTGTCACCTTCTGCTTCAACAATTCAAAACTTTTTGCTGCTCCACTACTCCACTTAAATTCTCTTATATCCCCTCTCATTGTTTTAGTCAGGGGTCCACAAATACTACTGAATTTTCTAATGAACTTTCTATAAAAACTAGCCAAACCATGGAAAGATCTCACCTTGATAGTAGTTCTTAGGGTAGGCCATCTAGAATAGCCTTCACCTTCTCTGGGTCCATATTGAGACCTTCTGCTGAGACAACAAACCCCAAGTACACTAACTCTCTCTTCACAAAACTACACTTCTTTAGATTAATCAACAGTTTCTCTTCTCTTAACTTCTCAAAGGCTCTCTAAATATGCATCAGATGCTCATCCAACGTCTTACTGAAAATCAAAATATCATCTAAATACACAGTAAGAAAACTTCCTAGAAATTTTTTTAGTACCTCGTTCATGAGCCACATGAATGTGCTCGGTGCATTGGTTAGCCCAAAAGGCATGACTAACCACTCGTATAGGCCCTCTTTGGTCTTGAAGGTAGTCTTCCATTCATCTCCCTCTTGAATCTAGATCTAGTGATATCAATTCTTCATATCAATCTTTGTAAAGTACTAAGCTCCACTCAAACAGTCCATCAAGTCATCCATCCTTGGTAGGGGAAATCTGTACTTGATTGTTATCTTGTTTATGGCTCAGGAATCTGTACACATCTTCCACTCCCCATCCTTCTTTGGTGCTAGTACTTTGGGTACTGCACATTGACTCAAACTCTCCCATATCAAACCCTTCCTCAACAACTCTTGAGCTTGTTTGTTCAACTCCTCATTTTCTGCTGGAGTCATTCTATGAGCTATCTTATATGGAAAACTGGCTCCAAGAATCAAGTCAATCTGATGACTGATCTTCCTTATTGGTGGTAAACCCTCAGGTACATTATCAAAAACAATATCCTAAAACTCATCTAACATCCTAGAAACTTCTTCTGGAACCTTCTCACTATCCTCCTTACTCACTATAGGAATCAATGCATAATACACACGCTCATGCTTCATACCTTCTAAAATTTTTCTTCCATCTACATAACAAATTCTAGCACTACTACATACCTTTTCTTTGGTTTCCCTCTTTAGGCTTCAACTTGTGATTTAACCTCCCATCCTTTGTCAAGGAATAAGTGTTTGCATGGCCATCATGTATAGTTTCTCTATCGAATCGCCAACAACCTCCCTCAACAACATGTGGACATGCATCCATGGGGATGATATCACAAAAGTACCTCATCATGGTAGCTTCCTCATCTTGAACTTTTACTAGGCTAATCGCCATTGACCAAAACTTTGTGGTCTCTACAACCAGTAATCCGATATGGGATGGGTGCCTTCCCCTCTTAGCTTCAAATTCCCAGGACCATCTCTTCGACACCATTATCGGTGTTCTAACCATCAATAATGACATCACAACATTTTCCTTCACACTTGCACCTTCCTTGTGCTTAAATAGATTCTTCTCCCTTTGTTCTCGTTCCTTTTCCCTCACCGGCTCTCCTAATCACTAGGACTTCCTCCCCTTTTAGCATCATCTCCCAATGTTCAGATTGGGCCTCCTCATCTATATGCACAACCCTTCCATGACCTTCTGGCCTTTTGTCTACCCTTCCTTGGTTTTATGGACATTCATAGGCTCGATGCCCTTCTTCACCACACTAGAAACATGTTCCTTTGAAACCACCTCTTCCAGATCCTTGGTCCATATCTCTTCTACCTTTGATCACCACCGCGATCACTTTAGGGCAGTTATTTTATACCCACATCTTCACTTCATCATCATTTCGGCCCCGTCTTCCACCGCCTTCCACTTTGACCTTCATCCTTTTGTTTCAACCTTTTCTTCGCTTCCACCTTAGAGAAAATTCGATGCCACATCCTCATCGGTGGTCATTCTAAACTTCAGCTTTAACCTCTTTAACGTTTCCGGCCATAACCTTATTGTCATCTTCTTCCTTATTGGCCTCTATGTGGGTCTCTCGCTCATGATTTCACGTCTTATGAAAATATGCTTATTCTTTCACAAATTTGCTTCCTTGCTTCAACCTTTGCAATTTCTTCAACAGATCTAACTCATAGTCCACTGGCATGAACTGCTTCTTTAGTTTCTCAACCATGCGATCCCATCTGGTGATCTTGCCTTTTCCTCTTTGATTTCTTTCCAACTGGACCTATTTCCACCAAGTACTAGCATGGCCCTTTAGCATCATTTTCGCAAACTTAACCCTATCTGGGTCCTCTATTTCCTCATACTCAAAATATTCTTCTAGCTCATTGATCCAGTCGATCAACTCTTCCGGGTTTAGACTTTCGAAATAACTGGGGACTTCTACTTTGGGTCTTTTCCCAATCTTTAAAATGGCCCTTATTAGCCACATTTGATCTTGATCAATTGCTTCTTCTTGCTCTTCTACATTTGAACCTTCTTCCTCTCCTTCATCCTCATTTTCCTCCCTCGTGTTTAACCCTCTTCTCAACTACTCTTGTAACGTGTCAATCTATCTCTGGAGAGTCGCTGCATTCTTCCACCAGCATTTCTACCACCTTGACCACCTCTTAGCACCACCATGCCTACCAGGGCATCACTCTTGAGGCATCTTTCTTGACCACTCCACAACCACACGCATCCTCGGTGTGAACTACTTCCCACACCGGCGACTGTCGACACGCCAAGGAAAAACTCTTGTTTCCATTACCACTTGATGAGGGCAATAAACCTAAGACTTAGAAAATAACCCACAAATAAGAAAATAATTTTTATTATTAGAAAAATAGAGTTTCTACATGCAGGATCTCAACCCCAAGTTCTACAAACACATGCAAAGTTATAGAAAGCTGTAATCACCTTTCGCAATATGCAAGCTTGTCCCCAAAAAAAGCACCCAAAAATTAGAAACCCACCCATAAATAGAGCTCCTCTTTAGTTTGGAGTCAAAACAACATTCAAATTTGAGTTTAGGTAGTTTGGCACTGAAAAATTACAACTTGAAGTTCAAATTTCAAAAGAACATTTGTAATTGTATCTTCTAGAAAGTGCGCCAACTTCCCAGGGCCATAACTTTTAATCTGGGACTCCAATTCACAAATCGTTTGAATCATTGGAAAGGTCTCGAAGTCAATAACGCACTCAAAATATGCTATGTTGATTTCAGCAAGTTTTGGGGCCATTATGGGAAATCTAAGTGCCTCAAATCTAACTCAAAAGATTTTCAGGTGCAAATTTGGGATACTAAAACTGCAATATCTTTCAACACAGGAATAGAAGATAAAAACCGTAAGCTGGGAATTTCATTATGATGAAAAGGGTATCCAAAAATGTAAAAACATCTAAAAATTGAGAAACTTGAAATTTAACAATTTTTGGGTGATGCAAGATTGCCCTTACACCACTGGATGCTCTTGCATCAGTTCCTTTAACACACTCACCAACCATGTCGTTAACCTTTGAGTAGCTTTTCTAGTGAGATTATAATATATCCATTGATTTAGAACATGTGCATCTCGAGAACACTTTATTAATCTGCCCCTTAATACATTTAAAGCTGGCTAGTGTTTCTTTTACTCTTTAGGCTTCATCAAATGAGACACGTGGCGCCTGCCTATGATTTTTCAATCAACCCAAGCACCATCACGAGATGGCAGGGAATAGCTCAAATCAAATGGCAGTTGGTCAACAATAGTGCAAATTTGATCCCCCTAATAGGACATGTGGTGCTCACTCGTGATTTTGTGATCCTTCAATTCCCGATCATAGGATGGTAGGCACCGTTGATATCTGTAGGAAATAGATCAATGGCAGCACTAAATCAACCCTTGCAAAATAAAAAATTCGTTAAAAGAAGTGGGCATTACTAGGCGAATGACAAATAAAAATATTATATTTATAGAAGACAAATAAAATAAATTTACAAATTGTTTTATAATTTCACTTTTAACTTTAAATGTATGTTCACTCATTAAGTTGTATTTTTTTTACAATCACATTTTTATTTTAGATGTTTGTTTATAAAATATAAAGATGCATTAAAAATATATTAGAAATATTTTTCTTTATATTATAGCAAGCATCTATAAATATTAAATTAACAAGCAGAATACTCCCACAATATCACTTAACCAATCAAGAAAAATTTAATCATTACTATGCAACATTATTCTCACATCAAACTAACAAATAAACATTGAAAAACAAATATGGTTTTATATTATAGCATCTTTCATAACTTAAACCTTTTATACACAATATCAAGTTAATTATAAAACACATAAAATTATTTATAAATAGCTTAACTTTTAACAATTTAATAAAATATAATTTAATAAGAATTATAGATAAATTTATGAAATATTGATTTACTTATCAAGAAAAAATCACCCACCCTCTACTTCCATTATATAAATTCTCTTACCAATCTATTTTAACCATCAAGAAAAAAATTAATCATTAGTGACTGCAACATTATTATAATATTTTTAAACCGACAAATAAACATTGAAACACATTTATCCTTTATATTATAACATTCATAACTTAAACCTTTTATACTAATGTAAATTGCCCTGCTAATTATAAAATACATAAAATTGCTTATGGGCAACTTAAATTTTTAACAACATAATAGAGCTTAGATTTGTTATACTTCATATATTAACACTAGGTAAATTTAAAATATTTTAAATTATATAATTTCAAAACATAATGAATGAATTTATAGAAGATTATTTTTATTAAAGTGATAGAATTTAACCCCAATACTAACACTAATTATAAGTCTAACCATAACCTCAACCCTAAAACTAACATTAATTAACTTCAAACCAAACTCTAATTTTATATCCAACCCTAAACATAACTATGATTCTAAAACTAACATTAATAAAATCACAATTGATCCATAACCCTAACCCTAATACTAAACCATGCCCCAATTGAACCATAACACTAACCCCAAGCTTTATTATAGAACCTTAATCTTTACCCCAACCCTAATCCTAATTCAACCCTATACCTAATTTTAATTAAATTCTAACCCTAATTGAACCTTTTAAACTAACAAATAAACATTGAAAACAAATTTATTTTGTATATTATAACATTCATAACTTAAACTTTTTATACACAATGTCAAGTTAATTATAAGAACACAAAATTATTTATAAGCAACTTAAATTTTTTAACAATTTAATAAAATATAATTTAAATTTAATTATAAATGGTAGAGTTTAGATTTGTATAGAGTTTAGATTTGCTATATCTCTCATATATCAACATAGGTAAATTTGAAAAAAAATTAAATTATATAATTTCAAAAAAAAATTGAATGAATTTATAGAAGATTATTTTTATTAAAGTGATAGAATCTAATCCCAATACTAACATTAATTATAAGTCTAACCATAACCCCAACCCTAAAACTAACACTAATTAACTTCAAACCTAACTCTAATTTTATATCCAACCCCAAACATAACTATGATTCTAAAACTAACATTAATGAAACCCTAATTGAACCATAACCCTAACCCTAATACTAACCCTTGCCCCAATTGAACCCTAACACTAACCCCAAGCTCTATCATAGAACCTTAATCTTTACCCCCAACCCCAACCCTAATCCTAATTGAATCCTATACCCAATTTTAATTAAAGTCTAACCCTATTTGAACCTTAAACTTAATTCAACTCATGTTTAGGGTTAGGGTTCAATTAAGGTTAGAGTTGAATT
>VDFB02281492.1:863488062-863532637 GCA_007258455.2 Sequoia sempervirens | reverse complement strand
CAAGAGAAGAAAATAAGTGTTGAAGCTGAAGATTTTGCAGAACACATCAAGGATATACATGAGAAGGTAAAAGAACATATTAACAAGATGAATATGCAGTATAAGGCTAAGGCAGATCAGAAGAGGAGGTATAAGGAGTTTCAGATTGGTGATGAAGTGATGGTCCACTTGAGGAAAGAAAGGTTTCCAGTGGGAACATATAACAAATTGAAGATGAGGAAGTTTGGTCCCTATAAAATTTTGAAGAGGCATGATTCAGGGAATGCATATGAGGTAGAGTTGTTAGATGGATTCAACATTTCCCTTGTGTTCAACATTTCAGATTTGACAAAGTATCATGAAGGTGATGTAGAGGAAGTACCACTGATGGAACAGTGTGGGATTCCAGCACCTGCTTCAAAAAAGGAGGAGATTGAAGAAATCTTGGATAGTCGTGTGGGAAGGAGTACCAGGAATAGGCAGTATGAAGAATATCTGGTGAAATGGAAAGGAAGACCTATTGAAGATTCATCCTGGTTGCATAAGGCAGAGGTTGACCATTTGGTTTTTCCTCCACCATCTGAGATGTGACGGGGTCACTTCTTAAATTACCCTTGGTGTCTAATGCAAGATCATCCAGTGGTGTAAGGGCAATCTTGCATCACCCAAAAATAGTTAAATTTCAAGTTTCCTAGTTTTTAGATGTTTTTACATTTTTTGATACCCTTTTCGTCATAATGAAATTCCCAATTTACAGTTTTTATTTTCTATTCCTGGGTGGAAAGATATTGCAGCTTTAGTTTCCTAGATTTGCACTTGAAAATCTTGAGTTAGATTTTAGGCACTTAGAGTTCCCAGATTGGCCCTAAAACTTGCTGAAATTGGGGTAGCAAATTTTGAGCACTTTTTTGACTTCGTGACCTTTCCAACGGTTCAAACGGTTCGTGAATCGGAGTCCCAGATCAAAAGTTATGGCCTCGAGAAGTTGGCGCACTTTCTAGAAGATACAATTGCAAATATTCTTTTGAAATTTGAACTTCAATTTGTAATTTTTTTATGCCAAACCGCCTAAACTCAAAACTTGAATGTGTTTTGGCTCCAAATGAAAGAGGAGCTCTATTTATGGGCGAGTTTCTAATTTTTGGGTAACTTTTTGGGGACAAGCTCGCATATTGCGAAAGGGTTATTCTGTAGCTTTTTGTAACTTGCATGTGTTGTATAACTTAGGGATTTGAAATCCTTAGCATGTAAGAAGCTCCATTTTTTGAATAATAAAATTATTCTCTTGTTTGTGGGTTATTTTCTGTGTCTCGGGTTGTGCCTTCATCAATATTTGGTGGATTTTGGCCTTTGAGATCTAAATAATTGTCAATTAGGTGTTAATTCCTATATAAGCAAGTTTCTAAGCCATTTTTATCATCTAAGTAATTTGAGAAAGTATTTTCTTGACAGAAACTCAAGAGGCAAGCATTGAGAATCTTCAAACAAGAGCATTCAAGTTTCAAAAGCAAGCAAAGTTGAAGTCTTAGAGCAACATTAAAGTGCTTTTGTAGGTCTTCAAGCTCACTTTCATTCAAGATATAACATTTTCAAGGGTTGATCATGGTTGTCTATGGTGAATCATCATGGATTCGAGGTTGGGGAGATGCAACTAGCCATCAAGCCAAGCCTAAAGACTTATTTCCTAAGTGATTTCATCCTCCATTATCAATTGACATTTAGCCTAAGGAATGTACAAGCATTATTGAGGCTCATTTGAGTGATTGGAAGTCTCTCAAAGTGAGTCATTCATTGCCATATTTCCATTCTTATATCATATTTTATAGAATTTCATTGTGTTTCAGATTTCCTAGTCTTAGACACACTTAAGGCTAGGATTTTTAGTCCTATTTGCATTCAAATTTCATTGTTTCTATCAAGGTTTAATTACCAAACTAGGGGTTTGACCAAGGAAAACCACCCATTAGCAAATCAAGTTTATATTTTGTTTTGAAGGTATTTTTGCAAAGTTCAATCCAGAATTCAAGTTGGAAGTAAATAGCAAGTGTTGAAGTGTAGATCAAAACTTTAAATTCCCAAAATAGTGGAACGGGACTGATTTTCCAAGAGTGGTGAATGAGTCCCATTGTAGGTGTTTTCTAGATCTATTTGCATATTCAGATACCCTTTTTCCCAAAATAGGCTTTTGTACAGAAATTTAGATTTGGGACTGATTTGTGCAAAATGGCGAATGGATCCCAATAGGTCAAAAAATCAAAATTTTCAGCATTTCAGAGCTTCAATCATTCATTTCCAAATCTGCAAGTGTACACCATACATCTTACTACTTTTTTGTTCTATTCTATTTACATTTATAAGTCATTTAATAGGTTATTGCATCGAACTAGGGTTTTGTGTTGCATCTTGCATTTCATTATATTTTCCAAGTCTAAAATTGGTGGTGAACCCCTTATTAGTCTACTTTCATCCCCTAAGACAACCCTATTGCAAGATCTCTTTCTCTCTTGTATTGAGATCTCTAGGGTTATCCTTGAATGGAATAACTTGAAAGTGGAATAACTTGAAAGTGGGTGTGATAACACTTAATAATTACCATTTCACCCCCATTTTTATTGGTTCTAGGATCAAAGCATGATATAAATAATCTAGAAAATATTCAAGCCACTCTTAGGCTTGTAAGTGGAATTCAAGAATTCCAAGGAAAAATTGAGCCATTAGAGGAAAAAATAAGGGAACTCGTCAAAGGGTTTGATGAGTTGAATTTTGGTATTCTCCCTTATATCTTGAATGAGAATGGTGAGGTGAAATCCCTATAGGATTGGAAGGGTCAAGCAAGTGAGATAATTGCATCTCAAGCAACCCTAATTTGTGAAGGGGTTGACATGCAAATGATGAAGAGTAGCATGGATATTCTTACCAAAGAAGGGATTGATCTTGAAGACTTTGATAAGGAAGCCAACCAGGTGGTGACCAAATATGCACCATATAGGGAAAAAGTTGATAAAGTTATTAAATTCAATTGGCCTTCAGAGGAGAAGTTTCAGCTATGGAAAGATAAGTATCTTGATGTCTTCTATGATTAGGTTATTTCTATGGAGGTGGTTATTGCAATTTTGGTTCTACATCTACAAAAATGGAGAATAACATTAGGGAGAGTACAATACATGGCCTAGAACTAATATAGATTAGGCCTTTGATACACTACTGTTAAAAATTTTTATTCTCTCTAGTTTGAAACTGATGACAAGGATTGCAAATGTGGAGGTACTTTGTCCCTTTACTTTTTCTTCATTTTATGCTTATTTTCCTTAAAGTTTGGAGGACATGGAAAGAATTTTGGAAGCATGTGGAAAAACTGTTGCAACAACTAAAAGGTTCCTTTTGGAAGGAGGGACAAAAATTCATCAACAAATGCAAATGGTTTTTATCCCACATGATGTTTTCCCTCCTTTGAGTTGTAAATATAACTACATTAAGGAATGTATTTTGTATCGGTTCAATGAGATGGGGACATGTGTGCATTCTGGCCTAGATATTTTTTGCTCCTTCATTTCTATAAGAAGGAATCCATGACCAGATATACAGGTTATTGATTGATCATAGAGAAAATTTTGCAATAGAGAATACAGGGAACAACTTAGGGTCTTGTCTTAGGTTTTTGAGTTTTATTGGCATGCAATTGTATTTTTTCATAATAGTACTAGAAAATGAATATAGATAATAGTACAAATTCAAAGGCATTTCTCTCCTAGTGTATTCTCTATATGAACTATGAATAAATGATCAAGGGTTGTTCTATTGATCTTCATTGTGTTCCAATGATGTATGGATTTTATCTTTGTTTTAATCCATAAGTACATAATGGGATCACCCTCCCGAGTTTTGTAGATCTTGAAGTACAAGAGGAAAGCATTGCTTCCTTCAATCCTTCATTGGCTAATCCCTTCAAGGTGCCGAGAATTGGAAATGGAAATTCTATAAGCTCCTTTGAAGATCACCTTGGTTCTTGAAAAGCAACCAACATGACCTTACCCTTAGAAATCCCTACATTGCAAACCTAACAACACTAATTTAAATAGTTGAGGATTACTAAGAATTTTACTAGTTGAGGATTACCAAGAATTTTATATTTCAAATTTTAGTGATATTTTAGATTGTATTTGATATTTTATTCCTTGAAATTATGCATTAAAATGAATAAACTATCATATTATTAATAATCTCATATTTTAATTGTGCTAAACACGTACTCAATGATTCATCATTCAAATCAATGCTTAATAACATATTAACAATAGTAGCATATACAACAATGAACATTAACAATCGTTTAATGTGTATCTAGTAGTTGAAACTAGACTTTTTCTTCAAATGATAAAATAAATAATACAGATAATTGAACATCAACACATTATTGAATTTGAGTTTTTTTATTGATTTTCACATAAAGGAATACATAGAGGCATTGGAAATGCAAAATTTTGCTCAAAGACAACTATTCACAGAGTTGAGTTGGAACTTGGAAACTCATATTATAAAATATAAAATCAATGTATCACCTTTTCTAGAAACTTCCACTATTCAAGTGTTGGAATTGTCATTTGTTCTAATTGAGTTTGTTTGAATTGAAAGTTTGTTAACAATTCATGATTGAAATTGGAACTTGTCTTGAATTCTTCAATTAAAATTGCATTCAAGGTTATCAGTGGTTTGATGGAATCCAAATAGTTCTCCACATCTAGGTTTTGAGGAAATTGGTCCAAATCAATCTTCCTTGCACTCTCCATCTTCTTTTGAAATCATCATTTCCAATGAATCGCTCATTTGTGTCACAATCCTCTAGAAAACCAAGCTCTGTGAAGTTTCTCCTTTTCATCTAGCTTCTTCATCTTGTCTATAGCCATATGCACAAATTCCTTTGTTTCACGTATTCTCAAACATTTTTGAATGATAGATGACAACATCATTGAGGTAGTAAGTTGATTATTAATCCCTTTTGATTTCAAATCATTGTCACTAGCTTTGTAGACTATTTGTTGAAATTTATTTGTAGATTTCTCTAATGCCAGCACATTTTTGTTGTCCAATAAATGTTTGTTGAGCTTCTTATAACGTAGTCTGATAGCATCAATTAGTTAAAAAAATTCACATAAATGATCAATCCTTTGCATTATTTCCTCCCAGATCTTTTGTTTCATATACCTCATTGTTTCTCTACAAAATGTAGTTAACTTATTTTGACAAGAGTTAATTTCATTTTTTGCTTCTATCAGCTCTATAGCCAATCTTTCATTTATTTTTCTCTCTTTATCCAATTTTGTTCCCACTGTTCATTTCCTTTCCCAATGCTTTGTCTTAATTTTTTTGAGGTGGATTTTTCCTCATCATATTTATTTTTTCTCTCATCTAACCTTTGCTTTAGTTCATTTATGTCTCTCTCATTTTGTTTATCCTCTTTGCTTGTTGATGTAGAGGCAAAATTTTTATTCATTTTTCTAATTCATTACTCTTGTTATATGTTGCTTTGCTCTTTGCTTTCTCATTTGTTAGGTCTGCCCATAAATTTTCTATTTGAGTCTACAACCTTTTCATTTCTCTCTCTTGCTTTAGCAATGATGTGTGCACCAAGTCATTGTTCTTCTTTGATACATAAATTTTTTCAATATTTTTGAGTCTAGAAAAATCCAATTGTAAACTGCTCACCTAAAATTTAGATCGATCCATCTGATTTGCTTGTTTATTTTGAACTATGGGAAAAAAAATTGTGTACTCTGATTTCTTTATCAAAATGTGGGTAATACCATGGTTGTTTCAGGATCTGAAGTTACAACAAATGCACTCTCCATTAGTTGCATCTTTTCTTTTTTATACAATTTTGAGTTCTTTTTAAACTCTTCAATGTAATCAAAACCTAGAGATGCAAGAACAATTTAATGCTTGAATGGTGAAGGACTAAGAGTACTTGCATTTGCTAATGCTATTGCAGCCACACTAAGTGTGGGATTTCCTAGAAATAACTCCTTTGTGGTGGAAATGGTAATTGGACTTGGACCTGTCAAAATATTTGCCTTCTTCTATATGCCTTGATCACTTGGTGTTTTTTTGGTATCTTGTATTGGTGTCCTCTTGTGTGTAATTTTTTGTTGTAGCACATGTTGACCACTACTAGTACTACTACCCATACCATCGCCACTAGTGGCAATGGTATTTCCACTAGGTTTTCCACCATGGGCATGTCTTAGTTGTGATTGTATCCAACCTTGAGGATTAGGATTTGAAGCTCTAACAAAATAAATTATTTTAATTGTACTTGTATGCCCTTGGTCTACTTTATTAGCTCCAAGGCAAGATTTATCAACTAGTTTTCTATGCTCTACATATGTTACTATCCAAGGGCCCTCACTTAAACTAGCTTTAACATAGATTTTTTCTTCCCTATCATCATTAGATTCATCATCAATTTCCTGATCTTCATGTTCCTTAGGATGCTCTATATTCCACAATTTTCTAAACGCATGATCTTCTTTGTTATCTCCAAAGTTTGCAAGAATTTTTGGTTCACCTAGCTCCTTTCTCATAGACCAAAAGGAAACAATTTTTTATCATTACCAATTTTTATCTATAACTTCCTTATCTAGAGAATCTAGCATTTTTACTATACTAGATGGTTTATCACTTTTTTCATAAAAATTGTTGTACCTCCTGATTGTCTTTCCGTACAATGCCATAATTTATATTGAAAATTGTTCAAAAGAAACATGTTTCTCAACAACACTTTTCTCTATTGCTATTTTGACCTCATCCCAAGAATCCTTGTTTCTCAAGTTTTCAAGCAAGGGTTTACTTTGATGTTGAATTCTACTTGCAACATTCCTATTAAACACAATAATTGATTTAATGGTGTCACATGGATCATATTTCCAGTGATAGGGAACATCCAAATTAAGAAAATTCAAAAGATCATGTGCCACACTAAATGCTTTTCTCTCGAACGTGAACCCTCCACATGAAAAAGGTAAAGAAGGATATAAGGTCATCTTCTTCTGATTGAAAAAATGTAGTTCATCAATACTTTGCATCTTCCTTACATATTCCAATGTAAAAACCCTTTCTTCCACATGTATTACAAGTTTGTATGGCTCTACTCCTAATCCATAAAATTTGAGCACAATATATTCTTCCATTAAGTACCAATCAGCCAATTGTATTTCTTTTCCTAGTTGAATGCAATTTATACATGATATAGGCAATCTAGGCAATAGAGAATTTGTATTTTATTGATGCAATGAAGCCAAAAAGTATTCTACAAAATTATTGTAGTTCCTTTGAGAATCATGCATCCTTATCTCAATGGTCCAATCGTATACTAGAGCCATTTACATTTCCTCAGCATTCATATAGGGTTGAATTTGAAGCTTGTTAGTCTGAAACATTCCACTAAATTTGAATATAAAAGAATAGCACAAGTAGGTTGTGAACCTAAATGTATTAGTGGAATTTTAGTGTGCACCTCCTTTAATCATTAAAATATTTTCATGCATGGATTCTACAATGTGCCCAATAAAGTTATATTTGATAGGTTGAGATGGAAAAGAAAAATGGATATTATATACCATTTCAAGGATTCTATCACCCACTTCCCAATTGCTATCCAGTTCAAGAAAAAATGCTAGCATGGAAATAGTATCCTAAACCCATGGTCTAAAATATCAAAATCATAAGGAGGCTTATGATCACCTTTTAATTTGTTTATAGCTTGTATGTTATCCTGAACTATTTTGTTTTATGAAAGAATTTTTTCCCCTTGTGCCATAGAAAAATGGCCCCTTGTCATTTTCATGGCCTTTTAGGTCTTTGTTCATGATGCTTGGTCCACTTTTCTTTGATTTTATGTTGCAATGAGGCTTGAACATACGCATTTAGGTTCTTTAAATTCAAATTATGATGTCTTGTGAAGGTGTTGTGAAGTGTTGTAAAACATTTCTACACTCTTCTAGACTCTATTTATTACAATTGACTTAAAAAACACCTTTTCATCACTAATCAAGTCCTATTTTTAAGTGTTGTAAAGTATTATAACAAGATTTCATGCTTCTTTAGGCATAATTTCACTATTTACAACTTTCTTATGCTTTATTTGACCCCTTTATGCCCTTATAATTCTTTATTAACTATATTTTTTAATGTAAATATGACAAATAACATTAAATGTGACTTAATTCCTGATGCCCACTTTCAGGTCCAAGGTGGAACCCATTCATCATGGGTGGAGAATGAGTCCCCCTTGGCTCCAAATTAAAAAAAAATCAAATTTCCTTTTGGGCTTTTATTCAAAATCACTTGATGTCGGCCCATGATGAGGTGTCAATTGGTTACCAAGGCACAAGAATGTATAAATAAGTGTTTTTCTCCTCATTTTACATCTCCTAACACATTGAAGCAATATTTCCCATTCATTCAATTATTCATCAAGCATTCAAGCACTTTGCATCATCTAATCAAGCATCTTGGAGCAACTATTGACATAACTTCATATTTTCTTGAACAAGGGTTTGGTAAGTTGATAAAATTTTCATGTTATTTTTTTATCATTCTCTTTCATTTCATTATTTCATTAAGGGTTTGATTACAAAAGTGGGGTTTGACCAAGGCAAACCCCTATTCTCTAACCCTCAACCATTTTTTCCCCTCTTGTATGTGTATTTGCAGACCTTTGTATGCAGATTTAATAATCATTTAGGTGTTGAAGAGTGGTCAAAAATTCAACATGGTGCTTCAAGTAAAATCAACCCCATTTCAAGCTTGGAGAAGATATTTTGTCCATTTTCTGTAGAATTAACTTTGTCAACCCAACAAGTAGACAACCTTAGATCTAGTGTTGCAGAATTTTCCCCTAATTTCTTAGAATTTTGGGAGAGGAATGATTTGCCATCAATGGTGAATGAGTCCCACCTTAAGGTTGTAAATCTAGATTTTGTCAAATTTTAGATCCCAACACTTAGAAACTTGTTTCCAATAGTTTTCATCAGAACCATGATTGATTTGCCATCAGTGGCGAATGAGTCCCACTGGTGATTTTTAGTGGTCTCAAACAACATTTAGAAGATTCCAGATTCTCCATTCTCTGCCTAGGTGCACTCTAATTCATCCTTCTTTTTTTTCCATTTGTTCATTCATAATTCATGCTTGCATATCACATTGTGTTTTCCAAAATTGCATAATTCTTAACTTTTGCATTCATAATCAATCAAATATATCTTCTACTTGCACTTAGTTCATTCCATTTAGTTTAGATTTAACATCACATTGCATAATTTGAGTGAACCTAGCCAAGTCTTTTGAGTAGGGTTTATCTCTCTCCTTTTAGGTGAAACATCCTAAGAGTGCAAGAGTAGTCTATAAGCCCTACCCAAAAATCTATGGTTCACCCCTTTCATCCACTAATTCATAATCACTATTGTTGTGTGAATTGTGAGAGTTAGCAAATGAATAATAAAAACACACACAACCAATGAGACATATTACATTAAAGATTTGAATCATAGAATTAACCAAATTAAAATAAAACAAATCTCTAAACTCGTTCCATTTTTCTTTATTCTCAGGGATCCTCTAAATCATTAGTGATCTCATATTTGTATATGCACTATGACTAGTTTGGATGACAACCTAAGAAATGAGATGTTGTAAATGCAAGAAACTTATTTCCTACATGAAGTATAAACTATGTGATTGATGCCATGATGTTATGATATTAAATATAGCTGATGATAAATGAAGATTATGCTATGATGATGATGCTAAATGTTATGGTGGAAATGTTGTATGAAATCTAAGATGATAACTAAAATGCAGCTATGAATTAAGACATGATTCGAAACTAGAATAATAAAACAATTCTAAATTCTAAATGCTAAACAATGCTAAATGTTCAAACTCCAAATGCTCCAAATGATATTCCTGCATAGTAACTTTACTCAAAGACAGGATGTAAAATTTTGTAGCAAGAAGTTGTATTTATAGGATTTCCAAAGCATCTTGTGATGTGGCAGCAATCGACGGACAATATTTCAACATGAGAGATGAACGGTGGAGATGGAAGAGGTTAGAAAGAATCATGGAGGATGTTCCCTTGACCAAGGGCAACATGCCAAATGTATGAGAGAATAAAATGTGTGAGAATTCCAAGTGTCCAAAGTTTGTTTTGGAATTGGTTGAGAATAATTCTAATTTAGAGATTAGATTTATTTAAATTCATGTGACACTTGATGATGTGGCAAGAAAAGTTGTATACATGTGCCTAAATTCAAATTGGGCATTTAAATTTAGTAAAAAGATTATTAATTAAATTAAACAAACTATGTGAATTTGTTTATTTAATTAAAATAGAAGAATGTGATTTTAGATTGAAGAATTAGAAAAATATGAACTATATAAATAAATTTAGAATTTATTTATAAGTAGACAAATTAAAGGGTTTCATTAATTAAATAGCTTGTCTTTAATTAATTAATTGTCTTGACCGATTTTAGGTGTATACAATCACTAGCAAGCTTTTCTAGCTCAATGTGGATGTTTCCAAATTCTTCGGTTGTAAACCCAAACACTTTTCCATTAATGGATAACAATCCTTCTTTTCTATCTTTATTAACAATTTCTCTTTTGTTATCATCATAATTTTGGGCACATACCATGATAAATTTTAGGCAAGGGAAAACCTCATGTAACATCATGCACCCTAATCCACTTACCCATGGTACACTGAAACTATTAACTTGCATTTGGTTTGTAACCTTATTCTCAAATAAAAATCTAAGTTTTGAGGTACACCTACCATACATTTTAGGATCATAAATATCATGGTATTCATCAGTGAAACCTGGGATTTTAAGCAACCAACAAAATGTATTTTTTATCTGATTTTTCTCTAGTGGTACTAGTGGTAGACATGCTTATACAATGTGAAATTGTGAATTCCCTCTTAGTAATCCTTAATTTTTCTTAATTCTTAAGTCTCACAACCCTAAAGCCAAACTTCAAAGTTTGACAAAATAAGATTTTAAGAAACGGTGAAATGTAGTCATAGGAATTTTGTCTTTCACTTACCCAGATTTTCATTCTTTAAAATATTAATACTATTTGGCTTTGTTGGAACCCAAAATCTCCCTAGTGCACTACAACGAGCAATCTGAAATCTCCCTATGTGCTGACTCTATCACTTAAAAATAAAATCACTTAGCAGTAGAAAGTTCACTTTTTTTTAATATTAAAGTGAATGAAACATCAATGTGTTATCATCAGGCTACACAATTAGTACATTTCATTTCTGTAAAGACACTTAGAAATAAATTCTCAAACAAATTCTCAACCATTGATCTTTGTAAATCTAATGGTTATAGGGTGATTCTGAAGGTTTGAGTTCACAAGAATAGCACTCTGTGCATTTCATTCTGGAATGCAACTACAACCATCCATAATGCAACATCAAATGTTCATCAAACGGTTGAGTAATTTATGATATAAAAAATAAACATGTGTTTTAAAGTTGTTTTAAAAATTTAAACTTTTGTGGTGCTAGGATACACAATACTTAATCTCTTAAAGGAAAAAATATGATTTTTCTAAGTTTATTAAACATTTTTCCATTTTTTTTTCTTTTTTTCTTTTTTTGATTTTTTTTTGTTTTTTGTTTTTTGATTGGTAATGGGAACTTGTTAAGGTGCCTACCACTATAGTTGTTCAAACCCGTGAGCCCACTAGCACAACAAAGGCACAAAGCCTATGAGCTAAGTAGCCTAGTGGGGGTTTGAACCTTGGTGGCAGTGTCACTGAGCAAGTGTTTCAACTATCATGTTATACGAGTCACCCCCAATATTTTTCCATTATTTTATTTAAATTACTTGTATAATTTGAATAGACATTGTAAACAAAAAATAGTTCTTTATTGTAAATGAATACCGAAGAATAGCAAAACTATTTATTTTATTACCACTAAATTGAAATGTTACATTATTACATAGCTTTTTAAAGATGAGTAGAGAATGCAAGCTCTTGTTTTGTATAAATGAAACATGTCACTTTACATTAGACACAATTGATTCCAAGTTGTTGGGTTATTGGCTGCTTCTATTGTTAGGGACAATACAAACCATATTACCCAACAAATGACTCTGAGAATCCATAGGGCTTGCTTGGCCAACCATGTTGGAGAAATGGGAGATATGGAGATACAAAATGTACTTATTCTCTTTGAGAACCAAATTCATGAAAAAGATGTGGGGTATTAAATCTACTCCCACCTTCAGCACACAACTTCCATGCATTGGGATAATACACAGTGAGTTTGAAAGTCCATAGTTCCTCTTTGAGGGCCTCTATCAAAATGAAGTATGAGAAGTCATCATCTTTGAATGAAAACAAGATTAAAATAATTATGTGGGCATACTCTCTATGAAAGAACTTATCTCCATCAGATTTCCTCATCCTAGTTCAAAACCTATCTCAAAAGTCAGGTGAACTAAATCAACTTCTTTCCAATTCCAATCATTTTGAACTAGAAAGAAATTGTTCTTTTACTCTGTAACTACATAATTGGAGCTAGGATATTTTAGAGTATCCCCAATAATACCACATCACCTTCTTCATTATTAACCTTATAGAATGAAAACCCTTATGGCAATTCAAAACATTGCTGATAGAATGAGGGTTGAATTGAGAAAACACAATCTCAATGCTTGAGTCCTTGTATTAAGAACTCCTAAGGTGTTATTTCTTTCACCCTACAACCTATAGGTCCTCTGCCTTTGAGGCACCCCTGGTTCACTTTAACAACCTTGCTATCATTGCAAATTTGCTGCTACAAAGCATTACTTGGTACTCTTTCTTCACATGCACCATCTAGCCCTTATTCCTCTAAAGACTAGTCCACTTTCCATCTTTCCCAACTTTGTTGCATGGGTGTGAGTTAGTTTAGTTGGCTTAAAAATCACTATCAAAAGTCTAGGAAGGGTTTTTTCCTAGCACAACCCCTCTTTCCTCTATCGTTGCCTCAAAACCCCAGGGTTTTAGGAGGGCTTGTAGCCATGAGCCTATTTGGTCTCTTAACTTAGGTTCTTGAGTTATCTCACCCTTTAGCTTGGTGGGCACCAAAAACTCCAGAAGGCACTCTGACTCAACTCTCAGGCCATACACAGGACTGATGTTGATTTCAAGGAATTGTAGGGCTTTTCAAGCCTTTTCTTGAACATACATAGAACTGTCCTCATCCTCCAACCACCAGTTGAAATTTTAATGACTTGAGCCTCCTATCAGACCCTTAAAAAGGTCCCTACAATCTTTATATACCACGCACTAAAGAATACTCATCACCCCTGCATTGGGACTGTGCAAAAACAGTGTCTTTTCCTAACCGGGCATTGATTGCTCGCATAGGAATTAGACTCTTTGCATGCCTTGTAAACTCCTACAGATTCCTAATCCTATTCTATGTACAGAAGTGGAGTCTAGCTTCATTTCCATTGAACCCGTGCTTGAGTATAGTGGCAATGCAGCTAAAACTCCAATATTCCTATCTTTTACCAGCCAGAACTAATATCTAAGGAAAGACACAACAAATACAAACTCTACCATGAATATAAGATAGTTCTTATGCTAATACAATGATTTAAAAAAACCTCAATACATGTTGAACATTTTAAAAATACTAATCAATACATTATCTTGCAGAAAGCAATAAGAAAATAGAGAAAACTGGAATTTACACGCTGAAAACTGACTTCTGCTTATTCTCCAGAAAACTATCACTTTCCAAAAACATTCAACCCTCTGAACAAGTTGAGAGCTTTCTTTTACATCACAAGAAATCAGTTAGGTTTTCTGTTTCGAGCTCAAAAGTAAAGAAAAGATGTGTGTTTGAAAACACATTGTGTTTTTCAAACCTTACTAAAACCTTAGGAAACAACCACACATGGTTTCCTAACTTATTCCAAATTTAAACCTAAGCTCCAAAAAGGTCCCCTTATACATTATCAATGGTGTTTTATACCTTACCAAAACATCAAAAAGAAATTTAAAATGAAAACCTTCTAAATAAGTTTTCTACTAAGCACTGAGGCAGGTGCTCTTGCACCATTCTCCCCCTCTCAGCACAAAGAACAAGGAACTTGAGGTGTCAGTAGTGATAGATCAATTACTTGCTTCTTGAAATATACTTCTTCAACCCAGGTAGCCTCAGACTCAGGTTTTCCCTTCCACTTGACAAGGTGTTCCATATATGCCTTGTGTCTTGTTGCTTTCTTCACCCTAGACTCCAAGACCTTCTCTGCCTGAGCTTTCTCTTAACTTGGAAGGGGTATATTAGTGATATCCTGAAAGATTTCCTGACTATTCTGAACTTCATCATTGACTATTCCTTTGTACCTGATCAAATTAGCAACATTGAAGACTGGAGATATACCCAAATCTGATGGAAGTTCTACCTTGTATGCATTCTTCCCATACTTAGCTAACACCTTGCATGGTCCTACTCTCTTCATTTGCAACTTGGTGGACATCCACTTCTACAATCTAGATTTTTTGAGGTGAACCATCACATAATCATCCACTTAAAACTGCACATCTCTCCTTGACTCATCAACTTTATCCTTCAACTTTTGTGTTGCTACTGTGATTGTCTTCTTAACCTGCTCATGAATCTCCTTCATGGTTTGAGTGAAGTATTTTGCATGTCCACTCCTATTTTTGATTGTTCCAAGGTCTCTGAGCTCACAAATTCCTCTTGGGTACATCCCATACACAACTTCAAATGGACTTTTTCCTGTAGTTCTGTTCACACTATCATTATATGCATATTGAGCTTGGGAAATCACCATATCCCAGGTCTGCCCATATTCCTTTGTGAAGCACCTCAATAGGTTACCTAACACTCTGTTAACCACCTTAGTTTGACCATCGGTCTAAGGGTGGTATGCTGATCCAAATGACAAATTTGTTCCCAATCTGCTCCATAGTGTTTTCCAAAAATGGCTCATGAATTTCACATCCCTATCTAATACAATGCTCAATGGAAATCCATGTATTCTTACAACTTCCCTGAAAAATAGATGGGAAATATAACTTGCATCATGTGTAGTCTTGCAAGGAATAAAGTACCTCATCTTGCTAAATCTGTCCATAACTACAAAAACACTGTCAAAACCAGTTTTAGTCTTGGGAAGACCCACCACAAAATCCATACTCACACACTCCCATGGTCTGTTAGGAATAGGCAAGGGCTGATATAACCCAACATTACTAGCTCCCCCTTTGGCTTTCATACAAACAACACACTATTCTACATACTTCCTAACATCTCTTGCCAACCTAGGCCAGTAATAAAATCTTTGTACCAACTCTAAAATTTTATTGGTTCCAAAGTGTCCACTAAGACTGCCATTGTGTTTCTCTTGGATCAGATTTTCCCTCATTGATCCTCTTGGGACACATAACAGATTTCCCTTGAATAACAATCCATTTTGCAATGTATACTCAGCATACTGACTATGAAAAAGATTTGCAAAATCTGAATATACCTTGTAGGCTTCTGAGAAATCTTCATCCTCACCATAGAGTTCTTGAAAACTTTCCAATCCAATGCTTTTTAGCTGTATCTCTTGGACTGTCAACATCCTCCTGCTTAATGCATCTGCCACTTTGTTTTGATGTCCCTTCTTGTGCTTAATGGTAAATTTAAAGGCTTGAATGTAATCCATCCATTTCAAGTGTCTATTGCTTAACTTCTCCTGGGTGTTGATGTAATTGAGTGCCTGGTTATCTGTGAAAACCACAAACTCTTTGGGAAACAAATAATGCCTCCATTTCCTAAGGGACTGCACTAAAGCATAAATTTCTAGATCATAGGTGGAGTATTTTTGCTTGGCTTCATTTTTTTTTTCACTGAAGAAGGCTACGGGCCTACTTTCTTGACTAAGGACTCCTCCTACTGCTACTCCACTTGCATCACACTCAACTGTGAATAACTTATCAAAACTAGGCAACAAAAGTATAGGTTGGGTTGCTACCTCTTATTTCAGCTTTTCAAACACTTTATCAGCCTCTAGTGTCCACTTAAACTTTGTTTTCTGACCACCCTTGATTGTATCTAACACTGGTGCACATATACCACTAAAATTCCCTATAAACTTCCTATAAAACTGAGCCAAACCATGAAAAATTCTTACCTCAGTTGCTGTGGTTGGGGTAGGCTAGTTTAGGATGGCTTCCACCTTACTTGGATCCATCTTCAGCGTTCCTTTGGATACCACAAAGCCTAGATACACAAGCTCTTGTTTGAAGAACTCGCATTTCTCAAGGTTGATTGCCAACTGTTCTTCTTGCAACCTTTTGAGTACCATCTCTACATGCTTCAAATGTTCTTCTGATGTCTTACTAAAAATCAGTATGTCATCCAAGTAGACTACCACAAAAATCCCTGTGAAATCTTTAAGCACCTCATTCATTAGTCTCATGAATGTTCTAGGGTCATTTGAGAGGCCAAATGGCATCACTTTCCACTCATATAACCCATCATTTGTCTTAAAAGCTATATTCCATTCATCACCCTCCTTAATTCTGATTTGGTGATACCCGCTCTTAAGATCTAGCTTGGTGTAGAATTTTGCACCTCCAAGGAAATCCATTAAATCTTCAATTCTAGGTATTGGGAATCTATACCTAATGGTGATCCTATTAATTGCTCTAGAATCAGTACAAAGTCT
This sequence comes from Sequoia sempervirens, assembly GCA_007258455.2. Lineage (NCBI taxonomy): Eukaryota > Viridiplantae > Streptophyta > Pinopsida > Cupressales > Cupressaceae > Sequoia > Sequoia sempervirens. Next base: position 863,515,904 of record VDFB02281492.1, on the reverse strand, counting down.
CCATTTACCTCCTTTTTTAGTTTCCAAAACAACTGGGACTGCACATGGGTTGATGCTCTTTTGAATTAGACCTTGATTCGGCAATTCTTCCACTTGTCTTGCCACCTCTTGGTTCTGCTCCAGGGTTAGTTTGTATGCTGCTTTGTTAGGAAATGAGGCTCCAAGTATGAAGTCAATTTGATGACTTATTGCTCTCTTGGGTGGTAGAGTTGATGGTGTTCCATCACTCACTATGCTCTTGTATTTGTCAAGCAAGTTTTGGACTACTACTAGTAACACTGTCCTTTCAGCCTTTTCCTCTTCTTTGGGCTGCATCATGATCACATACCCTTCATTCCCTTGGTGTAGATACTTGATGAACTCCTTACCACTACTCAACATAATGTTTGGAACCTTGGACTGCCCTTCATCATCCTCAATCAATGATTGCAGCTTGAAAGTTTTCCCATCCTTCATGAATTCTATGGTATTCTCCTTTCCATGATATACAACACCTCTATCATATTGCCATGGCCTTCCAAGAAGAATATGGCATGCATCCATGGGTAGTACATCACAAATCAGCTTGTCTTTGTAGCCTCCAATCGAGAATTCCACTATAACTTGCTCATTCACTAAGACACTCTGCCCTTTGTTCAACCATGTGACTTTATAGGGATTGGAATGAGGTACCTTCTACAATTTTAACTTAGTTATTGCCTCCTCAGAGATTCTATTGTCTATAGAACCAGAATCTACAATGACCTTGCATACTTTGCCAAGTATTTTGCACCTTGCTCTAAACAAAGCTCTCCTTTGCTTAGGTTCTTCCTTGACCGGTTGCCTAATCAAAACCCTATTGAACATTCGATTTTCACATACTTATGATTCTATATCACTAATCTCAAGTGTATTTACACTCATGGTGTCCTCTTGTGCATAAGCTACTCTTTTCTCATTGCTAGATGAAGCTTTCTCCGGGCATCTATAAGCTGGATGACCTAGCTGATTACAGTGATAGCACTTCATAGTGGCAAAGTAGGAGTTACTTCTGCCTACTCCTCTACCTCTATTTGAATGCCCTTGAGGTCCTCTTCCTCTATTAAATCCTCCTCTTGATGAGGTTTCACCTCCATGCTTAGTAAGCTTTGATTCGCCTTGGTTTCTTTGGTCACCACCTCTTCCTTGGTAACCTCCACGCTGTCCTCTTTGATCTCTGCATCTCCCTCTGCCCTTAGAGGACTGATCATGCTTCCTTTTATTCCTTTCTTCAATCTTAATAGCCAATTGATAACATTGGTGGACTACCTTAGGGCTGAGCAAAGCCATCTCTTCTTGTATATTCCACTTCAATCCATTTAGATACCTAGCTACTTTCAGGCTCTCATCTTCTGCCACATTTGATCTCAAACAAAGCTTCTGGAATTCTTCAGTGTAGGTGTTGACATCTTGATCTTTTTGTCTTAAACTCTGCCTCTTCTTGTGGAGTTGAATGTCATAGTCATCTGGCATATAGGCTTCTTTCACTTTAGCAACCATTCCTTTCCAGGTTGATATAGGCTGCTTACCTTCTTTCTCCCTTTCAGTCTAGACAAATTTCCACCAAGTTAACGCTGATCCTCTCAACCTTTATTTTGCAACCTTCACCTTTTGTGCTTGTGTGACTCCATCACATTCGAAGTGATTCTCCATTCCATCTATCTAGTCCAAGACCAAATCAGGATCCATCTTTCCATGGAATAGTGGTACACCCTCAAGTCCTTTTCCACTCAAGGCTTTTAATTCCTTCAAGAAAGGTTCCTCCTCGAGAATAGGATTAGGTTTAGGGACTTTTTCTTCCTTTGTAACCTCTTCTTCTTTTGGCACTTTTCCTTCCAATTTCACCTTGTTCAGTGCTTCCTCAAGCTGCTCTATTATTTCCTTTAGAGATTTGTTATCCTCTTCTTGCTCTTCAACCATCTTGGCTAACTATGCATTTGTCACCATCTTGGGCGGTTCACTTGATTCAACTTCCTCTGACATATAAGATGCTTTCCCAAATCTTTCACTGCTGTGATACCAATCTGATAGAATGAGGGTTGAATTGAGAAAACATAATCTCAATGCTTGAGTCCTTGTCTTAAGAACTCCTAAGGTGTTATTTCTTTCACCCTACAACCTATAGGTCCTTTGCCTTTGAGGCACCCCTGGTTCACTTTAACAACCCTGCTATCATTTCAAATTTGCTGCTACAAAGCATTACTTGGTACTCTTTCTTCACATGCACCATCTAGCCCTTATTCCTCTAAAGACTAGTCCACTTTCCATCCTACCCAACCTTGTTGTAGGGGTGTGAGTTAGTTTAGTTGGCTTAAAAATCATTGTCAAAAGTCTAGGAAGGGTTTTGTCCTAGCACAACCCCTCTTTCCTCTATCGCTGCCTCAAAACCCTAGGGTTTTAGGAGGGCTTGTAGCCATGAGCCTATTTGGTCTCTTAACTTGGGTTCTTGAGTTATCTCACCCTTTAGCTCGGTGGACACCAAAAACTCCAAAAGGCACTCTGACTCAACTCTCAGGCCATACACAGGACTAATGCTGATTTCAAGGAATTGTAGGGCTTTTCAAGCCTTTTCTTGAACATGCATAAAACTGTCCTCATCCTCCAACCACTAGTTGAAATGTTAATGACTCAAGCCTCCTATCAGACCCTTAAAAAGGTCCCTACAATCTTTATATACCACACACTGAAGAATACTCATCACCCCTGCGTTGGGACTGTGCAAAAACAGTGTCTTTTCCTAACCGAGCATTGATTGCTCGCCTAGGAATTAGACTCTTTGCATGTATTGTAAACTCCTACAGATTCCTACTCCTATTCTATGTACAGAAGTGGAGTCTAGCTTCATTTCCATTGAACCCATGCTTGAGTACAGTGGCAATGCAGCTAAAACTCCATTATTCCTATCTCTTACCAGTTAGAACTAATATCTAAGGAAAGACACAACAAATACAAACTTTGCCATGAATATAAGATAGTTCCTACACTAATTCAATGCTTTAAAACAACCTCAATACATGTTGAATTTTTAAAAACTACTAATCAATACATTATCTTGTAGAAAGCAATAAGAAAACAGAGAAAATTGGAATTTACACGCTGAAAACTAACTTCTGCTTATTCTCCAGAAAACTATCATCATCCAAAAACATTCAACCCTTTGAACAAGTCAAGAGCTTTCTTTTACATCACAAGAAATCAGTTAGGTTTTCTGTTTTGAGCTCAAAAGTAAAGAAAAGATGTGTGTTTGAAAACACACTATGTTTTGCAAACCTTACCAAAACCTTAGGAAACAACCACACATGGTTTCCTAACTTATTCCAAATTTAAACCTAAGCTCCAAAAATTTCCCCTTACACATTATCAATGGTGTTTTATACCTTACCAAAACATCAAAAAGAAATTTAAAATGAAAACCTTCTAAATAAGTTTGCTACTAAGCACTGAGGCAGGTGCTCCTGCACCAATTGCACTCCATTGTAAAGCCTTTAGTGTTCAAAAAATAAGTTTAGTTGTGCTCACTATCCCTATTTATGGGCCACCAATACCACTACCAGCCTGATTCCTATTTACTTGTGATTCATGTGAGGTTGGGTATAATGATAATCATGCAAACCAAAAAACCAACTCAATCTTGTAACTTAAGTATTACATTTACAAGTAAAATTTTTATTTTGAATAATGTCTAGGTACATGCAAATAGTACCTCAAGCTAACAAGCTATCAAAATCACCACTCAAATGATATGAAATCATTACAAATCTTATTTCAATTGATCACTAGATTAATGACATCATCATCTATAGTACATCATGCAGTTTTCAATATCAAATTATCCAATCAATCACTTCAGATGTACATATGAGGTGCTACCACAATAGTGGTTTACACTTTTTGGAAGATCTTTATTTTTGTTGAAATCACATATTTTTAGAAAATATAATGATTTAATCCTTGATAAGTTCAATTTAAATGATTCCAATTGAATAGGGTTTGATCAAACCACCTTAGACTAAGCCCCCTTGGATAGAACCCTGCTAGTTTTAAACCATACCTATAATGAAGTCTTCTTTACACCTATCAAAATGCTGATAAAAAGCCACTTTTGATTTGCCTTTGGGGGATCAAATGAATTCATTTAAAATTTATTTTTTTGTAAGTATGTAGTCCTTATTATAAGCTTCCAAAAAATTATAATTTTAATTAAATTTAATATGATTATTATATTTATTTTTTATTTCTTGTGAATGTAGGTTTTTCACCGAAATTCAAGCTCTCTTTTCTACACATGGAAAAATAGAAGATTATAATTTTTTTTTGAAAAATATGAGTGCACTAGATATTGGAGTCCTTGATCAAACAAAAATAAATAAATTGAATTTTGATGCATACAAAAAAAGTTACGTGTTATATGGTCGCGCTATGTCAAAATTGTAATTGGTTTGACTTTGAAACTTGGTTAAAGAAAAAATATTTAATGAAAAAGTATCTAACCAAATGGAAGCACTAGATATCAGAGTTACAAATCTAAATTCAAAAGAATTAGAATTTTATCCTTCATGGAAAAAAAGTTATGTGTTATACAGTGAGCATCACTTTTTTAAAATGTTATTTTCTAGAAAAAAATAGTTTTCGAGGGAGATGGAAAAATAAGTGCAGTCTGATTCAAAATTTTTTGAAAAAAATATATTTAGAATCTACAAAAAAAAAATCACAAAACTCTAGTTTACATCATCTTCATATTTCTCACGGTTTAGCCGCTATAGCTGCCCAAAAGTGAAGATTTTGTTAAAAAAAATTATTTTAGTGTCCAATTTGGCCATAAATTGTAAACCACTATTGTGAGTTTACCGGGGCCCATTAATCTGCAGTACCATAACCACACTTTAAAGAAAGAAAATCCAACAGATATGTAAAAATCGATAAAAAGATAGAAATCGATAAAAAGAAAGCATGTGTCATGTGCCATACTTTCTGCCATTTTTCAGTATCAAGTTATCAAATCAAACATTTCGCTCACTTCAGATTGGGTATGTGTAGGATCATCATGGAAAAAATGTTGGAAAAACAAGGACAAACAACTGAGAGGGGGGTGAATCAGTTGTCGCATAAATTTAAACTTTTCCTACTTAACTTAAATCTCAGATCTGATGAATAAGCAATTAGTCACAAGCAATAAACACATTAGAGACAAAGAACACCAAGATTTTTTATGTGGAAACCCTTTTAGGGGAAAAACCATGGTGGATGCTAGTCCACAAAATTATACTCTACTAAAAGTATAATAAAAAATAATATGGGGAATGCACATGCATTTAGGCACATTTCCTAGAGCTCACTACTCAAATACAAAAGGGGCTCACTGCCCAATAGAATAGGATTAAAAATACAAAGGGTATGAACTGAGAAACTAGCTTATGCACAAGTCTAATTACAGTTCCAATTAAGCTCAACACTCCTTCACACTCTATTCTACAACCAAAATATATTCGCACATACACACACAAGAGCACCTTCTCTACTCACTACACCAATAAAACAATTGCACTTATATATCTGCTACATGAGATTTCATCACATCTTAGTCGACCAAGAAAAAAAAATATATTTGCAATGTCAGCCCAAATTTTTAATTAAATTTTTAATGCATATCCACCAAGGTCTGCCACAACATATTAGAGACCCAAATTGATATATCCAACACAAAAAGACTTCAGTTAATTCCTCCTTGAAGATCCACAACATGCTACCACCATCATGTCAGCCAAGAACATGAAAAACCAAACATACAGAGAAAAATCTTCAACAATGAGTACATGGATCAATGTGGACATACCACAGAGATAGAGCATGATCTAGAAGCATCCAAGAACACCAAGAAACAATAGAGAAGCATTCACAACAACTGAGATCAACAGAATCAGACAATCTATGTTCAAGAACACTAACAGAGACCACAAAAACATTATTAGACCACAAAACACTCAAAACATCACACAAACCCCTAAAAATTATGGAAGATGATCTAGATATACTCAACAATAAGCCCTTTGATCCACACCAACTGATCTTCAACGTAGAGAACAAAACACCTTCATGATCTGCATAGTTCCACTAGGAACCTAGAACACTTTCTTTTACAATTTTCTCATTATCCTTGACATATACAGTCTCTGATACACCAAATGTTAATAGTGTTGACATCAATGACAACCACATATCAACAACACATCCACATCATCCAACAAAAAATAGGCCCTTAAGTGTCAAAAAATTCAGAAAAATCAAAGTTAGGCAACTTGACGTAAAAATTTGAATAAGTTATCTATATTATTTCAAAAATATGTAAGAATAGAATTTGTAGCAAATTGAATGTAGTTTCTAAACTACTAGGGTTTTTTTTTAAATCTATTTGGTGAAAATTTGAAATTTCAATGCAGTAGTACTTAAATTTCAGGGAAAAAATAAGTAGGTGTTTGTCTGACCACTCTAAACACAATAAAATAATAATATTTTTTTATATGATTTTACATATAAGTAGATGACTCATGTCCTGATGTGATGCATATTTTTTGTAATCTTTTCCAAGTAAATAATTAATTATGAATTTTTTATTACAACTTTTAAAAAATATAAAAAAATCGTATGTTTGACCACCTTAACTTGGTTAAAACTTCATGAAATTCATTTATTTTTTTAATCTTATAGTATGTGAAGAATAGAATGTGATGCATGTTTTGGATTAAAAAATATGATAATTTTGAAATATATAGATGTTTCTCAATTAGCCTATCAATCAGGACTTTAGTCGTAATTCAAATAGAAAATGAATAATAATTCTTTATTAAATTCAAAGTAAAGCATAATTTATATTGGTGGAAAGTTGAGAATCTCCTTTAAAAACCCTTTCATTTCATCAATTTTGGATTAAAAAAAGTCATCAACCACATACCCTACACATACCCATCATATCATCACTTTTTGGTCCATCATGATCCTACACATACCCGATTAGAAATTTAGAAGAACAACCTAATTTTGAATCTTTGATAATTGTTGATCTTTGATGAACCTAATGGAACATGTGTCATCACCTTATTTGATCATGCTTTGCCATTTGTTTTGTACATGCCATTATTTGGCACAATATGCCTATCACTCCATTAGAGGGACTCCCAAATGACTCCTTCTAATATGGCGAAGTCTCACTGATGAATTCCCATTAGAATGTTGAAGAGACATTGTAGTAACTCCCATTGATATAAGAAAGTCTCATCGATATTCCTTGAAACTTTGATCAGGTGATCCCCACTGCCTATGTGTCATCCCTATCATTATCATACAACTAACATCACTAGTGTAATTTGATATATCAACCAAAAAAACATCACCACATTTCCTACTAATGTCATCCTTCACCGTCATTTGGTCCCACCTTATCAGCATGTCGAAGAGACTCTTGAGACTGTCTAACCAAGATTCCACTTTCTCTCTAATGAAGTGTTATTAGGATGTTGAAGGGACTCACTTTTATGTTCCACTGATATGTTCATGTCTCTTTGATGGAATGCTTATTGGGATGTCGAGGAGACTTGCATTGATATATCATGTCGAAAATGATGTCTCTCTGATACAAGCACACCAATGACACCTTGTCATAGTATTGAAAGGACTCATTACTTTGTCCTACCGACATATGTATCTCCCTTCGATGTGAAGCCTACATAACCATCCACCACTATCATCTACTTATCGCTATGTTGAAGGGACATGAAATAGGGTTTCTTCAAAATCCCCATGTCACTCTGATGAGTTTTTTGATCGAACATCGAATGCCAGAGTTTGTTCCTCCTTCATGCTACTTAGTCCAAAAGCTTGAACTTTTGTAGACCACCATACTCAATGATAAAATATTATTTTGGTTGTCATAAATTTAAGTGATTTACTAAGTAATAAAATTTCAACCATTGATTTTTTGGAAATCTAATGGTTGTAGTGTTATTTAGGAGGTTTGAATTCACAATTCTAGTGCTTCATACATCTACTTCTGAAATGTAACTACAACATTCCATAAAAAATTCATCAAATGATCATGGGTTATATTGATTTGCATTAACATCTAGCTTCAGACATAATGAATATGTTGACACTTGTCCCGATTCTGGACACTTTATGAAGGAATTTGGATGTGTAGAAATTTTTTCCCGAAATAGAACATGTAACATTTGATATTATTACCACCCATGTTATGATTTATTATTGGCATACCAATTTATTTCACCAATAAATTTTTTAATTGGTTTGAGATTATGTTTAATTCGCCTATATTTTTTTTATTCATTTGAATAAGGGTTTAATTCGCCAATGATTTTTTTTTTGGTTTGAAAACATTTTTGAATCGCCAACAAAAATATTTTATTTGTTTAAGCACAACTTTAATTCACTAATAGAAATATCTTATTAGTTTGAAAACATGTTTAATTCATCAATGGAAATATTTTATTGGTTTGAAAATAGGTTTTAATTGTCAATGAAAATATTTTATTTGTTTTAAAAAAAAATCAATTGGTTAGGATTTTCCACAAACTTCTAGTGATTACAAAAGATTCGCCAATTGAGATTATTATTTATCACGAAAAATGAAAAAATTGCTAATAAAATTAATATTTTTATCAGGAAGTATACAAGATTCACCAAGATTTTACACCTTCACTGGGGGGGTTCTTAAAATTATCCCTAATGGGAATTGTTGAGAATGATTTAAAATAACAAAATTGCCAAAGAATATATAAATAATTTCCAAATATTGTATGGATGAACTCATAGATAACAAAGAATAACTTATGCTTTCTTGGAGTGTTCAAGGATAAAATTATGCGTCAATGTAAACATGAAAAAATTAAACGAATACAATAATAATTGAAATTATATTTTAGACTCAATTCTCATATTGGGTTAAACATAATGAAAATATGAATAATAAAACAAGATAATTTTACCAAATTTTATTATTTCAAGTGGACTTGCTTAGAGGATTTTGAAATGTAGTTGTGCATTTGTTTCCTTCAAAATCCCTACAACATATACCTATAAGAGACAATTGATCAATTTAGGGGAACTCCCACCTTCATTTATATTTTTTTGGGAGGAAAAATGAATGGTGGGGAGTTTTTTGGAAGATTGATGAAGGAGAATAAAATAAAATATGGATGGTCATGATTAGTTTGTTTTAGGATGAAGAGATGAGATTATTTGTTAAAATTTGAAAAAGTAATCTATAATTCTAGTTACAACCAAAAATGAGAAGGAAATTAGTTGCTCATTTATTTCTAGAAATAGTGGAAGGAATATAGGTAATTAAAGATAAAATAATACTTAATTCAATTATCCACACAGGTGGAAATACCTCAAAATCCATATCTAAAGGCATGCAAATAAAAGAATTTTTGAAATTGCAACTCTAAAAGATAACATAGATTAAAATTTCAAAATATGGTGATTCTTCCCAATGTTTTCCTAAAGCAAGGTGACAAGGAGACTCTAAAAGCTCAATGCTTAGCATCATTCAAAAATCCTTCCCTACCAAAATTTTATAGGAAATATCTAGAGGTATTGATAAATAGATAAATGCACTATGATAATTCAATGAAACAACTTAACTCACTCAATCAGGAATGACAAAAAAAACTTATAACAATCAAAGATATTACCATTGGATTAATGATCTTCCTTTGCATTTAAGAGAGGTAAAACCTTGATATGATAGATTTTTGGTATTTGGGGCATGCATTTAACTAGAAAGAAGGAAAGGCACACAAATTAAAAATAAAGGAAAAGGGAAGAATTATAGATATAGCTAACATAAGGTCAAACATCTAAATCTTCTAAAGAATATAACTAAAGATATCAATATAAAGTCCCATTCTTGGCACGATCAACATAATGAACTATTATAGATCTAAACGATATTAGTAGGACATTATTTAAACGTAAGAAACATATTGTTTATAACGCAAGGTTTTAGGCTTAACATATTTACATGATTGTCCAACTTTTAACATGCATAAATAAATAATTCATGAAAAAATAATAATACTCTTAGAGTTGTAAAGAAAATTATTGAAAGGCTATGATTTATATAACAAAAATAGGAAGAAAATTAGAATAAATTACATGAAGCTCAATTATATTCCTTGTATTCAAAATATGAGATCTTAAAGTCTAAAAAAAAAAAGTACAATGTTAGTGAAAGAATTCTTAAATGGAAAGAAAGATAAAAAAAGAGAAATAAACTTGGAAGAAATATCAAATAAGAAGCTAGAAGAGAAAGAAGGATCTTTTCTTTACAACATGATCTCCTTTATATAAATTTTCCTTTGTAACTGCTTGAAAAACTAAATTAAAAATAAAATCTATTCATTTCCTTTTATCTTCTTTATGAATATAAAGTTCAATTTGAAGTGATTAAAAAATAACTTATATAAGCTCAATTTAAAAATAAAAGATAAAGAGTTATAAAATATCATTTAGAATCATCCCCATTCTTTTCTTGATTTTGACTGCTAGATAATTTTGTTGTTAAAACTCATGATTGTGATAAAACTATTTTAGCTTTATAGTTCTTAAAATATGCTATTGAAAGTACAAATATTTATCCATTTGGTACAGAATTACCAAGGAGCCACAATTTCTATATCAACAAAGTTTCATTAATTTCTGCAACCATCTTATGTATATCATAAACATCTCTCTAAAAAGTTATTAAAAAAGAAAACATATTACTTAATTCTTTCATAGTATTACTAGTAATTGTATCCTTTTTGAAAATAACCTCTCAAATTATATCCTTAAAATTCTTCTTGATAGTAGGAACATTAGCCAACTTAGTTTCATCTTCTTTAATAACAACAACATCAAAAAAAAAATAATTGGTTTGAATATCTCTAAGAAAATAATCACATATTTTAGTTACCCTTTAAATTTGGAAACTAACCTCTTCAAGACCGTCATTTTGAAATTTATACCTTCACATCATTTGATTGAATAATTCTCTTTAGGTTTATTGAATATCTTCGCAAAAACTAAAATATTCACATAAATTTTCAACATTTCATGTGGCTTTTTGGCTATTTATTATCAAATTGTATCTTATTTATTTGTAACTTGACATTCTATTTTAACTTCTATTTTCTTAGAGATAAGGTATACTCATATAATTTCATAGATTTTTTAATATAAAAAGGTCATTAAGAATCCTCCCTACCCTAAACTTAGTTTCATCATATGCTTTCTATTTTTTAATTTCATCCATGATAACACTACTTATTCCTCCTAATGATACATCAAAATATGCTAATGGAAAAACTTCAAGGGGGTGTGTAGTGGTATGTATAATGGATTTAACATATGATGTTAACATTTATACATGTTCTTCAATATACTCTCATGTTTTCTTTTCTTTCTCCATTCATTATATTGATTTGGTCGTAGATGCTTAGAAGTTTTGAATATCGCCTTTATGCATTGATAAGTCAAGGGCTATCTATGTAATAATATAATTTAATTTCTACGTCATTTCTTCTTTATTTTTCTCTATGATTGGCTTGGAAATTTAAATATATTGATTGCCTAAAGACCTGAGTCTATCATCAACCTATAAATAGTAGAAGCCTTCCTAGGTTGAGGCATCATTTATAAAATCCTCACTTCCACATCAAAACTAGGTTAATCATTTAAGTGTGATCCATCTTCTTAGAAACTAATTATTTTAGCCATATATTGATGGAGATAATGTTGGTTAAGAATTGGACCTTGAATAAGAAGGTGCAATAGTAGGTAAATTTAATAGGAATAATATAAAAATTTATATTACTTGGAAGTAGTGAAGGAAGAGGAGGTGGATGAGGAGGATATCGTGAAGGAAATAGAAATGATGTAGGCTATGAAGAAAGGGAAGTAACCTAAATTTTTTGATTAATGTGAACTTGAGATTTTTTAATGAGGGTTCCACTGCTTGAAACCCACACAAAACACAACAATAGATACCAACACAGAAGATGCAAGAAAAAAAACAACTCACTTTCAATTATTTTTAGAAAATGAAATTACAGATTCAGAACTTATAATGCTACAATCTAATGGGCTTTATTCATTACAACAAAATCAACTGTGAAAATAAAATATATTATTCAGAGCCACAATCTGCACTAATGGAGCCACCCTCTACAACCCCCACTTAACCTTTTTTATTTTACCCAATAGCTTCCCTAGAATGTTCTAGAAAGTTCATCTTTTCCTTTTGTTTTGTGCCAAAAGTCCCACTATTTGATTTCTTGCCTAGGAAGAAATTTTAATAAAATTCACTTTTTAGTGGGGCAACTTTGTGGGGCCATAACTTTTGATTTGGGTTTCTGATTTTCTATTATAACATATTGTTGGAAAGCTCTCAAAAAGATCTACAATGTCGAACCATCAAAGATTGGTTTGTCAAATTTTTGAGCTATTGTGGGGCCTCTGAGGTTTTCATGTTTGAATTTGAAGCGGCATTGGAGAAATTTCCCGAGACAAAAACTTTAATATCTCCCAAACCGTACAGGGTATTGAGACAATTCTTTCATGATCAGAAATGTTTTTCAATTTTGCTCCTTGGTTAAATTTTCAAGTCCATACAAGCCCATTTAAGTTGACTTGCTAAAAATAGTAAGTGACCATTTTTTTCCTTTTCTGACTCCTAAATATCTTACACCCCTTAAGTGCCATCATGGGACTCAAAACAACTAAAGAAAATAAGGAAAAATATTATTTTGGGTGAGGCAAGATTTCCCCTATACCACAGGATGCTCTTGCATCAGTTTCCCTCTTCTATTTGAACTAATGACCTTTTTACTTCTAATTTCTTACTTATCTCAAGGCCTCCTCCTTCACATGTATTCTTTAATTCTACCCTCTTCTTAGGAGTTTCATTGTCACATCCCCTAGCCATTGTAGACCTAAATTTGGTCGATTATGTCATTATAATAAGTGGATGAGATGAAGACTTAACATGCTTCTTCCTCATTTTTATTTTATTTTAATGACGGTTTAGTGGTAATGTGTTCTATGACTCTTGATCTCAAGTATATTTTTATCTTCTATACTAACAAGACATGTTATTTCCTAGATATCAATCATTTTCTTACCAACCCAATTGATGGGAGTGGTTTGTTGTATTTCTATGGTAGAAATATGAACTTGATCAACATGTCTATGCCATATTCCTTTATATCATCTGTGTCACATTCTAGAGCGAAGGTTTTGACATTCTCCACTATTAATCTCATATGATCTTTCCTTGTAAGTTCAAAATCATTTTTATAGATTCCCAACAATCTTCCAAAGGTGGAATGCAAATACATACCAATCCATAATGTAAGTGATCTCTAGCATATTTTTTCCCATCAAAAGAGAGTATTGTCATGCATATAAATGTGAGTTGATATTTTCAAAGACATCTTAATATTTTGGGTGTCCAAATAAGATTTACAATTATATTATCTTAGATTCAAAGGAAAGGGGTGCCCTACCTTCTTCCTTGTGTTATATTTCTTATTAACTAATCTCATGTATCTACATACCTCAATGATAATGAGGTTATCACTTATGTAGTGAGGTACCTTATAAGAATTATCATCAAAATCCTTATAAGAATTATCATCAAAATCAAATATGTTTATGTGAATCTTGGAAATTAGATATGCCCATATGTGTATAGAAATGGGAGACCTAAAGGGTAAGGAAAAATTTAGTGGCGAATCTTTGCCAATTGGAAAATATTAGATATCGGCCAAGTCGAAATTGGCGAATTAATCACACCCAATAGTGTGGTCAAATCACCCAAATTTTATGAATTATTGGTTCAATGCATGTAAATTTTCCATCGATTTATTTTATGAGGCATAATTAACAAATCAATTCATCATAACAAACTATGCATTTAAAATGGACCAATTAATGTTTTCACCTGGAATCTCAAAAGCATGTAATAAATCACCTACATATTGACCAATACTATTAAAACAACATTGTGTATCAAGACCCATTTCGTCAATCAAAATTTATAAATAGTTGCTTGTGAGGACCCATTTCACCAATTAAAATTTACAAATAGTTTTTTTTGAGGACCCATTTCACAAATGAAATTAAAAAATAATTACATTTGAGGAAAAATTTCACCAATTATTGTGACACCTCCATCCTAATCATAGGGCCATAATTGCCTTGAAAATTGCAATGTATAATTGTATAATTGCAAGATTCGTCAAATTTTTAATATACCATTTAAAAATCCTGGGGAATTCACCAAATATGGATTGATATAAATACAAGTGAAACTGTCATTTATTCTTACACATTTTGTTTAGTTATGAAATTGTGAGCTCTTGATTTGGAAGTTGGACTTGGAACCTTGAAGTTGATCATAGTAAGGTTACAAACTTACAACATAGGCATTCCTACATTAATGAATAACAAGTTAGTGAGAACTTAAACTTAAAGGTGAGTGATCATTTCTTCATAGTGTTATAAGATTTCTTTACCTCTTTTCCATTATTGCTTCAATCTTAAAGGAAGATATTGAGTAGGGAATTGGATCTATATTCTCTGTCCTTAAACAAGAAGATATTTTTTTCTAGCTTTTATTCGAAGTTAGAGATCAATTTGAATGAAATTGCAGGTATGGATGACTTGAAAATTGTCAAAAAGTTGGTGTGTGTAGGCCCTGATGGAGCTGCAGTAATGCAAGGTAATCGGAACAATGTTTGCACAAAGTTACAAAATATTCATGCACCATACATTCTTGGCATTCACTGCATGGCCCATAGAATCAATTTAGCATTTAGAATTGTAAGCAAGTTTCCTATAGTATCAAAAGTTAAAAATGTAATGCCCCATCTTATAACCTAAGGAATGTTGCAATTGTGTATATAAGTGTAATAATTTTTTTTAAAGTATTAATATTAAGTTAATTAGTTGCATACATTCACTAAGTTACGCGATGTTACACTACTTGAGATTCCATAGACAACTTTCGTATTTAACATTGCACATTTATAATTAACATAAACTTAAAGGTAATCATTGCATAACATTTGAATATTCATTCAAGATAGTATAAAGTACAAATATGATTCTTGCATTGCATTGAAATAATATTACAATACTCATTCATCTGATGAGGTAGATCAATAATAGTTACAATTACATTTTACAAATGTTCACCTATTAACAACTGAGGGATGTTACAAATACAAGATTTACAACAATGCAATAAAGAAGTACACATATGTATCCAAGTATGAGCTCTCCATCCATGAAGCTCTTGTTGCCATGATCATAAACTGGGGACCCAACGGAGTAAGGTGAACATTCTACCCAACCATGTGGTACCCATAGGTCCACCCCCTGTGCTAGGAGAGAGTAATATGGTTACCTAGACATAACCTATTCACCCTAGACACAAGTAAATAACTAACTGATGGTTACATTGCTTCCAGATTTAAGACAATCAAATGTGCTAAGTACACAAGGTAAACTATTATTTTAGGTGGAGTGTCATCACAATGTTGCAGAGGTTACCCTGGTGTTTCTTCCTAGGTTCCGGCCCCCAACTTGGGTTACCCTGGTAACCTCTTACGAAATCCAGCCCCATTTGCATACTATTGCAGAATCGAATGTCTTTTGAAGTAACAAGACATTGATTTTCCATTCCAAGCCTTCTCATCTTATACTCAAGACTAAACTAGCTCTAGAGTCTATAAGTGAGGCATAAACATCTTATTAAATATTTTAATCTAACTACTGTGTTGTTTAATTTTCACTTACTTACTAACTCTTTGTAAGTTACCCTAACACCACTTTGTGTGTCATCCCTCACACAGAGCCACTCCCCTAAACATAACAAGGAATTCTAAGTTTCCCTGACTAAGGTAGGCAAGGTGTACAAACATACAACATAAAATTATACACTTTTCATAACGAACATCAAGTCTATGTTCATATAATCAGGTGTCTAAACACCATACAAAAATTATATACTCAACCTTAGTAAATACAAGAATTCAATTTAAACAATCACAACTTCCACATTTCACAATTTGTCTGGAAGACTTGTACATCTAAGACATTCCCAATTTTCCCAATAAAAGGAAACACATTTTAAAGCAAATCAAGAAAAATATACATCTATTATTAGGAACTACTAAATCCAATTAAGACAATTAAAATTAGCATAAAAATAAATACTAATTGTTCTCAATCAATCCTACTGTTTCAAAATTGATTGATCTCATACTTTGTCTACATCAAATAGATAAAACCATATTTGAGTTCAAAATCATTTTCCTTAAATTAATATATATATATATGAAAGAATGCATATATATTTGAAATAATTTATCAGCTTTTATATTTAAAACAGAATTTCAAATATATATAATAGTAAGAACGTATATATATACATTTTATATATATAGCATATATTATTAAATAATATATATTATATTAATAAAACATATATAAAAAAAATAAACTAAATCTAAAAGTAAATTAAACAAATTAAAGTTTATTTTAAATAAAAGTTTGTTATTATATTTAAAACAAAGGAAGGTTCGGCTGCCTTCACACAGCCGAACCCTCCATGGGCATGGCTGTGTAGGCAGCACCAACACTACCTGTGAAGGTAGCGTAGGGCGCTGCACTCATAGCCACTCCGTTATGGGGGTCAGCTGTGGGGCAGCAGCCACATTTAAAAGTTTAACATTTTTTTTATACATTTAATATTTCTGGTGATTTTCTGTAATCGCGTAAGGCGATTTCTATATCACTCACTACTGCGAATTCAATAAACATAAATCATTTAATCTATATACATTTGTATATGTATATGTATATATAAATCCAATACATATACATATATAAATATATATATATATAATTGTCAAATAACAATAAAATTATTGTAAATGTGCAATTATTTTCAACAAAGTTTTCAACGGGAAATTGGAAAAGCTTCAGATCTAAGCAATTTATTCCCAAATTAATAAATTATTACAAAACCCCAAATTAATCACCAATTTCAATAGACAATTATAACATAAAACCCTTCTAAGATTTTGTCAATTTCTTTGGTAGATTTTCTACTATTAAATTAAATCTCTATTTTTTTGCTCTTTGATTTCTCTATAATTCTTTGTTTTCATAATTTTCATAGAGAGGAAATCAAACTTTTACAAAAAATAGTTTACAAAAAAAAAACTCCGAGAAGAAATACAGCTTTCTTAAAACAAATATTTCCTCAGACAATCTTTTCTAAAGAAAAAAAATTTAAATACAAAGAAAAGTACCTGTTTTCCTGTAGCTTGAAAATTTCCTGTAGAAGAAAGCCTCTGTTGCCTATTGCGTGCAATCTTCCAAAGCTTCTTCGGAAAACCCAAATCCAAAGAAAGCTAATACCAACCAAAAAGATCTTCCAACCAAAGAGATCTTCCAAAAATATACAACAAAACAAAGGAAATCACAATTTCTTTAAAATAATTTTAACAACGAACTATTCTTTCATTTCTCGTGAAGAAAAAGGTAATCCTCTATATTTCCCCAAATCCTAGATAACATCCAAGAAAATCCTCCACCGAAAAAGGCAATTAATTCAACTGACACACATGTCGAGATGAAACAAATTAAAAATGCCATTTCCACATAATAATTAATTTCAAATTTAAATCTATTCACACAATTAAAGCAACTTTAATTTAATTAATTAATTAATTTAATTAAATGATTTTAATCTTAATGATTAAATTACTTAACCAAACAAACTAATTAATTAATTAAATAAAATGTAAAACCTTATTTTCAACATTTAAAATTAATTTAAATCCACAGTAAATTAAAGAATAATAAACTATCATAAAATTGATAAAATTTTCCTTTCAAGCAATTGATCCAATTAGGGTCAAACAAGACAACCAAAGACCCTGAACTAAAACTGACAATGTACTATGACTGGGTTAAAGACTAGACTAGGACAAACCACGTTACTACCTCCCAATCAACATTTCCATTGAGTCTTGACACACTCAGACCCGAATAACCAGGTAGAGTCGGTGTCATATACCTGCAATCCTACAACCAAACCAATAACATGCATATATATATAATCCATTGTACAAACACACTGTGCAGAGAAAATCATGGACATCACAGGGCACTCACAAGCGAGTGATGCAATTTCATTCTCCACACCAATACACGTCACATCAGACTGACAAATTAATAACAGTTAGTCCATCATAAACATATATATAGCAATGACATCCGAAGAAAACATCTATGCTAATACAAAGCATGTCAAAAATCAATTATCACCATACAATGTATCATCATATCACAAAGTGAATCCACTGTTGCTCAAAATCAGTGATCAAAATATCCAAACCAAAGTACCAAAGTCTAATAGTGTTAAAACATGCAAAGAGAAAACATAAGCATAAATTGAAGGGTACTACAAAAAATATAGTTTGCGAGATCTACGCATACTTCTATAGAAGTCCCAAATGTTTCGCTAAATTTCAAAATTTTGATGAGGGAATAACAATAGGAAAAAAGCTTCTCAAGGATGTTGATACCAAATGGATCTCCCTGCATGGACTAACACAACAAGTTATTTCAAAATATCAATCCTTGATTGGAGTAATATATGAGCACCACAACCTAGTAGACAAAGCTCCTGACCTCTTACATAGGTTAAGTGATATAGAGACACTCTTGAATTTACCTAGTCTTCTCCCCATGCTGGATGAAATTAACAATTTTGTGAAGAAATCCCAACAAAAAAATATGTATATTAATGAATACACCAACCTACATAGACATACATGCATGGCCCTTGATCATCTATATCTAGATCTAACTTCTAAAAGCCTATTTTTTTCATCTAGAAAAAAATTACTGATTTGAATTAGTTTGATAATTATTTACAGTATAATGCAAGTGAGAACTTATGTATCTATGTACATAGATTTGAGATACCAATGCACAATTGTATGATATCCAGGAGCTCTATCAAAGAAGTTCCTATTAGAAGGAAATCTTTGAACAACATTGTTAAATCTGTTAGTGATAATTTGAAGGAAATTTCAAGATGTCTTTCCACATAGATTTATGATAGATTTCCTCGACAAGAAATACTCAAAGCCATGGGTATTGTGTATCCTCAATTTTGGGCAAACTGAGATAGCCCAACCTATTTTCATGATAAAGTAAATATCTTGAACACATTTCAAAAAGTGTAAAATACAATGATAGACAATAGAAGGAATTATAAATGTAGATAATCTTAGACAACAATGTAAGAAATCTACAAGAAGTATCATGGACTAGTTTGATTCCATGGGCATGGAGAAGTCCTTTGAACTGAGATCAATAAAAAAGGCTTGGAAAAACTTAGTCAGAGTGAAATATTGTGTGGTTCAACATCAAAATATTTCAAACTTGTTGATTTATTGCAAACAATTATATTGGGGTTGATGGAGGATGAGAGAATTTTTAGTTCATTTTCATTTTTGAAATCAAAGATAAGAAAAAAACTAGACAAGAATTTGGAAATTTTCTTGAGGGTGAAAGGAACTGTTTATAATGTCAAAAAAATTCCTTTTGAAAGTGCACTCACAATATGGATGTCCATATGTGAAAGAAGATGGTTGTCCAACACTCCCAACATTGGTACTAGTGGCACTGGTAGTGGGACAAATGGCAGTGACACAATGAATTTTGAATTTGAGACGTAAGGTGAAGAAAATGAAGACAAGAATCAAAATCAAAGATAAATCTTTTACTTTATCTCAAGTTGAATGTTAGTTTTAGGATCCTGACTCCATTTGGGAAATGGAAGTGAATTAGTTCCTTTTGGGTATTTATACTGCACTTCATGAATCATTTTCCAAACTATAGTTGATATTTTATATTGTATTCCATGAAATTGTGAATCATTGCACTTCATGATATTTTATTTTATATTGCACTTCATGAATCATATTCCAAACTATAGTTGATTATATTTTATATTGTATTCCATGATATTGAATTTGATATGTGATTTTCCATCATTTTTAAAGAGCAACACTTATCACACTACTTATAAATTCCTATTGCATTCCCACTCACACAATCTTTGATAAATAACTAAAAGGAATATTAATCCATTCCTTGAATATAAGCTAACAATCAAAATCCATGACATAAACACATGATAACAATACTAGAAAATGAATGTAGATAATGGTGCAAATTCAAAGCCATTTCTCTCTTGGTGTATTCATTATATGAACTATAAATAAAATGATCAAGGGTTGTTTTGTTGATATTCATTTTTTTCCAATGATGTATGGATTTTATCTTTGTTTTAATCCATAGGTACTGGTGGAACCTATTGGGTGGTCTCACAACACACCCCAAGACTATTAGACTTGGAGACCCCAAGTGAAAACTAACACTTATGGAAGATGTTGGCTAGTTGAAAAGATCACCGAAAGTGAAAAGAAAAGATAAATCTTTTGAAAGAGTACTTCGAAATTCAATTGTTTCAAATACTAGGAACTGGGAATGTCTGAAATGTAAAAGAGAATGAAAGGGTAAAGCAAAGTGTTCTAGTCTGAGAGTCGAGGTCTAGTGAAGATGGAAGTTTTGATAAAACCAAAGTCTGAGAAAATCATGGGTAAAGCTAAATACTAGGTACTAGGTACTGGGTAACAAGGCAAAGCAAAGTTTTAAAATTTTAAGGTTATCTAAGAAGTCCAATAGTCTGGTAACCCGGTATAAAAAGATAATTATGCAAGAATATATGATTTTCTTGAAAGTGTGTTATTTATGATGGATTTGTATGATAACGAATTAATGATGGTTTTATTTACATGATATATTTTATAAATGTTATTTTAAAAAGAAGGGACTTAATAGATAGAATTTGTGATTGTAGGAGAAGCAGATTTTGATGCAGAGTTTGGGTATGGATGGTCAGGAAAATTTGAATCACAAATAGAATCAAATCCAGATTGGGTTGCATATTTTTGGAAGTTATATGCAAAGGGGCTTGAATCCATTTATACAAGGGATCTAGGTATTTCACATATGGCGATAGAAAGTGCCAACCTCCAAGGAAGCTCATTCTCAAGAGTATAAATCCTGAATTATAACAAAAGTGTAGGAATAGGATGATAAAGAAATCATTCTAAATATATGGGAAGTTCCTACATACTATCTTGATTCAAGTTATTATCCTAGCGATAATAAGAAGATGAAAACCCAAAGGACTTTAACGTGCAGATGGAGGTTGAACTTCATTGACTTCATTTGCAATTCTCTTACTAGTCACCACATTCCACATGCCTTAATGTGATTCATCCCTTGGCTTTCCTCTCATGTATTTATCTTATCCTACCTATGTCTTACTTCTATAAAAGGCCAGGGGACACCTTTTTTTAAGTTAGGTTCAAAATTTGTGGATATCGGAAGAGCCAAAGCTTCTCTAAGTTTTGTTCTTTTTTCCTATTTTCTAAATCATTATGGACTAAAAATATTTATGCACATAGAACTTAATCAATATCAAAGCTAATTTGATAGCTACCTATCTCATGCATCTTTTGTAGTTGGTTTTGTTAGTTCAACCAAACAAGACTATATGCTCACTGTTTAAGGGTGCATACAAAACCTACTCAGTGTCCAAACTAAAACCCCCTTTTTAAAATATTGCATCATTTTATACCTAGCTGTGAAGCAATCTGGTGAAGTATAAAGCACTTTGCTTTGTTTTGGTTAAATCTTGGGGCATGCATGGAGAATAATTGGGAAATTTTTTATTTTTCAATATTTTGATGCTTTATTTTAGATTAGATGTTTAAATTTCTAAAAATGTTTCAAAAAATAGATGAATGAATGGAAATTTATTGAAAATATTTCATTTACTATGAATTTGTTGAATGCTTAAAGCTAAATCTACTTAAGTGATATCACAATTGTTTGATGTTCATGAAATATTATTACAAATATTTTTATTTCATGAGATCATTTTATGATTGAACTGGAAATATTGTATCTAATGCTTATGATTATTAATGAAATTGATATTTGTGATTGGAGATAACCGTAGACCCCTTGAGATTAACAACAATATCACATCATGCCCTGAAGCAAACCTGGTATGGTCAAGACCTAACTACCAGAGACTTGGGATTGAGTTGAGTCAACCTTTTCCTATTACATGGACACCCTGAGGTTGCCCTAGTTAAGTCTTTCAAGAAGATAGGTTTTTCATGGTTTTCTTGAGAGGATTTTATCTACACTATTGTTGCAAGTGACATCATCATCAACAAGAACTAGCACTTGAAGGAGGGTTGCTTTCCACTTTTCTTCATATCCTTATCTTTTTGTTTCGTTTAGGAATATGTATTAGGTTTGAGATTAAAAGGTAGCTTGTAAGGTGAAAGTTTGATGCAAGCCTATATCTCAAAAATGGAAGTTGAAAAACTCCAGAAAATTCATAACCAAAAATTACATCCTATAAGTTTATTCACCTTTGGTAGAGTCATTGATTGTAGAATTCATGACACAACTGATCACGGTGAACTTCATTGTAATTTTTTTTTAACTAGGGTAAGTTTGGCTACACATAAGGTGATTTCATTAATGGAATAAGTTTTAACTACTAGAAGAAAGGGACTATTAACAAGAAATAAGTTGAATCCTAAAAGAGAGTATAACCCTAGTGGAATTGAAAATGTTAAAAAATTAACTAATATATCAAAACACTTTGATAACTATAATTGTTATGAATAAAATCTAAAGGTTTCATAGGAAGACAGGCGAGAATGCTGAGACTTAGAAACATTGCACTGAAAATAAGAAAATGGCATCGATGAGTCATCATCTCTTCATACATGGAAACATAAGTGAAGAGGAGTGAGAGACGCGTGGTTTTTGTTCTAAATTGAAAATTCACAAGCTAAAAAAGGAAATTTTCCTGATTTTATGCAAGATACATAATATCAAGCTTTTACTTTTTGCCTCTCTAATAACAATATAAATTGTGATATTTCTTGTTCTAACAAAGTTCAAAGTGAAGATAGGGCCAAGGACACGAAAATTTTTCGGAGGAGAAGAAAATCAAGAAATAGACACAAACGTTTATGTAACTGAACAAAGTAAAGAGGAAAACCATGAACCGAGCCTAAAAGAAGGTAGAGTATTGAAGAGCTGGAGAAGGTGTGTGTGATCAACCTTTAATGAGGTTTTTTTCATACATATAAGCCAAGTTATTGGTAAGTAAACTTTTGTATTTGTATTTGTTAAATGTAGAAAATTTAAAGAAATTCATTGTTATAGGATATTTGAAATTTATTCTAGTGAATTCAAGGATAAACTTCTTGTAATTCAGACAAAAACAATAATGAAAATAGTTATTGAGCTTAAAATAAATTGGTTTTTTAGTGTTAGTCGTTTATTAGATTACAATTTTTGTTAGTTGGGGTTAGTTTTCTTTTTGTAGGGTTTGTTTTGCTTTCATTTTTTTTCTTTTCTTTCTTTTTTTATTTGGCCCTTTGCATTAGCAAATTCTGCTTAACTTATCATATGCATGAGAGTTAATTTAAACATTTGTAACATTGTCCTATGAAATTTAAAATGATAAAACCATACATAGTAAATACACGCTTTAAAATGTACAAAAAAGCTAAGTATATATATGTTTATATCACGTATATACATAGAAGTATCAAAATTCCTGTTGTAAAAGAGGATTAAAAAAATGCAAAAAGAGGGAGTTGAGTTGTAGATAGGAGTAGCCATTTACCCAATCTAGGATGCCTCATCCATCAAGGCTAAATACCCTACATAGGAAATTTCCTGATGAACTTCAAAGTTAGGAGTATGAAGGTCAGTCAGAAATGACTGAAGTGGAACCACTTCCCAATGTTCCAAGAACCAAGGAATATCATCCATGGAAGGGATTCTATTGGTTGGATGTGCAACAGATAAAACAATATCCATATTCTCCAAATATTTAGGCCACACTATCCAATGCACAACTAAGCAAACATCTTTAACAAGAAGCCCAATGTCTTGGAGTGATGCTACAAAGTGAGAAGCCAAGTTAGAATAAAACCAATAGTAAGCTCTAGGATTCACATATTGTTCCATGAGGACTAAGCACAAATTTGGAATAGTAAAACTAGTAGTCCAAATGAAGAAAACCTTTTCAAGCCTCCGAGTCAAGATACGACCCATGAAAACATTCTGGAGGCGAGAGCAAGTCAGGAAAATTGGAGTATCCATGACCTAGAAGCAAGCATTAGCAGAAACAAAAAATACAAAAAAAAAAGAAGGAAAAGTAGAAGTGTGAAAATTTTGAGAGAAGTGTGGAATTTATAGAAAACCATGAGGAAGTTATGGTACATAGTTTCCTAGATTGAAGTCTTGAAAATTATAAGCAAGGTGGCAACCAGATTAGTTTCTCCATAGTAGAATATTAAATCAAATTAATTTTTACACATAATTGGTGACAATTTGCTTCAACTTCACCCAGTATGAAGATTGTGAATCAAGCAAGTTAAATATTTTGAAATTAATGGTGGTCATTTCTTTGTGATTTTATTAAGCCATATTAATCATGAAGGTGCCCATGTATGTAAAGTAGAAAGGAAAATGAATCCGATAAGGTAGCACACATCATCACCTAGGAAATTTGAAAGAAGTAATACATGCACATTGAGGCATGTGAATTTAATACAAAATAATGTGATCATTTTTAAGTGTCATCATGAAATTTTTGATACATTAATGTGGTGCAACACCATCAAGTCAAAATTTCTAGCTGAGTATTTAGTAGCTTCCATAAAATTTGATCAAAAGGGTGGTAACTAATCATTCTAAATTTAGATTTAAATTCGGTGATTAAGTTGTTGGCTACTAAATTTTAATTTATGCATTTTTTATAACATATAACAAGTTGCAGTTAGCTAGGATTTGGCATAAAAGTGGTAAAGTTTAGCCGAGAATACACACCAATAGGGAATCATTAAATGAGTGTTTGAGAAGTAGTGAAACAATGAAGGGATTTGCATTGAATGAAAAATCAAAAGGTAACCTTCACTACCACTATAATTCCCAACCTAATAGTGGGCTTCATTGCTTGCAAGTTGAAATGAGCTATCAATGAAATATCATAAGAAAAATGAGCTATTAATGAAATATCAAAAGAGATATACAAAAAAAAAAGTATATATCAACTCTTTAGGCCATCCAAATATCTCTACTGGGGCCATAGATGCTTGACTGGTAGTAGAAATATGTTTGGGGGAATTACAAAGATAACCTTTTCGGGGCTATGGACACTTAATTGGAAGCAATGCTCTATCCTTGGTCAGCTTTGGAGGATTACCAAATAATGTAGTTCAATGTCAATGAACTAATTTTTTTTCACTAAGTTCTAGAAACTGGAATTAATCAAAGCACACATGAATATTTCCAGAGGAATTTTATTATTTTTTATGTTAGAATCTAGGTAAAGGTAAAGGGTTATTATTTTAAAATATGCATAGATTATAATTTATGACTAGTGATTTAATCTCAAATTTAGATTTAAATTTGGTTTTATTGTTTGTAAGTTGTGTGGTCTCACAACACGCCCAAAGACTGTAAGACTTGGGGACCCTAAATGAAAACTAATGCTTATGGCAGATGTTGGCTAGTTGAAAAGATCACCGGAAGTGAAAAGCAAAGAGAAATATTTTGAAAGAGTACTTCTTAATTCAAGTGTTTCAGATACCAAGAACTAGGAACCGAGAATGTCAAAAATCTAAAAGAGAATGAAAGGGTAAAGTAAAGTTTTCTGGTCCAAGATTCAAGGTCTAGTGAAGATGGAAGTTCTAGTAAAACCAAAGTCAAGGAAAATCATTGGTAAAGTTGAATACCGAGTATCGGGTAACAAGGAAAAACAAATTTTTAAAATTTTAAGGTTATCTAAGAAGTCCAATAGCCTGGTAACTTGATATAAAAAGATAATTATGCAAGAATATATAATTTTTTGAAAGAATGTTATTTATGATGGATTTATATGATAATGAATTAATGATGGTTTTATTTACATGAGATAGTTTATAAAAAAATTTTTTTAAGGGATTTAATAGATGGAATTTGTGATTATAGGAGAAGCATATTGCAATGCAGAGTTTGGGTATGGATGGTTAGGAAAATTTGAATCATGGATAGAATCATATTTCGATTGGGTTGCATATTTTGGGAAGTTATATGGAGAGGGGCTTGAATCCATCAAAATACTAGGGATCCTAGTATTTCACATATGGCAATAGAAAGCACCAACCTTCGAGGAAGCTCATTCTCGAGAGTATAAAGCCCAAAGAAAAATAGAAGTGTAGGAATAGGATGATAAAGCAAGCATTATGAATATATGATAAGTTCCTACACACTATCCTAATTCAAGTTATTATCCTGGCGATAATAAGAAGATGAAAACCCAAAGGACTTCAGTATGCATATGGAGGTTGACCTTCATTGACTTCATTTGCAATTCTCTTACTAGTCACCACATTCCATATGCCTTGATGTGATTCATCCCTTGTATTTCCTCTTATGTATTTGTCATATCCTACCCATGTCTTACTTCTATAAAAGGCCAGAGGATACCTTTTTTTAAGTTAAGTTCAAAATTTTTGGATGTCGAAAGAGCCAAAATTTCTCAAAATTTTATTCTTTTTTCCTATTTTCTAAATCATTCCGGACTAAAAGCTTGTATGCACACAAAAATTAATCAATATAAAATCCAATTTTATAGCTACCTATCTCATGTATCTTTTGTAGCTGGTTTTGTTAGTTCAGCCAAACAAGAATGTATGTTGTGTCATTTAAGGGTGCATACAAAACCCACTCAATGTTGAAACAAAACCCCCCTTCTTTAAAACCTCTTATCATTTTATAGCTATTTGTGAAGCAATCTGGTGAAGTATAAAGTTGTTTTCTTTGATTTGGTCAAATCTTGGGGCATGTGTGGATAATAATTGGGAGAAATTTTATTTTTTAGTATTTTGATGTTTTATTTTAGATTAGATGTTTAAATTTTAAAAAATGTTCCAAAAAATAGATATAAATGAATGGAAATTTATTGAAAATATTTTTTTTCTATGAAGTTGTTGAATGCTTAAAGCTAAATCTACTTAAGTGGTAGCACAATTGTCTGATGCTCATGAAATATTATTGAAAATATTTTGATTTCATGAGATTATTTTATGATTGAACTAGAAATCTTGTATCTAATGCTTATGATTCTTAATGAAACCAATATTTGAGATTGGAGATTGTGATCAAGGGATTTCTTTTAGGTTTGATTAGGAGAGTTAGCAACAAATAATAAATGACAACGAAACCCAAATATCTTACAAAACACAAAGGAAGTAAAACACAAAATGATTATACCTGATCGCCGATACCTCCATGCTTCACTTTTGTAATACTTTCTTACTTGCTGGATAATGTAGCCCTCAGATTCGTTGTGTGAGCAAAATCTGAAAATGTCTAAGTCCTACAACAAGCCTTGAAGGATTTTCTTAAAAATCTAAATTCCTATGCCTATGACAATTTCTAAGACTTTGATCAAATAATAACAATAATTGAAATTGCATATGAAAACTAAGTGTGCAAGTAAATTCCTAGAATGTCTATGTAAAATGTCAGCATGTGCGTGTGTAATAGAAAAGTGAGAGGAAAATGACATTTTATAGAAAATATCA